>CM055123.1:59751396-60351396 GCA_029206835.1 Rana muscosa
GCACTCACGCTACTGCCTTCGTCTAGCTGGGTATCATCATCAGACCCTTCGAAACGCTGGGCATCCTCCTGGAGCATGTATCCAACACTGTGCTCAAACTGTTCGGGGGACTCCTCAGGAGGACATGGTGGGTCTAGGGAAGGAGTGACTGATGATGACATTGATACAAGGGAAGAGGACGCTTTGGCAGCTGCTTTGCCAGTACCCTGAGCCTGGGTGAGAGAGGATGAGGAGGATGAGGAGGGCTTGGTCATCCACTCTACCAAGTCTTCGGCATGATGCGGCTCAACACGTCCAGCTGCTGAAAATAAGGACAAGCATGTCCCATGGCCACGTGCTGATGACAATGCACCACGTCCACGACCAGCACTGTTGCCCCCAGACACAGAGCCTGCTTGCCCTCTTTTATTGGCTCATGACTGTCTGCCTCTCTTTGTTGGCCTTCCAGACATAGTAATGGCCTGCAGGGAGATGGTAAAAACCAGCAATTGGGTAGTGTATATTGTGCTGGAGGCACACAACACCCACTAACTCCTGCAGATGCCTGTATTAGAGAACAGTAATGACGGGTATATACAGGTGTACACTGTGCCACTAACTCCTGCAGATGCCTGTATTAGAGAACAGTAATGACGGGTATATACAGGTGTACACTGTGCCACTAACTCCTGCAGATGCCTGTATTAGAGAACAGTAATGACGGGTATATACAGGTGTATACTGTGCCACTAACTCCTGCAGATGCCTGTATTAGAGAACAGTAATGACGGGTATATACAGGTCTACACTGTGCCACTAACTCCTGCAGATGCCTGTATTAGAGAACAGTAATGACGGGTATATACAGGTGTACACTGTGCCAGTAACTACTGCAGATGCCTGTATTAGAGAACAGTAATGACGGGTATATACAGGTGTACACTGTGCCACTAACTCCTGCAGATGCCTGTATTAGAGAACAGTAATGACGGGTATATACAGGTTGTAACGGCACCCCAAGCATGAAAGGGGTTAACGCCGTTTATGATATTCCCTCTCTGGACACACAACCACTGCCGATCCTCCACAGTCAGGCGACTGCTTCCCATAGGATTAATCCTTCCAAACATACGAGACAAGCGCTCTGTATTGAAGTTCCAAAAACAGGGAATTAATTTATTACAAGCACATGGTAACACATTTCTCTTCAAAACCCTTCCCTCCCATCCTTGGGGAACAGGGCGGGTTAAACTGTCCAATGACAATGGTCATACATGTCAGGTGTGTTCAAACTTCTCTTTCAGTAAACAGTCTTAGCAGGAGGGGTGATTCCCCCCCTCCTCACAGAAAGACACTTAAACATCCCATAATAGGCAGCCAGATGGTCTACCAGCTCCAATCCACATCACAGTAGCAGACTTAATTACTACAAGCCACAATAGACAATAGAATGCAATCACACCCCATCACAGCAAATATTACACAACAGCCCACACACAATATACACCCAATATATACCATGTATATACAGCATTGAATATGGCTATCACAGATCATGGTGGGGTTCTCATTCCCCCTGTGCCCCAAGTGACCCCTGTCACACATCTCCCCTTTCGGCAGGAGACTAACACAGGAGGAGACCCCAGACGGGTTGACTCCGAGGTTAGTCCATAGTTCCATTCCTCTAATGCCTGGACAACCCATCAGCATTGCCATTTTGCTTACCGGGTCAGTAGCTGGTGGTGCAGTTGTAAGGTTGCAGGACGAATAATGGAATTCAGTTCTGGAACAGTCACTTGCTTTGCTCTCTCAATGGCTCCCAAAACTTGTTGCTGGTGCTCGTGGGAAAGGTAAGGCAAAACCTGGGCGCAAATCCCATTTAACCTTTTGACAATTTCAGCCTGTTTGTGCATTTCAATGTTCAAGCTATGGGACATCTCATAATACATGACGTAGTGTCGTTGCATCTCTGATTTCTCACTGGCCAACTTGTCACATTCCAATTTTAGACTGTGATATTGTGCCTGATCTAAGGTACATGTCGGGGTAATCTTACCCCGTTCTCAGCCACAATCAGGCCGGTTCCAGCAGCATGGGTCTGGGCACAGGTAGTCACTGGGTTGGCTGCAGCGGGGCCCATCGGGCGTAAGCAGAAACGAGGGGGGCCAAATGATTCCCCAATAGTACATCCGCGGGCAAGTCCTTCATCACCCCCACATTCACGTGTCCCGAACCAACCCCCCAATCCAGGTGAACACGGGCAACGGGTAGCCGGAAGATGGTACCTCCCGCTACTCTTACGGCTACAGTGTCTCCGGTATGTTGGCTCTCTGGGATGAGGTTCTTCTGTAGTAGGGTCATGGTGGCACCAGAATCACGTAGGCCATTGGCTACTTTTCCATTGACCCAGACAGTCTGCCTGTGTTGCTGCCGGTTGTCCCGGTTAGCTGCTTGTATGGGATCAGCCTCGTGCAAGACGCCCCAATGTTCTTCCTCCTCAACGCAGTGGGCCGCAGGCATGGATGTGCGTGGGTTCCCCCCTGCTGGCTGTCTCCACGACTGGGACTGCCTGGCTGAATTCAATGGACAGTCTGGCTTTTTGTGCCCTAGCTGTTTACATCCGAAACACCTGATGGGTTGTGCGTAGTCCTGGGAGTTGAACCTGGGCTGCTGAGGATAAGTGGCCGCTGGGGTTGGTGCTGAAGTTGGGTTAGAGGCTGATAAACTGGGCCGAGATAGTGGATAGCGCTCGCTTCCGCCTGACCTTCGAGAATCCAGATATTCATCGGCCAAAGTAGCCGCTTGCTGTACGGTCCATGGTCGCTTATCTCGCACCCAATCCCGTAGTACCGGAGGGGTGTGGTTAAAGAACTATTCTAAGAGTACTAGCTGGGTGATGTCCTCTATGGTATGAGCGTGGCTTCCCTGGAACCAGCCCTTAAGGTTTCGCTGCACACTGTGCCACTAACTCCTGCAGATGCCTGTATTAGAGAACAGTAATGACGGGTATATACAGGTGTACATTGTGCCACTAACTCCTGCAGATGCCTGTATTAGAGAACAGTAATGACGGGTATATACAGGTGTACATTGTGCCACTAACTCCTGCAGATGCCTGTATTAGAGAACAGTAATGACGGGTATATACAGCTGTACACTGTGCCACTAACTCCTGCAGATGCCTGTATTAGAGAACAGTAATGACGGGTATATACAGGTGTATACTGTGCTGGGGGCACACAACACCCACTAACTCCTGCAGATGCCTGAGAAAACAATAGAACATAGAACACACTGTCCCTGTCTATGTATCTCTTTCCCTGCCTGCCTATCTAGCTAAGAGAACAGCAATAAAGTTTAGATCCAGGTGTATACTGTGCTGGAGGCACACAACACCCACTAACTCCTGCAGATGCCTGAGAAAAAAATAGAACACAGAACACACTGTCCCTGCCTATCTATCTCTTTCCCTGCACGCCGGAACACACTGCATGAGGCCGCCGCGCTGGCGGCCTTTTATAGTGTGGAGCGTGTACTAAACCCCCCTGAGCTATGATTGGCCACAGGCATCCTGCCTGTGGCCAATTATAGCTCTCCTCGCTGCCGGCGCTGTGATTGGCCAAGCATGCGGGGTCACAGTGCATGCTTGGCCAATCACAGTGCTGGGATTGCACTGCGATGGCGCAGTGTATTGTGGGCCATTCGCGTCACTCGAATTTGGCGCGAACGGCCCATAACGTTCGATCTTCGTCGAACGAGCGAACAGCCGATGTTCGAGTCGAACGTGTGTTCGACTCGAACACCGAGATCATCCCTAGTCATTCCATATACTATACATATTTTCCAACTTGCTAAATCTCTGTGTGAGTGGATGAAAAAGGTTCATTTTTCTGTGGAGAAACATGACCTTTGTTGTTTTTTGGGGGTTTTTTTGCCTAAATTTCCCCCCTTAATCAAGTCATTTTTTGCGATACTGTATTGCTTTAAATGAAAATTGTGCAGTCGTGCAACGCTGTACCCAAACAAAATTTATGTCTTTTTTTCCCACAAATAGAGCTTTCTTTTGATGGTATTTGATTATCTCTGACATTTTTATTATTTCCGCTATAAACCAAAAAATAACGCCAATTTTTAAAAGAAACAATATTTTTTACTTTCTACTATAATACATATCCAAAATAAAATATAAAAACACGAATTTCTTCATCAGTTTAGGCCAACGTGTATTCTTCTACATATATTTGTTTAAAAAAATTGCAATAAGCGTATATTGATTGGTTTGCACAAAAGTTATAGCGTCTACAAATTATGGGATAGATTTATGGACTTTTATTTTTTTTTATTTTTACTTGTAATAGCGGCGATCTGCGATTTTTAGTGGGACTGTGACATTGTGACGGACAAATCTGACCCCAAGTGACACTTTTTGGGGACCAGTGACATTATAACAGTGATCAGTGCTAAAAAAAAAATACACTGATCAATGTATGAATTACACTGGCAGGGAAGGGGTTAACACTAGGGGGCGATCAAGGGGTTAACTGTGTTCCCTGGGTGTGTTCTAACTGTGTGGGGGATGGGCTTACTGGGACAACACAGAGATTGCTGTTCCTGATCCCCAGGAACAGCAGATCTCAGTATTGTCCCCTGTCAGAACGGGGATCCGGATGCCTTGTTTACATAGGCAGATCCCCATTCTGCCTCTCCGTACTACACGTGCGTGCCCACACGATCACATGCACAGACCGACGTACAGGTAAGTCAGTTTGCGCAGCCGAGCCGCCTTGCCGCAATATATATGGTTTTTATGGATTTTGGGCAGATGGTAAAAATATGGGATAGAATAGAATTCCCCTTATTTTTTAAGGCTGAAAATTCTGCCGAGGTAAGGTTGGATTGTTTAGTGCTGATGTTGTTAAACATATTGAAAATATCTGAGTAGACAACCTGATAGAATGCTGTTAAGTAATATCTTTCTGGTCAATCTAAAAATCCTAATCATCCTTCATCATCCAAGTCACAACCCTTTAGATTCACAACCCAGTTTCATGCCAAATTTAGGAAAATGGAACATATACTCACCAAGCATTGGTCCATCCTTTTGGAAAATCCTTACCTAAAATACACCATTCCCTCAAAACCCAAGGTTTCCTACAGGAAAACCCGTAAAGCCCTGTACACACGATCGGATAACCTATGGATTTTCGTCCGATGGATTTGTCCATCGGAAATCCGATGAAACTGTTTTTCATCAGTCTTGCCCACACACCATCAGTCAAAAAACTGACCGTTCCAAACGCGGTGACGTAAAACACTCCGATGAGCCGAGAAAAATGAAGTTTAATGCTTCTGAGCATGCGTCGACTTGATTCTGAGCATGCGTGGGTTTTTGATCCGATGGACTTGCCCATAGACGATCAGAGTTTTCAATCGGTTTTTTATCCATTGGAAAAATTTAAAACATGTTCTATTTTTTAAAACCGATGGAAAAAAGACCGATGGGTCCCATACACGATCGGTTGGTCTGATGAAAACCATCCATCGGACGGTTTTCATCAGTCAAACCGATCGTTTGTACAGGGCTTCAGGTCAAGAACCACAAAGCTCCTAGCAAACTAAGGCCCATTACTCAAACTAAACATCATCCTTTAACTCTCTTTCCACTTAAGGGCATGTACCAATGCCCAAAGGCACTCTGCCTTACCTGCAAGCCATGGGCAGAAGAATTTCACATAAAAGGTAAGACATAACCCATCAATGAATTTTACAATTGCTCCACTGAGTTCCTGGTATACTATTTGTCCTGCCCATGCAGTTTGTTCTACGTGGATAGGACAATCAGGACCCTCAGAGAGAGATTTTGGGAGCATTGCCACTTTGTAGAAGGAGGCAAAGATAGGCACAGTGTCCCTAGACACTTCCTGGAGTTCCATGACCAATCATTATCAGGTCTGAAAGTCTGGGTAATCAAATCTATCCCAAAGTCTTTCCTGGCAGCAGAGCGCTTTAAACGCCTCTGCCAAAAGGGAAACCTTTTGGATCTACACCGGCGATACCCTTACACCTGGAGGCCTCAACGAGGGGATAGAGAGGTCTCTACCCTCTTATAAATCACCATTTTCATATTCCATACAGCTCTCCCTTTTTTTTATTTTTCATTTTATTCTTTTTATTTTGAGTATTTTCTTGTGTTTCTTTTCCATACACGCTTCAGGCATGCTTTTTATGTGTTCTTTCATATAGGTGTATATACGCATGTATACATGCAGATACGCTTCTCCATCTCAGCTGTATACATCTAATCCTAATAGATTTTTAGCCATACTGTCAGACCTGTTTTTGCATTAAACACGCGGTCCCCATGTACTCTCCAGCTCAAGATAGAGCCATACACAGTGATTGGTACCTTTCCTATTCTTAAACATATCCCCTTCTCTCTATACAGATTTAGCTCTCAATATCCTATACCAAAATATCCACAACATGTATAGTTGATACCATATTACTGCCGCTTTTTATCCATACACATTGATCTAAATTGTTTATTTTATAGTTTTAATGAATTGTTAATATGTTCTTAATTCGTTAATATGCCCTAAAGTATACAATTTGGCAGCTGGGCCTTGTAGTCCACTTCAGACTCTGCTGCCCATATAAGCCCATTTCCAATATGGCACACGTATGTCCTTAAGAAAAAGTGCATGCTTCGCAAACGCGTTGCCACGTTCTACTCCGGATCCGGTGTTTCGTCAGATTAGGCGACCCGTCAGACTGTGTAACAGAAGTGACGTTTCATCGCTGCCATCTTGCTACACCCGGCACTTCTCCACAGTAAAGATACACTGAGAAGGGGGCAAGCGAACATCTTGTTACACCCACTGGAGTTTTACATTTTACACTTATTTATAACAGTAAACTCAGTTTATATAGTGAAATACAGTACTTAGAAATCCGTCTGACTACTTACATGTTGAATTTTAAAAGCAGCGGATTTCTGTCAGATTAGTAAACTTGTGAGATCAACAGGCTTGCCGCTGCTTTTAAAATTCAACATCTAAACAGTCAGACGTAGTTCTAAGTACTGTATTTCACTATATAACCTCAGGTTACTGTTATAAATATGTGTAAAATGTAAAACTACGGGGGGTGTACAAAGATGTCCGCTTGTCCCCTTCTCACTGTATCCTTAGTGTGGAGGAGTGCGGATTGTAGCAAGATGGCGGTGTTTCGTCACATTTGGCTACCCAACACGGTTTTAGTGTTAAATATAAAGAGTATTCACGCGCTACTGTGGAACAGCTGAATGACAGCTGTGAAGGGGTTAAGTATGAATCAACTGCTACAAAACACTGAAAGGTAAAACCAAGACCTGAGTGTGCATGATTATAAAAAGTAGTGCTGAGCTGTTGATACAATTATATGCAAAAGTATAAAAACGCACAAGCATAAAAGCAATGAGTATAAAAACGCACAAGCATAAAAGCAATGATAATAGGTGCAAAGTGCAAAATATTGTGCAAGTGTATATATGGGGTATATATGGGGACTTAAAATGTTCTCAAAGACTAGGTTCCATAAAGAGATTTTGACAGACAAGGCCACTCTATTCATGTCAAAGTTGATGGCAGATCTATGCAAAATATTCCAGATCAAACAATTGCATACTTCTGTGTACCACCCACAGACAGATAGGCTAGTCAAAAAGTTTAATAAAACCCTAAAATATATGCTTAAGAGGGTTGTACAAAGAGATGGGAAAGATTGGGCCTGCTTACTCTGAGCGCTTATGTTTGCAATTAGAGAGGTACCTGAAGCATCTAAAGGGTTTACTCTGTTCGGCTTGGTGTATGGACGAAGATCAAAGGGCCTGCTTGACCTGCCAAAAGAAACCTGGGAAAGAAAATCTTCCCGATATAAGTGTCAGAGCTGGGCTCTATGTGCTTAGGTTGCTCAGCTGTCGGTTTATTGCCAATACTCATCGTTCCACAGTGGCTCACCTGTTGATCATCTCCTGCTCGTCAGTCAAGCCCAGAGCCAGCCCATTCTGGCTATTTAACCACTTGCCGACCAGCCGCTGTCATTATACTGCGGCAGGTCGGCAAGATCCTGCGAACTGTCGTAGCTGTAAGCGGGATAGCAGGCGTGCCTGCTGCATTGCGGGGGTGCCGATGCTCGTGACCGGCGGTCGCGATGAACGGCGGTCACGATGACCACCGGCTGCGAGCGATCGTGGGCACGAGAGGCAGTGTAAACACACAGTCAGGGAACACAATTAACCCCTTGATCGCCCCCTAGTGTTAACCCCTTCCCTGCCAGTGACATTTTTACAGTAATCAGTGCAATTTTTTAGCACTGATCCCTGTATAAATGCCAATGGTCCAAAAATGTGTCAAAAGTGTCCAATGTGTCCTCCGCCATAATGTCGCAGTCCCGATAAAAATCGCAGATCGCCGCCATTACTAGTAAAAAATAAATAATAATAAAAATGCTATAAATCTATCTCCTATTTTGTAGACGCTATAACTTTTGCACAAACCAATCAATATACGCTTATTGTAATTTTTATTACCAAAAATATGTAGAAGAATACATATCGGCATAAACTGAGAAAAAATTAGCTTTTTTTTTTAAAAGTTGGGGATATTTATTATAGCAAAAAGTTCAAAATATCGTGTTTTTTTTCCAAATTGTCGCTCTTTTTTTGTTTATAGCGCAAACAATTTAAATCGCAGAGATGATCACATACCACCAAAAGAAAGCTCTATTTGTGGGAAAAAAAGATGTCAATTTTGTTTGGGTGCAGCGTCGCAAAACCGTGCAATTGTCAGTTAAAGCGATGCAGTGCCGAATCGCAAAAAATGGCCCGGTCATTAAGCAGCCAATTCTTCCAGGGCTGAAGTGGTTAAGCTGCCTGGTTAATTTCTTCAATGCCTTCGCCTTGGTCAACATATCTAGAGACTCTCTGCTGTGTTCCTGTTGAAGACTTGCCTGGCTGACATCCCTTCTGCTTCCTGACCCTGTCTGCTGCCTCTGACTACGCTGATCTCTGGCTTCCTGATTTCCTGGCTTGTTCTGACTACCCGTTTTGGCTACCCAACCCTGGCTATGTTTTGACTACGTTTACCAGTTGTAACATTTTTACCATTTTATTAAAAGGTTTGATTTTTACTGCATTGTCTGTTTCAAGGTTCCTGACAATAAGACAGTGCTACAGCTTATCACCCAAATGAGAAAGTGAAATCCTAAAGTGATGCCTCTGGTAATGGAGCCTTTGGAGAAAGCACAAGAAGCAGAGAGAAGAGTGTGCAACCATTCAATCAAGTTTAGACTGTTCCAGGTTTGGGGCAGAGTGGCTATACTTATACCCACAATAGAGAGTACGTTTTTAGAAAGGTGGCAGGTGCCATTTGAGGTGGTAGAAAAGTTTAATAAGGTAAATTATAAAGTACAGCATCTTGGGAAGTGAAACCCATACCAAATCTACCACGTGAATCTGGTAAAACCCTGGAAGCACCGTGAGTAAGTAGCTTTCCTGGCTGAGGTTAGTTCTAAGTCTCATTAGCCACCTTCCTGTCCAGGCCAAAAACTCAACAGACAATAGAGTTCTTACAGAGGATTCGAGAAATCTTTTTGAAACTGCCAGGTCTTACCATTGTCACAGAACCTAATGTAAAGACCCAAGTAAAACCCTTTCACATTCCAGAGGCACACAGGAAAGCGGTGTCAGAGGAAGTTGAAAAATTGCTGGTACTTTATATCATTGAGGAATTGCACAGTGAATGGTCGAGCCTGATTGTGTTGGTACCAAACCCCAACGTGACTCTGTAGTTTGTAATGACTTCAGAAAGCTCAATCAAAGTTCAATGCATAACTGGTTCCACGAGTTCATGAACTGATAAAGAGGTTGGGACCAACCCAGTATATTACTACCTTAGACCTCACAAAGGCTACTGGAAGATACCTTTAACTAAGGAATCCAGAGGAAAGACTGCATTTTTCCACCCCAGAGGGTCGCTTCCAGGATAAAAGAATGCCATTTGGGTTGCATTCTGCCCCAGCTACTTTTTGGAGGGTGATGGATAAAACACTATGCCTGCATTGAAAATACACCTCTGTGTATTTGGACAACATTGTCATCTTTAGTACAGACTAGAAGTCCCCTTTTGCCCAAGTGCAGGTTGTGTTGGTCTCTCTAAAGAAGGAAGGGTTTACCGATAATCCTGAAAAGTGTGCCATTGCAATGGAAGGGGCTAAGTACCTGGGGTACATTATGGGTAGGGGGTTGATGAAACCACAGATGAGAAAGGTAGATGTTATTTAGGCTTGGCCCCACTCTTGCACCAAGAAACAGGTCCAAGATTTTTTGGGCATTGTTGGTTACTACTGTAGGTTTGTCCCCAACTTTGCCACTATTCACTGACCTGACAAAGGGT
The DNA here is from genome assembly GCA_029206835.1 of Rana muscosa. Taxonomy (NCBI): domain Eukaryota; kingdom Metazoa; phylum Chordata; class Amphibia; order Anura; family Ranidae; genus Rana; species Rana muscosa. The sequence goes on from CM055123.1 coordinate 59,761,809, forward strand.
AAGAAGTCAGTCATGGTCAAGTGGAATGACAAGGCTGTGAAGACTTTCCTGGATCTTAAAACAGCATTATGCCATTATCCAGTGCTGGTTACTCTGGATTTTTTGAATGAGTTTATTGTCTTAATTTAGGGTTTATGTGAGGAATACATCATACTCTTTCTTAGTAGAAAGTTGACAGCCACCAAGAGAAATTATGACGTAGTGGAGCAGGCGTGCCTGGCCATTAAGTGGGCTCTGGACTCACTACACTATTTTCTCCTTGATAAGAAGTTTTTTCTGGTGTAAGAGCAAGCCCCACTGGCCTGTATGAGAGAGAACAAACACATGAATGCTAGGGTGACCAGATTATTCCTGGCATTACAGGAGTTCACGTTTGTGGTAAAACACGGACTGGGAAAGCAACATCAGAATGCAGAATGATCCAATTTCCCCATCCACACATTCAAGGTGGGTGGGGGAATCCCTCCCACGATGGTATTGTTCTTTGACAGCGGGGAGACTTCCCCACAGTCAGAATACAATAGACAGTGTTGTTGACTACAGCCAGCGGCACTGATCTTTTGGGAAAAACCTGACGGGGCGGTTGTACACAAGTCAATGGATAGATAATCTTGTGTACAACCAGCCTGCCCATACATGGATCGAAATTCAGCTGGTGCCTAATGGTGAGCTAAAGTATGGTGTATTGTGAAAGCAGAGAGAAGACCAAGGGTAAACAGTATGATTTATAGGCACAATTATTGGAGCAAGCTTATGGGATTCCAATAGCATACTGTAGCAATTTGTATGAAGAACTGGCAAGAATTTATTAGCGTGAGCTGATTCACATTTACACTATATAAGTTATTTTGTCCCTCTTTATCCTCATCCCCTCAGTGCTATGTAGGACACCAGCAACTTTCTGTTCTCTGAGAAGTGGGGGTAAGAAGAGGGGTGCCAACCAATGATGGGTATCTCCAAACTGAATACTGGCATAAGAGCAAAATACACATCCAATAAGTGTTAAACCAATATATAGAAACACATGTAGCAAGGTCCCAGGCCTCCTTTGATCTAATTAGAACTTCCAGAGCCAAGGATAGCTGACATCCTTCTGTATGTAAATAGATGGGAGCAAAGAAAATGGGATTTTTAATGGTGCAGAAATGACAAAGTATCAAGCAGATTATAATAAAATATTTTTATTTTGACACCAAAATAAAAACAATGGTAAAAAACGGTGTAGAGAGTGATTGTTACAAACAGTACAGTTGAATTTAACAGTTGGATGGCCTAACTCCCGACATGTTTAGCCCCTAAATCGGGCTTCTTCAAAGGGGAAGCACTGTCCAATAGGTGACATACACCTTCTAAAAAACACAGAAAAAGACACACACAAATACATATACAATTCATTAATAATGATAACCAAAAACATATATTATAATATTAGTAATAAAAAGGTCTATGCATGCACAATTCATCCCCCTATGGTCAAGCCCCTTACCTTTCTATAAACTCCAGCCAGCCCAGATGGTCGCGTCCCCAACGGTAGCACCGGAACCCCGCCCAGGGCACATCCAAGGATCACAGGGGGCAGCAAAAAAAAAAACGCAAGGGGAGAAAAAAACGACCCGTGGCCTGGGTAATATCTAAAGTTGAAAATTAAAGATGTGTCCAGTGAGAAGGAAATACACATGGACACACAGATCCCCATAAATCCATATATATGTGGCCCCAGAAAACACATTGCCTAAGCAATGCGTCTCCCGGCAATAATATTACCCAAAAATAGAATAAATTATTGTTGATGATGGTAACTTACACAAGCTACAGGGGTAATTGACTTGATTCCTGGGACGGCAAGGACAAACGATTCACATATGTATAAGCAGTAGTTCCCAAGTGCTGAAAAAGTAATTTGTGATTTACGGTAAGAAAAGAGTTAATGAAGCTCCAACACAGATGTGAGAGCAGACTCGGAAATAAATAAATCTAGTCACTAGACAGGATTTAAACAGGGGCAAACCATGCCTCCAAATCAGATTTCTCAAAAAGAGAGTACTACAACAAACATACTTAGATGAAGCAGAAAGGAACAGAAGAAGAATAAGCCTGCATACTATAGCAATGAGAAACGATTTACCTTGTGAACATAAAGCGATCGTATGGTCCCAGGGGCTCAGCAGCATCTCTGCACTGAAATCCCTGGTCTATATATACTCCCCATCTGGTCACATGGACCGGAAGTGGACACAGGCTGTACTGCACATGCACTGGCGCCATTGTATGATGTCATTCCGCATCGCCACTCTGAACCAGAGTTAAGGAGAGCAAAGAGACAGGAAGCAATGGAGCACTCTTGTGGTGGAATTAGAGAAGACACCCCGAAGGGGCTTTTCAAGGAATTAATGTTACAGTGGAAAGCCTGCATGCCGGTCAGCAAAATGGGCGTCCAGTCGCAACTGTAATGCCCTTGGGTATCCATATGATCTTGAAAAAGTGCTAAGCAGAGTCTGGGGCATCCACCAGGGACAACGCCACCCCGAGTAGTCCGATGGGTGAAGAGAGAGGCTTGGCACCAATAGCTGTACCTGGGTGGCGAAGAAGCATGCATATAAGGAAAAACATTTATAATAAGATAATAACCAAAGTAAACAACAATGTACAAACAAGAAAAATTAATATAAAATTAATATAAATTTGCGCGAACGTGGCCAATCAAGTGATCCATACAATGATTTTATTCTGGAACTATTGAAATTCGTATTGACTAGGAATGTGTTCATGTTCGGCCTCTCCCACTACCTCCAGATACAGGGCGTGGCAATGAGGACACGGTGTGCCCCATCCTACGCCAACTTGTATCTAGGGGGGTGGGAGAGGGACCTATTTTCCAGAGATGACATTCAGAATTACTTAGAATGTGTGCTTACATTCCATCGATATATCGATGATATCTTGATGGTCTGGACCAGCACGCATGATGAATTACTTGAGTTTATGGAGATACTTGGCAACAATCAGTTCAATCTTAAGTTTACAATGTCTTGTAATCAAAAATCTGTGAATTTTTTGGATATTGAGATTTTTGTAGCAAGTGATGGATCTTTGGGCACTTCACTATTTCGAAAACCATCTGCAACTAATGCTATACTACATGCCTCCAGTTCTCATCCGAAACCCCTGATTAGCAGCATCCCCTACAGCCAATATCTGCGGCTGCGGCGAAACTGCAGCAGGGATGAGGATTTTTTGAAAGAAGCAAATCTTTTGTATTCTCGTCTTTGGGATAGGGCGTACAATCATAGTACCCTGAAAAAAGCCTTCAATAGAGCCAAAGCACATGTTAGGGACACTTTGATTCATCAGAAAAAAATCAAATGTACAAATCAACCTGTTAGAATTATAACATCTTATAATAAGCAGCACAAACAGGTGAGACAGATCATCAACAAATATTGGCCACTCTTACTGGCAGATCCCATAGCATGTAAGTACATTGAGAAGGAACCTAAAATTACTTACAGACGACCCAAATCCCTTAGGGATCGGCTGACACAGAGTCATTATAAAACTCCATCGAAAGATGTCACATGTCCTGGGTCTTTCCCATGTAGGAGGTGTGACAACTGTCGTTTCTTGCTAAACAGTAATGAAGTCATGCTGCCCAATGGATGTACCCATAGGATAAAACAGAGTAACATGCCAGACCACAGGCATTGTTTACATGATGCAATGTACCTGCAGTTCCTTCTATATAGGGAAAACAAAACGTCCCTTTTTCAAACGAATAAATGATCATATATCTTTGATAAAAAAACGAAGAATGGAAACTCCGCTCAGTCGCCATGTTGGTCTATTTCATGACTTCAGATTGGACACCATCAAATTCATGGCCTTGGAACATATTCCTCCGGATGTTAGGGGAGGCAGCAACGATCAGAAACTTTTGCAATTGGAATCCCTATGGATTTTTTTGCTGAAAGCAACAATTTATCCTGGATTGAATGAAATGCTGAGTTATAAACCTTTTTTATGAACATTGCATATTGTTTCCCTTGCTGCCTCCCCCATCCTCGCTATAGCTTTGCTTGTTTTTCTTTTTTCCTTCTCTTTTTTCAAAAAATCTTTTTTCCCCCTATTTCCTTCCTGCTCTTCTCCCTTTTCCCTTTCCCTTTCCCTTTCTTTTTTTTTTTTTTCTTTCCACTTTTTTCCTCTCCCTTACCCCTTCCCCTTATCATTTTTTCACCCTCCATCCCCATTTTCTTTCTCTCTTCGCCCTTGTTCTAATATTTTGGTCAATACTGAATTGGGACAACATCTCTTCCCTACCTTTCTATTATCCCCCACGAGCTTTAGGGCTAATTTAACAACTCAGTCCTTCCTTTGGCCCACAAGTCTATGTGAAATCTATGGTCCATTGTTTCATTGGTCGCATTAGTCGACCAATCATATGGACTATATTTCATTTAGTGATCTATATATGGAGACAACAAATCTGTAGATAAAAAAATATAGACGCTCTCCTTCTCCTTATAAAATAATGTTTTTCTTATATACAAACCATATATATCTTTTTATATATATATATATATATATATATATATATATATATATATATAATCAAGAGTCTTTGTGTAATGTGTATTTTTTTGCAAATATGAAGATATTATGGAATTTTCATGTATTAATTATCACTTATTCACTTATACACACATTTATATTAATTTTTCTTGTTTGTACATTGTTGTTTACTTTACTTTACTTTACTTATTATAAATGTTTTTCCTTATATGCATGCTTCTTCGCCACCCGGGTACAGCTATTGGTGCCAAGCCTCTCTCTTCACCCATCGGACTACTCGGGGTGGCGTTGTCCCTGGTGGATGCCCCGGACTCTGCTTAGCACTTTTTCAAGATCATATGGACACCCAAGGGCGTTACAGTTGTGAATGGACGCCCATTTTGCTGACTGGCATGCAGGCTTTCCACTGTAACATTCATTCCTTGAAAAGCCCCTTCGGGGTGTCTTCTCTAATTCCACCACAAGAGTGCTCCACTGCTTCCTGTCTCTTAGCTCTCCTAACTCTGGTTCAGAGTGGCGATGCGGAATGACATCATACAATGGCGCCGGTGCATGTGCAGTACAGCCTGTGTCCACTTCCGGTCCATGTGACCGGATGGGGGGTATATATAGACCAGGGATTTCAGTGCAAAGATGCTGTTGAGCCCCTGGGACCATACGATCGCTTTATGTTCACAAGGTAAATCGTTTCTCATTGCTATAGTATGCAAGCTTATTCTTCTTCTGTTCCTTTCTGCTTCAGCTAAGTATGTTTGTTGTAGTACTCTCTTTTTGAGAAATCTGATTTTGAGGCATGGTTTGCCCCTGTTTAAATCCTGTCTAGTGACTAAATCTATTTCTTTCCGAGTCTGCTCTCACATCTGTGTTGGAGCTTTATTAACTCTTTTCTTACCGTATATCACAAATTACTTTTTCAGCACTTGTGAACTACTGCTTATACATATGTGAATCGTTTGTCCTTGCCGTCCCAGGAATCAAGTCAATTACCCCTGTAGCTTGTGTAAGTTACCATCATCAACAATAATTTATTCTATTTTTGGGTAAAATTATTGTCGGGAGACGCATTGCTTAGGCAATGTGTTTTCTGGGGCCACATATATATGGATTTATGGGGATCTGTGTGTCCATGTGTATTTCCTTCTCACTGGACATATCTTTAATTTTCAACTTTAGATATTACCCAGGCCACGGGTCGTTTTTTCTCCCCTTGCGGGTTTTTTTGCTGCCCCCTGTGATCCTTGGATGTGCCCTGGGCGGGGTTCCGGTGCTACCATTGGGGACGCGACCATCTGGGCTGGCTGGAGTTTATAGAGAGGTAAGGGGCTTGACCATAGGGGGTGAATTGTGCATGCATAGACCTTTTTATCACTAATATTATAATATATGTTTTTGGTTATCATTATTAATGAATTGTATATGTATTTGTGTGTGTCTTTTTCTGTGTTTTTTAGAAGGTGTATGTCACCTATTGGACAGTGCTTCCCCTTTGAAGAAGCCCGATTTAGGGGCGAAACATGTCGGGAGTTAGGCCATCCAACTGTCCAATTCAACTGTACTGTTTGTAACAATCACTCTCTACACCATTTTTTACCATTGTTTTTATTTTGGTGTCAAAATAAAAATATTTTATTATAATCTGCTTGATAATTTGTCATTTCTGCACCATTAAAAATCCCATTTTCTTTGCTCCCATCTATTTACCAATTTAGGGATTTGGTGCTATATCTTATCAGTCGGTTATCCACAACCAAAACAAACAAATCCTTCTGTATGTAGTGGGATGTGAGGCATGGTGGGGTCAGAGTAGTTAGTTATTGGGCGCCCGACACTTCTTGAATGCAAAAGAAAGTTTATTTCTCTTAACAAACTTTTTTGGGGGAGAGAGGGTTAGGTCTACGACACACTTAGGTAGTTGCAAGATTAATTGGCAGACTCAGAGACTTCAATAGGAGGACAGTAATGCAGGGAAAGGCATCCAGCAAAACGCCACAGAAGGAATGCTGTCTCTTATGGCAACAGTCTTTATCAGTTCCAAACACAAAGCTTAACAGTTCCTTCACTTTCACTACAATAATCCCTTGTAGTTCTTCAGCACACTGAGCTCCTGGTCTCTCACTAGAGCCACTGATTTACTGTGACTGAATCCCTTGCGCTCCTCCAATCTTCACGGCGGTATCTTCCTCAAGCCCGCTTCTCTGCTGGGTCCCTAGCTTGGCATTCTAGATACCTCTCAAGCTTCACCCCCCGCTGGCGTGCTCGGTCCCTGGCTTGACACACAAGGCTGCTCTGCAAGCATCCCCTCTGCTGGCTGGGTCCCTGGCTTGATACCCACTGAAATTTCCTGCTTCTTCACCGTGCCCGGTTGGTGAGAATGCTGCTCCGGTACTTGCTTCAGTTACTCACTGTGGTCCCTGGTAATTAGTAGAGGTGCGCATCTTCACTGGTCTCACAATTTGATTTGATTATCTGGTCAGCGATTCGATTTGATTGCGCGATGCATCATGATGCATCACGATTACTGACAATGGCTTCCATCACCAAAAAATTCAAACATTTAGAAGAACTCAATTTTTTTAATTTTATCTGCTTTAAAAAAAAAAGGACACTCCCTGCATATAGCGGGACAAGGACATGGAAGAGTCCAGGATATGGGTGGCCACGTCGCTGGATCGTGGGACAGGTGAGTGTCTTTTTATTAAAAGTCAGAAGATACACTTTTTGTAGCTGCTGACTTTTGATGAACAAAAAATTGACTGGAACTTTGCTTTGAATTAAAAATAACCTCACTCCCTTAAAAAGTGCACTAATCTGGCGCACTACAGGGTACAGGCTTTCACACTGCTGATTGGAGGTCAGGAGGGATTAGAATCCACAGCTCACAAACGCCCTGTGAAGTTCCCGATACTGTCTCTGTGCTGACAGTTCCCCGGCTTCCCCGTTTGCACCTTCCAGCACACTAGGAGTTAACACAGTGGAATATGCAAACGGGGAAGCCAGGGAACTGTCAGCACGGAGCGTGTATGAGGTGTAAGTAGAGTACAAACACATTTGTACTCTACTTACTGCTGTTAAAATAACTGTCTTAATAAATTTTGAGTTACAATCCATTACTGGATGTGCTTTTTAAAAAAATCTGGAGCTACGTATCGCATTTTTCAGTGTGTTTACAGTGTAGGCGCCGCTCATGTGACTGCCCGGCACGCCTCTCTCCTCTTACGTCTCTCCTGATGTCAGGGAGGAATTCTCAGCCCCACCCGCTGACTGTAGCTATCAGATCAGAAGAGAGGCGGGCGGGGCTGAGAATTCCCTGCTGACGTCAGGAAAGACGTGAGAGGAGAGAGGCGGGCCGGGCAGTCACATGAGCAGCGTGTACACTGTACACACACTGAAAAATGCGGTACATAGCTCCAGATTTTACAGCGGGGCACGCGATTTATTAAAACACTTATTTTAACAACTATTAGCTCAGAGCGCTCTCCCGGAAGGGTGCGGGGCAAGTCAGGATGACGTCACCCAGCAATCGATTTTTCCGGTCGTATGCATCGATGCCACATCGGGGACACCCGAATTGCGATGCATCAATGCAGCAAATAATTTCAGCACCCCTAGTAATTATGCGGATAGTCCCTTACTGCCGACAACTTCCCCTCTACCTCCGACCATGACAGGTTTGGCAGAACCGTCAATTGTGTTTGGACTGCAAGCTGCAGTCCCAACCCTGCACTGCTCTCTTGCTTCTGGATAGGCCCTCAGACAGCCTAGCAGCCAGATGTGCCCGGAATAGGCCCCATCTCCTACCTAGCAGCCCGGGCAATACGACACACGTCCACCCAGACAGCTGTCCAGGTGGCACAGAACATAGATCACCTGACTCCACCCGAACATATAGGCTGTCCCAGCAGGCCAAGGGATTCAAGAAAACCACTGCCCATTGGCTGAGATACCCCATATACCCATAACCTGACCTTGCGTTGCCCTTGTCGTATCTAGTGCCACCTAGTGGTAGAAGAGAAAAGTGCAACAAGGCCAAACTTTAGGGAGAAATCAAGGATAACTACTCCTGGCAAGTAAATTTGTGAGGAGCAACCCTGCCTAAATTCCAGGGTGCTACACACATAACAGAGAAGTGCATAACACATAGGTTTGGCCTATCAATAAGCACTGTATACCTCCACACTGAAAACTGTGGGGCTGGCATTCACCTGCTAGCTATAAAACTGAAGGAAGACATTAGCTGAGCCCTGTATGCAAGGAGAGCCACCAGGTCAGGGGTGCCTCACTCAGGATTAACTGGGTACGGTAAGGTGCCATTTTAAAATTGAGTGCCACCTGTACACAGTGAATCGTGCAGCATAGTGGGACAAAGAGGATTGGAGGTACATGTAACAGTCTACAGAGAAGGTGCTATCAAACATTATAGTGGTTTGAATTATGACCTGACGTCCATCCTTTGCACCAGCCCCAGATCTCACTGTTGTCCAGGCATCTGTAAATCCAAACTACAGGTTCTGGAAAAGCTGGTTAAGGAGAGTATAAGTGCAAAAAGTCCACACAAGATGCCTTGGTCTTTAAGGTAAGCATTCTGTGGGCAGGGATCAGTGTTGGTCATCTTACTTTAAAAAAAGTAATTAGTTACAGTTTTTCGAGGGCACATAGCACATCAGGGCATGGGGCACATAGCACATCAGGGCATGGGGCACATAGCACATCAGGGCACATAGCACATCAGGACATGGGGCACATAGCACATCAGGGGACATCAGGGCATGGGGCACAGGGCACATAGCACATGAGGGCACATCAGGACATGGGGCTGATAGCACATCAGGGCACATAGCACATTAGGGCACATAGCACATCAGGGCACATAGCACATCAGGGCACGGGGCCCATCAGGGCATGGGGCACATAGGGCATGGGGCACATAGCACATCAGGGCATGGGGCACATAGCACATCAGGGCATGGGGCACATAGCACATCAGGGCGCACAGCACATCAGGGCATGGGGCACAAGGCACATAGCACATGAGGGCACATCAGGACATGTGGCACACAGCACATCAGGGCGGGGCACATAGCACATGTGACAGCAGGAAGGTAAAGTCACCTGGTTGCATCCAGGGGGGTAGATATATTTCGCCCAGATTCAGGCTTTACGCTGATTTATACAACTAGGTGGAGAGTTGTATAAGCCCAGCTGAGACTAGTGGGCTCATTGATGACTCATACCTCTAGGGAGAGGGCTGGGCGTCGTGCAGACAGGGAGTTGATGAGTCCAGCTGAAGCTTGTCAGCTCATTTAGGCCTCTATAAAAAACTCCCAGATTCATTAGGGGCTAGCTCATGCCTGGAAGCAGACCTGTGTGGACTGTCTAGGGAGAGTGAACCCCTGTGCGGTGAGAGAAAGCCTGTGTGGCTATATTTTGCTTGGACATTTAAAACCAGGGACTAGGACAGCACTAGGCTGATCCCAGTCGTTAGTTAGGAAACCTGTAAGTTTAGTCAGAGGTCAAGTTGACCAGGATTTATTTTGTTTATGTTTTTTTGCCTTGCTGTGTTTTTGTCACTGTAAATAGAAAATAAACCGCACCCTTTTGATTTTGAAAACCACAACCTCCGTCTGCTGGGCCTGTTTTTGGGTGGGGAGCCCATCCCGGGGGTCACACATACCCGCTGCCGAGCTAACCCCCTCACAGTTGGTGGAGAACCAGTGGCAGTTTTTTTTTAAGCCAGCATGGAGGAGATACTGAAACAGCTGGCTCTAGCAAATGCCAATCAACAGCAGACAAATGCAGGTTTGCAAAGGAGCCTTGCAGCCCAGCAGCAAGCTCATCAACAGAGCCTTGCAACTTTACAACAGAGTCTGGAGGCTCAGCAACAAGCCCAACAGCAATCTGAGGCCCGCTTCATAGACCTGTTGCAGAAGCAAGAGCAGAGACTACAACAACAGATGGAAGCAGTAATGCAGCAACGTCCGCAGACCAGTGAGGAAAGCCGTCCCACTAATACCGCGTCCTTTGGGGTGAGTCGTTTATTGACAAAAATGACTGGAGAGGATGATCCAGAGGTATTTTTGACCACATTTGAAAGGACCGCTGAAAGAGAAAAGTGGCCTGAGGAGCAGTGGGCTGGACTGGTGGCTCCTCTGTTAACTGGTGAATCGCAGAAAGCTTACTATGACCTAGAGCCTAACCAAGCAAAAGACTATGTGATGCTAAAAGCTGAAATATTGGCAAGGCTGGGTGTCACCCTGGCTGTCCGGGCTCAGCGTGTGCATAACTGGACTTTCCAGCTTGGAAAACCCCCCAGGTCTCAAATGTATGATCTCATTCACCTGAGCAGAAAGTGGCTACAGCCAGAGACTTTGTCCGCACCAAAGATTGTGGAACGTGTTGTAATGGATCGGTTTTTGAGAGCTCTTCCTACTGCCATCCAAAAGTGGGTAAGCCATGGAGACCCAGAGACGGCCGATGGTCTTGTGGATCGTGTGGAGAAATACTTGGCTACAGAGAACCTGACGGCCTCTTCCAGAGACACTCGGACTTTCCACCCCAAGACCAGACCATCCCCAGGGGCGGATAAGAGGATTCCAAGGGGTGAGGGTGGAGAGAGTGAGAGGGTGGGAGCTCTACCCCAAGTTTGGCGAGAACAGCCTGGGAAATCAGCGGCTCAAGAGGCCGCAAGAAGGATCGTTTGCTACCGCTGCCGGCAAGCGGGACATATTGCAGCAAATTGCCCAGTTTTGGAGGAACCCATGCAGTGTGACTTTCTGACGGGCAGACGTCAGTCGCTGTGTGCGACAGTCGCATGCACTGCCATTCGGGGAACTGAGAAACATTTATGCAAAATGTGTATTAATGGTAGAAATGTTGTGGTATTGCTGGATTCAGGTAGCCTTGTGACCCTGATAAAGGCTGAGTTAGTTAAAACAGAGGTCTCTGGGAATAGCAAGGTAGCCGTTATTTGTGTGCATGGGGACACCCGAGAGTATCCAGTGACTACAGTGTGTTTCGAGACCCCCAAAGGTACCCTCTCTCATCCAGTGGGCTTAGTATCTCAGTTACCGCATGACGCCATTGTGGGAAGGGATTTTCCGAAGTTCTGGGAACTGTGGGATGATCCTGAGCCCCCCACTGGTGCCCCTATGTACCAGGAATGTGATAGCCAGAACTCCCCTGAGAGTGGTGAGGACTCTCCGGAATTTCCCTTGTCAGTATTGGCAGGGGAGACTCAAGAAACTGGAGAGGAGCCCACCTCCTCAGACGAAAACCTACCGTCTGTGGAGTTTTCTGATCTTGAGGTTCACAGGGAAAACTTTGCCACAGAACAGTTGAAAGACCCCGCCCTAATAAAGGCACGGGAAAACGTAGTGAAAATAGATGGCGAGTTAGTGAACCCAGATAATACCGGCACTTACCCATACTTCAGCGTAGAGAAGGACCTACTGTATCGGGTGGCAAAAAGGGCAGAAGAAACCGTTGAGCAGCTTGTGGTGCCCAAACCTTACAGGAAGTTGGTGTTGGAGTTGGCCCATGGGCACATTCTTGGAGGTCATCTGGGGACAGAGAAAACCCGAGAGAGGGTATTACAGAGATTCTATTGGCCTGGGGTGATGAAGGACATAGAAAATTATTGTTCCTCCTGCCCTGTGTGTCAGAGGTCGGCCCCGATGCCACATTTCCGTAGCCCGCTGGTCCCTCTACCCATCATTGAGGTCCCGTTTGAGAGAATCGCAATGGATTTGGTAGGTCCTATAATCAAGTCCGCTAGGGGGCACCAGTACATATTGGTTATAATGGACTATGCCACCCGTTATCCAGAAGCGATCCCTCTCAGAAATACCTCGGCCAAAACCATAGCCAAAGAGCTATCTCTTGTTTTTAGCCGGGTGGGTATTTGTAAAGAACTGCTTACGGACCAAGGTACACCCTTTATGTCCCGGGTTATGAAAGAGCTGTGTAAATTGTTCAAAGTGACGCAATTGCGTACATCTGTGTATCACCCCCAAACCGATGGGCTGGTTGAAAGATTCAACAAAACCCTAAAACAAATGTTGAAGAAAGTGGTGGATAGAGATGGAAGGGATTGGGACTGTCTACTTCCTTATTTGATGTTTGCTATTAGGGAGGTGCCCCAATCCTCTACGGGATTCTCCCCCTTTGAGTTACTGTATGGGAGACACCCAAGAGGGCTGTTGGATATTGCCAAGGAAACTTGGGAAAGTGAGAGTTCTCCCCACAGGAGTGTGATTGAGCATGTCGCCCTGATGCAAGATCGAATTGCACAGGTAATGCCCATCGTGAAGGAACATTTGGCCCAAGCGCAGTTGGCACAGCAGAGAGTGTACAACCGTGGAGCCAAGACCCGTACCTTTTCCCCGGGGGATAGGATATTGGTACTTGTCCCTACGGTTGAAAGTAAATTCCTTGCCAAATGGCAAGGCCCCTACGAGATAATGGAAAAAGTGAGCGAAGTGAATTACAAGGTCAGACAACCAGGAAGGCGAAAGCCCGAACAGATCTATCACGTTAATCTGTTGAAAGCCTGGAGGGATAGAGAGTCCCTAGTCGCAGACACTTGGTCACCAGCTCAAACTGGTTGCGTGATTCCTGAGGTTGGAATCGCAGCCACCTTGTCACAACCCCAACAACAGGAGGTTAAGGAGTTTGTGCTTCGCAACAAGGAGGTATTCTCTGAGCTGCCGGGACAAACATCTGGGGTAGAGCATGACATTATTACCCCGCCCGGTGAAAGGGTGAAGTTAAAACCCTATCGGATCCCAGAGGCCCGACGGGAGGCAATACGGGAGGAAGTACAGAAAATGCTGAACTTAGGGGTGATAGAGGAGTCCCAAAGTGATTGGTCTAGTCCCATTGTGTTGGTGCCTAAACCGGATGGGAGCTGGCGATTTTGTAACGATTTTCGTCAGTTGAACAAAGTTACAAAATTTGACACCTACCCCATGCCACGTATAGATGAGTTGATCGACCGGCTGGGAACAGCCCGATACATGACGACTCTTGACCTCACAAAAGGGTATTGGCAAATCCCCCTGGCCAAGTCGGCCAAAGAGAAAACCGCATTTGTAACCCCAGACGGGGCGTTCCAATATAAAAGAATGCCGTTCGGGTTACAGAATGCGCCGGCCACATTCCAGCGGAAAATGGACCAGATGCTGAGGCCCCATCGGAAGTATGCTGCGGCTTACCTGGATGACATAATTGTCCATAGCACAGATTGGGCCTCACATCTGCCAAAAGTGCAAGCAGTCCTGGACTCTGTTCGGGAAGCAGGGTTTACGGCTAACCCCAAGAAGTGTACCATTGGGCAGGAGGAGGCCAAATATCTTGGGTACACCATTGGGAGGGGAGTAATAAAACCCCAACTCAACAAAGTCGAGGCCATCCAGAGTTGGCCACGTCCCAACAGCAAGAAGCAGGTACGAGCCTTTCTGGGAATCGCTGGGTATTATCGGCGATTCATTCCCCACTTTGCTTCTAAGGCTGTGCCCCTAACCAACCTGACGAAGGGGAAAGGGTCGGTCATGATTAAATGGACCCCCGAGGCTGAGGCAGCATTCCAGTTCTTGAAACAAGCCTTATGTAGCCAGCCAGTGTTGTACTCACCCGACTTCTCTAGAGACTTTGTCGTACAAAGTGATGCGTCAGATGTGGGGTTAGGAGCAGTATTGTCCCAGGTCTGGAACGGGGAAGAGCACCCAGTCATTTACCTCAGCAGGAAGTTGAAGTCCCATGAGGTAAATTACGCCACCATTGAAAAGGAGTGTTTAGCGGTGAAGTGGGCTCTAGATTCCCTTCGGTACTACCTGCTAGGTAGGCACTTTGACATGGTTACGGATCACGCTCCGTTAAAGTGGATGGCTCAAAACAAGGAAACAAATAGAAGAGTGAATAGGTGGTTCCTGGCCCTCCAGGAATTCAACTTCACAGTAAAGCATCGCCCTGGCGTTCAAATGGGGAATGTGGATGCTTTGTCTCGAGTACATGAATGCCTGATTGCTGGTGTTCCAACCCCGAGGTTAAAACAAGAGGGGGGGGTATGTGACAGCAGGAAGGTAAAGTCACCTGGTTGCATCCAGGGGGGTAGATATATTTCGCCCAGATTCAGGCTTTACGCTGATTTATACAACTAGGTGGAGAGTTGTATAAGCCCAGCTGAGACTAGTGGGCTCATTGATGACTCATACCTCTAGGGAGAGGGCTGGGCGTCGTGCAGACAGGGAGTTGATGAGTCCAGCTGAAGCTTGTCAGCTCATTTAGGCCTCTATAAAAAACTCCCAGATTCATTAGGGGCTAGCTCATGCCTGGAAGCAGACCTGTGTGGACTGTCTAGGGAGAGTGAACCCCTGTGCGGTGAGAGAAAGCCTGTGTGGCTATATTTTGCTTGGACATTTAAAACCAGGGACTAGGACAGCACTAGGCTGATCCCAGTCGTTAGTTAGGAAACCTGTAAGTTTAGTCAGAGGTCAAGTTGACCAGGATTTATTTTGTTTATGTTTTTTTGCCTTGCTGTGTTTTTGTCACTGTAAATAGAAAATAAACCGCACCCTTTTGATTTTGAAAACCACAACCTCCGTCTGCTGGGCCTGTTTTTGGGTGGGGAGCCCATCCCGGGGGTCACACATACCCGCTGCCGAGCTAACCCCCTCACACACATCAGGGCAGGGCACATAGCACATTGTTTACCAGCCAGGCAGAGTAGTGCAGGAAGCGTGTGTAATAAGTTCTCTCTCATGTCACGGCACTGACGGCAGTCACGATACTCCCCGGCGGCCCCTCCTCTTTTCTCGTCCATCCCAGATGATGTCACAAGCAAATGGGGATGGGCGAGAAGAGAGGAGGGGCCGCGGGGAGCAGCGTGACTGCCGTCAGTGCCGTGACATGAGAGAGACCTGGTCATAGAGGAGAGGAGGAATTACACTACTGCCATCTAGTGGCGGTAGATGCAATTGGGGTAACGCCTCCCAAGTAATGGTAACTGCGTTACCATGAGGGGAAGAGTAATCAGTTGGATTACTCGTTACCCTCTAAAGTAACTGCGTTATGTAACTCGTTTATTCTAACTCAGTTACTTACATCACTGGCAGGGATACTGTGATGAGGTGAGTTAGATAATTGAAGGGCAGGAATGAGCAAAATACGATAGACACCAAATCCCAGTGATTAGTTAATTTAAAAAGATGGGCTTGAGGTCACATACCTCGGGATTTTTTGAGGGTGTCAAATAATGGCATATAGATTGAAAAACCAAAAGTAATTCAATGACAATAGATAAATGTAAAAATAAATCAATATTTATTAATAGAAAGGAAAATGCAATTTTCCTAAAAGTTCATCATATATAACATTTAGAACTGGGTACATTTAACAACCGTTGAACTCGACATGTTTCGCTCGAAGTTGGAGCTTCTTCAGGAGTAAACCACGGTTTAGTAGTACACTAGAATGAAATACACAAAATGAACAAAGGAACATCCATGAACTGCATTATACAATACATATATTGGAATATCCCCAAACGAATATAGAGTGACAACAAAATGCAAATTTTAATTGTCACTATTTCAAAGTAGTTATTGATGTATACGTCCAATATCGTTAGATCATATAGAATCAGGAAAACATAAATCTAATGAAAATAATATACTGAAATAACAAAATAACAGTAAACGATGTGGTCAACTAAAGCACCTACCAATAAAATGTTGGAAATAAGGGAGGTATTTTGGCAATTTAAGACCGAAATCTCAGACTGCCCTAAAGCTCCACCTGCGGAGAAGGATGGTCACAGAGGTATTCCATCTAATTGAAAATACAGCCTCACAAATGTTGTTTGTAGAGAGGCGGTGAAATCAATATTGATAATGATCCTGCCAGAAAATCATAAGGAGAAATTACTAAATTGGGACCTGTAGATAAGTAGAAATTAATTGAAAATAATATGCAGATAATATGCAATGGGTGAATTCCAAATTGGATTCACAAAAAATAAATAAAATATATAAGTAAAAATACCTGATTGGTTGAATCATTGATTTTAGTAGAATATAAATAGCAATACTGGATCTTGCTGTTTGAAACCGCAGCAATGTCATGCAAATTTGTAGAAAGATCCTGTGCATTGAAATAGAATGATAATAGTGATGGATATCATAGTGTCAAAAAGGGCCAAAGTACATATCCATCTAACAGCCAGAAAGAGTATAAGGAAAAACATACCTTCTAAAAGTAGTGGAGTACTTGATTCAAGCCGCTGAAGTAGCGGCATTCATACCAAATAAGAACCGACGGATTGCCAAACAGTCTCACAATCCCTCCACACAAGGGAAATGACAGAGTAGTATGGCAAAATCCCGCCAATTTATACTCATCCCAGCGCGGCAAACGTCTGATGTCATTGCCGTGCGGCGGACGCATAAAGTGGGGGCAGTGTCTGGCAGCTGGACACTGAAGGCTTGATTGTATTGGGCCGGATGAAGCTAGAACGGCCATTTTGGAAATTCCCGGATCCCTCAACATGTAATGGACATGGAGGGGAAAGACGTAGTTGGAAAACGTGATTGCCATGGAATTCAAAGAAAATGCAATGGAGTCAAAATGATGGTAGTTAAGACGGCCCAAAGCGTGACAGGATATATTGATTGGGGGGAGATGAAGCCATTAGCCAGCAGATACAGGGCAAGTTACCATTTTTACCAATCACATCCCGGTAATTTTGAAAAAAATTGGAAAAGGGGTGCCCCTGGGATTGTGTGGATTGGAGTAAATTATGGATTGCCACCAAGTATATATAGAAAAATATAAAGAATTTTATTTTACATAATACACATATATATCAAAATGGTTTAAAATCAAAGAAAGGAACAGACATATATAGTCATTAAAGAACAATTGCATGAGGACACCTTACTACTTGAGACATATAAGTCATATAGCTAGTGGTGACACAACCGACATGTTTCGGATACTCGAGCTATATCTGTGATAGCCTCCATTATTTCCTTCTTCAAGGTTCATGCAATAGTTTGAAGACAATTTAGTCTCTATATAAGAGAAAAAAACACAACATAGTATGTGATAGCTGTATAATACACAACAGTGTACTGGCATGATTACATTATTTTGAATTTCTCCCATATGTGGGCAGCTAGAAGATAGACATTGTTGCAAAGAGAAAATAAAAAATAAATAATAAAATAAACAATAAGAGAGGAAAAGAAGAAAGGAGGAGGGGAGAGAGACAAAGGGAAAAGGAAGAATAAATATACATGAAAGTTCATTTAAGAATACATGGATGTATATATACATCGTATAATTGTATGTCTATACGATACAGTACATCTATATCAAATAGTGTTGCATACATACATTTCCAATGGTAATATAAACATCAGCCGTTTGGAGGAATTGTCCCGGTGATATAGAGCCCAAACGGATATGGTGCGGGTTTAATGGTCGCATAAAGACAATGCAGCGGCCAAAAAGACACTGCAGACAAGATGACAGAGCCACGGGGAAATGTATAAGAGGACCAACACCAAAAACGCCCCTCAAAGCTCACAGGGAAGCCTCAAATTGCAGCGGACAGACTGCCACGGCCTCTCTGTAAAAACATACATACATGGATTATAGTTTCTAGATCGCAGACCAGCCCTGTAACCAGGCATCCCATAACTCTGATGAAGTGTTTAAAAAGAAGCTTAATACCTGTCAATGTGGCGCAAAAACATCCACACTCTGGCTGTGCGGCAATTGGCCAAGTCAGGTGGGACTTTTTATAGAGCTGTCGCTGGTGTTGCAGCCAATCAGCTCAAATGGCGCCAAAGGTAAAGCTGCAAAAGGGAGGAATTCAACCAATGGGGTAGAGCGTGGGAGGCCACAACAGGGCTAGACTATGTGTCCGGGTAGAAACCCAATTAACTGCGTATTGTAAATGAAAAGAGAGGTTCTTATAGGACAGGCATCGCATACAGAGGCCGCCCTCGATCCCGGCGGCGTCCGGCGTCACCGCGCACCCACGCAGACGTGAAAGACGTCCACGACGCCGGCGCGGTGACGTCAGACGTCGACCCGACCGCCAGCACAACGAAAAGGGCGGAAGTGCTAAAAGAAAATCACTCCGTTGCCCGCACCAGACCCAAAAAGGTCAGCGCAAAGGCAGCACAATTGTATGTGCTGCGCCAAACGGCGCCATCGGAGGAATGGGGAAAAATTGACTAATCCAACACCCCATGGGTAGTAAACCGTGTAACATGAATACCCTCCGTCCCATATGTATGTAATTCTTGGGACAGGGAGAGAAATTTATTCATATGCACATAACCGTCCATTTGCTCAAGTATGAGCAGTCAGCCCCCGATTATCAAAACAACCGGGGGCTGTTTTTGTGCTGGGGAGCGTCAGTGGGCCCAATGGGTGGTCCCCAAATCCCCGGGCTCCAATATGTCAAAAAGTGCAGGGTACAATTGTCATTTGATTAATTTCTAAATAATAAACAGTAATCAACAATGTAATAACTAGGCACTAATCTCCAGTGGGCGAATCATCAGGTAAAGTTCCACCAAATAGATCCAATCTTGTTTAAAAAGGATTTTTTAGTTTTTACATAAATATCTAACCGGCATACATCAGAAACATTAGTACACATGTTATACAGCTGGCATAGTTCATACATATTTATTTATTTTCCAAAAAAAAAAAAAAAAACAACACACAAACACGGTATAAACAAATTGTTGAGCTCAGTTTAGCAGATCCCTATCAAACTTCGCAGATGTAAAACCTGGTAGGAAGGGTTTAAAGTTAATTGCCTGGTTCAAGCCAGGGGGTGAGGTGGCGTTGAGGATCGAGATCCATCTCAGCTCCCTTTGAAGAAGGTGCTTGTTAAGGTCACCTCCGCGGGGGCTGCGGTGGACCCTGTCCAAAACTAACACCTCAAGGTTTGGTACGCAATCTCCATGAACTTGGGCAGCATGTCTGCCAAGAGGGAGATCAGGATTTTGTTCCTTCATCCCTTTTAGATGCCGGTAAATTCTCTGCCACAATTTTTGTATAGTTTTTCCTACATAAAAGCAGTTACAACTGCAAATAATGAGATATACTACGTCCGTAGTTTGACAGTTTGCATAATGTTTTGGTCGAAATTTTTGGCCATTCGGTAACCGAATGTTCTTTCTAGTGTTCATATATTTACAGTATGTGCAATTACCACATTGGAAAGTTCCCAGGTCCTTACATGGATCTCCCCTATTGGTGTTCTCAAATTCACTCTGCACTAGCATGTCCTTCAGGGACGTTGCTCGTCTATAGGCAATATTTGGCCTGGGGGGTACTAATGGTCCTATCACAGGATCTGCTGTAAGTAGATGCCAGTGCTTTTGGTAGATTTTAAGAAGTTCAGCGTGATCATCAGAATAAGTGTTGATAATACGATGATCACTTTCACTTTTTTTAGATTTAGATATTAATAATTCGTGTCGATTTAGATTTGAGGTGCGTTTAAAGGCCTTTTTGAGGCACTTATGGCTGTATCCCCTTGCTAGAAGTCTTTGCCTTAAGTTATTAGCTTCTCTTTTATAATCGACCTCGTTAGAGCAATTTCTTTTTATTCTTAAATATTGTCCATAGGGAATAGATTCAACTAGGGATTTAGGGTGAAAACTAGAAGAACCCGATTATGACATAGCCTCGGCTTTTAATATTATAAATTTGTCATCACATGTCCTGAGTGTCGATGAGATCTCAGTCCTCTCAAAAGGATTAACTTTCTGCCCTAATAAATCTGTAGACAAATTTGAGACCATCAAAGATCTTCACTTATATGCCCGCAAATTGCTACTTAAAAGCATTTTTGAAAAGAGCGACCCGGATACACGGGAATTTCACACGTATAGTGAACGTCAAGCTCTGGGTAATCTCAAATCCTTACTTGAGGAAAATGAATCCAAAGACCTCATCGACACCCTGGACCTTGATTTACTTTTGGCTAATGCCAGCACAATTGACACCGAGATCCCCAGTACCCCAAAACAAACTTCCCTTAAAAAAACATCTACCTTGTACCCAGTGCCTAGCTCAAATCCAGGTGTATCTAATTTTCTTAAAAATATCAGCCAAGAAATAAATAACCTAGTACCTATAACACCCAGACATACAAATCTTATTCCTACTGAAAAGATGGCCTTAAAAAATCTATCCAAAAATCATCAAATTACGATTAAATTATCGGATAAAGGAGGAAACATTGTCATCATGGACAACCCCCAATATCTTGAAATGTGTTTTAACATATTGAGAAATCATGAGTGGTATCGCCCAGTCAGTAGGGGTGTTGTAGATGCCTTTAATAAAAAATTCTACACTTTGGTAGATGAAGCTTTTCAAAACAATGTCATTTCTAAAAAAACTTGGGAATTTGTTCGCACCTCCTTTCCCCGCACACCAACATTCTACTCACTCCCAAAAATTCACAAGGATCCCATAAATCCCCCAGGACGTCCTATTATATCTGGAAACGGAGCTATTATTGAAAATCTTTCACGACTCATTGATGAGCATTTAAAACCCTTTGTTCAGAGCATCCCCTCTTATGTTAAAGATACACCTCACTTATTACGCATTGTCGAGGGAGTACAAATTCCTATAGATTCGATCCTGGTCAGTATCGACGTGGAGGCACTTTACAGCTCGATTCCTCACTCTTTAGGTATTGCTTGTATTAGACATATTCTATCACAAACCAGTCACCATGAACGTTTGTTCAATGAATTTATAATCCAGTCCTTGGATTTCATACTGAGACACAATGTCTTCACTTTTGATGGTCAATGTTTCCTCCAGGTACAGGGCGTAGCCATGGGCACCAGTTGTGCCCCTGGCTACGCCAACCTGTACCTGGGGGAATGGGAGCATTCAATCTTTTCCAGTGGGGATCTCTCAATGTACCTGTGCCATGTAGCTCTATGGCACAGGTACATTGATGACATCTTCATTGTATGGACGGGCTCCCAGCAATGTTTGGATGAGTGTCTCATCGCCCTAAACTTAAATACTTTTAATCTTAAGTTCACAATGACATCGGACCCAAATACCATAACCTTCCTTGATGTGGAGATCTTCAGGGACAAGCAAAACATGTTATCATGTAAGCTGTTCCGCAAACCAAGTGCAGGCAATACAATCCTACATTCTTCTAGTTTTCACCCTAAATCCCTAGTTGAATCTATTCCCTATGGACAATATTTAAGAATAAAAAGAAATTGCTCTAACGAGGTCGATTATAAAAGAGAAGCTAATAACTTAAGGCAAAGACTTCTAGCAAGGGGATACAGCCATAAGTGCCTCAAAAAGGCCTTTAAACGCACCTCAAATCTAAATCGACACGAATTATTAATATCTAAATCTAAAAAAAGTGAAAGTGATCATCGTATTATCAACACTTATTCTGATGATCACGCTGAACTTCTTAAAATCTACCAAAAGCACTGGCATCTACTTACAGCAGATCCTG
The DNA here is from genome assembly GCA_029206835.1 of Rana muscosa. Taxonomy (NCBI): domain Eukaryota; kingdom Metazoa; phylum Chordata; class Amphibia; order Anura; family Ranidae; genus Rana; species Rana muscosa. The sequence goes on from CM055123.1 coordinate 59,783,905, forward strand.
TGATAGGACCATTAGTACCCCCCAGGCCAAATATTGCCTATAGACGAGCAACGTCCCTGAAGGACATGCTAGTGCAGAGTGAATTTGAGAACACCAATAGGGGAGATCCATGTAAGGACCTGGGAACTTTCCAATGTGGTAATTGCACATACTGTAAATATATGAACACTAGAAAGAACATTCGGTTACCGAATGGCCAAAAATTTCGACCAAAACATTATGCAAACTGTCAAACTACGGACGTAGTATATCTCATTATTTGCAGTTGTAACTGCTTTTATGTAGGAAAAACTATACAAAAATTGTGGCAGAGAATTTACCGGCATCTAAAAGGGATGAAGGAACAAAATCCTGATCTCCCTCTTGGCAGACATGCTGCCCAAGTTCATGGAGATTGCGTACCAAACCTTGAGGTGTTAGTTTTGGACAGGGTCCACCGCAGCCCCCGCGGAGGTGACCTTAACAAGCACCTTCTTCAAAGGGAGCTGAGATGGATCTCGATCCTCAACGCCACCTCACCCCCTGGCTTGAACCAGGCAATTAACTTTAAACCCTTCCTACCAGGTTTTACATCTGCGAAGTTTGATAGGGATCTGCTAAACTGAGCTCAACAATTTGTTTATACCGTGTTTGTGTGTTGTTTTTTTTTTTTTTTTTTGGAAAATAAATAAATATGTATGAACTATGCCAGCTGTATAACATGTGTACTAATGTTTCTGATGTATGCCGGTTAGATATTTATGTAAAAACTAAAAAATCCTTTTTAAACAAGATTGGATCTATTTGGTGGAACTTTACCTGATGATTCGCCCACTGGAGATTAGTGCCTAGTTATTACATTGTTGATTACTGTTTATTATTTAGAAATTAATCAAATGACAATTGTACCCTGCACTTTTTGACATATTGGAGCCCGGGGATTTGGGGACCACCCATTGGGCCCACTGACGCTCCCCAGCACAAAAACAGCCCCCGGTTGTTTTGATAATCGGGGGCTGACTGCTCATACTTGAGCAAATGGACGGTTATGTGCATATGAATAAATTTCTCTCCCTGTCCCAAGAATTACATACATATGGGACGGAGGGTATTCATGTTACACGGTTTACTACCCATGGGGTGTTGGATTAGTCAATTTTTCCCCATTCCTCCGATGGCGCCGTTTGGCGCAGCACATACAATTGTGCTGCCTTTGCGCTGACCTTTTTGGGTCTGGTGCGGGCAACGGAGTGATTTTCTTTTAGCACTTCCGCCCTTTTCGTTGTGCTGGCGGTCGGGTCGACGTCTGACGTCACCGCGCCGGCGTCGTGGACGTCTTTCACGTCTGCGTGGGTGCGCGGTGACGCCGGACGCCGCCGGGATCGAGGGCGGCCTCTGTATGCGATGCCTGTCCTATAAGAACCTCTCTTTTCATTTACAATACGCAGTTAATTGGGTTTCTACCCGGACACATAGTCTAGCCCTGTTGTGGCCTCCCACGCTCTACCCCATTGGTTGAATTCCTCCCTTTTGCAGCTTTACCTTTGGCGCCATTTGAGCTGATTGGCTGCAACACCAGCGACAGCTCTATAAAAAGTCCCACCTGACTTGGCCAATTGCCGCACAGCCAGAGTGTGGATGTTTTTGCGCCACATTGACAGGTATTAAGCTTCTTTTTAAACACTTCATCAGAGTTATGGGATGCCTGGTTACAGGGCTGGTCTGCGATCTAGAAACTATAATCCATGTATGTATGTTTTTACAGAGAGGCCGTGGCAGTCTGTCCGCTGCAATTTGAGGCTTCCCTGTGAGCTTTGAGGGGCGTTTTTGGTGTTGGTCCTCTTATACATTTCCCCGTGGCTCTGTCATCTTGTCTGCAGTGTCTTTTTGGCCGCTGCATTGTCTTTATGCGACCATTAAACCCGCACCATATCCGTTTGGGCTCTATATCACCGGGACAATTCCTCCAAACGGCTGATGTTTATATTACCATTGGAAATGTATGTATGCAACACTATTTGATATAGATGTACTGTATCGTATAGACATACAATTATACGATGTATATATACATCCATGTATTCTTAAATGAACTTTCATGTATATTTATTCTTCCTTTTCCCTTTGTCTCTCTCCCCTCCTCCTTTCTTCTTTTCCTCTCTTATTGTTTATTTTATTATTTATTTTTTATTTTCTCTTTGCAACAATGTCTATCTTCTAGCTGCCCACATATGGGAGAAATTCAAAATAATGTAATCATGCCAGTACACTGTTGTGTATTATACAGCTATCACATACTATGTTGTGTTTTTTTCTCTTATATAGAGACTAAATTGTCTTCAAACTATTGCATGAACCTTGAAGAAGGAAATAATGGAGGCTATCACAGATATAGCTCGAGTATCCGAAACATGTCGGTTGTGTCACCACTAGCTATATGACTTATATGTCTCAAGTAGTAAGGTGTCCTCATGCAATTGTTCTTTAATGACTATATATGTCTGTTCCTTTCTTTGATTTTAAACCATTTTGATATATATGTGTATTATGTAAAATAAAATTCTTTATATTTTTCTATATATACTTGGTGGCAATCCATAATTTACTCCAATCCACACAATCCCAGGGGCACCCCTTTTCCAAAAATTTTTTTCAAAATTACCGGGATGTGATTGGTAAAAATGGTAACTTGCCCTGTATCTGCTGGCTAATGGCTTCATCTCCCCCCAATCAATATATTCTATTTTTGGGTAGCAAATACCCCCTAGTCCCCATCCATATTTGAAGCTTTCCAGCGTTATCTACATAAACAATTTACTGAATTAATTTTTTGCTTGCTCCCTATTATATGAGCAATTATTTTGAAAACGCACTGCTGCAATTCTTTCTCTCTCTCTTTTTTTTTTTTTTTTTATTGTTATTGTGTTGGTATATCCATTTGTGTAGAGCTCAGTGACACCATCATCATGGCTGAACTTTACAGTGAATCATGGGAGGTTTTCACTGAACAATTACAATCAAATTATGGTAAAAATGAATCTTTGGAATCTGAGCTAACCTTTCTTTTCTCCAACCTAACTAAATGGTTGGAGAGGAAATCTTCAATGCACTGGCATATAAAAACGTTTGATGAGTACATAAGAGATGATTTAAACCCACTTGGACTTCGAGTCCAGATCTTCCCAACTTTTGAGGATCTGGACCCGACGTTCAAACAAGCATGGGAAATGAATTTAAAATCATGCTCGGCTGGTATGATGAGGCTTCTTTCTGATGAATATCGGAGACGTCTCGTCTATATCAACACGAACATTGAAAAAATCTATTCTAGAATCAAACCCTTACAAGCCCATTCCTCATATAAAGATCTAAATGAGAAACTTAAAACCCATATTGAACTATTTAACAAATCGATCTTAGCAAAAAAAAGAGTTTAAATACATGCGGGATAAACAAGCCTTCGAAGAAGGCAGAGCATATAGATGGGCTTTTTCAACTAGATCTAGAGTCCAATATAAGAACGACAATCATCGCTCTACACAGTTGGATACGTCTGATACCTCTTCGGTTTCGTCCAACATGTCATATGTACCGATGAAAGGAAAACGCACAAAACCATCTAAAAGAAATCGTGACTTTGAAAATTCCTCCAATAGTAATATTACTAAAAAACGTCCCCCTAAACAGTATCCTCGTACTCTGCTCCCATCAGTCCCCAACACTTCCACATTGACGGCTTCGGATGTTACCGTCAGTGCACATGAATCACTTGAAAATATGGGCACTTTTGTCACGCCCAAGGTTCCCTTGATGTTCTCTAAGAACTCGGGAAACTCACTCACTCCTCACAACCCGATTATGACATAGCCTCGGCTTTTAATATTATAAATTTGTCATCACATGTCCTGAGTGTCGATGAGATCTCAGTCCTCTCAAAAGGATTAACTTTCTGCCCTAATAAATCTGTAGACAAATTTGAGACCATCAAAGATCTTCACTTATATGCCCGCAAATTGCTACTTAAAAGCATTTTTGAAAAGAGCGACCCGGATACACGGGAATTTCACACGTATAGTGAACGTCAAGCTCTGGGTAATCTCAAATCCTTACTTGAGGAAAATGAATCCAAAGACCTCATCGACACCCTGGACCTTGATTTACTTTTGGCTAATGCCAGCACAATTGACACCGAGATCCCCAGTACCCCAAAACAAACTTCCCTTAAAAAAACATCTACCTTGTACCCAGTGCCTAGCTCAAATCCAGGTGTATCTAATTTTCTTAAAAATATCAGCCAAGAAATAAATAACCTAGTACCTATAACACCCAGACATACAAATCTTATTCCTACTGAAAAGATGGCCTTAAAAAATCTATCCAAAAATCATCAAATTACGATTAAATTATCGGATAAAGGAGGAAACATTGTCATCATGGACAACCCCCAATATCTTGAAATGTGTTTTAACATATTGAGAAATCATGAGTGGTATCGCCCAGTCAGTAGGGGTGTTGTAGATGCCTTTAATAAAAAATTCTACACTTTGGTAGATGAAGCTTTTCAAAACAATGTCATTTCTAAAAAAACTTGGGAATTTGTTCGCACCTCCTTTCCCCGCACACCAACATTCTACTCACTCCCAAAAATTCACAAGGATCCCATAAATCCCCCAGGACGTCCTATTATATCTGGAAACGGAGCTATTATTGAAAATCTTTCACGACTCATTGATGAGCATTTAAAACCCTTTGTTCAGAGCATCCCCTCTTATGTTAAAGATACACCTCACTTATTACGCATTGTCGAGGGAGTACAAATTCCTATAGATTCGATCCTGGTCAGTATCGACGTGGAGGCACTTTACAGCTCGATTCCTCACTCTTTAGGTATTGCTTGTATTAGACATATTCTATCACAAACCAGTCACCATGAACGTTTGTTCAATGAATTTATAATCCAGTCCTTGGATTTCATACTGAGACACAATGTCTTCACTTTTGATGGTCAATGTTTCCTCCAGGTACAGGGCGTAGCCATGGGCACCAGTTGTGCCCCTGGCTACGCCAACCTGTACCTGGGGGAATGGGAGCATTCAATCTTTTCCAGTGGGGATCTCTCAATGTACCTGTGCCATGTAGCTCTATGGCACAGGTACATTGATGACATCTTCATTGTATGGACGGGCTCCCAGCAATGTTTGGATGAGTGTCTCATCGCCCTAAACTTAAATACTTTTAATCTTAAGTTCACAATGACATCGGACCCAAATACCATAACCTTCCTTGATGTGGAGATCTTCAGGGACAAGCAAAACATGTTATCATGTAAGCTGTTCCGCAAACCAAGTGCAGGCAATACAATCCTACATTCTTCTAGTTTTCACCCTAAATCCCTAGTTGAATCTATTCCCTATGGACAATATTTAAGAATAAAAAGAAATTGCTCTAACGAGGTCGATTATAAAAGAGAAGCTAATAACTTAAGGCAAAGACTTCTAGCAAGGGGATACAGCCATAAGTGCCTCAAAAAGGCCTTTAAACGCACCTCAAATCTAAATCGACACGAATTATTAATATCTAAATCTAAAAAAAGTGAAAGTGATCATCGTATTATCAACACTTATTCTGATGATCACGCTGAACTTCTTAAAATCTACCAAAAGCACTGGCATCTACTTACAGCAGATCCTGTGATAGGACCATTAGTACCCCCCAGGCCAAATATTGCCTATAGACGAGCAACGTCCCTGAAGGACATGCTAGTGCAGAGTGAATTTGAGAACACCAATAGGGGAGATCCATGTAAGGACCTGGGAACTTTCCAATGTGGTAATTGCACATACTGTAAATATATGAACACTAGAAAGAACATTCGGTTACCGAATGGCCAAAAATTTCGACCAAAACATTATGCAAACTGTCAAACTACGGACGTAGTATATCTCATTATTTGCAGTTGTAACTGCTTTTATGTAGGAAAAACTATACAAAAATTGTGGCAGAGAATTTACCGGCATCTAAAAGGGATGAAGGAACAAAATCCTGATCTCCCTCTTGGCAGACATGCTGCCCAAGTTCATGGAGATTGCGTACCAAACCTTGAGGTGTTAGTTTTGGACAGGGTCCACCGCAGCCCCCGCGGAGGTGACCTTAACAAGCACCTTCTTCAAAGGGAGCTGAGATGGATCTCGATCCTCAACGCCACCTCACCCCCTGGCTTGAACCAGGCAATTAACTTTAAACCCTTCCTACCAGGTTTTACATCTGCGAAGTTTGATAGGGATCTGCTAAACTGAGCTCAACAATTTGTTTATACCGTGTTTGTGTGTTGTTTTTTTTTTTTTTTTTTTTTTTTTGGAAAATAAATAAATATGTATGAACTATGCCAGCTGTATAACATGTGTACTAATGTTTCTGATGTATGCCGGTTAGATATTTATGTAAAAACTAAAAAATCCTTTTTAAACAAGATTGGATCTATTTGGTGGAACTTTACCTGATGATTCGCCCACTGGAGATTAGTGCCTAGTTATTACATTGTTGATTACTGTTTATTATTTAGAAATTAATCAAATGACAATTGTACCCTGCACTTTTTGACATATTGGAGCCCGGGGATTTGGGGACCACCCATTGGGCCCACTGACGCTCCCCAGCACAAAAACAGCCCCCGGTTGTTTTGATAATCGGGGGCTGACTGCTCATACTTGAGCAAATGGACGGTTATGTGCATATGAATAAATTTCTCTCCCTGTCCCAAGAATTACATACATATGGGACGGAGGGTATTCATGTTACACGGTTTACTACCCATGGGGTGTTGGATTAGTCAATTTTTCCCCATTCCTCCGATGGCGCCGTTTGGCGCAGCACATACAATTGTGCTGCCTTTGCGCTGACCTTTTTGGGTCTGGTGCGGGCAACGGAGTGATTTTCTTTTAGCACTTCCGCCCTTTTCGTTGTGCTGGCGGTCGGGTCGACGTCTGACGTCACCGCGCCGGCGTCGTGGACGTCTTTCACGTCTGCGTGGGTGCGCGGTGACGCCGGACGCCGCCGGGATCGAGGGCGGCCTCTGTATGCGATGCCTGTCCTATAAGAACCTCTCTTTTCATTTACAATACGCAGTTAATTGGGTTTCTACCCGGACACATAGTCTAGCCCTGTTGTGGCCTCCCACGCTCTACCCCATTGGTTGAATTCCTCCCTTTTGCAGCTTTACCTTTGGCGCCATTTGAGCTGATTGGCTGCAACACCAGCGACAGCTCTATAAAAAGTCCCACCTGACTTGGCCAATTGCCGCACAGCCAGAGTGTGGATGTTTTTGCGCCACATTGACAGGTATTAAGCTTCTTTTTAAACACTTCATCAGAGTTATGGGATGCCTGGTTACAGGGCTGGTCTGCGATCTAGAAACTATAATCCATGTATGTATGTTTTTACAGAGAGGCCGTGGCAGTCTGTCCGCTGCAATTTGAGGCTTCCCTGTGAGCTTTGAGGGGCGTTTTTGGTGTTGGTCCTCTTATACATTTCCCCGTGGCTCTGTCATCTTGTCTGCAGTGTCTTTTTGGCCGCTGCATTGTCTTTATGCGACCATTAAACCCGCACCATATCCGTTTGGGCTCTATATCACCGGGACAATTCCTCCAAACGGCTGATGTTTATATTACCATTGGAAATGTATGTATGCAACACTATTTGATATAGATGTACTGTATCGTATAGACATACAATTATACGATGTATATATACATCCATGTATTCTTAAATGAACTTTCATGTATATTTATTCTTCCTTTTCCCTTTGTCTCTCTCCCCTCCTCCTTTCTTCTTTTCCTCTCTTATTGTTTATTTTATTATTTATTTTTTATTTTCTCTTTGCAACAATGTCTATCTTCTAGCTGCCCACATATGGGAGAAATTCAAAATAATGTAATCATGCCAGTACACTGTTGTGTATTATACAGCTATCACATACTATGTTGTGTTTTTTTCTCTTATATAGAGACTAAATTGTCTTCAAACTATTGCATGAACCTTGAAGAAGGAAATAATGGAGGCTATCACAGATATAGCTCGAGTATCCGAAACATGTCGGTTGTGTCACCACTAGCTATATGACTTATATGTCTCAAGTAGTAAGGTGTCCTCATGCAATTGTTCTTTAATGACTATATATGTCTGTTCCTTTCTTTGATTTTAAACCATTTTGATATATATGTGTATTATGTAAAATAAAATTCTTTATATTTTTCTATATATACTTGGTGGCAATCCATAATTTACTCCAATCCACACAATCCCAGGGGCACCCCTTTTCCAATTTTTTTCAAAGCGTGACAGGTGCCAATTTGGTTAACCCCTACTGGGCTGACAAAACCTAAACCAATGATAAAAGATAGAGAAATGCCTGCCCCTCGCGTCCATACAGACCCAAATAGGAATATCTCCGAATCTAAAGGCTGGAAAACAATTATTTTAAATATAAATAAATATAAAACTGAATTTTGAATACCTTAGTTAACACCATCAATAAAGACCAAAATTGGAACCGCAGAGTTGATTAGAATCAAACCAAAATTGGTATCATAACAAGAAAATATTTTCAAGTGAAATTGGTCTCGGTGCAATCTCAGATGACCACATCAATTAGAACCTCCTAAACACATTGAGAATGTATACCAAGTGAATTGAATAAATAAATAGAAAGGTGGTGGTGTAGGCTCCAAAGCCTACTGGAACCAACCTCCTCTCCACACATAATACACATATTTTAAAATATATATAGTGAATCAGCAAAGCAATGAAAAAAAAAAAAGGGAAAAACGAAAAGTGACGATTATAAAAAAGGTTTGAAGCTTATGGCGTCATTCAAGCCTGGATGTTGAAGAGCATCCAGGTTTGAAATCCATTTTGTTTCGCGTTGTAAAAGAATTTTGTCATAGTCACCACCCCGAGAATTGGGTGGAACATGTTCAAGTGCAAAAAAATGCATAGCAGAATCATCAAAATCATGGAACAGTCCCATATGTCTGCTTATTGGTGTTTCCATTCTCTTTTTGAGAACTAAGGAGACGTGGTCCCTTATACGATGGAAAAAGGGGCGTTTGGTTTTACCTATATAGTAGGCTTTGCAAGTACATGTCATGATATATACTATACCTATACTCTGACAATTGACCAAAAATTTGGGTTTGTACATAATGCCATTTGGTAGCAAAATGCTCCGAGAAGCATATAAGTATCGACAGTACCCACATTTGTGCAAAGGTTTTGTTCCTCTGTTTTGAAGTAAAGATTTGGCATTGGGATTGTAATGACTGTGGACCAATAGGTCTTTTAATGATTTTGATCGTCTAAAAGTAATTTCGGGGTGATCCCTTAGATGTTTAGAGACCGAAGGATCCCCAGCCAAAAGATACCAATGCTTTTGAAGAATATTCCTCATTTGCTGATGCTGACCAGAGTATCTGGTTATGAGACGCACCCCTTGGTTGGATCTAATTTTCTGGGGGTGATGAATTAAGGACAGTCGTTTCTGACCTTTTGCCCTATGGTAGGCCTTTCTAAGGCTTTTACCACTATAGCCTCGTCTTGAAAGACGAGTACGCAAAGCGTCGGCTTCTACCTCAAAGGTAGATTCCTCGCTACAATTCCTACGTAGGCGAAGATATTGCCCATAAGGTATGCTGGTGACCAATGGGGCTGGGTGAGAACTGCTGGCATGCAAAAGCGCATTACCAGACGAGGGTTTGCGGTATAAGGTTGTGCCTAGTAGGCCGTCTGAATCAACAGTAATTTTAATATCAAGGAATGTTAAACTTTCTTGGCTACTCTCCATGGTGAAATTAAGATTGTAATTATTAGGTGTCAATTTTTCAAAGAACAGGGAGAGGTCCTCCTTGTTTCCCGTCCATATGAAAAAGACATCGTCTATAAAACGTCGCCATAACGGTATGTAGTCAGCAAATTGTTGCATGTGATCCTGAAAAAATAAATTATGCTCCCACCCCCCCAGGTACAGGTTAGCGTAGCTTGGGGCACACTTGGTCCCCATAGCCACTCCCTGCACCTGGAGGTAGTGGGATCCCAAAAAAAGAAAAATATTGTTGGCCAAAATGAAATGCAACAAATCCAAGGCAAACTGATCATGAGCAGTCAAGACTGTGGTGCCACCCGACAGGAATCCCCCCACAACCTCCACACCCAACTGGTGGGGGATGGAATTGTAGAGGGCCTCCACATCAAGGGCCACAAGCCACGCCCCCTTGGGGACCATAAGGCCATCCAATGCTCTTAAAAGGTCACTTGTATCCTGTAGATAAGATTCCAAGCCCTCTACAATGGGTCTTAAGAGATCATCCACAAATTGACTGGCTGTTTCGGTGAGACAGCCATTTCCAGATACAATGGGTCGACCTGGTGGATTGTGGATGCTTTTGTGGATTTTGGGGAGGGCATATAGAGTGGGAGTACGTGGAAAAGTAACATTCAGAAACTCCCAAGTGGATTTCTGAATGGTTCCCAATTGATAAGCTTTACCTATTAGCTGTCGAAATTTTACGGTGGTATAATTTACATGACTCTCTGGAATTTTTCGATACCAGTCGTGATTGCTTAGGAGTCTAAAGACCATACTTTCGTATTGATCCTTGTCCATGACTACTAAGTTCCCCCCTTTGTCGGAGGGTTTAATTACCACATCCTGATTGGATTGTAGAGATGTTATAGCTTGGATTTGTGCAGGTGTTAAATTCGATTTTTTATCTTGCTTCCACTTAGTTTTTCTTATCTCCGCCGTTACTTGATTAGTAAATGCCCAGATACTGGGATTACCTTGTAGGGCGGGGAAGTTTCTAGATTTAGGCTTATAGTTACCAAAAGCGGGAATGGGGCCCATGGACACTTCAGTTGTTGCCACACCCAAGGCAGAAGGGGGGGTGGAAACATGAACAATTCCCTGTAAATTGTCTGCTTCCCTAATTTCATCCTCATCAATGTGTCCCTCATCCCACAACTCCATGAGTTCTTCAAGGGCTCTTATATCATTGAGAGTCATATTTGTGGGAGGAGGGGGAGGAGGAGTGGATTCACATGAAGGTACAGGAGCTGGTGTTGCGGATTTGGACTTGTCAAAGACGGTACGATACATCAATTTTCGGGCAAATAAATTAACATCCTTGATCATTTCAAAGGAATTGATTTTTTGTATGGGGCAAAAGGTCAAACCCAGTTGTAGGACCGAAGTCTGATCCTCAGAAAGGACTACAGATGATAAATTAATTATTTCAAAGCTAGCTTCATTGCTTTGGGCAATACTGGCTCTGCACTTGGCATCTTTCGCGATTCGGCTGGTACCTGGGTGAAGATAGGAGGCGGGCGAAAATCCACCTGTGAATTGACAACTGATGTAGAAGGTGTATTAGGTGTATCGCTACCTGATTCTACATGTACAGATGCATTGGTGGATAGATTCTTGGCTGTTCTGGCTCTAGTGTGGACCTGAGTTCGACTTCCATATCTAGATTGCTTCCCAGTAGGGCGTGGATTGGTATTTCCAGTTTGCTGTGAGAAGGAAGTTGACTGGGCAGAGACTGAATTTGAGTCTACTGCTTGTGAGGAAACTGAAGAGGAAGAATTGTCTGAATCAGTGGGTTCTGGGCCAGATTCCCTAGGTTTGCATAATTTCTGAGTACGTCTTTTTTTGGAGTTTTTTGGAGCCCAATTATAAGCTATATTGTTGTCATAAGATAGCTTGTCCCTCATGTACTTTTTTTCTTTTGTTTTAAGGATTTCTTGTACATATAGTTCAAGATTGGTTTTGAGAGTTTCCTCTCGTGTAGAGTAAAGCTCTTCCAGGGAAATAGAACTATTTTTCTGGTACAGGCTAGCTATCTCAAGATCAAGGATCTCTAATTCTGAGTTAAAATGACTGCATAGAAGCATAGAATCACCACTATTTTATTTTATTTTTTTTTATTTTTTTTTCATTGCTTTGCTGATTCACTATATATATTTTAAAATATGTGTATTATGTGTGGAGAGGAGGTTGGTTCCAGTAGGCTTTGGAGCCTACACCACCACCTTTCTATTTATTTATTCAATTCACTTGGTATACATTCTCAATGTGTTTAGGAGGTTCTAATTGATGTGGTCATCTGAGATTGCACCGAGACCAATTTCACTTGAAAATATTTTCTTGTTATGATACCAATTTTGGTTTGATTCTAATCAACTCTGCGGTTCCAATTTTGGTCTTTATTGATGGTGTTAACTAAGGTATTCAAAATTCAGTTTTATATTTATTTATATTTAAAATAATTGTTTTCCAGCCTTTAGATTCGGAGATATTCCTATTTGGGTCTGTATGGACGCGAGGGGCAGGCATTTCTCTATCTTTTATCATTGGTATAGGTTTTGTCAGCCCAGTAGGGGTTAACCAAATTGGCACCTGTCACGCTTTGGGCCGTCTTAACTACCATCATTTTGACTCCATTGCATTTTCTTTGAATTCCATGGCAATCACGTTTTCCAACTACGTCTTTCCCCTCCATGTCCATTACATGTTGAGGGATCCGGGAATTTCCAAAATGGCCGTTCTAGCTTCATCCGGCCCAATACAATCAAGCCTTCAGTGTCCAGCTGCCAGACACTGCCCCCACTTTATGCGTCCGCCGCACGGCAATGACATCAGACGTTTGCCGCGCTGGGATGAGTATAAATTGGCGGGATTTTGCCATACTACTCTGTCATTTCCCTTGTGTGGAGGGATTGTGAGACTGTTTGGCAATCCGTTGGTTCTTATTTGGTATGAATGCCGCTACTTCTGCGGCTTGAATCAAGTACTCCACTACTTTTAGAAGGTATGTTTTTCCTTATACTCTTTCTGGCTGTTAGATGGATATGTACTTTGGTCCTTTTTGACACTATGATATCCATCACTATTATCATTCTATTTCAATGCACAGGATCTTTCTACAAATTTGCATGACATTGCTGCGGTTTCAAACAGCAAGATCCAGTATTGCTATTTATATTCTACTAAAATCAATGATTCAACCAATCAGGTATTTTTACTTATATATTTTATTTATTTTTTGTGAATCCAATTTGGAATTCACCCATTGCATATTATCTGCATATTATTTTCAATTAATTTCTACTTATCTACAGGTCCCAATTTAGTAATTTCTCCTTATGATTTTCTGGCAGGATCATTATCAATATTGATTTCACCGCCTCTCTACAAACAACATTTGTGAGGCTGTATTTTCAATTAGATGGAATACCTCTGTGACCATCCTTCTCCGCAGGTGGAGCTTTAGGGCAGTCTGAGATTTCGGTCTTAAATTGCCAAAATACCTCCCTTATTTCCAACATTTTATTGGTAGGTGCTTTAGTTGACCACATCGTTTACTGTTATTTTGTTATTTCAGTATATTATTTTCATTAGATTTATGTTTTCCTGATTCTATATGATCTAACGATATTGGACGTATACATCAATAACTACTTTGAAATAGTGACAATTAAAATTTGCATTTTGTTGTCACTCTATATTCGTTTGGGGATATTCCAATATATGTATTGTATAATGCAGTTCATGGATGTTCCTTTGTTCATTTTGTGTATTTCATTCTAGTGTACTACTAAACCGTGGTTTACTCCTGAAGAAGCTCCAACTTCGAGCGAAACATGTCGAGTTCAACGGTTGTTAAATGTACCCAGTTCTAAATGTTATATATGATGAACTTTTAGGAAAATTGCATTTTCCTTTCTATTAATAAATATTGATTTATTTTTACATTTATCTATTGTCATTGGATTACTTTTGGTTTTTCAATCTATATGCCATTATTTGACACCCTCAAAAAATCCCGAGGTATGTGACCTCAAGCCCATCTTTTTAAATTAACTAATCACTGGGATTTGGTGTCTATCGTATTTTGCTCATTCCTGCCCTTCAAAAATCTTTCAATCGGGTGTTACCCACCCATCACATTTTTTGGCATGAGCAAATATAGATATATCAATTAACTCCGATGAAAAGGAGTTTACTTAATACAAATTTTACTAACTTGTTGAACAACCAAAAAACCTCCAAACAAATTGAGATTGATGTTCTATATATATATTTATGTGTTATATTCTCATATGTCTGTATTTTCATTGACTGTTATACTTTAGTCAGTCCAATTCCATTTATTTATTTATTTATTTATTTTTTTCTCTGTGGCGTAGTATGAATTGAGGTTTATCATTTATCATTAATCATTTTTCCTTTTCTTTTTTCTTTTTTTCTTTTTTTCTTTTGGTTATGCTTTATCTATCTACAGGGTTGGTCTATTAGATTTGGACATCATCCTGTGGGTAAATAGTATATAATAGTCCATCACGGATACCATTATCATCATTTTCATATTTTTACTTTTCAAATTGACGTTTTGAGGCATTTTTTCTATCATGAGTGATTATTGTGGCAGTACCTTCATTGGCCTGATGGATAAAATCCATCAATCACAAAGTTCGGCAGGAGGGGGACTTACTATGGACCGTTTTTTTCTTAGACTTCAAAGAATGTTGGAAAAGAAAACACGCACTTACTGGAACAAATGGTACTTTACCAAATATTTGGAGGATAAGATTGCCCCTTGGGGTCTTAGAATCCAAATATTTCCAACTATCAATAAACTAGAAATGTCATTTAAACAAAAATGGGAACAAAATCTGCAGGAATGCTCCATCAAGATGATGGAGCTTCTATGCAGTCATTTTAACTCAGAATTAGAGATCCTTGATCTTGAGATAGCTAGCCTGTACCAGAAAAATAGTTTTATTTCCCTGGAAGAGCTTTACTCTACACGAGAGGAAACTCTCAAAACCAATCTTGAACTATATGTACAAGAAATCCTTAAAACAAAATAAAAAAAGTACATGAGGGACAAGCTATCTTATGACAACAATATAGCTTATAATTGGGCTCCAAAAAACTCCAACAAAAGACGTACTCAGAAATTACGCAAACCTAGGGAATCTGGCCCAGAACCCACTGATTCAGACAATTCTTCCTCTTCAGTTTCCTCACAAGCAGTAGACTCAAATTCAGTCTCTGCCCAGTCAACTTCCTTCTCACAGCAAACTGGAAATACCAATCCACGCCCTACTGGGAAGCAATCTAGATATGGAAGTCGAACTCAGGTCCACACTAGAGCCAGAACAGCCAAGAATCTATCCACCAATGCATCTGTACATGTAGAATCAGGTAGCGATACACCTAATACACCTTCTACATCAGTTGTCAATTCACAGGTGGATTTTCGCCCGGCTCCTATCTTCACCCAGGTACCAGCCGAATCGCGAAAGATGCCAAATGCAGAGCCAGTATTGCCCAAAGCAATGAAGCTAGCTTTGAAATAATTAATTTATCATCTGTAGTCCTTTCTGAGGATCAGACTTCGGTCCTACAACTGGGTTTGACCTTTTGCCCCATAAAAAAAATCAATTCCTTTGAAATGATCAAGGATGTTAATTTATTTGCCCGAAAATTGATGTATCGTACCATCTTTGACAAGTCCAAATCCGCAACACCAGCTCCTGTACCTTCATGTGAATCCACTCCTCCTCCCCCTCCTCCCACAAATATGACTCTCAATGATATAAGAGCCCTTGAAGAACTCATGGAGTTGTGGGATGAGGGACACATTGATGAGGATGAAATTAGGGAAGCAGACAATTTACAGGGAATTGTTCATGTTTCCACCCCCCCTTCTGCCTTGGGTGTGGCAACAACTGAAGTGTCCATGGGCCCCATTCCCGCTTTTGGTAACTATAAGCCTAAATCTAGAAACTTCCCCACCCTACAAGGTAATCCCAGTATCTGGGCATTTACTAATCAAGTAACGGCGGAGATAAGAAAAACTAAGTGGAAGCAAGATAAAAAATCGAATTTAACACCTGCACAAATCCAAGCTATAACATCTCTACAATCCAATCAGGATGTGGTAATTAAACCCTCCGACAAAGGGGGGAACTTAGTAGTCATGGACAAGGATCAATACGAAAGTATGGTCTTTAGACTCCTAAGCAATCACGACTGGTATCGAAAAATTCCAGAGAGTCATGTAAATTATACCACCGTAAAATTTCGACAGCTAATAGGTAAAGCTTATCAATTGGGAACCATTCAGAAATCCACTTGGGAGTTTCTGAATGTTACTTTTCCACGTACTCCCACTCTATATGCCCTCCCCAAAATCCACAAAAGCATCCACAATCCACCAGGTCGACCCATTGTATCTGGAAATGGCTGTCTCACCGAAACAGCCAGTCAATTTGCGGATGATCTCTTAAGACCCATTGTAGAGGGCTTGGAATCTTATCTACAGGATACAAGTGACCTTTTAAGAGCATTGGATGGCCTTATGGTCCCCAAGGGGGCGTGGCTTGTGGCCCTTGATGTGGAGGCCCTCTACAATTCCATCCCCCACCAGTTGGGTGTGGAGGTTGTGGGGGGATTCCTGTCGGGTGGCACCACAGTCTTGACTGCTCATGATCAGTTTGCCTTGGATTTGTTGCATTTCATTTTGGCCAACAATATTTTTCTTTTTTTGGGATCCCACTACCTCCAGGTGCAGGGAGTGGCTATGGGGACCAAGTGTGCCCCAAGCTACGCTAACCTGTACCTGGGGGGGTGGGAGCATAATTTTTTTTTCAGGATCACATGCAACAATTTGCTGACTACATACCGTTATGGCGACGTTTTATAGACGATGTCTTTTTCATATGGACGGCAAACAAGGAGGACCTCTCCCTGTTCTTTGAAAAATTGACACCTAATAATTACAATCTTAATTTCACCATGGAGAGTAGCCAAGAAAGTTTAACATTCCTTGATATTAAAATTACTGTTGATTCAGACGGCCTACTAGGCACAACCTTATACCGCAAACCCTCGTCTGGTAATGCGCTTTTGCATGCCAGCAGTTCTCACCCAGCCCCATTGGTCACCAGCATACCTTATGGGCAATATCTTCGCCTACGTAGGAATTGTAGCGAGGAATCTACCTTTGAGGTAGAAGCCGACGCTTTGCGTACTCGTCTTTCAAGACGAGGCTATAGTGGTAAAAGCCTTAGAAAGGCCTACCATAGGGCAAAAGGTCAGAAACGACTGTCCTTAATTCATCACCCCCAGAAAATTAGATCCAACCAAGGGGTGCGTCTCATAACCAGATACTCTGGTCAGCATCAGCAAATGAGGAATATTCTTCAAAAGCATTGGTATCTTTTGGCTGGGGATCCTTCGGTCTCTAAACATCTAAGGGATCACCCCGAAATTACTTTTAGACAATCAAAATCATTAAAAGACCTATTGGTCCACAGTCATTACAATCCCAATGCCAAATCTTTACTTCAAAACACAGGAACAAAACCTTGTCACAAATGTGGGTACTGTCGATACTTATATGCTTCTCGGAGCATTTTGCTACCAAATGGCATTATGTACAAACCCAAATTTTTGGTCAATTGTCAGAGTATAGGTATAGTATATATCATGACATGTACTTGCAAAGCCTACTATATAGGCAAAACCAAACGCCCCTTTTTCCATCGTATAAGGGACCACGTCTCCTTAGTTCTCAAAAAGAGAATGGAAACACCAATAAGCAGACATATGGGACTGTTCCATGATTTTGATGATTCTGCTATGCATTTTTTTGCACTTGAACATGTTCCACCCAATTCTCGGGGTGGTGACTATGACAAAATTATTTTACAACGCGAAACAAAATGGATTTCAAACCTGGATGCTCTTCAACATCCAGGCTTGAATGACGCCATAAGCTTCAAACCTTTTTTATAATCGTCACTTTTCGTTTTTCCCTTTTTTTTTTTTTTTTTTTTTTCATTGCTTTGCTGATTCACTATATATATTTTAAAATATGTGTATTATGTGTGGAGAGGAGGTTGGTTCCAGTAGGCTTTGGAGCCTACACCACCACCTTTCTATTTATTTATTCAATTCACTTGGTATACATTCTCAATGTGTTTAGGAGGTTCTAATTGATGTGGTCATCTGAGATTGCACCGAGACCAATTTCACTTGAAAATATTTTCTTGTTATGATACCAATTTTGGTTTGATTCTAATCAACTCTGCGGTTCCAATTTTGGTCTTTATTGATGGTGTTAACTAAGGTATTCAAAATTCTGTTTTATATTTATTTATATTTAAAATAATTGTTTTCCAGCCTTTAGATTTGGAGATATTCCTATTTGGGTCTGTATGGACGCGAGGGGCAGGCATTTCTCTATCTTTTATCATTGGTTTAGGTTTTGTCAGCCCAGTAGGGGTTAACCAAATTGGCACCTGTCACGCTTTGGGCCGTCTTAACTACCATCATTTTGACTCCATTGCATTTTCTTTGAATTCCATGGCAATCACGTTTTCCAACTACGTCTTTCCCCTCCATGTCCATTACATGTTGATGGATCCGGGAATTTCCAAAATGGCCGTTCTAGCTTCATCCGGCCCAATACAATCAAGCCTTCAGTGTCCAGCTGCCAGACACTGCCCCCACTTTATGCGTCCGCCGCACGGCAATGACATCAGACGTTTGCCGCGCTGGGATGAGTATAAATTGGCGGGATTTTGCCATACTACTCTGTCATTTCCCTTGTGTGGAGGGATTGTGAGACTGTTTGGCAATCCGTCGGTTCTTATTTGGTATGAATGCCGCTACTTCAGCGGCTTGAATCAAGTACTCCACTACTTTTAGAAGGTATGTTTTTTCTTATACTCTTTCTGGCTGTTAGATGGATATGTACTTTGGTCCTTTTTGACACTATGATATCCATCACTATTATCATTCTATTTCAATGCACAGGATCTTTCTACAAATTTGCATGACATTGCTGCGGTTTCAAACAGCAAGATCCAGTATTGCTATTTATATTCTACTAAAATCAGAGATTCAACCAATCAGGTATTTTTACTTATATATTTTATTTATTTTTTGTGAATCCAATTTGGAATTCACCCATTGCATATTATCTGCATATTATTTTCAATTAATTTCTACTTATCTACAGGTCCCAATTTAGTAATTTCTCCTTATGATTTTCTGGCAGGATCATTATCAATATTGATTTCACCGCCTCTCTACAAACAACATTTGTGAGGCTGTATTTTCAATTAGATGGAATACCTCTGTGACCATCCTTCTCCGCAGGTGGAGCTTTAGGGCAGTCTGAGATTTCGGTCTTAAATTGCCAAAATACCTCCCTTATTTCCAACATTTTATTGGTAGGTGCTTTAGTTGACCACATCGTTTACTGTTATTTTGTTATTTCAGTATATTATTTTCATTAGATTTATGTTTTCCTGATTCTATATGATCTAACGATATTGGACGTATACATCAATAACTACTTTGAAATAGTGACAATTAAAATTTGCATTTTGTTGTCACTCTATATTCGTTTGGGGATATTCCAATATATGTATTGTATAATGCAGTTCATGGATGTTCCTTTGTTCATTTTGTGTATTTCATTCTAGTGTACTACTAAACCGTGGTTTACTCCTGAAGAAGCTCCAACTTCGAGCGAAACATGTCGAGTTCAACGGTTGTTAAATGTACCCAGTTCTAAATGTTATATATGATGAACTTTTAGGAAAATTGCATTTTCCTTTCTATTAATAAATATTGATTTATTTTTACATTTATCTATTGTCATTGGATTACTTTTGGTTTTTCAATCTATATGCCATTATTTGACACCCTCAAAAAATCCCGAGGTATGTGACCTCAAGCCCATCTTTTTAAATTTAGTGAGTTAGATAAGTTTCAAGTTGCTCTTAGTGAGGTAGTTTTGTGGGGAAATATTTTTGGGGCTGCACCAAAATGTTAAAAGTAAGTCAGCTTGAGAGTAAAGTTAAAGCATTAACAAAGGGGTATCCATTTGGTTCTCCAAAGTGCATGGGCAGTAGTAATACGTGTGAGTCTTAGAGGTGATGACTATAGTATCAATTACTAAACACACTAGAAAAATAAATAAAGTTTCAGTAGAAAGTACCTTTAACCACTTCCATACAGGGCTTTTTATACCACTTTAATACCGGGCCTATTCTGGCACTTCTCTCCTACATGTACAAATCATCATTCTTTTGCTAGAAAATTACTCAGAACCCCAAAACATTATATATGTTTTTTTAGCAGACACCCTAGGGAATAAAATGACGGTCGTTGCAACTTTTTATCTTGCACGGTATTTGCGCAATAATTTTTCAAACGCCTTTTTTGAGGGAAAAAAATGGTTTCATGAATTAAAAAATAAAAAAACAGTAAAGTTAGTCCAATTTTTTTGTAAAATATGAAAGCTTATGTTACGCCGAGTAAAAAGATACCTAACATGTCACGCTTTAAAATTGCGCACACTCATGGAATGGCGCCAAACTTCGGTACTTAAAAATCTCCATAGGCGACGCTTTGAACATTTTTACAGGTTACCAGGTTACAGTTACAGAGGAGGTCTAGTGCTAGAATTGTTGCACGCACTCTAACGCATGCGGCGATACCTCACATGTGTGGTTTGAACGGCGTTTACATATGCGGGCGGGACTTACGTGTGTGTTCGCTTCTAAGCGCGAGCTATTGGGAACGGGTGTTTAAAAAAAAAAAATATATATTTTATTTTACTTTTTTTTTTACTATTTTTTTTACACTTTTTTTTTTTTTTTTTGATCACTTTTATTCCTATTACAAGGAATGTAAACATCCCTTGTAATAGGAATGTGTGTGACAGGTCCTCTTTATGGAGAGATGCGGGGTCAATAAGACCCCGCATCTCTCCTCCAGCCTGGAAAGCATGAGATCAGTGAAATTTTTTTCACCGATCTCATACTTACTAGCCGCAATGGCGGCTTTGTTTACATTTGAGGACCCGGGCGTGACGTCATCACATCGCGCCCGGGTCCTCCGACGATCATAGAGATGACTGGTGACCATCTGGTAACCAGTCATCTCTATGCTCATCACGTGACCCACCAACGGCGCCGACGATTCTCTCCGGGTCCTCGATCGCACGGGAGAGCCCGGAGAAGCACCGGATGGCGGCGGGAGGGGGGGCCGCTATGATCATTCTTATTGTGCGCAGGATCGCCGGCTGCAAACAAGGATATCTGAATGATGCCTCTAGCTGCAGGCATCATTCAGATATCCCCCCTCAAAACCAGGACGTCATATGACGTCCACCCGGAGGGAGAGGGGGTTCCTGCCGGTGTCATTCTGCTATGGCCCGGTATGGAAGGGGTTAAAGAACAGGAAAACTTCAATAAAAAATTACAGTCAATAATGAGCAAGCCATAAGAATAGGTATGGGTCTTTTTTTTTTTTCAAATATAACTTTATTTTATTAATGCCCAACACGGGCTAAAACAAATCGATACAAACATACAGAAGGGGACATTCAAAAAACAATATTAGTCTACAGTTTAGGGCCAGGCTAATCATTGCAGAAAGTGTGATCTGAGCAAGAAGTAGACTTGCCCAGATCCAACAATAGTAAATATTGCAGCAGGAAAACTGGAAGTAAAGGCAATTTACACAATTTACAAAAAAAAAAAAAGTAACAGGGACTTTTGGAGCTCACAATTAAAACAAAAAAATGCAAGCAGGATATAACCTGATACTATGCAAGTTTCCTGTCAATTTGGGTTTTGACTTAAGTTCCTTAAAGCCAGCCAAGCCAAGCAGATACTTATACATCATGCCATGCCATCAAGGAGGCGTACAATTGGCCTAAAATGTATTCTGCAGCAGGATAATGACCCCAAACACACTATCATTAGGAACTATCTTCAGCGTAAAGAAGAGCAAGGAGTCGTGGAAGTGATGGTTTGGCCCCCACAGAGCCCTGATCTCAATATCATTGAGTCTGTCTGGGACTACATGAAGAGACAGAAGGATCTGAGGCAGCCTACATCCACAGAAGAGCTTAGGTTAGTTCTCCAAGAAGTTTGGAACAACTCACCTGCCGAGTTCCTTCAAAAACTGTGTGCAAATGTACTTAGAAAAATTTATGCCAAAGGGTAGTCACCCCAAATATTGATTTGATTTACATTTTTCTTCTGTTTGCTCAATTTGCATTTTGTAAATTGATAAAAATAAATGTAGCGGGTATATACTTTTCTATCATGTTTAAAACTGGCAGAGACACCAGTGATGTATAGTTCCCTGCGGCCCAGCAGGTGGCGCTGTCCCTGTGGGCTGGGGTTGAACCATCGCTGAGTGCCGTACCCCTTTTTGGCCTCTCTCAGCGGTTGTATGGTGGGGCGGGGATACCCGCCGTGCTTGCTGGGGGAGGGTATAAA
This sequence comes from Rana muscosa, assembly GCA_029206835.1. Classification (NCBI taxonomy): domain Eukaryota; kingdom Metazoa; phylum Chordata; class Amphibia; order Anura; family Ranidae; genus Rana; species Rana muscosa. Next base: position 59,806,252 of record CM055123.1, read on the forward strand.
GGGCCGGCCATCTTTGTCACAGGGTCGAGTCCCAGGCACCTTCAGCCTGAGGGCTGTGGTTCGTGGTTGGTGTCCAGGCGGCCTAGGCCTGGACGCCGGAGCTCGTGTTCCATCCCAGGCACCTTCAGCCTGGGGTGAGGTACTTGGTTGGAGTCCTTGGGCCCAGTTTCCTTCGCTGGGTCCCGCGAGGGAAGGATTTCCTAGGGGGCCCCGGAAGTGGGGCACCCGAATCCAGAGGCGTAAGGGACCGGAGGAGGGACTCATCTGAAGACCTGGTGCAGCAGATTGCCAGTGCCGGGTGAACCTCTGGAGACCGCCCGGAGGGATATCTTTCCCGAACAGGGGCCAAGTTCTGAGAGGAAGGTGGTTCATGTTCAATGACCGGTGGCAGCGGTCCAGCTATTCAACTCAGGTCAGTGGCAGAGACCTGCTATTAGGCCTGTGGCAGGGGCCTCAACGGTTCATCCGGTCGGTGGCAGCGACCAAAACTCACGGTCGGTGGCAGAGACCGTGCACCAGGCCTATTCGCTAGCAAAGGACTATGGGAGTTCAGTTGTGCCTGGGCCTACTCGTATCCACACCCCCTGTCTGTTCGTTGAGGGAGTCCAACTGATTGTGTTTCATCCTGACATTGGAAAATAAAGGAGTGTTGGACTTTTATTGGTGTGGGGCTCATTTACTGGCAGACACTGTTCCACAGAAGAAGCGGAGGCTCCAAACACCGAACACCGACCCGAAGGTAAAGAAACTTTGCTCACACCACACAAACATCTGCGGTGAAAGCTTGGCGTGGTGACCCCGCACTCTCTCCTCCAAGGTACCCCTAGACAAAAGCCAGAAAAAAAGAAACCGGAGCAAGAGAGAGAGAGTGGAGGTCGCTACACGTGGGGGCTCCGGGTCCGGGATGGTGTTCGTGTTACTATGGAGCTAGAATGGACGGAGTTTGAACGTGTCTGCCCGGAGGAGTTCCGAGTAGGTCGGCCATATTATTGGCCAAAGTGCAACCCTGCTCGAAGTCGTGGGCATGACCCTAAGAAGGGAAAGGACTATGCAGAGGAGCGAGAAGAGGGGGGAGTCCAGCCGTGTGAAGTAGTACACTTGGGGGCTTCTATTGCACTGCGCCACGAGGCACACCCTCCCTGCTCAGTTCGTGGGCGTGACCCAGGGAAGGAGAAAGCCTGCGAACTGGAGTGCAAGAGGGGAGGAGTCCAATCATGTGAAGGACTACACGTGGGGACTTTGGCGCGAAACTTGGAGTGTGCAATGGATCAGCAGCGAGTCACCATGTTCGGAAATACATCGTGGATTCCACTTCACCCTTCTACCACGACCTTGACTACTGCTGCTCCAATGACCGATACGGGGATCTGGCTAAAGCCCCGGGGACGATTTGCCCTGTACTCGTGCATGGACGTTGAGGCCCTGGGTTTGATTTGTCCCGGCTGTTCGGGACTGGTGTGTCAGCTGAAGCCATTCGGACGATGCGAGGCCTGCGGGGAGTTCTTATTTGAGGTGGATACACCTATCGAAAAGCCGAGAACCATCCACCTCAACCGCACTACAGGCAGCACCACTCAAGTAGGAGGAATGACCGCTTTGACAGCCATCCCTGTGCGCACTGCAGCGACCACGGGGGAGGTCGCGATCACCGAAGTACGGGAGAAATCTGAGGATGCTGACTCGGTCACCACTGTCTCCCAGCGTCCACCGCCAAAGAGGAAAACCGGCATGGTAGCCCCATCCAGCGGTTGCGGTGGATCATCCTGCCCGCCTACGCCCGGCCCGGGTGGATCCGGTGAGAGGAGTCCCGGACATCCCGTTTCAAGGAAAGGCCGAGGTAAGCCGGGCGGAGGGACTTGGTGTATGGGCGGAGGTGTCGGGGATTCACGGCCCTGTGTGTCTGCGGGAGGTGGCAGTTCAGTTTCCACTACAGGCTACGTACCCGCGGAGGAGTGTGACACCTCCGACCTGGAGTCGCTCTCCAACCTGGGAGACGATGTCGTCATAGATGAACTATTTGCTCAAAAGGGTTGGGACAAAGTGCCTCTCTCCTCGTTCCGCAGAAATAGGGATATACCCATGTTTACAGGGGATAGTACACCCCGGGGCTTGGAGGCACCAGCGCCTGAGAAGGGATCCCGTTCCCAGCCTACCTTCACATTCCCGGTGCCACCTGCACCTAATGCCGGGGATAAGAGACTGTCGCTGCGGGCGCCTATGCCCAGAACAGAGGTGACCAAAGCACCTCGTCACCCGGATGCTATAGTTTTGCCAGGTGAAGGGGACAAAGCCACAATGCCTCCACTGGCGAGACTACAACGCCTATTTTGCCATTTAATATTGCTGAACTCTCCGGGTTTATTGTTTGTTTCCCGGGAGAACTTAGTGACTGTACCCAATCTAATGGGTGTTTGCTCTTCGGAGGAATTGAAGGACTGTTCCTGTTGTTGTTCTTCATTCTCCAACAAGTGATCTTGGACTCTGGGGTAGAGAGGGCCAAAGAAGAAGAGGTCTCCACAAGTGCAGTTACCGCGACGCTGTCACCAGGTGGCAGTGTCGTGCATTGGCATTCACTTTTCACACACACACTTTTTGAAGGAAAGGATTTCTTTACGGAGAGGTTCTTTCATTCTCACACGAACATATGTGTCAGGAATTTGTGTGTTTAATATTTCTTTTCCCCTCTGCAGGAGAACATCCCATCAAGACTGCTGAGAGTGGGGCGGGTCTTAGTCAGTGATGTGGGTGGGGGAAAATGTCAATGATGTGACTTTTGAGATGTTTTACAGTTATATGTTATTTGTTTCCTTCCCCTCCCTTTTCATGTGAGGCTCAGGCACAACTGCTCTAGTTAGTTTATTTTTTTTTCATTTTTCATTTTTTTTTTAATTTTCAGTTGGTTTCTGGACTGGGCTATGTCCGCCGTTGAGGGCATAGTTTATTCCAGACACTGGGGACCAGTGTCAAACAACCAGCAGGAGATTGTAGTGGGTATATACTTTTCTATCATGTTTAAAACTGGCAGAGACACCAGTGATGTATAGTTCCCTGTGGCCCAGCAGGTGGCTCTGTCCCTGTGGGCTGGGGTTGAACCATCGCTGAGTGCCGTACCCCTTTTTGGCCTCTCTCAGCGGTTGTATGGTGGGGCGGGGATACCCGCAGTGCTTGCTGGGAGAGGGTATAAAGGGGCCTGCCATCTTTGTCACAGGGTCGAGTCCCAGGCACCTTCAGCCTGAGGGCTGTGGTTCGTGGTTGGTGTCCAGGCGGCCTAGACCTGGACGCCGGAGCTCGTGTTCCATCCCAGGCACCTTCAGCCTGGGGTGAGGTACTTGGTTGGAGGCCTGGGGCCCAGTTTCCTTCGCTGGGTCCCGCGAGGGAAGGATTTCCTAGGGGGCCCTGGGAGTGGGGCACCCGAATCCAGAGGCGTAAGGGACCGGAGGAGGGACTCATCCGAAGACCTGGTGCAGCAGATTGCCAGTGCCGGGTGAACCTCTGGAGACCGCCCGGAGGGATATCTTTCCCGAACAGGGGCCAAGTTCAGAGAGGAAGGTGGTTCATGTTCAATGACCGGTGGCAGCGGTCCAGCTATTCAACTCAGGTCAGTGGCAGAGACCTGCTATTAGGCCTGTGGCAGGGGCCTCAACGGTTCATCCGGTCGGTGGCAGCGACCAAAACTCACGGTCGGTGGCAGAGACCGTGCGCCAGGCGTATTCGCTAGCAAAGGAATATGGGAGTTCAGTTGTGCCTGGGCCTACTCGTATCCACACCCCCTGTCTGTTCGTTGAGGGAGTCCAACTGATTGTGTTTCATCCTGACATTGGAAAATAAAGGAGTGTTGGACTTTTATTGGTGTGGGGCTCATTTACTGGCAGACACTGTTCCACAGAAGAAGCGGAGGCTCCAAACACCGAACACCGACCCGAAGGTAAAGAAACTTTGCTTACACCACACAAACATCTGCGGTGAAAGCTTGGCGTGGTGACCCCGCACTCTCTCCTCCAAGGTACCCCTAGACAAAAGCCAGAGAAAAAGAAACCAGAGCAAGAGAGAGAGAGTGGAGGTCGCTACACGTGGGGGCTCCGGGTCCGGGATGGTGTTCGTGTTACTATGGAGCTAGAATGGACGGAGTTTGAACGTGTCTGCCCGGAGGAGTTCCGAGTAGGTCGGCCATATTATTGGCCAAAGTGCAACCCTGCTCGAAGTCGTGGGCATGACCCTAAGAAGGGAAAGGACTACGCAGAGGAGCGAGAAGAGGGGGGAGTCCAGCCGTGTGAAGTAGTACACGTGGGGGCTTCTATTGCACTGCGCCACGAGGCACACCCTCCCTGCTCAGTTCGTGGGCGTTACCCAGGGAAGGAGAAAGCCTGCGAACTGGAGTGCAAGAGGGGAGGAGTCCAATCGTGTGAAGGACTACACGTGGGGACTTTGGCGCCAAACTTGGAGTGCGCAATGGATCAGCAGCGAGTCACCATGTTCGGAAATACATCGTGGATTCCACTTCACTCTTCTACCACGACCTTGACTACTGCTGCTCCAGTGACCGATACGGGGATCCGGCTAAAGCCCCGGGGACGATTCGCCCTGTACTCGTGCATGGACGTTAAGGCCCTGGGTTTGATTTGTCCCGGCTGTTCGGGACTGGTGTGTCAGCTGAAGCCATTCGGGCGATGCGAGGCCTGCGGGGAGTTCTTATTTGAGGTGGATACAGCTATCGAAAAGCCGAGAACCATCCACCTCAACCGCACTACAGGCAGCACCACTCAAGTAGGAGGAATCACCGCTTTGACAGCCATCCCTGTGCGCACTGCAGCAACCACGGGGGAGGTCGCGATCACCGAAGTACGGGAGAAATCCGAGGATGCTGACTCGGTCACCACTGTCTCCCAGCGTCCACCACCAAAGAGGAAAACTGGCATGGTAGCCCCGTCCAGCGGTTGCGGTGGATCATCCTGCCCGCCTACGCCCGGCCCGGGTGGATCCGGTGAGAGGAGTCCCGGACATCCCGTTTCAAGGAAAGGCCGAGGTAAGCCGGGCGGAGGGACTTGGTGTATGGGCGGAGGTGTCGGGGATTCACGGCCCTGTGTGTCCGCGGGAGGTGGCAGTTCAGTTTCCACTACAGGCTACATACCCGCGGAGGAGTGTGACACCTCCAACCTGGAGTCGCTCTCCGATCTGGGAGACGATGTCGTCATAGATGAACTATTTGCTCAAAAGGGTTGGGACAAAGTGCCTCTCTCCTCGTTCTGCAGAAATAGGGATATACCCATGTTTACAGGGGATAGTACACCCCGGGGCTTGGAGGCACCAGTGCCTGAGAAGGGATCCCGTTCCCAGCCTACCTTCACATTCCCGGTGCCACCTGCACCTAATGCCGGGGATAAGAGACTGTCGCTGCGGGCGCCTATGCCCAGAACAGAGGTGACCAAAGCACCTCGTCACCCGGATGCTATAGTTTTGCCAGGTGAAGGGGACAAAGCCACAATGCCTCCACTGGCGAGACTACAACGCCTATTTTGCCATTTAATATTGCTGAACTCTCCAGGTTTGTTGTTTGTTTCTTGGGAGAACTTAGTGACTGTACCCAAGCTAATGGGTGTTTGTGCTCTTCGGAGGAATTGAAGGACTGTTCCTGTTGTTGTTCTTCATTCTCCAACAAGTGATCTTGGACTCTGGGGTAGAGAGGGCCAAAGAAGAAGAGGTCTCCACAAGTGCAGTTACCGCGACGCTGTCACCAGGTGGCAGTGTCATGCATTGGCATTCACTTTTCACACACACACTTTTTGAAGGAAAGGATTTCTTTACGGAGAGGTTCTTTCATTCTCACACGAACATATGTGTCAGGAATTTGTGTGTTTAATATTTCTTTTCCCCTCTGCAGGAGAACATCCCATCAAGACTGCTGAGAGTGGGGCGGGTCTTAGTCAGTGATGTGGGTGGGGGAAAATGTCAATGATGTGACTTTTGAGATGTTTTACAGTTATATGTTATTTGTTTCCTTCCCCTCCTATTTCATGTGAGGCTCAGGCACAACTGCTCTAGTTAGTTTAGTTTTTTTTTATTTTTCATATTTTTTTTAATTTTCAGTTGGTTTCTGGACTGGGCTATGTCCGCCGTTGAGGGCATAGTTTATTCCAGACACTGGGGACCAGTGTCAAACAACCAGCAGGAGATTGTAGTGGGTATATACTTTTCTATCATGTTTAAAACTGGCAGAGACACCAGTGATGTATAGTTCCCTGTGGCCCAGCAGGTGGCTCTGTCCCTGTGGGCTGGGGTTGAACCATCGCTGAGTGCCGTACCCCTTTTTGGCCTCTCTCAGCGGTTGTATGGTGGGGCGGGGATACCCGCAGTGCTTGCTGGGAGAGGGTATAAAGGGGCCTGCCATCTTTGTCACAGGGTCGAGTCCCAGGCACCTTCAGCCTGAGGGCTGTGGTTCGTGGTTGGTGTCCAGGCGGCCTAGACCTGGACGCCGGAGCTCGTGTTCCATCCCAGGCACCTTCAGCCTGGGGTGAGGTACTTGGTTGGAGGCCTGGGGCCCAGTTTCCTTCGCTGGGTCCCGCGAGGGAAGGATTTCCTAGGGGGCCCTGGGAGTGGGGCACCCGAATCCAGAGGCGTAAGGGACCGGAGGAGGGACTCATCCGAAGACCTGGTGCAGCAGATTGCCAGTGCCGGGTGAACCTCTGGAGACCGCCCGGAGGGATATCTTTCCCGAACAGGGGCCAAGTTCAGAGAGGAAGGTGGTTCATGTTCAATGACCGGTGGCAGCGGTCCAGCTATTCAACTCAGGTCAGTGGCAGAGACCTGCTATTAGGCCTGTGGCAGGGGCCTCAACGGTTCATCCGGTCGGTGGCAGCGACCCAAACTCACGGTCGGTGGCAGAGACCGTGCGCCAGGCGTATTCGCTAGCAAAGGAATATGGGAGTTCAGTTGTGCCTGGGCCTACTCGTATCCACACCCCCTGTCTGTTCGTTGAGGGAGTCCAACTGATTGTGTTTCATCCTGACATTGGAAAATAAAGGAGTGTTGGACTTTTATTGGTGTGGGGCTCATTTACTGGCAGACACTGTTCCACAGAAGAAGCGGAGGCTCCAAACACCGAACACCGACCCGAAGGTAAAGAAACTTTGCTTACACCACACAAACATCTGCGGTGAAAGCTTGGCGTGGTGACCCCGCACTCTCTCCTCCAAGGTACCCCTAGACAAAAGCCAGAGAAAAAGAAACCAGAGCAAGAGAGAGAGAGTGGAGGTCGCTACACGTGGGGGCTCCGGGTCCGGGATGGTGTTCGTGTTACTATGGAGCTAGAATGGACGGAGTTTGAACGTGTCTGCCCGGAGGAGTTCCGAGTAGGTCGGCCATATTATTGGCCAAAGTGCAACCCTGCTCGAAGTCGTGGGCATGACCCTAAGAAGGGAAAGGACTACGCAGAGGAGCGAGAAGAGGGGGGAGTCCAGCCGTGTGAAGTAGTACACGTGGGGGCTTCTATTGCACTGCGCCACGAGGCACACCCTCCCTGCTCAGTTCGTGGGCGTTACCCAGGGAAGGAGAAAGCCTGCGAACTGGAGTGCAAGAGGGGAGGAGTCCAATCGTGTGAAGGACTACACGTGGGGACTTTGGCGCCAAACTTGGAGTGCGCAATGGATCAGCAGCGAGTCACCATGTTCGGAAATACATCGTGGATTCCACTTCACTCTTCTACCACGACCTTGACTACTGCTGCTCCAGTGACCGATACGGGGATCCGGCTAAAGCCCCGGGGACGATTCGCCCTGTACTCGTGCATGGACGTTAAGGCCCTGGGTTTGATTTGTCCCGGCTGTTCGGGACTGGTGTGTCAGCTGAAGCCATTCGGGCGATGCGAGGCCTGCGGGGAGTTCTTATTTGAGGTGGATACAGCTATCGAAAAGCCGAGAACCATCCACCTCAACCGCACTACAGGCAGCACCACTCAAGTAGGAGGAATCACCGCTTTGACAGCCATCCCTGTGCGCACTGCAGCAACCACGGGGGAGGTCGCGATCACCGAAGTACGGGAGAAATCCGAGGATGCTGACTCGGTCACCACTGTCTCCCAGCGTCCACCACCAAAGAGGAAAACTGGCATGGTAGCCCCGTCCAGCGGTTGCGGTGGATCATCCTGCCCGCCTACGCCCGGCCCGGGTGGATCCGGTGAGAGGAGTCCCGGACATCCCGTTTCAAGGAAAGGCCGAGGTAAGCCGGGCGGAGGGACTTGGTGTATGGGCGGAGGTGTCGGGGATTCACGGCCCTGTGTGTCCGCGGGAGGTGGCAGTTCAGTTTCCACTACAGGCTACATACCCGCGGAGGAGTGTGACACCTCCAACCTGGAGTCGCTCTCCGATCTGGGAGACGATGTCGTCATAGATGAACTATTTGCTCAAAAGGGTTGGGACAAAGTGCCTCTCTCCTCGTTCTGCAGAAATAGGGATATACCCATGTTTACAGGGGATAGTACACCCCGGGGCTTGGAGGCACCAGTGCCTGAGAAGGGATCCCGTTCCCAGCCTACCTTCACATTCCCGGTGCCACCTGCACCTAATGCCGGGGATAAGAGACTGTCGCTGCGGGCGCCTATGCCCAGAACAGAGGTGACCAAAGCACCTCGTCACCCGGATGCTATAGTTTTGCCAGGTGAAGGGGACAAAGCCACAATGCCTCCACTGGCGAGACTACAACGCCTATTTTGCCATTTAATATTGCTGAACTCTCCAGGTTTGTTGTTTGTTTCTTGGGAGAACTTAGTGACTGTACCCAAGCTAATGGGTGTTTGTGCTCTTCGGAGGAATTGAAGGACTGTTCCTGTTGTTGTTCTTCATTCTCCAACAAGTGATCTTGGACTCTGGGGTAGAGAGGGCCAAAGAAGAAGAGGTCTCCACAAGTGCAGTTACCGCGACGCTGTCACCAGGTGGCAGTGTCATGCATTGGCATTCACTTTTCACACACACACTTTTTGAAGGAAAGGATTTCTTTACGGAGAGGTTCTTTCATTCTCACACGAACATATGTGTCAGGAATTTGTGTGTTTAATATTTCTTTTCCCCTCTGCAGGAGAACATCCCATCAAGACTGCTGAGAGTGGGGCGGGTCTTAGTCAGTGATGTGGGTGGGGGAAAATGTCAATGATGTGACTTTTGAGATGTTTTACAGTTATATGTTATTTGTTTCCTTCCCCTCCTATTTCATGTGAGGCTCAGGCACAACTGCTCTAGTTAGTTTAGTTTTTTTTTATTTTTCATATTTTTTTTAATTTTCAGTTGGTTTCTGGACTGGGCTATGTCCGCCGTTGAGGGCATAGTTTATTCCAGACACTGGGGACCAGTGTCAAACAACCAGCAGGAGATTGTAGTGGGTATATACTTTTCTATCATGTTTAAAACTGGCAGAGACACCAGTGATGTATAGTTCCCTGTGGCCCAGCAGGTGGCTCTGTCCCTGTGGGCTGGGGTTGAACCATCGCTGAGTGCCGTACCCCTTTTTGGCCTCTCTCAGCGGTTGTATGGTGGGGCGGGGATACCCGCAGTGCTTGCTGGGAGAGGGTATAAAGGGGCCTGCCATCTTTGTCACAGGGTCGAGTCCCAGGCACCTTCAGCCTGAGGGCTGTGGTTCGTGGTTGGTGTCCAGGCGGCCTAGACCTGGACGCCGGAGCTCGTGTTCCATCCCAGGCACCTTCAGCCTGGGGTGAGGTACTTGGTTGGAGGCCTGGGGCCCAGTTTCCTTCGCTGGGTCCCGCGAGGGAAGGATTTCCTAGGGGGCCCTGGGAGTGGGGCACCCGAATCCAGAGGCGTAAGGGACCGGAGGAGGGACTCATCCGAAGACCTGGTGCAGCAGATTGCCAGTGCCGGGTGAACCTCTGGAGACCGCCCGGAGGGATATCTTTCCCGAACAGGGGCCAAGTTCAGAGAGGAAGGTGGTTCATGTTCAATGACCGGTGGCAGCGGTCCAGCTATTCAACTCAGGTCAGTGGCAGAGACCTGCTATTAGGCCTGTGGCAGGGGCCTCAACGGTTCATCCGGTCGGTGGCAGCGACCCAAACTCACGGTCGGTGGCAGAGACCGTGCGCCAGGCGTATTCGCTAGCAAAGGAATATGGGAGTTCAGTTGTGCCTGGGCCTACTCGTATCCACACCCCCTGTCTGTTCGTTGAGGGAGTCCAACTGATTGTGTTTCATCCTGACATTGGAAAATAAAGGAGTGTTGGACTTTTATTGGTGTGGGGCTCATTTACTGGCAGACACTGTTCCACAGAAGAAGCGGAGGCTCCAAACACCGAACACCGACCCGAAGGTAAAGAAACTTTGCTTACACCACACAAACATCTGCGGTGAAAGCTTGGCGTGGTGACCCCGCACTCTCTCCTCCAAGGTACCCCTAGACAAAAGCCAGAGAAAAAGAAACCAGAGCAAGAGAGAGAGAGTGGAGGTCGCTACACGTGGGGGCTCCGGGTCCGGGATGGTGTTCGTGTTACTATGGAGCTAGAATGGACGGAGTTTGAACGTGTCTGCCCGGAGGAGTTCCGAGTAGGTCGGCCATATTATTGGCCAAAGTGCAACCCTGCTCGAAGTCGTGGGCATGACCCTAAGAAGGGAAAGGACTACGCAGAGGAGCGAGAAGAGGGGGGAGTCCAGCCGTGTGAAGTAGTACACGTGGGGGCTTCTATTGCACTGCGCCACGAGGCACACCCTCCCTGCTCAGTTCGTGGGCGTTACCCAGGGAAGGAGAAAGCCTGCGAACTGGAGTGCAAGAGGGGAGGAGTCCAATCGTGTGAAGGACTACACGTGGGGACTTTGGCGCCAAACTTGGAGTGCGCAATGGATCAGCAGCGAGTCACCATGTTCGGAAATACATCGTGGATTCCACTTCACTCTTCTACCACGACCTTGACTACTGCTGCTCCAGTGACCGATACGGGGATCCGGCTAAAGCCCCGGGGACGATTCGCCCTGTACTCGTGCATGGACGTTAAGGCCCTGGGTTTGATTTGTCCCGGCTGTTCGGGACTGGTGTGTCAGCTGAAGCCATTCGGGCGATGCGAGGCCTGCGGGGAGTTCTTATTTGAGGTGGATACAGCTATCGAAAAGCCGAGAACCATCCACCTCAACCGCACTACAGGCAGCACCACTCAAGTAGGAGGAATCACCGCTTTGACAGCCATCCCTGTGCGCACTGCAGCGACCACGGGGGAGGTCGCGATCACCGAAGTACGGGAGAAATCCGAGGATGCTGACTCGGTCACCACTGTCTCCCAGCGTCCACCACCAAAGAGGAAAACTGGCATGGTAGCCCCGTCCAGCGGTTGCGGTGGATCATCCTGCCCGCCTACGCCCGGCCCGGGTGGATCCGGTGAGAGGAGTCCCGGACATCCCGTTTCAAGGAAAGGCCGAGGTAAGCCGGGCGGAGGGACTTGGTGTATGGGCGGAGGTGTCGGGGATTCACGGCCCTGTGTGTCCGCGGGAGGTGGCAGTTCAGTTTCCACTACAGGCTACATACCCGCGGAGGAGTGTGACACCTCCAACCTGGAGTCGCTCTCCGATCTGGGAGACGATGTCGTCATAGATGAACTATTTGCTCAAAAGGGTTGGGACAAAGTGCCTCTCTCCTCGTTCTGCAGAAATAGGGATATACCCATGTTTACAGGGGATAGTACACCCCGGGGCTTGGAGGCACCAGCGCCTGAGAAGGGATCCCGTTCCCAGCCTACCTTCACATTCCCGGTGCCACCTGCACCTAATGCCGGGGATAAGAGACTGTCGCTGCGGGCGCCTATGCCCAGAACAGAGGTGACCAAAGCACCTCGTCACCCGGATGCTATAGTTTTGCCAGGTGAAGGGGACAAAGCCACAATGCCTCCACTGGCGAGACTACAACGCCTATTTTGCCATTTAATATTGCTGAACTCTCCAGGTTTGTTGTTTGTTTCTTGGGAGAACTTAGTGACTGTACCCAAGCTAATGGGTGTTTGTGCTCTTCGGAGGAATTGAAGGACTGTTCCTGTTGTTGTTCTTCATTCTCCAACAAGTGATCTTGGACTCTGGGGTAGAGAGGGCCAAAGAAGAAGAGGTCTCCACAAGTGCAGTTACCGCGACGCTGTCACCAGGTGGCAGTGTCATGCATTGGCATTCACTTTTCACACACACACTTTTTGAAGGAAAGGATTTCTTTACGGAGAGGTTCTTTCATTCTCACACGAACATATGTGTCAGGAATTTGTGTGTTTAATATTTCTTTTCCCCTCTGCAGGAGAACATCCCATCAAGACTGCTGAGAGTGGGGCGGGTCTTAGTCAGTGATGTGGGTGGGGGAAAATGTCAATGATGTGACTTTTGAGATTTTTACAGTTATATGTTTTTTTGTTTTTTTTTGAGAAAAAAGTTTTTTATTGAACAATTTACATTTGGAACATAATTCTGCAAGTTACAAGGCAATACTGGAGAAATGCATAAAACAAGAAATGTGGCTTATACATATATAGGCACAGTAGATCAAAAAACTTGTTCAGATTGAACACTGGATTCAGTGACTATCAATAAGTGGAAAACCCTATGTCCACGCTATTCATGGAATTGCACGCTAGAAGGATGTATAGTATTACGGACCATCAGTGCATGTGTCTGCGGACTCAAGCCATCGATCCCAGATTTTGTAGTACTTATCTGGACAACCTCTGTTGATGTATATGAACTTTTTGTAGGGAAGAGTGTTATTTATATCTAGTTTCCAATCGTTGAAGCTGGGGGGAGTGGGTCTCATCCACTGTCTGGCTATAATTTTTCTAGCATTAAACAATGTTTCATGCAAGAATGTTTTAGTGAATTTGTCCATCTCAGAGTCGGGGAATATCCCCAGTAAGCATTGTTTGGGGTCCAGGGTCAATGGGGATCCCATGTCATCATGGAGGAAGTCAACAATCTGCTTCCACAGACCCTGAAGGACCGGGCACGCCCAGAGTAGATGGAAGAATGTGCCCGTCGTTTGGTTACACATTGTGCACAAGGTAGAAAACTGTCGTCTAAAGCGGGCGATTCTTAGGGGGGTGAGATACGCTCGGTGCACCACGTATAACTGGGTCAGCCTGTCAGAGAGCTTGGGGGATACAGTCTTGCACGAGTCTAGGGCTTCACTCCACTCCTCATCCTCCAGTGGGCCCACCTCTCTTTCCCATCTTGGTTTAAGGCTGTAAGCTAGCGTGGTAGATGATGGGGTGAGAAGCATGACATAAAAATCAGAGATCAGCTTTCGCGGGTCCACACCTTTAACCACAGCCATAATAACATTAGGCGTAGATTGTGGCAAAGGCTGGGGAAACTGAGCTTGGGCTGCGTGACGCACCTGGAAGAATCTAAAAAGCATAGAATTGGGCAGCAGGAACTCATTTTGGAGGTCCTCAAAGTTTTTAAGTGTGCCATCGGAAATTATGTGGTGCAAATAATATATTCCATATTCGCACCATATCTCTGTGTCAGGGATCAAGAGAAACTCTGAGAGTAGTCTATTGTGCCATAAGGGGGTATAGTTGTTGTGTTTAGGGGTCGTTAATGTTTTAGTGGTGATGTCCCATACGCGCCTATATTGGTATAATAGGGACCCACGGTCTCTATTGGAGTTATTCCCACTATGTCCCACTGCAATTGCAGTGAGTGGGTCAGTGGTCAGTTGTGCCCACCGTGGACAGAGGAGGGTGAGGAATCTGAGTCTGTCAGTTTTATCTATGTGGTATAGTTGAGACAGTTGGGACGCAAGGTAATAAAGATTTAAGTCAGGGAGGGCTGTTCCACCTAGGTCAGTAGGGTTCTTAAGGACTCTCCAGGCCAGCTTGTGTCTGTTGTTACCCCAAATAAATGTCTTGAGTATGGCCTCCATTGACTTGAAAAATTTCAAGGGTAAGTATACGGGTGTGTGCCAGAGTATATACAATATTTTCGGAAATAATATCATTTTAACAATGTTAATACGGCCCCACACGCCGAGCGGCAGTCTCGCCCATACCTGGGTTCTAGACTTGATGAGATCGAAAAGGGGTTCTATGTTCAGGGATATATAGTCAGCCGGTGTTCTATTCACCAATACTCCAAGATATTTGATAGTGTTCACTCGCTGGAGTGGTAACTGTGCCTGTAGCTTGGGAGAGGGGAAACTATCCATAGGCAGTATTTGAGATTTCTCCCAATTAATTTTAAGGCCAGAGAACTGACCAAAGTGTTCAATTGTATGCAACGCCTTCTGAAGCGATGTGGTAGAGTCGGCCAGGTATAGTAGCGTGTCGTCTGCGTATAAGCTAATTTTTTCAGTCAGGGAACCAAGGCAGAGACCCTGAATCTCGGGGTCCCCTCTAATGGAGATTGCAAGGGGCTCCGCCGCCAAGGCATAGAGGAGCGGAGACAGTGGGCAGCCCTGTCTAGTGCCCCTGGATAAGTCAAATGTCTGGGAGGCCCTCCCGTTGGCCACTACTTTACCCCTGGGTGCCAGATATAATAATTGAACCCACTTAATAAATTTAGGTCCAAAACCAAAGCCACGGAGGCATCCCCAAAGGTACCGCCACTCCACTGAGTCAAAGGCCTTGGCAGTATCCAAAGCCACCACCACCCGGGACCCAACATTAGTATGTGTCGCTTGTAAGTTAATATACAATTTTCTGAGGTTGAAGGAGGTGTTACGCCCCGGCATAAATCCAGCTTGGTCAGCATGGATCAGGGTTAGAATCACTTGGTTAAGGCGTAGGGCAAGTACTTTAGCCAGAATCTTTATGTCTACCTGGAGTAGCGATATTGGTCTATAAGATTCCGGGAGGCCTGGGTCCTTGCCTGGCTTAGGTATGAGGATAATTACCGCCTCGCCCATCGATGGGGGTAAGGTGAAATTGTCAAATAGATGGTTGAAGAGGGACAATAACTTGGGGGCAAGTATCTCGATGTATTGGGCGTAAAATTCTATGGGCAACCCATCTGAACCCGGGGCCTTGGATCTGGCGAAGCTCCCAATCGCTGTGGTTATTTCGTCGAGTGTAATAGGTGCGTCTAGCATAGCCATTTGGGCATCGTCTAGCTGTGGAAAGATGATTTCCGCCAGTAGATCTTCCAATTGAGAGTCAGTGGTAGAAACCTGGGACGTATATAGTTGAGAAAAGAAGTCCCTAAATTCAGAAGTGACAGCCTGGGGTTCCGTAATCTTTTCCCCATTAGGACCAGTGAGGGAAATGACAGTAGGGGGTCTATCCTCACTATGTGCCAAGTAGGCCAACAGTTTACCCGCTCTCTCCCCATGTTCATATAATTTTTGTCTGGCAAAGAAAAGTTTTTTCCTGGCCGTCTCGTGTTGTAGCTGATTAACCACCCTGGTTTGTAACCTGAGTCGGGCAGCTCCATCAGGAGAGGGGTTCGACATGTACCCCTGTTCAGAGGAGGACAGATCCCGCATTGCCCCGTCCAGCATGGCTGATGAATTAGCCTTCAGCCTGTTGATAAAGGAGGTCAGAGTCATACGTGCATGCAGTTTGAAGGCTTCCCATACTACGTCTGGGGATGCAGATCCGTCATTCTCTAAAAAGTAAGTTCTCCAACTGTTACCAAGCTCGTCATCCTCCGACAACAGGGTGAGCCAAAACGGATTCAGGCGCCACGTACGGGGCGGTTTGTCTAATGGGATGGAGAGGCTAATGAAATATGGGCTATGGTCTGAAAGTAATCTGGGGGCAAATTCAGCTTCCAGTAATCTTGGGGCAAGGGTACTAGAAATGAATATAAAATCTATACGGGACATGGTGTTATGGGTAGTTGAGAAACAGGAGTAAGCTCGAGTGAGCGGGAATTTAAAACGCCAGGTGTCAGTGAGATTAAAGGAAGAGATAAGTCGGGAGAATCTAGTGTGGGTTGGAGCTGTAGTAGATAATGGCGAGGGCGACAGTTTGTCTAATGTAGGGTTCAACGTAGCGTTAAAATCCCCCAGCCACACCGCCTGAATCGAAGGATGACGAGTCATATATAGCAAGCCCTCTGTGACTATAGTAGAATTAAATGGTGGAGGTACATAGAATGCCATCAGTAGGAAAGGTTCACCATACAATTTAACCGAAAGAAAGACATAGCGCCCCTGTGGGTCAGACTGAACATCACACAGCTCAAAATGTACCGTCTTGGCAATCAAAACTGAGACTCCGCGGGCGTGGGACGAGTGGGATGAATGATATGCCCACCCAATCCATGGCCGGCGGAGTGCCATCTGGAGCCGACCCTCAACGTGTGTCTCCACTAACACCACAATGTCGGCTCGTTGTTTTTTGAGAAATGAGAAAACTGCAGATCTCTTTACCTTGTCCCCAAGCCCACGCACATTCCAAGTGAGCAGTTTTATCGATGCCATAATTCAAACATTAAAACATATCGTGGGACAGTAGCATTACATGAATACAAGGTTTGCCATCTATGCAGTATCAATGTTAGCATGCACTTCGTTGTATTGCAGTCCATCAAGAAAAAACGAACCTCCCCCTCCCCCCTCCCCACCCTGCATCTTCCCCAACTGATGCGGGTATGTTCCCAAAACCAAAAGAAAGTAACAACCGGTAGCAGATAAAACCAAAATATCTTGCTGTTACGTAAAAGATCTGCAGCGATCTCCTCACATGGGAGGTGTGGAAGATCCAATGCCCGCAAATAAAGAGCAACAGGCTCTTCTTGTACTGTGAACCAGAAGTACAGTGCGGGGTCGGTGGTATAGAAAGTTCTGCAGTCACATAATAAAGAGATGCGTGTTCCGGTTGCTGGGGGGCGAAAATTCGCTGTGTTAGGCATGTGGAGTGTAGGACTGATTGTGCTCCACAATTACAGTCTCCAGGGTAGTTACATGGATCAACCAGTCAGTGGGGGCCCTAAGTATGGGAGACCCCCTCTGCAGGTTACAATTGAAAGAGGATTATAGCAGGGGAAGGCAAAAGGGGGTCCCAGGGGTAAGGAGCAATAGGGTATGCGCCGCGGGCAGTAAAGGGGAGACAAAAAAAAAGGGGGGTAACATACCAGGATTTGCAGACTCCCGCTGCGGCGTATAATGTGCTGGTGATGACGACAGGCAATCAATAGTGCTGATGAACATGCTCGGTCAGGTCACTCCGCCGCCCCTCTGGCGGGCCCCGGACGCTCCAACCAGGCAATGACTTCCTGAGGATCCTCAAAAAAGAACACACGGCCGTCCCTTTCGACTCTAAGACGAGCTGGAAATAGCATAGAGTATTTAAGATGTTGTATCCGGAGCCTCCTCTTCGCCTCCATGAAGCCTTGGCGGCGGCGCTGCACCTCGGCAGAAAAGTCGGGGAAGATAGCGATCTTGGAGTTTCCAAGGTGGATGTTACCTTTTTCCCTGGCCATGCGCAGCGCCGCATCTCTATCTTTGTAATTCAAGAATTTTGCTATAAACGTGCGGGGGGGAGCCCCCTGAGGAGGAGATCTGGCAGGCATACGATGAGCCCTCTCCACCGCCAGGGTGGGGGAGAAGGCCTCGCGGCCATAGGTGTCAACAAGGAGTTTCTCCAAGAAGGTGGTAGGATCTTTGCCCTCAGCTCCCTCGGGGAGCCCGATGAAACGGAGGTTGCACCTCCGGAGCCTATTTTCCATATCATCTTGCTTGCTTAGAATCTGATTGATTTGGAGCTGCATTCGATCGGAGCTGACTTGGAGCGGCGTAACGGTGTCCTCCACCTCTCCAATGCGGGTTTCGGCAGTCGTGACACGCTCACGAAGTTTCTGGAAGTCTTGTCGCATGAGTGAAAGGTCCACCTTGACCCCCTCTATTTGCGCCGTCAGGGACGTCCGGCAGTATGTGATCGCCTCGAGCAGTTTAGCTGTGTCGCCTCCCGTAGCGTCCCGCTCACCGCCTGCGGCACCGCCATCCCTTTCCTCCTCCTGGCGGCGGTACTGGTCCAATTTCGCCAGGGTGGCCTTTGGCGTTTTTGGCGGAGTCATGGCAGGTATCCGCTGTGATCCCTCCCCCCTCCAAAGCAGGCAGCTCAGTCTATACCGAATGGTAGGGAGCTGTAGGGCTGGTGGGCCAGGAAGAGTCACTAGTCAGCAGGCCGGGTGAAGCAAGATGGCCACCGACCAGCACTAGGCCGAAGCCGGGGCCTTTCCTGAACGCGGCGGCCGCGCAGTCAGAGGCTGATGTATCTGCCTCTGTGGGTGTGAGGGGTCCTCAGGGGGACTCGGTGGGCCCCTGCAGGCTGTTACCTGAGAGCAGGAGGGCCAGGAAGCAGCACAGGCGGCAGGTCGGGTGGAGCAAGATGGCCGCCGACTTCCAGGGCTAGGCCGAAGCCGCGGACTTTCCTAAATGCGGCACCCGCGATCGGGATCGCGGCCCTGCGGAGGCCGCCGTACGAGCGGAGGATGGTGGATTTGCGGCCACGGATGTTCAGGGTCCCCAGGGGGTCCCGCTGGGCTGGTGCAGGATGACGCTGAAGGTCAGGATGGGCTGTACAGGAGTAATGGACGGAGCTCAAATCATGCACGTCCTACTCCATGCTATGTCAGGCCACGCCTACAGTTATATGTTATGTGTTTCCTTCCCCTCCTATTTCATGTGAGGCTCAGGCACAACTGCTCTAGTTAGTTTAGTTTTTTTTTATTTTTCATATTTTTTTAATTTTCAGTTGGTTTCTGGACTGGGCTATGTCCGCCGTTGAGGGCATAGTTTATTCCAGACACTGGGGACCAGTGTCAAACAACCAGCAGGAGATTGTAGTGGGTATATACTTTTCTATCATGTTTAAAACTGGCAGAGACACCAGTGATGTATAGTTCCCTGTGGCCCAGCAGGTGGCTCTGTCCCTGTGGGTTGGGGTTGAACCATCACTGAGTGCCGTACCCCTTTTTGGCCTCTCTCAGCGGTTGTATGGTGGGGCGGGGATACCCGCCGTGCTTGCTGGGGGAGGGTATAAAGGGGCCGGCCATATTTGTCACGGGGTCGAGTCCCAGGCACCTTCAGCCTGAGGGCTGTGGTTCGTGGTTGGTGTCCAGGCGGCCTAGGCCTGGACGCCCGGAGCTCGTGTTCCATCCCAGGCACCTTCAGCCTGGGGTGAGGTACTTGGTTGGAGGCCTGGGGCCCAGTTTCCTTCGCTGGGTCCCGCGAGGAAAGGATTTCCTAGGGGGCCCCGGGGAGTGGGGCACCCGAATCCAGAGGCGTAAGGGACCGGAGGAGGGACTCATCCAAAGACCTGGTGCAGCAGATTGCCAGTGCCGGGTGAACCTCTGGAGACCGCCCGGAGGGATATCTTTCCCGAACAGGGGCCAAGTTCAGAGAGGAAGGTGGTTCATGTTCAATGACCGGTGGCAGCGGTCCAGCTATTCAACTCAGGTCAGTGGCAGAGACCTGCTATTAGGCCTGTGGCAGGGGCCTCAACGGTTCATCCGGTCGGTGGCAGCGACCAAAACTCACGGTCGGTGGCAGAGACCGTGCGCCAGGCCTATTCGCTAGCAAAGGAATAGGAGAGTTCAGTTGTGCCTGGGTCTACTCGTATCCACACCCCCTGTCTGTTCGTTGAGGGAGTCTAACTGATTGTGTTTCATCCTGACATTGGAAAATAAAGGAGTGTTGGACTTTTATTGGTGTGGGGCTCATTTACTGGCAGACACTGTTCCACAGAAGAAGCGGAGGCTCCAAACACCAAACACCGACCCGAAGGTAAAGAAACTTTGCTTACACCACACAAACATCTGCGGTGAAAGCTTGGCATGGTGACCCCGCACTCTCTCCTCCAAGGTACCCCTAGACAAAAGCCAGAGAGAAAGAAACCGGAGCAAGAGAGAGAGAGTGGAGGGCGCTACATAAAATAATAGCACTTCTATTTCCAAAAGCATTCTTAATTTGCAGAGTTTTTTCACTCCTGGCTAAAACTTTTGTACAGTTCTTTTACATTTTCTCCCCCTTTTTTTCACATTCCCCCAACATCCAAGTGCCCTGAATGCCCATGACTACTCCCCAGCCTGACAGGTTGGCATCTGTCATCGGGAAGACCAGAAAAAAAGGATTATCTGGTCTATGGAGCCAGATACATAAATCTGTCTGTCCAAGGACTGGCCTAACTTATCCCATGATGACAGAATGTTGTGTTGTATGTGATCTGTAGTAAAACGAAACAAATGGGATTGCCTTAAAGGAGGCTACACTTGGGTGATTTCTGTCCTACTCTGGAAGTCTGAAGTATCCCCTGGGGGAGAAAATCTCTGTGTTGAGCTGTGTCTAATGCCACGTACACACGATCATTTTTCACGTCGTGAAAAATGACATTTTTTGTTTTCAACAAGAAAAACGACCGTGTGTGGTCTTTTTGTCATTTTTCTCGACGTGAAAAACGGCATTAAAAACGACGAGAAAAATTAGAACATGTTCTAATTTTTCTCGTCGTTTTTCCTGACATTTCTTCCGCGGCAGTGTTTCCCATAGGGAAACACTGCCGCGGAGCCCATAGACGATCGTTTTTCTCGTCATTTAAAAAAATTACGAGAAAAATGACCGTGTGTGGGGAACAAGCTGTTCCCTCGTTTAAAATGTAATTATTCACGGCGGTTTTTTAACCGCCGTGAATAATGATCGTGTGTACGCGGCATAAGAGCAGACCTAGATATTCCAAGCAATAGCTTTGCAAGGTCTTGACATCCAGGGCTACATTGTCTGCGAGAACCCACACTGACTGTCTCCTAGCAGTAAGGAAAGCACAGTGCTCAGCACCTGGGTGAGTAGACAAGGTGTGGAAGATAGGATAAATGGCAGGACACAAACTGCAAGTGCAGAGGACCAACAGCAAAGTTTAGAAATTCACTGGCAAAATGGGAACATGCAGGCAGGGCTGGTGCTCCCACTAGGCAGCCGCCTAGGGCACACTGTTGCCTAGGATGCCTGGCCACTAGTGTTCCCACTCTCTTCTCTCTGCAGCAAGCAACGAAGTCTCAGCATCAGCAGGCAGCCGCCACTCTGTTTGCACATAGTGTCAGAGGCGCAGCGGCGGCGGAGGACTGTGTCTGTGTCCCGACTCCCGAATGAATGGAAGCAAGCATACATTTATTGATGCGCGCTGGTAGGCTGCATTGATGGGCGCTGGTGAGGCTGCATTTGATGGGTGCTGGTGAGGCTGCATTTGATGGGCACTGGTGAGGCTGCACTAATGGGCACTGGTGAGGCTGCATTTGATGGGCGCTGGTGAGGCTGCATTTGCAGCGGAATCTGTGGCAAACTATTGCCGGAAGTGAGAGCAAATACCTGTATTAGACCGGAAAAGCGGAAGTTTCACTTTTGGGTGGAACTCTGCTTTAAGTGTACAAAACTTACACTTCATTCACTGCAATGTACCCCAGCACGATGCTGTACTTTGCCATGCAATTCGGCACCGTGAACTATAATAAAATGCAGCATGTCTGCATTTTATCACAGCACAATGGAGCGCAGCCTTGGGTTGCGTTGCAGTGTGAACGAGACATATAGGAAATAATTGTTTCCTGTGTGTCCTTGCAGTGAAAGATGTTTTACAATGAGTTAAAATGTCTGTCACCACAGTATGTGTGAATTCACCATTAGGGCTGCATTGAGATCTACTAATCTGTGTAAATACACAGGCAGATTGGGTGTGATGAACTGGGAAAGGGGCTTAGAGCGAAAAACTAGCTTTAAGCCCCTATAAACCATCCCATAGCCAAGCATCTGATATGTATGCTGTCCATGCATCCACAAAGGCTAACGGACTTTCCCCCTCACTTGGATAGTGTGCGTGCGTCCCCATCATGCTGAAGAACACTAAGGGTTACTGAGGGTTTGGGGGATTGATGAAAGGGACTTAGCATGGCCTCCATCAAAGAGTGAATATTCCCAGACTGAGCACTGGGTTTCTTTTGCTGAGGAAGATAGGTTCTCATGCCACAGGTGGCATTCTTGATGAGGGCAACCAGGGCACCCTCAAAGAGGCGTAGGTTGAATATGTAATTGTAAGCAAACATGACTACCCTCATGTGCATATATAATTACAAACTATACAAGCAAGGTTTGTAAAACACCAACACATACTGATAAGATTACTTACATCAAGCTTATTAAGATTATATAACTAAATGTTTGTGGACACTGACCACCACACCTACCTATATAGGTAGTGGTAATGCATGGAGGATGCACACAGATATCTCATAAGTTGCACATTTTATAAGGCATGAGTGGAAATATTACCAAAACACATCCTAGTTACAAGATTGTCTAAAAAATGTGTATAACTCTTTTTATTGACATCATTTTTTAATAATTAACCACTTAAGCCCCGTACCATTTTGTAGCTAAAGGACCAGAGGTGTTTTCAGAATTTGGCACTTCGCTGCTTTAATTGGAAATTGTGCGGACATGCAATGTTGTACCCAAACGAAATTTGCGTCCTTTTCTTCCCACAAATAGAGCTTTCTTTTAATGGTATTTGTTTGCCTCTGCGATTTTTATTATTTGCGATATAAACGGAAAATCCTGAAAATTTCGAAAAAAAATGATATTTTCTACTTTTTGTTATAAGAAAAATCGAATAAACTAAATTTTAGTCATACATTTAGGCCAAAATGTATTCAGCCACATGTCTTTAGTAAAAAAAAAATTCAATAAGCGTATATTTATTGGTTTTCGCAAAAGTTATAGCGTCTACAATCTAGGGTGCATTTTCTGGAATTTACACAGCTTTTAATTTATGACTGCCTATCTCATTTTTTTGAGGTGCTAAAATGGCAGGGCAGTACAAACCCCCCCCCCCAAATGACCCCATTTTGGAAAGTAGACATCCCAAGGAAATTGCTGAGAGGCATGTTGAGCCCATTGAATATTTTTTTTTTTTTTGTCTCAAGTGATTGAATAATGACTAAAAAAAAAAAAAAATTACAAAAAGTTGTCACAAAATGATATATTGCTCACACATGCCATGGTTATATGTGGAATTGCACCCCAAAATACATTTTGCTGCTTCTCCTGAGTCCGGGGATACCACATGTGTGGGACTTTTTGGGAGCCTAGCCGCGTACGGGCCCCCGAAAACCAAGCACCGCCTTCAGGATTTCTTATGCCCCATACACACGATCGTTTTTCATGCCGTTAAAAATGCCATTTTAAAAAATGGCTATTAAAAATGATCGTGTGTATGCTCCAGAGCATTTTTAACGACGTGAAAAACGGCCATTAAAAATTTCGAACATGCTCTCTTTTTTCACGTAGTTTTTCATGTCGTTTTTTTTAACGACGTGAAAAACGATAGTGTGTATGCTTTAACGACGTGAAAAAAAACGCGCATGCTCAGAATCAAGTATGAGACGGGAGCGCTCGTTTTGGTAAAGCTAGCGTTGGAAATAGATATGGCACATTCGTCACGGTTGAATTAATAGCATTGTTTTAATGCTGCGCATTCCATTCTTCTTTTGAGAATGCTTCAACAATTACCTTCTTTTGATAATGACATTGAGAGTTATGCCAAACTTGTTTCTAAAGTAATTCCTAATTGTTTTAATGATAGAAAAATATTCTTTTCAAGCCACATCTCCCTCATAAATTCATGAATAAATGTAAAGATCATTTTTTTTTGTTCTTTTTGCAGTTTATTTTAGTAATTAAGTTAGCTTCTTAAATTTTTTGGGCCTTTTTTTTTTGTCCTTAAATTATTTTTGTGTAAAGTTCCCACACCAACCTTCAAAATTTGTCTCATTTTGCCTTAAGGAGGTTTGTGTCCCTTGTTAATAACAATAATATTATTTGAAATGTCCCTGCCTGCTCCCTAGCAAACTCTCTTTTGAACTACAAATCACATAGTCAAGTATTTTAAGCCCAAAAGAAGTATCCTTTATTTAGGAACATAACAAATTAAAGGGGATGGCAGCACTGGAGAGCCTGCTTGCATTTGTGCATCCCTTGGACCCCACAACAACCATCCAAGATGTGAAAACCAAACTAGTGATGGAAAG
Source organism: Rana muscosa (assembly GCA_029206835.1). Taxonomy (NCBI): domain Eukaryota; kingdom Metazoa; phylum Chordata; class Amphibia; order Anura; family Ranidae; genus Rana; species Rana muscosa. The sequence continues at coordinate 59,830,220 of CM055123.1, forward strand.
AAATCAAAAAGGAGGCCAATCTTGGCTTGAACTCCCAGAGGTCAGGAACCGCAGCAGATAAGTCATATATGTCCCCAGTCTATGGTACTACAGCAGGCATTATTTTTTCCTCTTCCTTGTAGCCTTCTCTCCAGCCTTCTCTGCAGCCTTGGTTGGTTTCTTCCTCGGAGGCTGGGGATCAGGAGGAGAGGTTGTGGCAGGAGGAGTAGTAGGAGGAGGAGGAGGAGGTGGAGGAGTAGGGACAACCTCCGTGATGTCGGTGAACTTGGTGAGTTCACCGAGCAATCCCTTGTTAATTACCTTCAGGAGAAGGGTCTCACTATAGAGCTTTTGCCGCAGGTCAATTTGGCCTAGCTTATGGGCCAGGACTGGTGTGTAAAGTTACCACACCAACCTTCAAAATTTGTCTCATTTTACCTCAAGGAGGTTTGTGTCCCTTGTTAATAACTATAATATTATTTTAAATGTCCCTGCCTACTCCCTAGTAAACTCTCTTTTGAAATACAAATCACATAGTCAAGTATTTGAAGCCAAAAAAATGAATCCTTTATTTAGGTACATTACAAATTAAAGGGGAAGGCAGCACTGGAGAGCCTGCTTGCATTTGTGCATCCTTTGGACCCCACAACAACCATCCAAGATGTCAAAACCAAACTATTTAATAAAAAAAAAAGGAGCCCAATCTTGGCTTGAACTCTCAGGAACAGCAGCAGATAAGTCATATATGTCCCCAGTCTGTGGTACTACAGCAGGCATTATTTTTTCCTCTTCCTTGTAGCCTTCTCGCCAGCCTTCTCTGCAGCCTTCCCTGCAGCCTTCCCTGCAGCCTTCCCTGCAGCATTCCCTACAGCCTTTGTTGCTTGCTTCCTCGGAGGCTGGGGATCAGGAGGAGAGGAGGTGGCAGGAGGAGTAGTAGGAGGAGGAGGTGGAGGAGTAGGGACAACCTCAGTGATGTCGGTGAACTTGGTCAGTTCACCGAGCAACCCCTTGTTAATGACCTTCAGCAGAAGGTTCTCACTATACTGTATAGCTTTTGCCGCAAGTCCATTTGGCCTAACTTATGGGCCAGGACTGCGGCAAAGCCCTCCTCAGCAGAGGGTGCCTCTCTGAGGGCCGCAGTAGCCTCTATGATGAAGGCTCTTGTTTCCTTCTCCACCTGCCTACCTCTCCTTGGCCCTCGTGGTTTCATTATCAGGGGAGGCATCTGGGCTCTTGTGCTGGGCCCAGCCTCCTCCTGGGTGCCACTTGGCCCTGCCTCCTCCTGGTCCCCAACATCACCCTCTTCCTGGCTCTGCTCTGGCTGTAAAAAAAGAAAGGGACTTTATTATTTTTTTGCCACCATCAATCACACACATTGTTCACCTCCAGACATTTTTGAATTGAATCTGAAAATTTTGAAAAGTCTCACAGATTCCGCCTCCTGATATTGTTGCCTTGTCCACATCAAAATTGACCACTACTGTATCTTGGTCTTTAAATCCTTTTTTTTTCAAACATTAAATACCTAACAATACTAACATCAATTTAAATTCATCACTTTTGTAACATATAAATGGAGATATCAATACTTTACCTGGCTCCATATATCCAAATCTGCCTCCTCAAGGGCCTGATCTTGATCCTCAGAGGAAGCCAGAGCAGGGTTGCCAGGAAGGCTGGAGGGCTGGCTGCAAGGAAGGCTGGAGGTTTGGCTACAAGGAAGGCTGGATTGACCTCTGGGGGGAAGGGTGGAGAGAGATTCCCGCACTTCCAGCTGGTCATCCAGAAAAGATAGCTTGCTGTAGTACCACAGACTGGGTTTATAAACCTTATCTTCTGCAGCACCTGACCTCTGGGACTTCAGGACCATATTCCTCTGGGTCCTGTATGTCCACCTGATGGTAGCAATTTTGGTTTTCACATCTTGGAGAGTTGTTGTGGGTATCTGGGTTTGGACAAATGCAAGCAGGCTCTCCAGTGCTGCTGTCCTGGCCGTTTTGTTTTTATTGGACCCACTTTTGGTCTGCCACAGGATAGGGAGTTCCTTCCATTTGTCAATGAACTCCCCCATGAACTCAGGGTTTTTGAATGTATTAATTCTCTCTGTAAAATCAAGAACCAAGAAAAGACATATGTTTCAAGCAACATTCATCAAATCAGCATTTTGGACAGATCTAAAAGCCCTAAATCTCCTCCTCTGAGGAAACCCAAATCCTTAAAATGTTATGTACCTTGGTCTACACGTTCGTTGCGAACTCCCTCTCCCGCCAAATGAACGTATTTTCGACATATGGATCTGCACTTGATACACTGCGCATGCGTGAAACTCTGCACACTTTCCCCGCCCCTGATGTTCGATATTGTACTTTCCCCGCCCCTTCTCGCTCATCGTAGTGCTTAGCAACATGGCAGAGACACAGGTGGCTGAGATTACCTCTACAGAGGATGAAATTCCTGAGGAGCCCAAATCCCGATCCAGGAGATATAAGGCATCCAACATGTCATTCGAGGAAATGGTGGAGATGGTCGCCATTTTGAAGAGGGAGGATTATGATGCCAAGCATGGGCCGTATAAAAGGCCTAATCTGGTCAAGTCAAAAATTATGGCCAAAGTGGTCAAAAGTCTTCACCAAAAATTTGGGGTGTGCAGAACGAAGGAACAGCTCAGAAAACGATGGTCTGATCTGAAGTTGCGGGAGCCCGACCAATACAAACGAATCAAGAAAGTTATACGAAAAAGTAAGGTTTTTTTTGCTATTTTCCCTGCTAGAGATTATTACTTGTATTATGTCGTGTATTTTTGTCTTTGATATAGTACAGTGAAAGATACCATCTTTCTTGTTCGTCCGCAAAGTAAACGGACGTATTAAACCTCTTTCTCCGTACAGTTCATCAAACTATGTTTTTGGATCATCCAGTGTGAACACCCATTTATTTAATTTTATTTGGGGTAGCAAATTTGGTAAACAATTATTTTTGGGGATCAAATCCAAAGGACAATTTTTATTATAAAAAAGGATATGCATGGTAATGTTAAGGGAGAGAATGCTCAGCAGCTGATGAAACATCTGAACGCAGTAGTACAAGTGTGGGCCAAAAGCCCCAAAGTTTGAGGGTGTCACACACAGGTGATCCTGTGTATATACTTTGGGGTGTTACAATGTGTCAAACTTTGGTTAAAAAAGTATATGCTATGTTTTTGGCTATGTATCCAATCATGTGTTCCGGTTGTCACTGGGGGTACATTGAAAAATGGACCACATTTCAAAATAATGTTTCCAAATTATTTGTTCATGGTTTAGTTTTCTCCATAAAATCTCCGTTACTAATGAAACTATACCTTTTCTTGCAATCTCCATAGGGCTTCAAAAAGCTACGTCAGATGAGCCTGTAAATCCAACACCTTCAACAATACCCCCAGACCCACATGATGGAGAGGAACGTGAGGTTGTGGAAGTGGAAAGTGGCACCTCAACAGGTCAGTGTCAAACCAGACAGATGCAGGTTAATAGATGTAGGCCTACATATTCTATTCTACATGTTTTTTTTTTAATGTAGGTGCAGTTCTGGCCAAGGACCCCAAAAATTTTACACATCACAGTGCCCAGATCCTGATCCAATACCTGATGGTCTGCTGTCGTGACCTTAAAAAATTAAAGGGAGACTTGATAGAGATCAGGGAAAATACCAAGCGGGTGGAGGAAAGGCTACAAAAGATCATGGCTGTGCTTGGGCGTGTCTAATGTTTTTTAAAAAAATAACGTTGAACTTGCTGTGTTTTGGCAGGTATGTTTTTCATTGAACCTTTTAGGACTAGTACATGTTTATTTTTTCACTATATTTTTATAGATCTTTTTTGTATGAATGTTTGGGACATCTACATTTAAAAGGAATTGTCCAAAACAAAAATCAAAAATGGTATTTTGTTATCAAGAAGTTGTGGCTTCATTATGTAAATGTTGTGCAAAGTGAACTAATCAATGTTTTGTGTTTACACTGACAATAAAGGCTAATTAAGAATGCACAATACACATGGCAATACAAGTGCACTAGGTAAACCTACGAGAAACATAAACCATTATTAAATTAAAACACCAAACCAATCTTTGAGAAAAATAAAGTTTTATTTTTCTAAATTAAAAGGTTAAAAGTCATCAGGCATTTCAATGGCCCCCCTACCCACAAAATAATCCACATATTTGTCACGGACCTCACGTCCGGTTTGGGGGGCCAAGCCTGGACGGCCAGCTAAGGACCACAAGATGTTCTGCTTCCATTAATGAGGCCTCAGGCCCAGTCAAAGTCAGATAATTTGTGGAATGCACCCGGAGATAATTATGTAGCACACAGCAAGCCATTACAACATGGTTCCATTTGTAAGGGGCAAGGTGGATGGAGGTGAGGAACAGGCGGAAGCGGCTGGCCATCAGGGATGAGCCGAACACCCTCCTGTTCGGTTCGCACCAGAACCTGCGAACAGACAAAATGTTCGTGTAAACTTTAGAACCCTATTAAATACAATGGACTCGAACGTTCGAAATCTAAAGTGTTAATTATAAAGGCTAATATGCAAGTTATTGTCCTAAAAAGTGTTTGGGGACCCGGGTCCTGCCCCAGGGGACATGTATCAATGCAAAAAGAAGTTTTAAAAACGGCCGTTTTTTCGGGAGCAGTGATTTTAATAATGCTTAAAATGAAAAAATAAAAGTGAAATATTCCTTTAAATTTCGTACCTGGGGGGTGTGTATGATATGCATGTAAAGTGGCGCATGTTTCCCGTGCTTAGAACTGTCCCTGCAAAAAATGTCATTTTTGAAAGAAAAAAATGCATTTAAAACTGACTCGCGGCTATTAATGAATTGTCGGCTCCCGGCAATACATACAAAAGTCATTGATAAAAAAAAAAAAAAAAAAAGCGTGGGGGTTCCCCAGAATTCAATTACCAGGCCCTTCAGGTCTGGAATGAATATTAAGGGGAACTCCGCCGCAAATTTAAAAAAAAATTGACATGGGGTTCCCCCAAATATCCATTCCAGGCCCTTCAGATCTGGCATGGATTTTAAGGGGAACTCCACCCCAAATTTAAAAAAAAAATGGCGTGGAGTCCCCCTAAAAATCCATACCAGACCCCTTATCCGAGCACGCAACCTGGCCGGCCGCAGGGGAAAAGGGGGGGACGAGAGAGCGGCCCCCCCTCCCTCCTGAACCGTACCAAGCCACATGCCCTCAACATGGGGAGGATGTCCCCATGGTGATGGGGACAAGGGCCTCATCCCCACAACCCTTGCCCGGTGGTTGTGGGGGTCTGCGGGCGGGGGGCTTATCGGAATCTGGAAGACCCCTTTAACAAAGGGGACCCCCAGATCCCGGCCCCCCCCTATGTGAATTGGTAAGGGGTACATTGTACCCCTACCATTTCACGAAGAAAGCGTAAAAAAATGTTTAAAAAAACACACAAACACCTTGAAAAAGTCCTTTATTAAAAAAAAAAAAAACATTCCAGCGGTGAAATCCAGTGTCCCGCGGCGATCCCGATGTCCAGCGCTGTCCTTCATTGGTTGTGCCTGAGCGGACCCGATGGGGAACTCCCTCTCAGTATTTTAAATGTATAGACCCGCGCCTTCTAAAGTTCCCCATCAGGTCCGCTCAGCGGACCAGATGCGGAACATGAGAAGGGGCGGGTCTATACATGTATTACCAAAGTGAGAGCAGTTCCCCATCAGGTCCGCCCCCTCGGTATGTCGGACCCGCCTACGTCATTGGCTTGAGCGGGGAACTTCCTTCACTATGTAAATTTAAATTACACAGTGAAGGAAGTTCCCCGCTCAAGCCAATGACGTAGGCGGGTCCGACATACCGAGGGGGCGGACCTGATGGGGAACTGCTCTCACTTTGGTAATACATGTATAGACCCGCCCCTTCTCATGTTCCGCATCTGGTCCGCTGAGCGGACCTGATGGGGAACTTTAGAAGGGGCGGGTCTATACATTTAAAATACTGAGAGGGAGTTCCCCATCAGGTCCGCTCAGGCACAACCAATGAAGGACAGCGCTGGACATCTGGATCGCCGCGGGACACTGGATTTCACCGCTGGAATGTTTTTTTTTTTTTTTTAAATAAAGGACTTTTTCAAGGTGTTTGTGTGTTTTTTTAAACATTTTTTTACGCTTTCTTCGTGAAATGGTAGGGGTACAATGTACCCCTTACCAATTCACATAGGGGGGGCGGGATCTGGGGGTCCCCTTTGTTAAAGGGGTCTTCCAGATTCCGATAAGCCTCCCGCCCGCAGACCCCCACAACCACCGGGCAAGGGTTGTGGGGATGAGGCCCTTGTCCCCATCAACATGGGGACATCCTCCCCATGTTGAGGGCATGTGGCTTGGTACGGTTTAGGAGGGAGGGGGGGCCGCTCTCTCGTCCCCCCCTTTTCCCCTGCGGCCGGCCAGGTTGCGTGCTCGGATAAGGGGTCTGGTATGGATTTTTAGGGGGACTCCACGCCATTTTTTTTTTTAATTTGGGGTGGAGTTCCCCTTAAAATCTATGCCAGATCTGAAGGGCCTGGAATGGATATTTTGGGGAACCCCACGTCAATTTTTTTTTAAATTTGCGGCGGGGTTCCCCTTAATATCCATTCCAGACCTGAAGGGCCTGGTAACTGAATTCTGGGGAACCCCCACGCTTTTTTTTTTTTTTTATCAATGACTTTTGTATGTATTGCCGGGAGTCAGTTTTAAATGCATTTCTTTCTTTCAAAAATGACATTTTTTGCAGGGACAGTTCTAAGCACGGGAAACATGCGCCACTTCACATGCATATCATACACATCCCCCAGGTACGAAATTTAAAGGAATATTTCACTTTTATTTTTTCATTTTAAGCATTATTAAAATCACTGCTCCCGAAAAAACGGCCGTTTTTAAAACACTTTTTAGGACAATAACTTGCATATACCCCTTTATAATTAGCACTTTAGATTTCTCCCATAGATTTTTCGAATTTGCCACGAACACCCCAATTTGTTCGTTGTTCGGCGAACGGGCGAACAGGCAATGTTCGAGTCGAACATGAGTTCGACTCGAACTCGAAGCTCATCCCTACTGGCCATGATGCCAAAGGCATTTTCAACCACCCTTCTTGCTCTGGCCAGCCGATAGTTGTACACCCTCCTCTCAGGGGTGAGGGTGCGTTGCGGGAATGGCCTCATCAAATGGGGACCCAAGCCAAACGCCTCATCTGCCACAAACACAAATGGGAGTCCCTCCACATTCTGCTCCGCTGGTGGCAAGGCCAGCTGATCCAAAAGGAGCCATTCCCCAAACTCCGTCTGTGCAAAGACTCCTCCATCAGACATCCTGCCATTCTTGCCAACGTCCACATAGAGGAATTCGTAGGTGGCCGACACCACTGCCATCATGACGATGCTGTGGAACCCCTTATAATTGTAATAAAAGGATCCCAAATGGGGTGGTGGGATGACCCGAACATGTTTGCCGTCGATGGCCCCTCCACAGTTTGGAAAGTTCCATCGTTGGGCAAACTCAGATGCCACATTCTGCCATTCATGTGGCGTAGAAGGGAACTGTGGAATGAAATAAAACAAAAACTAATACTTTGAGACAGAAACATTGAAAGCAGATTTAAGAAAAGCATTCATGGCCAACATTGGGAGAAACCGAAAAATTAAAACATTATTAGTAAGCAACAACAAACCAAAAAAAAACCCACAAAAAAAATGGGGGGGGGGTTGAAGATGAGTTGGGGAGATCACAAATGAAGGCTGTAGCACTCTGTATGAATTAGTGAAAAATGTAACATTCCTAGGCAATCTTTAGGGGGCGTTTAGGGTAAAGCACTACGATGGAGCATAGATTAAAATACATGGAAATGACTAGGCAAGGTGGGTATGGCCCCAGGATAGCATGCTGGAGAGGTTAGGTAAGGCAAATTTTAATGTAGGCCTAATGAAAAATTTCCAAAAAATAAATTAGCATGTGGAGAAAGGGGACATTCCCTGCAGCTAAGAATCATGGGAATAAGGGACTGCTAATAACCCCCCCCAAAAAATTCATACAAATAAATACATACAATGTGATGTTTGAAATAAGAACACTTACCTTAATATAGTCCTCCTGCAAAACTTGGAGGATGGCAGAACACGTCTCTGGTATAATGATACCCAGAGCCTGGGGGGATATGCCTGTGGAGAACTTTAAGTCCTGCAGGCTTCTCCCAGTCGCCAGGTATCGCAACGTGGCAATGAGCCTCTGCTCAGCACTGATGGCTTCACGCATAACGGTGTCCTGCCTGGTAATGTAGGGGGACACCAAAGCCAACAGATGCTGAAATACGGGTTCAGACATCCGGAGAAAATTCCTGTAGTCATCAGGATTATTCTCCCTGATCTCCCGCAACAAAGGCATATGACAGAACTGGTGCCGCTGGAGCAACCAATTCTTGGTCCATGAACTCCTCCTGACCCTGCTCATGGCATGGAGTCGAGATACAGCATGAACCCCTGCACCAACTACAGCACGAACTCTACGACGAGTACGTAGCCGCAACATGGCTAGATAACGGTCGGCAGATCAGAACGAACTAGAAGAACGAACGGAAGAACAGCAAGGCCTATGAAGAACAAGCTGAAAAACAGGAACGAGCAGACAAGAACGCACTGAATAAACAGATACGAACTGACTACAAGCACTGCAAGACAGATACGAACACACAGGCACAAACTGAACTCCACAAAACGATCTTCAAAGCACGAAGACTGAAAAGCGCGAATCGTCTCTCACCAAACTTTTACTAACACGCGGTAACACGGAATTCGCAAAAGCGTCCCAAAGGGTGGCGTCATTAGAACGGAACTTCCCCTTTATAGTGCCGTCGTACGTGGTATACGTCACTGCGCTTTGCTTGAACGTTTTTTTTAATGATCGTGTGTACGCAAGACAGGCTTGAGAGGAAACATGAAAAAAAACGACGTGAAAAACGGCGAGAAAAAAAATGGCAAGAAAAACGTACGTGTGTACGCGGCATAAGGGCGCAAATTTTTGATTTCACTCCTCACTACCAATCACAGTTTCGAAGGTCATAAAATGTCAAAATAGCACAAACCCCCCCCCCCAAATGACCAAATTTTAGAAAGTAGACACCCCAAGGAAATTGCTGAGAGGCATGTTGAACCCATTGAATATTTTTTTTTTGTCCCAAGTGATTGAATAATGACAAGAAAAAAAAAAGTTGGCACTAAATGATATATTGCTCACACATGCCATGGTTATATGTGAAATTGCACCCCAAAATACATTTTGCTGCTTCTCCTGAGCACGGGGATACCACATGTGTGGGACTTTTTAGGAGCCTAGCCATGTACGGGACCCCGAAAACCAAGCACCGCCTTCAGGATTTCTAAGGGCACAAATTTTTGATTTCACTCCTCACTACCTATCACAGTTTCGAAGGCCATAAAATGCCAAAATAGCACAAAACCCCCCCAAATGACCCCATTTTGGAAAGTAGACACCCCAAGCTATTTGCTGAGAGGCATGGTGAGTATTTTACAGCTCTCATTTGTTTTTGAAAATGAAGAAAGAAAATCATTTTATTTTTTTTCAATTTTCAAAACTTTGTGACAAAAAGCGAGAATCTGAACAGTTACATTGTTTAAGTGTAGCTCCAGCCAAAAAATATATTTTTAAGCTTTTTGGAAAACATAGGGAAGGGTTATCACCCCTGTAACATTTGTTTTGCTGTCTGTGCACCTGTTCAGAAGATTTCACCTCACTTTCCGTCCCAATGACAAATGTTTTTGGAAAAGGTTTTTATTGAAACAAGGATTGGTGATAAAGCATCAGTAGAGAGGAGACACCTTTTTCCCATATTAACTCTGAGGCCTCGTACACACGACCGAGTTTCTCGTCGTAAAAAACACGTCGTTTTTTTCGACGAGATTCTTGTTAAGCTTGTCGATTTTCTCGTCAAGCTTTCTATGCGTACACACTGTCATTTCCCAATTTCCTCGTTGTTCTCCGCGCTCACGTCCAGCACGTACGACGGCACTATAAAGGGGAAGATCTTTTTTCTTGGCGCCACCCCTTGGGCTGCTTTTGCTGATCTCGTGTTACCGCGTGTGAAGTAAAAGTTTGGGAAGAGACGATTCGCGCTTTTCAGTCTTCGTACTTTTCAGATCGTTGTCTGCCGTTCAGTTTGTGCTTGTGGGTTCGTATCTTGACTTTCAGGGCGTCTAGGCAGGTCGTATCTGTTTTACAGTGCGTTCTTGCCTGTTCGTTTCTGATTTTCAGTTCGTTATTCATAGGCCTTGCTGTTCTAAAGTGCGTTCTGTTCTGTACGTTCTGATTAGACGACCGTTTCCTAGCCATGTCGCCTGGACGTTCTCGTCGTCGAGTTCGTGCTGTGCGTGCGCTTGGTGTTGGTCTGCTTGTTTTGGACCAAGACCAGTCCATGAATGGTGTGAGGAGGAGTTCATGGACCAAGAATTGGTTGCTCCAGCGGGACCAATTCTGCCACATGCCTCTGCTGCGGGAGATCGTTGAGAATAATCCTGAGGACTACAGGAATTTTCTGAGGATGTCTGACCCCGTTTTTCAGGAACTGTTGGCTTTGGTGTCCCCCTATATTACCAGGAAGGACACCGTTATGCGGGAAGCCATCAGTGCTGAGCAGAGGCTCATCGCCACGTTGCGTTACCTGGCGACAGGGAGAAGTCTTCAGGACTTGAAGTTCACCACAGGCATCTCCCCCCAGGCTCTGGGCCTCATAATCCCAGACACCTGTTCTGCCATCATCCAAGTCCTGCAGGAGGACTATATTAGGGTAAGTTTGCTCCCTTAACATCACATTTTAGGTATTACATGTATGCTAATGTATTGTATTTCTTTCATCCTTCCCTAATTACCATGATTGTAACATGCTGAGAATGTCCCCTTTGTCCCCATGCATGTTGGAAGCTTTAGATTGCCCCTTTTTTCTCCTCCCTAAATATTTCCCTTCACTAACTTTTCCAGCAGGGGCGACTGTTGCTCCAAATGTTGGGGGGTTCAAACCCCAATTTAGGAAATAAACTTCCTCCTTTTTTGCTCTGTTGCCTATTAAACGCCCCCAGTTGTCCCCTCCAATGCAGCCATTTTGTTCCCTCAAATGCAGCCATTTAGTCCCCTCTAATGCAGCCAGTTTCCCCCCAGCCCTGCACTTACCTTCTTGTGGTCAGCGCCATCCTTCTTCTGTCCTTGATGTCTTCTCCTTCCCTTCATGTTGCATCAGCCAATCATGTTACCATTAAACAGACTTGGTGAACATGATTGGCAGAGCAGCCTGTCAGTGTTTACCCAAGGAATGCCCCCCTCCCTGCGTCCCCGATTTTTCTTTTAGGAAGCCAATTACATCCCTCAGGTTGTAATTTGCAAGACTATTTTACTACCTGTTTCTGCTATGCAATTTTAACCCCCTAAATGCCGCAATGATTCATATGTCGGTCGCTTTACAAGAGGCCATCCACCTGAATAGTGTGCGGCATAGACAATACATAGGTTCATGCAACGCATGAACCTAAGTATTGTTCTGAGTGATGGGCACAGGAGAGAGGGGGCAGTGCTCCAGCGCCCACTCTGGACGCACCGCCACTGCAATGCTATCCTGTGGCCAAACACGTCTCCCACCCCCAAAATAATTTAGTAATGGCCCATCAGAGGGGGTGATGAATATGATAAATGAGCCTTCCATTATCCTTTTTTTACACACCTTAATAAACGTATAATTAGATTGATGTTGGCCTCTAATTTTTTGGGATAGAATTTCCTTGTAATGTATGACTTTGTTTTTCTAATATTATTTCATCTTGTTTCACTCCCCAGCTTCCTTCCACGCCACAGGAATGGCAGACTGTGGCATCGGAGTTTGCCACGCGGTGGGACTTCCCCAACTGCGGTGGTGCCATAGACGGGAAGCACGTCCGCATCGTGCCGCCACCCCGTTCTGGGTCCTACTACTACAACTACAAGGGGTTTCATAGCATTGTGCTGATGGTGGTGTTGTCAGCACGGTATGAATTCCTCTATGTTGATGTAGGGAAGAATGGCCGGATGTCCGATGGGGGATCCTTCATCCAGACGGAGTTTGCCCTCCGTCTCCAGAGTGACGACCTTGCATTGCCACCGGATGCAGGGAATATTGAAGGACTCCCCTTTGTTTTCTTGGCTGATGAAGCCTTCGGACTCGGACGGCATCTTATGAGGCCATTTCCACAGAGGACCCTGACCCCAGAGAAGAGGGTGTTCAATTACCGGCTGGCCAGGGGCCGAAGAGTCGTTGAAAATGCCTTCGGCATAATGGCCAGCCGGTTCCGCCTTTTTATGACTTCCATCTACTTGGCGGACTACAAAATAAACTATGTAGTGTTATGCTGCTGTGTGCTACACAATTTTCTTTGCCGCAAATCTAATTCATATATGGCCTCAGTTTTGCCAGAGGCTGGACTTTCCCCTGCAAATCCCCTTCCGGGCCTGGAATCTGCCCGTCTTGGCTTGCCCCCCCAAAATGCCCGTGTGGTTCGGGACAAATACATGGAGTATTTCACGGGTAGGGGGGCAATTCCTATGCCAGCCTATGTCTAAGTATCCCAATAAAAATCTTGTTTAAACCTTTAATTATTTGTTCTTTCCTGTCTCCTAGTTTGTCTTTGTGCATTTGTAGTGGCAAGTGTATTTTACTTTAGTAAATAACAACCATTTCACTATGTAACCTTACAAAAGAACCAAATAAGCTTAGAGGGTATTATAAAAAGAAGCTACACGTTGTTTGTGGTCAAATATTTTACTCTGTGCACATTCTCTTCATTTTTTTTTTTTTTTTTTTACTTTAGGGTTGGCCTGGCCCCAACCCGGCAATTTTTGGCTTATGAAAATACAAAAATAACAGTTGCATTTCAAAAATTACAACATTGGATACCTCTGAGCAATCAGAGACATTCACTTACACAAACTATGTCTCTATGTGCCCGTCCTAATATGGGGTCCTGCCACCCCTTGCCCAGCCAAAAATTGAATATGCACACATTTGTTTTTTTTTTCATATAGAAAGTTTACAATCCTTATCCCTATTGTCAACATGTGCTATCTGCCATCAGGGGTGATCAATGGACGTGTTTTGGGGGTGCATCCCCTTCCTCAGTTCACCGACTTTTGATACGAGGAAGGGGTTGCACCCACAAAAGACGTACATGGATATCCCCTGATGGCAGATAGCACATGTTGACACACTGTGTGCATATTCAATTTTTGGCTGGTTTGATAGTCAAAAAATTATAAAAAATTATAAAAACAAACATGTAAAAACAAATGTGTTTGGATGGCTTATTGAATTCTCCCCAAAACATCGAGAATGTCTTTAAATGTTTGTTCCATCACATGGATTCTTTGTTTAATTAGGTCCAGTTCCGTGCTACATTCCATCACTTGCTGGATGAGGCGGAGGGCACTGTCAGCAGAGAACCGTGTACTATCCTTCACAACATTTACATCCCCTAAAAACCCCAAAAAAAAAGTATTATAACTCTGCAGGCCTACCTCGCTTACCTGAAGCTGTGGTGTCAGATACTGACCTGTTGTGGTGACCAGATCCACAACGTCATCCACCTCTCCTTCCTGCACTTCTCCTTCCTCCACCTCAACTTCCTGCACATCTTTCGGTTGTGGGTCTTTGGGAGTTTGGGGTTGCTTGGAAGTTGTGGGGTGCATGTGCTCCCTGGAGTGTCCTCCTCCCAGTCTTCTCTCCCCTATGAGAATAAAACCAAAGGTCTATTTATCACACTGTAAATCTCATTGTTAAAATAAAAACAGGCTAAATTGCTTGGAAGTGGGGTACAAGTGTGTGTTTGTGCGGAATTTAAAGAAGAATGCATTATTTATGACCCCAAATATGTTTAGTATTCACATTTGGATGTAATTTTTTTGACATGGAGGCACCACAAAAATTCTCTGATGCACCTGTGTGGGACACCCAAAAAAGGCGGGTCTGGTGGCCCACACTATAGTGCTCCAAAGTACAGATGTGGAAGCAGCTGCTGAGTGTCCTCTCCTTTACACTGATAAAAGTTTGCATTTCATTCTCTTTACAAACACATCATCTACACTAAAAAATTATCCACAATAGTTGATCAAAAATGGCAGATGTCTAATTACTTTTGTGGCTCTTAAATAAGCCAAAACCGCGGATAGTGGCCGAACGAAGTGTCGGTAACGTAACGAACGATTACTGTGCCCAACCAAGTTCAAAATATTACATTTTGGAAGGGAGTCCAATATGATAAAAAAAAAAAACGTCAGTTTATAAAAAGATTAATAGCAGAAACGTTGACATTTTACTTACTTTTAGCGAGCATCCTCTTTATGCTCCTCAACTGGTCTGGCTCCCTCAGTTTGAGGTCTGACCACCTCTTTCTGAGCTGCTCATTTGAGCGTTTCAGCCCGAACTTCGCCCTCAGACTCTTCACAACTTTAGTGAGGATTTTGGCCTTCCTTCTATTTGGTTTGCTATACGGCCCATGCTTGGCATCATAATCAGCCTTGACCAAGATGTCCACCATCTCCGCCATCTCCGCCAAAGACATATTCGATGCCTTGAATCTCCTCCTTGATCGTGACGTGTCCTCGGTCTCCGGGCTTGTCTCCTCGCTAGTTGCGGAATTATCAGACACCTGCTGTAACTCCGCCATATCTGTCTGCGCGCCGAAAGAGAAGGGGCGGGGAAAAGATGTTAGTTAGAACGTCATGGGCGGGCGACATGTGCGGAGCGACGTGTTCGAATTTTGACGCATGCGTGGTGTGTGTATATAGCAAACACACATGTGACTATAGTACGTTCGGTGTGCGGAGAGAGGAGTTCAAGTGACGGACGTGCGAATGAAGGTATGTGATTTTGTGACTTGTAAAAATTGTTGGCCTATACTGTCTTGAGATTGTTGGAGGATATATATGGTGACTAGGATGTTAAGGAGGTTAGACTGTTTGCCTCACATTAGTTAAATATAATTTATTTAACTTGCAGATACAATATGAATGTCTTTATTAGCGACAAAGAGTTCCTGGCGGAATTTATTGACCGGGTAAGGGAGCTTCCGGCTCTGTGGGAGACGAAAAACCCCATCCATAAAAAAAAAGGGGTGAGAAAAGCAGCGCTGGAGAAGCTGCTCCCATTTGTGCATACCAAGGTGCCCACAGCCACAGCAAAACAAGTGGACACTAAAATTGGGAGCTTGAGAGGTACCTACAGGACTGAACGCTCTAATGTGCTGGCTTCTCAGAGGTCAGGACCAGCAGCAGATGATGTTTATGTCCCGATTTTGTGGTACTACAACAGGATGTCCTTCCTGGATGACCACATTGACACAAGGCCATCACTCTCCACTCTTCCCCCCAGACTTCCCTGCAGCCAACCTGAGCCTTCTCTGGAGCAAGAGGAGGCAGCCATCCTGGATGATCCAGATTTGGCCATCTGGAGCCAGGTATAGTATTAACTGAAAATGTATTGGGATAAAATTAATGTTTGACAAATATGTCAGGATGAGAAACATACATTATTTTGGATTCCACAAGTGAAATCAAGATCTGTAGACATTATTCTGCACTTAATTGGGTGCTAAATAGTCAATCTGATGTAGTGGTAAATTTAAAGCAAGGATTTATGCATTTACATTCTAATTGCTTCAATCAGGATTACAAAGTTTGATGCAAAGATTAAACCAACATATTAAACTATGTTCCTTTTTCATACACAGGATGAAATCAGCCAGGAGGAGGGTCTGGAAACTGTCAGGCAGGAGGAGGAAGGGCCCAGTGGCAGCCAGGAGGTGGCAGGGCCCAGTGGCAGCCAGGAGGTGGCAGGGCCCAGTGGCAGACAGGAGGTGGCAGGGCCCAGTGGCAGACAGGAGGTGGCAGGGCAAAGGAGAAGCACCAGATCCCAGGTGCCTCCCATCCGGCTTCACAAAAGAGGCAGGAGGGACAGGACCACCAGTGAGGCAGCAATGGCCCTTATTAAAGAGGCCCATGCCACCCTCAAGGAGCCCACATCCCCTGAAGAGGCCATTGCCGGCCTAGTGGAGGCTAAGTTCAAGGTGATGAGCATGGAGCAACGCCTCCTATGCGAGCCCCTGCTCATCACCTTGCTCAACAAGGGGGTGATGGAGAAAATTACACCCAATACCGCCATATGTGAGGTGGCCCAACTGACCCAACCTCAACCTCCACCTTCTTCTTCTGCCCCACCCCCTTCTGCTACACCTCCACCTTCTGCCCCACCCCCTTCTGCTACACCTCCACCTTCTGCCCCACCCCCTTCTGCTACACCTCCACCTCCTCCTCCTGACAGGAGTACCCCTCCAGTGGGCCAGCCTCCAGCCAAACGAAGAAGGAAGGCTGCAGGGAAGGCTTCAGGAAAGGCTGCAGGAAAGGCTTCAGGAAAGGCTGCAGGGAAGGTTGCCAGGAAGAAGAGGAAGTGATGGCCTTGCTTCATTGTGGTCGGACAGAAGGCAGCCTGTTGTAGTACCACACACTTGGGACATATATATCACCTGCTGCTGTTCCTGACCTCTGGGAGGCCAGCATCAGATTGTGTTCAGAAATGTTGGCCTTCTCAAGCTCCCAATTTTAGTGTCCACACAGGGTTGCTGTGTGCTCTGGGGTCCCTGGGATGCACAAATGGCAGCAGCTTCTCCAGCGCTGCCTTCTCTTTATTTAATTTATAAACATGAATAAATGTGTTTTTTGTTTAAGTTCATACTTGACTATGTGTATTTTTAAATAAACAAAATCAAGCTTTGGAGTAAGCAGATACATTTGACTGACAATAAAAGGCACAGATATCACCCCCCCAAAAGAATAACTAAATCTGATTAGCACAAAAACATGGTGGGAAATTTAAATAATATAGATTCCAAAATTAAATGGGAGATCGCTATCAAAACATTGTGAAATTATAATTAACATCATTTTGAAAAATCTAACCATTTAAATTATTCCTAAAAACTTGCACGATATAATACACATAAATCTTATAAAGAGCAGCATGAAAAAGGTTAAAAATAAGGCATAACTCTGTGTGAATATCAGCAGTAAAAGAAGGTCACTCGTTTTGATTAATGTAACATTCTAACGAAGATTTCAATGCAGAACATTTAAACGATGAAATATTTTTGAGCGTGAAGAATATGCTCTCTCCATTACGAAGGCTTGTTTTACCAGAAGATGCGCTCCCGTCTCATAGTTGCTTGTGAGCATGCGCGCTTTTGGAAGAGTCGTAAAAGCATACACACAAACCATTTTCTCGTCACAAAACAGGCCGACGAGAAACACGACGAGGAAATCTGGAATCCTGACGAGAAAATAGAGAGCAGGTTCTCTATTTTCTCATCGAGATTCTCTGCAATTTTCTCGTCGTAAAACCATACACACGAACGTTTTTCTAGACAAAAAAACTCTCGCGGCACTTTTCTTGACTGTTTTGGACGAGAAAAACGGTCGTGTGTACGAGGCCTGACAGGAGAGAATTTCCCATCCTAGGGGTAGATTTCCTCTCACTTCCCTTTGTCTCCTTCCGTTTGCAAGTAGGAGTCGTTTGTAAGTTGGATGTTTGAAAGTAGGAGCCTGCCGTATATACTCTGCTGAAATTTGCCCCTTAGATGTTGGTGTTGCCACAACACTGTGAGCCCTCACAGTTACTCTTGGTAGGCGCTGGAAAGCCCTGCTGTGAACTATTATATCAGGAATTGTAATTACATGCCATTGTTGAACAGTGGTAGGAAAAATTGGGCCTTTGTTTGTGGTGTTGGTGCTACAACACTGTCAGCCCTCACAGTTACTCTTGGTGGGCGCATGAATGGGCCCTACTGTTAATTATTAGATCAAGAATTGTAATTACATGCCCCTGTTGAAGAGGGGCAGAAAAATTGGGCCTTTGGTGGTGGTGGTGGTGGTGTTGCCACAACACTGTAAGCCCTCACAGTTACTCTTGGTGGGCGCAGGAATGTGCCCTGCTGTGAATTATTAGATCAAGAATTGTAATTGCATGCCCCTGTTGAAGAGGGGCAGGAAAATTGGGCCTTTGGTGGTGGTGGTGGTGTTGCCACAACACTGTAAGCCCTCACAGTTACTCTTGGTGGGTGCAGGAATGGGCCCTGCTGTGAATTATTAGATCAAGAATTGTAATTACATGGTGCCACAACACTGCAACCCCTCACAGATACTGTACTTGGAGCACAGCAATGAGCCCTGTTGCAAAGTATTGCATCAAAAATTGTAATTACACGCCCCTGTTAAACAGGGGCTGAAAAATTGTGCCTTAGGCACTGGTGCTGGTGCCACGACACTGCAACCTCTCCCAGATACTCTAGTTGGAGTGCAGGAATGAGCCCTGCTGCAAAGCATTGCATAAAAAATTGTAATTACATGTCCCTGTTAAACAGGGGCTGAAAAATTGGGCCTTAGCCACTGGTGGCGGCACCCAGAAACAAAAATGTTCTTCCAAACTATTATCAGGAATCGGATCATTGAGGAGGAGGAGGATAGTCAGTCAACATAACAGGACAGTCACTCAGCATCAGCATAGGCAGTCTTGAAGGGATGTGACATTTCAAAATTAATTATTCTGTTATATCAGCTTCAGGTGCTTGGTAGCTGGTGGTGATCCAAGACTGGTTCATCTTTATGAAGGTCAGTCGATCAACCGAGTCGGTGGACAGGCGCACCCTGTGATCCGTGACAAAGCCTCCAGCAGCACTGAATGTGCATTCCGAAAGAATGCTGGATGCAGGACAGGCCAGTAGCTCAATTGCATACTATGCAAGCTCTGGCCAGTGATCCATCCTCAAGACCCAGTAAGCCAGAGGATTTTCGGTGGGAAAGGTGTCCAAGTCTGACCTTGCCCCTAGGTATTCCTGCACCATGTATATCAGACGCTGGCGATGGTTGCTGGAACCGATCATACCTTGGGGCTGCGGACTAAAAAATTGTCTGAACGCATCGGTCAGACGGCCACCTTCCCCACCGCTCCTTCTTTGACTGACCGAAGCCTCAGCAACTCGTTGTCCAGGACCAGGAGTTTGTAACCTCCCAGTCTCTGGGAATGCGTTGCAGAGACCTTTCTGCAAGGCCTCCCGGAGATGTCTCATCCTCTGCTCCCTCTGCGACGGTAAGATAAGGTCCGCAACCTTACCCTTGTACCGTGGATCAAGGAGAGTGGCCAGCCAGTAATGGTCCCTCTCCTTGATCCGAAGAATACGAGGATCCTTCCGCAGACTTTGCAGGATCAGGGAGGCCATGCAGCGTAGGTTAGCTGAGGCATTCGGTTCGGAGTCCTCTGAGTCACTAAGGACGACATGATCCGCAGACACCTCCTCCCAGCCACGTACAAGTCCACAGGTTTCTTGGGACTGTAAATCATCCCTAAAAGACTGCTGCTGTTGATGCTGAGTGCCAGGCTCCACCTCCATGCTGACACAATCCTCCTCCTCCTCCTCCACGTCATCTTCCTGTGCGATGGGTGGGACAGAAGGAACACTGTCTGGGTAAAGGGGGCCTTGAGAGGCAAGGAAGTCCTCCTCTTCCTGCCTCTGTTCTGCCTCAAGTGCCCTGTCCATTATTCCACGCAGCGTATGCTCCAACAGGTGGACAAGAGGTACAGTGTCACTGATGCATGCACTGTCACTGCTCACCATCCTCGTGGCCCTCCTCAAATGGTGCCAGGACAGTGCATGCATCCCTGATCATGCCCCACTGGCGTGGTGAAAAAAACCCGAGCTCCCCTGACCCTGTCCTGGTGCCGTAGTCGCACAGGTACTCATTGATGGCCCTCTGCTGCATGTGCAGCCGCTGCAGCATGGCCAACGTTGAGTTCCACCTGGTGGGCATGTCACATATAAGGCGGTTCTTGGGCAGGTTCAACTCCTTTTGCAGCTCAGCCAGCCGAGCACTGGCATTATATGATCTGCGGAAATGCACACAGACTTTCCTGGCCTGCCTCAGGACATCCTGTAAGCCCGGGCACCTGCCCAAGAACCGCTGCACTACCAGGTTAAGGACGTGAGCCACA
This sequence comes from Rana muscosa, assembly GCA_029206835.1. NCBI lineage: Eukaryota > Metazoa > Chordata > Amphibia > Anura > Ranidae > Rana > Rana muscosa. The sequence goes on from CM055123.1 coordinate 59,850,299, forward strand.
CAGGGCACATGGGTCAGTTGTCCCTGTCGGAGGGCGGAGAGGAGGTTGGTGCCATTGTCGCAAACCACCATTTCTGGCTTAAGCTGGCGTGGCGTCAACCACCTCTCGGCCTGCCCCTGCAGAGCTGACAGAACCTCTGCCCCAGTGTGGCTCCTGTCCCCCAAACACACCAGCGCAAGCACGGCATGGCATCTTTTTTGCCTGCGTACTTGCGTAGGCCCTTGAACGCCTACGGAGCACCGCTGGTTCCGAGGACAAAGCACAGGAAGAAGCCATGGAGGAAGAAGAAGAGGAGGGGGTGGAGGAGAGAGGTGTGTCACAACCAGTAGTAGCATTTTGGAGGCGTGGCAGCGGAACAACCTCCAACACTACTGCACCTTGTCCTGCATCCTTCCCAGCTGCCAAAAGAGTGACCCAATGGGCCGTGAAAGAAAGGTATCGTCCCTGTCCATGCCTGCTGGACCATGAGTCAGCGGTAATATTCACCTTATCGCTGACCGCCCTGTCCAGCGAGGCATGGACATTGCCTTCCACATGCCGGTAGAGAGCCGGAATCGCCTTCCGTGAGAAAAAGTGGCGTTTGGGAACCTGCCACTGAGGAACCGCACATTGCACAAACTCACGGAAGGGGGCAGAGTCTACCAACTGAAAAGGCAGCAGTTGAAGTGCTAGCAATTTAGTCAAGCTAGCATTCAACCGCTGGGCATGTGGATGGCTGGGAGTGAACTTCTTTCGACGGTCCAGCAGCTGGGGCAGGGAAATTTGCCTGCTACAATCGGACGTCGGTGTACTGCTAGCAGAGTGCCCGCAAGTACTTGGCTGTGACACACCTACGTCTACACCTTCATTCCTCTCGGTGCAGGTTTCAGAGAGGACTGAAGGTATAGTGGGGTTGGAGATCCCAACTGATGAGGAGCAAGGAGAGGTCCGCTTTGTTCTTTGGTGTGGGTCTTTAAGGTACGCTTGCCAACGAGCTGCATGGCAGGTCAACATATGTCTGGTCAAGCATGTGGTGCCCAAGCGGCTGATGTTTTGGCCAGGCGAGATACGCTTGAGACATATGTTGCAAATAGCAGCGGTGCGATCTGATGCACTCGACTCAAAAAAGGCCCACACCAAAGAACTTTTGGAATAACGAGCAGAGGCAGCGCCCTGCACAGGCGGAGCTCTGCGGTGTGATTCAGTCGGTGTGCTGCCCTTACGCTGGCCCCCGGAGGGCATCCTGCCTCGTTGGAGATGTGCCTCCTCCTCATCCTCCTCCTCCTCCTCTCTCCTATCAGGCACCCACGTGGAGTCAGTGACCTCATCATCCCCTCCCTCCTCATCACTGGAGCCAATCTGGCAGTATGCTGCAGCTGCTGGAACATGACTACCAGATTGCTGTCCTTCTTGAGCATCCCCTCTCTCTGCGCTCACGCTACTGCCTTCCTCTAGCTGGGTATCATCATCAGACCCTTCAAAACGCTGGGCATCCTCCTGGAGCATGTACCCAACACTGTGCTGAAACAGTTCGGGGGACTCCTCAGGAGGACATGGTGGGTCTAGGGAAGGAGTGACTGATGATGACATTGATACGAGCAAAGAGGACGCTTTGGCAGCAGCTTTGCCAGTACCCTGAGTCTGGGTGAGAGAGGATGAGGAGGATGAGGAGGGCTTGGTCATCCACTCTACCAAGTCTTCGGCATGATGCGGCTCAACACGTCCAGCTGCCGAAAATAAGGACAAGCGTGTCCCATGGCCACATGCTGATGACGATGCACCGCGTTCACGACCAGCACTGTTGTCTCTAGACACATAGCCTGCTTGCCCTCTTTTATTGGCTCCTGACTGTCTGCCTCTTCTTGTTGGCCTTCCAGACATAGTAATGGACTGCAGGGAGATTCGAAAACCAGGAATGGGAGTAGTGTATATTGTGCTGGAGGCACACAACACCCACTAACTCCTGCAGATGCCTTTATTAGAGAACACCAGCAATAAAGGGTAGATACAGGTGTATACTGTGCTGTGCTGTGCTGGAGGGACACAACACCCACTAACTCCTGCAGATGCCTTTATTAGAGAACACCAGCAATAAAGGGTAGATACAGGTGTATACTGTGCTGTGCTGGAGGGACACAACACCCACTAACTCCTGCAGATGCCTTTATTAGAGAACACCAGCAATAAAGGGTAGATACATGTGTATACTGTGCTGTGCTGGAGAGACACAACACCCACTAACTCCTGCAGATGCCTTTATTAGAGAACACCAGCAATAAAGGATAGATACAGGTGTATACTGTGCTGGGGCACACAACACCCACTAACTCCTGCAGATGCCTGTATTATAGAACAGCAAAAAAGTGTAGATACAGGTGTATACTGTGCTGGGGCACACAACACCCACTAACTCCTGCAGATGCCTGTATTATAGAACAGCAAAAAAGTGTAGATACAGGTGTATACTGTGCTGTGGCACACAACACCCACTAACTCCTGCAGATGCCTGTATTATAGAACAGCAAAAAAGTGTAGATACAGGTGTATACTGTGCTGGGGCACACAACACCCACTAACTCCTGCAGATGCCTGAGAAAAGAACACACTGTCCCTGCCTATCTAGCTTAGAGAACAGTAATAAAGGGTAGATACAGGTGTATATTGTGCTGGGGCACACAACACCCACTAACTCCTGTGGATGCCTGAGAAAAGAACACACTGTCCCTGCCTATCTAGCTTAGAAAACAGTAATAAAGGGTAGATACAGGTGTATACTGTGCTGGGGCACACAACACCCACTAACTCCTGCAGATGCCTGAGAAAAGAACACACTGTCCCTGCCTATCTAGCTTAGAGAACAGTAATAAAGGGTAGATACAGGTGTATACTGTGCTGGGGCACACAACACCGACTAACTCCTGCAGATGCCTGAGAAAAGAACACACTGTCCCTGCCTCTCTAGCTTAGAGAACAGCAATAAAGGGTAGATACAGGTGTATACTGCGCTGGAGGCACACGACACCCACTAACACCTGCAGATGCCTGAGAAAAGAACACACTGTCTGTAACGGCACCCCAAATACGAAAGGGGTTTAACGCCGTTTAGATATTCCCTCTCCTGGACACAAATTCCCTGTCGATCCTCCACAGCCAGACGACCCCTTCCCATAGGAATTAATCCTTCTGGAAGAACGAGACGCACTCTGTATCTTCCTAGGATCGAATGACTTTATTGAAAAAACATTTGTCACTTTTATACACATCCAATACTGCATTAACCTAAAATGAACAATGGTCCAGCTCCACCCACAACATAACAAGAGCCAATACACATTATTTTGACGTCTGCTAGGAGACAACAGGTTCTAATCCCCTTTATGTTTAAATAACTATGCATGACCTTTATATTCACCAGACTGTCTGGTACTTTACAATACACACAAGGACAGACTTAATTTCCCCAATCCACATCACCACAAACAATGAACAGGTCTTCTAGAAGCTGGAATTCATTAGCATTACACTAGGCAGACAGGTGATTGAGGCTGAACACCTCAGTATCTCTCAATTAACCTGTTGAGTCCAGAATCAGTAGATAGTCCTTTACAGATATCCTTGGGAATATGGTGGATAAATATTACAGACCCATTTTAGGTAGTCCAAGATATATTTCTTAATGTCCATTATTTCCTGGCTCACCCTGTGTCCAAAGTGACCCCCCTGTCACACATCTCCCCTTTCGGCAGGAGACTAACACAGGAGGTGACCCCAGACGGGTTGACTCCGAAGTTAGTCCATAAGTCCATTCTTCTAATGCCGGTATCCATACAGTACCCCAAATAAATTGCTCCAAACAGAGCATTACTTACCCAGCCAACCTCTGCCTCTCTCAGAGAACATACCCGCCGCTGGGGAGAAGACAGGGTGACTGGGCTCAGTCTTTCATGCTGTTGGGGATCTGGGCCGACTGCCCAGCATCCCTGAGGTATGCAAGTGGAGACTGAAGTCCCATCCACTTGTGGTAGGTGAAAATCCCCCAGTGCTTGGAAAGCAAGGCTGACATCCTCCTGTCCCAGTGTCACAACATTTTCTGGGGTTGTGTCAGTGAGGACCGAAGTCCCATCCAGTATCACAGGTACTCCCTCTTCTGTTAGGTGAGAGCAGAGGCCCGCGGCACTCTGCTCTGTTGCCAGCTCTTGTGCTGGGTTGCTGTGAGTGGAGACCGCAGTCCCATCCACCGGTATCAGCTCCAGTTGCCGTTGTGTGCAGACGCCAGTAGTATTCTGCCCTGCTGCCAGTGATTCAGCTGGGGGTAAAAGCTTTACCACCTCAGCTTGTTTCTGGAGAGGGGGGCCAACTGCCCCGGCTCCCTGAAACTCCACAGTTGTTTCCGGTGCTGGGCAGAGGTTGCTAGCACTCTGCCCTGTTGCCAGCACTTCTGCTGGGGACTCCACACCATCTGCTCTGGCTAACTGTTGGGGAGGGAAAAGGGCTGCTTCTCCTCCCTGCATCTCTGAAATCCCCTGGGAAAGAGGAACCATCACCTTCTCACCTCGGGCCTCCAAAACTGCCACGGGTGTAGAGCAGGTGTCTGTAGTACTTTGTCCTGCTGCCAGTACTTGAGCAGGCGATGCATAATCCATAACATCCTCTGAACAGTCCCTTAAGTCCTTACCTTCTGTAATCTGTGGCTGGGGAGATGAGCCAACTGCCCTAGCTCCCTGGAACTCCATATCATCCACTTCGGCTTTAGGGATGGCAATCTTCAGATTTTCCACTGCCGATTCTTCAGCCAGGCTAGCTCCCTGGAACTCCATATCATCCACTTCGGCTTTAGGGGTGGCAATCTTCAGATTTTCCACTGCCGATTCTTCAGCCAGGATTTCATAGTTGTGAACTGGTATTTCCTGATAGTCCCAGGCAAAGGTAGCCCCACCCTGCTGCTGAGCAGATTCTAGCAGCTGTCTGTAGGCGATCTCCGATTGCTGTATTTCCGCCATTCTCCGCTCATGTTGTCGCTCTAGTTCTCTCTTTTGTCGCTCTCGTTCTCTCACTTGTCGCTCTAGTTCTCTCTTTTGTCGCTCTCGTTCTCTCTCTTGTCGCTCTAGTTCTCTCTTTTGTCGCTGTCGTTTTTTCTCTTGTCGCTCATCCTGCAGCTGGATGCCTCTAATGGCTTCCTGTATGGCGGTCTCTGATGGGTTAGCACCATATAATGCCAAGCGCTCTCAAACTCGTTGCTGAAACAAGTCTTCAACTGACCGGGGTCCTGCATCACCATCCCTCTGATCCATCTCGGCCAGCTCCCTGATCAAGGTGGCCCCGTTCTTTGTCCCACTGGTCCCTCCACGGCTCTCAAGTAGGTCCTTCAGTGTGGCTTTCCTGCAGGCTGCATAGCTGGTCATTCACTGTGGTAGCTTGGAGTGTCCCAGGAACTGGAGGGAAAATCCCACTGCTGCCAACCAATGTAACGGCACCCCAAATACGAAAGGGGTTTAACGCCGTTTAGATATTCCCTCTCCTGGACACAAATTCCCTGTCGATCCTCCACAGCCAGACGACCCCTTCCCATAGGAATTAATCCTTCTGGAAGAACGAGACGCACTCTGTATCTTCCTAGGATCGAATGACTTTATTGAAAAAACATTTGTCACTTTTATACACATCCAATACTGCATTAACCTAAAATGAACAATGGTCCAGCTCCACCCACAACATAACAAGAGCCAATACACATTATTTTGACGTCTGCTAGGAGACAACAGGTTCTAATCCCCTTTATGTTTAAATAACTATGCATGACCTTTATATTCACCAGACTGTCTGGTACTTTACAATACACACAAGGACAGACTTAATTTCCCCAATCCACATCACCACAAACAATGAACAGGTCTTCTAGAAGCTGGAATTCATTAGCATTACACTAGGCAGACAGGTGATTGAGGCTGAACACCTCAGTATCTCTCAATTAACCTGTTGAGTCCAGAATCAGTAGATAGTCCTTTACAGATATCCTTGGGAATATGGTGGATAAATATTACAGACCCATTTTAGGTAGTCCAAGATATATTTCTTAATGTCCATTATTTCCTGGCTCACCCTGTGTCCAAAGTGACCCCCCTGTCACACTATCCCTGCCTGCCTATCTAGCTTAGAGAACAGCAATAAAGGGTAGATACAGGTGTATACTGTGCTGGGGCACACAACACCCACTAACTCCTGCAGATGCCTGAGAAAAGAACACACTGTCCCTGCCTGCCTATCAAGCTTAGAGAACAGCAATAAAGGGTAGATACAGGTGTATACTGCGCTGGAGGCACACAACACCCACTAACTCCTGCAGATGCCTGAGAAAAGAACACACTGTCCCTGCCTGCCTATCTAGCTTAGAGAACAGCAATAAAGGGTAGATACAGGTGTATACTGCGCTGGAGGCACACAACACCCACTAACTTCTGCAGATGCCTGAGAAAAGAACACACTGTCCCTGCCTGCCTATCTAGCTTAGAGAACAGCAATAAAGGGTAGATACAGGTGTATACTGTGCTGGAGGCACACAACACCCACTAACTCCTGCAGATGCCTGAGAAAATAACACACTGTCCCTGCCTGCCTATCTAGCTTAGAGAACAGCAATAAAGGGTAGATACAGGTGTATACTGCGCTGGAGGCACACAACACCCACAAAGAACACACTGTAGAACACACTGTCCCTGCCTATGTAGCTCTTTCCCTGCACGCCAGAACACACTACACAAGGCCGCCGCGTTGGCGGCCTTTTATAGTGTGGGGCATGTACTAAACCCCCCTGAGCTATGATTATGGCTCTCCTCGCTGCCGGCGCTGTGATTGGCCAAGCATGCGGGGTCACAGTGCATGCTTGGCCAATCACAGCGCCAGCAATGCAGTGCGATGGCGCAGTGCATTGTGGGCCGTTCGCGTCACTCGAATTTGGCGCGAACGGCCCACAAAGTTCTGGTTTCGCCGAACAGGCGATGTTCGAGTCGAACGTGCGTTCGACTCGAACACTGAGCTCATTCCTAGTGAACAACAATTTTCAAGTCTTGCTACAGATTCTCAATTGGATTTAGGTCTGGACTTGATTGGGCCATTTTTTTTTTTTTTTTGAGAGGGGTGCACCGGTCCTGGAGGTACTGCAATACCAGGTAGATGTGTGGAGTGGACAGAGCAAGCTCTTCTTCCATCTCCCTGTTCTAAAAATCCATTTAATATATGGTCCTCAGATAGGGGACGTATCAGATATTAAACTGATAAGAACAGATACTACACTTGATCTTAGCCAAAAGGCCGAAAAGCGATTGATTGGGCCATTCTAACACATGAATATGCTTTGAGCTAAACCATTCCATTGTAGCTATGGCTGTATGTTTAGGGTCATTGTCCTGCTGGAAGGTGAATGTCCGCCCCAATCTCAAGTCTTTTGCTGACTCTTATGCCTTGTACGCATGACTGGTTTTCCTGTAGGAAAAAGTCTGATGAGAGCTTTTGGCCGGGAATCCCGACCGTGTGTATGCTCCATCGGACTTTTTCCAAAAGGAAAACTGACGGGAAAAAAAAAAGAGAGCAGGAACTCTTTTTTCCCGTCAGGAAAAAATTCAAGCGGGAAAACCGTTCGTCTGTATGCTTTTCCGACGGGAAAAAAAACATGCATGCTCGGAAACAATTTGACACATGCTCGGAAGCATAGAACTTCATTTTGTCGGCTCGTCTTAGTCTTTTACGTCACCGCGTTCTTGGCAGTCAAAAGTTCACCGGACTTTTGTGTGACTGTGTGTATGCAAGGCAGGCTTGAGAGAAATTCCGTCGGGAAAACCATTGTTTTTTTTTCCAACGGGAAAACCGCTCGTGTGTACGTGGCATAACAGGTTTTCTTCTAAGATTGCCCTGTATTTGGCTCCATCCATCTTCCCTTCAACTCTGACCAGCTTCCTTGTCCCTGCTGAAGAAAAGCATCCCCACAACATGCTGCTGCCACAACCATGTTTCACAGTGGGGATGGTGTGTTCAGGGTGATGTGCAGTGTTAGTTTTCCGTCACACATAGCGTTTTGCTTTTAGGCCAAAGAGTTCCATTTTGGTCTCATCTGACCAGAGCACGTTCTTCCATATGTTTGCTGTGTCCCTCACATGGCTTCTCATAAACTGCAAACGGGACTTCCTATGGCTTTCTTTCAACAATGGCCTTCTTGCCACTTTTCCATAAAGGCCAAATTTGTGGAGTGCATGACTTATAGTTGTCCATCTAAGCTGTGGATCTCTGCAGCTCCTCCAGAGTTACCATGGGCCTCCGATGAATGTGCCCATCCAATGCAGCCTGATGCCCATCTGCAGCCTCAATCCAGCCTCTGTGCCCATCTGCAGACTGATCTGTGCCCATCCAATGCAGCCTGATACCCATCTGCAGCCTGATCTGCGCCCATCCAATGCAGCCTGGTGCTTATCTGCAACCTCACCATCTCTCATGCAGTGCAGGAAATCAGGAGGGGGGCGAGCACCACCGGAATCACTGAGCCGTCATCTTCTGTTTACAGTATTTGGCTCTCAGTCGGCAGTCACATATAGAGTCCCGCCTCCGCCATCGCCATTGGACCAGCTCCTGCGATTGACAGAACACTGGCCCAATGCCAGTGGCGGAGGCAGGACGTGTGTGTGACGTCAGAGCCGAGTAAACAGGACATGACAGCTCAGTGATTCCGGCGGCGCTCGTCCCCCTCCTTCTCCTCTGAGGTACGCTATCGGCATATAACTCGCACCCGTTATATGCCGATAAGTACAGTAATTAGCCGGAGGACAGGGTCAAGAGCGGAGCTCCTCGGCCAATTCAGACTAACTCCCCATATAGGCCTGCACCCATGAGAACTATATGTTCAGAGGTGGGTGCCTTCCTTAGGGGCTTTGTAAAGGGGAGTTTTCCCCCTCCTTTTTTTTTCTCTTCTTTCCCTAAATCCCAGAGGAGATGGAAGGGGTGAGTGTGAACCCCTTAAATGCTAAAGGACTTAATGTCCCGGAAAAACTGCAAATACTTCTCAACAAACTGAAGCGACCCGTACAGATGTGGCATTTGTGCAAGAGACACACTTTAAGGCGGGCGGACTTTCCTTCCTCCAGAATAGATTTTTTCCATGTGTGTACCATGCCTTTAACCAAGAAGCAAAATCAAAAGGTGTCTATTCTGATCTCTAGCCGTGTATCCTGGTCTCTCACAGATAAACATTTAGATATGAATGGTCGATTTCTATTCCTTAAAGGCTATATTGGAGGCGTTAAGGTAACTCTGGCCACTCTATATGCACCAAATGTACACCAAGATTCCTTCTTGAGTAAAGTCCTCTCAAAATTAGTGGAGTTTGCGGAAGGAAAATTGATTCTTGGGGGGGATTTTAATATCCCCTTGGACCCTAGAGTAGGTACTTCCTCCGGGACTTCTTCTGTCCCAGATGGCACCAGGAAATGTATTATGCGGAAGTTGCATTAATTGCAGCCGGTAGACGTATGGCGGACTTTACATGCAGAGGAAAGAGTTTATACTTTCTTCTCTAATCCCCACTAACTGTACTCCCCTTTTTCTGGTCCCACACTATTTACTCAGTACTAGATGTGACCACAGGAAGCATAACGTGGTCAGACCACGCCCCGGTTACGCTTCGTCTTTCCCTGTATTGCCCGACTTGCTCCCCGGAGTGGCGTTGGTGCTTAAATGAGAGCCTGCTACAGAATCCTGATATTCGGGATCATGTGGCTAAAGAAATTACAGCATACTTTCAGGTAAACGACACCGGGGAGTGACTCGGGCATGGTAAGGGAAGCACATAAGGCAGTAATTTGGGGGATTCTGATTAAACATGTATCCCGACTGAAGAAAGCGTGAGAAGTACAGATAACAAAACTGTTAGAGGACATTCAGGTCCTTGAACTACAACATAAGCAGACACAGGAGCCCTCTTTGGGTAAGGACCTTGCTCATTTGAGGCGACAGATGACGGACCTTCTTCGCTTCAAAGCTAAAGCAGTAATATAAGCAGGCAGGAAGGTAACATAGGACCTGGGAGATAAATGCAGTAAACTGCTGGCCGGGAAACTTAAGGAAAGGGGTATGACATCATACATACCCCATATAAAAAGGAAGGGATAGACAATTAATCTTGTTGCCAAAGGATATTGTGCAGAAGTTCGGAGAATATTATTCCTCCTTATATAACTTGGCACCATTACCCTCACCCTCGTCTATTTTGGAGGAATATCTTTCCTCAGCACGTCTCCCCCGGTTACCATCCTTGGCCCGCCGTAGCCTAGAAGCCCCTATCTCTACTGAGGAATTAAATACGGTGATAAAATGGTTAGATCCGGGAAGGCACCAGGTCCTGGCGGATTTACCATACAGTAATATAAAAACTTTTTTCCATTGTTAAGCGTGCATATGACAAAGGTGTATAATGCATTAGGCCGGACTACCGCATTGCCCCCGGATGCTCTTCTGGCCATTTTTTGAAATCCATAGGAAGGGAAGGATTCGTTGGAATGCGGTAGTTACTGGCCAATTTCGTTACTGAATGTGGACTTAAAGCTTTTTACTAAATTACTTGCCTCACGCCTTCAACCACTGTTCTCCCAGTTGGTTCATCTAGATCAAGTAGAGTAAATTGGCATTTTATGTTTGAGGTCTCTTGAGGTACATTGGATTGGGAGACTGTATGCTCCAGTGGATTTCCAGGGTCTATACCACCCCACAGGCCTTGGTTAAAGTAAATGGAGTATTCCCAAAACCTTTTAGGATCTCAAACGGTACGCGTCAGGGATGCCCTCTTTCGCCTCTGTTGTTCGCCCTTTCGATAGAGCCTTTATTGAATAAAATCCGTCAAAACCCGGACATTCAGGAGCTACAACTAGGAGATTGTAACTATAAAGTTTCATCTTACGCAGATGATCTGTTGTTCTGTATGTCTAATCCACATGTCCCGTTGCCTAACCTTATGAAGGAGTTTGAAAGTTATGGAGCCCTTTCAAGTTTAAAAATAAATTACACCAAATCTGAAGTGATGGGGGTCTCATAGCCTATCTTGGCACGTAATATTATACAACCTAATTTAAATTTTAAATGGGTGTCTTCTGCGCTAAAATACCTGGGTACATATATACCATCAAATTTAGGTAACACTTTTACGGCAAACTTTCCACCGCTATAGAACTCAATACGATCTTTATTAGATAAATGGCACCATGTGTTACACTCGTGGTTTGGTCGATGTAGCATTATCAAAATTAGTATTCTGCCCAAATTTCTGTATCTTTTTCAGGCATTACCTATCTCCATTCCGGCAGTCTTTTTTCGTCAAATTTGTACCCTTTTTACTAAATTTATATGGGCGAATAAACGACCAAGGTTTAGTAGATGCCTTATGACGTGACCCAAGTGCTTCAGCGGAGTAGCTGTCCCAGATGCATTTAAATATTATCAAGCGGCCCACCTGGGCAGAGTGATTGACTGGTGTAGACATACAGAATTCAAACTTTGGATAGACTTGGGCCAACAGTTTAGTCCAGTACCCCTGCGTAGAGCACCTTGGTGCTACGCAGTACTTCCGGTCTCTCTTAAAACTCATCCTACAATAGGCCCCACATTGCGAATCGGTTCTAGGATTTGCCGGAACTCTAAACATTCCTCGATACAATCACAATTGTTTCCCATCCTGGGAAACCCTAGTTTCCTTCCGGGTACAGAAATAGGTGCGTTTAAGAATCTTTTAGAGAACGGTTGTTCTTGGCCCACGATCGCTTCATTGACGCAACCAGGGGGGCGGTTTGAAATAAATCTTTGGCAAGCATTGCAGCTACACCATTTTCTCGGATCTTTGGGACCATCAACAAATTACCAACGCCAACTAACTAGATTTGAATCCTACTGTGATGAGAAAGAACCTTTTACCCGCGCGATTTCTAAGATGTATGCACTTCTAATCACTTCTCCAGAGGATTTTGTGATGCCAGGCATTAGTAAGTGAGAAAGAGACCTTAATAAGACCTTTACTCCAACTCAGCGACAGAATATTATCAATCTCTCGTTAAACTCATTGATCTGCACGCAAATCCAGGAATCCAATTATAATAAATTACTGACGCAATGGTACTATACCCCGTCAAGACTTTGTAAATTTTCTTCGGAGGCCTCGGATCACTGTTGGCGGTGTAGATAGGAGCAGGGGACCCTGCTTCACATATTTTGCTCTTGCCCAAAGATTAGACAGTACTGGTTGGAGAGACAGAGGATCTCCCAAACATTTACAGATTTTTCAATATCAGATGATCCCGCTTTCTTTTTGTTTCACTGCTCACAAATTCCTTTGCAAATATACAAAAAATCTGTGTTATGTCATCTGGTCAACGCTGCTAAGGCCTGTGTTACTCTTTGTTGGGGAGACTCTAAACCACCTTCTATTGCATTGTGGCTTAATAAGGTCAGAAATACTGGGGCTATGGAGGACCTAGTGCTCTTGGCTCAAAACAGAAAAAAGCAATATACTAAAACATGGTCATCATGGGATCTGTTTGTATATTCAGAAGGAAAGAGAATGATGGTATTTCTGAGGAATGAGGTCCGCCCGTCTGTGTGTCTTATAAATATACGGAAGCCCTCCATCTACCCTGGGAATAGGTGTGAACATTTCTTCCCCTATTCCCTCTTTGGGGGGATGGGGAAAGGAAAGAGGAGGGAGGGAAGGAAGGGGGAAGGAATCTTTTTTTTTTTTTAAGTCTTGCTTTGTTTGGTTTTGTTTTGTTTGATTTGCTTTTGATTATTTTATAAAAGATAAAAATGAAAGTGAGGATTAGAAAGTTCATGGTGTAAAATGAGAGGTACTAGTGACAGTCTCTTATGATTTTAGCTTAGGAAGATAAGAGGGAGATCTGTTGAAGATATTAGGGGTTTATGTGGTTCTACAAAGTGTATGTGTATATACAGGTGAAATTTGTGGAATATTAAGTCAACCTAAATGTAATAAGGCTAAAAGAGACTGTGTATTTACTTGATGGAATGTTATGTAATATTGTACTCTCTGCCTCCTTTTGTATAAATAAAGAATTAAAAAAAAAAAAAAAGCGGTTTATTTCCCATCTATTGCATTTTGAGCACTCCTTTACATTTACCTCCTTTGACCTCCTTTGACCACTACGGGAGCGAGCATCTGGCCGCATCCTGGGGTAGCAGCCCAGGCCCACAACAGCGCTCACTATTTTGACACAAGAGCCGGGCATCAAACTCTGGAAATACTTTTTTCCTATCCTGCCCATTTGACCTTCTGTCTACAACCAGTGACCAATTAAGTCAGTCCAGCGCGATCCCTACCCTTCATATAGTACAGAGCAGTGATATATACCTCACAATAATGGAAAAAAAAATTCAAGTGATCTGAATATCATTGTGTTTGCTGTCTTAACCTCAGCAACATTTCCTGAATTTGTCCCTTTTTAACTAACATCACAAAACAACTTATTTACTCACTGGGGCACGAAAGATGTCATCTATGGCAGAGCCTGTTGTGACGTCATCACGTATACTGGTAGTGACCCCAGAAGTGTGATGTTTCTTTGGGATTTTTGGCTTTTATGCAGTGCTGTCCTATTCTCTTCATTTGTAAGAGCATTTTAGTAATTTTAATAAATGATTTGTTGGGTTTTACACTATGTGGAGCCTTTGGTCTCCTTTCTTTTCTAACACACCTGCATTTATGGAGTGAGAATCGGAGAAGACCCTGGGAGGTGATATCCCTTCTGAGATGTTTGTGTGCTGAAGGAGTTACTGGTGAACTAGTGTGATATCGAGGACAGTTGTATAATGCTTTATATGACTTCTCTATAATATGAGAGTCATGTATTCTTGGTAAGCCTATTGGTGTGTCTGTTTGGTTGCAGGAGACACTTGTGACATGGAATTCACACATCAAACTTTGGATTTATTCATAGAGCACATTATTTTTTGGACTTTCTTTATTTTGTATTTAGCAGTCACCCCAACCTCCAAATAGCCTGGTGGTTACTCCCAGAAGCCGGAAGGGCTGACATTTCTCCTCAGGGTGCAGGTTACTAGGCATGGTGGGTGTAGTGCAAGATGGAAAGTTGAGCCCCAGTCACTTTTAAAATGAACAAAGAGAGTTTTATTTCTCTTAACAGGAATGGGGGGGGGGAAGAGGGGTAGGGCATAGGACACCCTTTGGCAAATGCAATAGCAACTTGGCAGACTCCATAGACAAAAAAATAGAACTAGGCAGACAGCAATACAGAAAAGGGGCCTTTAAGCTTAATGCAGCGATCTGTATCTTGTAGCAACTGCTGTCTCCTATGGCAACAACTTCACTCACAGTATCCCACTGTAGATCCTCACGCTCAACTACCAGTATCCGATCACTGTAGATCCTCAAGCTTAGCTCTCAGCTACCTACTGGACTTTTCAAGCTTTACTCACAGCTACCCACTGTATTCTTCAAGCTTCACCCACGCTACCCACTGGGTTCCTCGGACTTAGAGCTACCCGCTGGATCCCTCAAGCTTTACTCACAGCTACCCCCTGTACTTCTCTTTAAGCTTTACTTACAGCTACCCGCTGTACTCCTTCAAGCTTTACCCTCAGCTACCCACTGTACTTCTTGAATGAGTTCTCCTGAAGCTTTCCCACTTACTTCACCGTCCCTGGCTAGTTAAAAGTCTGCTCTTGTACTCCTTCAGAACTCCATCCCTTCTACACTCGCCTCCGGCAACAAGAGTGGTTGTCCCTCTGGCAATGGCTTCTCCTTTGCCTCTGGCAATGATCAGGCTCCCCGGACCGAGCCTCTTTACACGTGGCTAGGCCTCAGGCTTCAGGCCCGCACCTCAGCTGCAGCTCCACACACACACACCCAGGCCGCAGCCCAGGTGGAAAGAACCCTGATCACCTGACTCTCTCCAAATAAATAGACTATCCCAGCAGCCTCAGTGGTCAAAGAAACTCCTGCAAAAAAAAAAGCATATTCACTCATAACCTGAATTCACTGTAATCTAGTATTCTTATGCCAAAGGCAACAGTGCCACCTATTGACAGAAGAGAGAAATCACAGTTAAACTCAAGATTAGTAGAAAACCATTTGATCAGACTACAAATTAGCCAGGCTAGTTACCACCTAGCACAACTAAATTTACTAGCAGTCCTGTTTAGGACAAGGGTGCTATATGTACTTTCAACTCTTGCAGTATATGTGGATTTGTTTATTTATCTGTTTATTGCATACATATATGTATTGTTTGTATGGATAGCGCAGCATGTTGGTTTGACAGCTTGAGCTTGTGTGCTTTTTCTTGAGAAAGAAAGGCATTTTAGCCTGGTGAGCTGCCACATTTGGCACCTTTTGGTGAGGGGGGAGCAGGTACCTGGTTATGACAGCGTTAAACTGAGCCGGAAGTTCAGCCCCTCCTCATTCCCCCACAGCCTTCTGGGACACTTCACAGGTCCCAGAAGACTGCGGCCAATTTACAAAGCGCAGCGCGCATGCGCAGTAGGAAACCAGCTGTGAAGCTGCAAGGCTTCACTGCCAGCTTCCCTTAGTCAAGATGGTGGCACCAGCACCCAATAGTCGACTGAGGAACCGCTGGATGCCTGGGCAAGTAATTGCCCTAATATTAAAAATCAGCAACTACAGTATTTGTAAGTGTTGACTGGAGCTCCGCTTTAACACTATGTAGTTAAAATCACTTTACATTTTTTTTTATTGTGAAGTACTGGACTATTTTAATTGGCAATCGGCTGACCCCTTTCACCTACTGCAATGTGCTGTTTCAAAGACCTTCAAGGAAGAGAGATCCCAAATCATCCTGTTGGCTGTGGAGTGTGGAGCATCTCCAGCAAAGAAAAGCTTGCAATTATGCCGACACTGTCACACAGACTGACCTCCTGCCCAACAGTTTCGGCTTATATCTGGTTTTGAAATTATCAATACAGAAAGAGCAGTAGTGCGGGAGTGCAGCTCGTGATTAAGTTGGTAACCACTGAACACTAATGCTGGGGATTATTTTGTGCATACTGACACCAAGAATAACATCTAAATTTTCTCCCACTGACACCAAGAATAACACCTATATTTCCTCTCACTGACATCTACAATAGGAGATATTTGTTTTTCCACTGACATCAGGTATAGGATCTATCTTTTCTCCTACTGATACCAAATATGGGACTTATTTTTATGCCCACTGACAACTATAGGGCTCTTTTTTTAGCCCATCTACACCAATGATGAGGTTTATTTTTGCTACCACCAACTCCAATGATAGGGTTTATTTTGCATTATTTTTTGTGTGCAATTGGATACAACTGTAAAAATGTGTAAATCTTGGGTAAAAGCTGTGTGGATCTTGTGCGGAAGCCTTAATAAATAGATTGTGTATGGACAGCCACTTGTAGTGCAGTATTAAGTGGAACTAAAGTTGAAGTTTAACCACTTGCCGACCAGCCGCCGCAGTTTTACTGCAGCAGAAAGGCACGGCTGGGCGAAACAACGTTACCTTACGTCGCTTTGCCTTTTGGCCACTTGGGGCCCGCCCGCAGTGTACCCGGAGCCGATGCGAGTGCCCGACGGGCGTGATAACCGCCAGGCACCCGCGATCGCTCCTGACAGAGCGAGAACCGGGATCTGTGTGTGTAAACACACAAATCCTGGTTCTCTCAGGGGAGAGAAGAGAGATTGTGTGCTCATACTAAGTATGAACACCGATCTCTCTCTTCCCCTAGTCAGTCCCATCCCCCCTGCAGTTAGAACACACCTAGGGAACACAGTTAACCCCTTGATCGCCCCTAGTGTTAACCCCTTCCCTGCCAGTGACATTAATACAGTAATCAGTGCATTTTTATAGTACTGATCGCTGTATAATTGTCAATGGTCCCACAAATGTGTCAAAAGTGTCCGATCTGTCCGCTGTAATATCGCAGTCCCCATAAAAATCGCAGATCACCGCCATTACTAGTAAAAAATAAAAAATAAATGCCATAAATCTATCCCCTATTTTGTAGATGCTATAACTTTTGCGCAAACCAATCAATATACGCTTAGTGTGATTTTTTTTTTTGTTACCAAAAATATGTAGAAGAATACATATCGACCTAAACTGAAGGAAAAAAAAAATTGAGAATTGAGCGATAGTGATTTGTGGGGAAATTCGTCATCAAACACTGAAAAACACTTTTATTATTATATTATTATTTGATATAATTATTTTATAGTTATTTATTATATTATAATTTATGATTTCATGTTTCAAACTTTATCATACCCAGGATGTCTACTAGACTCCTGTTTGGACAGGTTTAAGTGAGTTATTCCTAAGAATTGCAGGCCTACAATATAAAACGCCAAATTTCCATGCAAAATAATGGTACCGCTTTCAGCACCTAAAATCTGAAATAATCATACTGCCAGGGAGGTTAAAGAAAAAAATATACAGTATATCTGTTCTGTCAGTTATTCTTAGAGTGGATTAGATATTTTGCTCCCTAACCATATAGTTGGTTATATATATTTACCACTGCATAGATATTTAAGAATAAATTGCCTTTTTTTTAAACTTTACATATTAACTAAATTATACACCACACTTTTTTTAAGGTTATTAACCGATTAATCGAAACAATAATCAGCCAACTAATCGATTATGAAAATAATCGTTAGTTGTAGCCCTACAATGAAAGATGAAATTACTGGCAACGGAGCACAGATGCATAAATGTTGCATCACTGGAGAAGAGCTATTTTGCAAGAAAGTGTGCAATAACGTGTAAAGTGCAAATATGCTGTACATACCTGCACATTATAGCAAGAGCACTTTGAAGTCCATTGTTTTTTTATTTATTTATTGGGGAAAGCATGCAGAGCTGTGTCATCCATTCATAGGGATCTGTGAATGGAAAAAAACACAAGTCCCATTTTCCACCACATACACTGCAATGACAGATTGTTGGCAGCTGCATCTATTCGTACCTGTTCATACAGCCTGTGGTGACCGTGGCTGTATGGACGCAAAGTGTGTCCAGCGCGATCATAGCTGGTAATCTCTGGCTGTGCAAACGGGCATAAATAGCTGTGGCCACGACAGCCTATCATTACACTGTATGGGTCTGGTGGCTGCTCGTCCGGGTAGACAAGTGGTTGTATCAAGCTCACAGATGCTGCTGTGGCTGTGAGTTTGATACTGGCCTTAAAACAAAGCTGTTCTGGCACCGCAATGTCAGCATTGCAGGGGCTTCCATCTTCACCCTTAAAGCGTGATTCCACCTGCGATTTTTTTTTTTAAGTCAGCAGCTACAAACACTGTAGCTGCTGACTTTTAATAAGGACACTTACCTGTCCTAGGCGCCCGCGATGTTGGCCCCTCGAGGCCGACCCCTCGATCGTGCCAGGTCCCGGTGCCGCCATACTCACTAAGGGAAACAGGCAGTGAAGCCTTGCGGCTTCACTGCCCGTTTCCTACTGTGCATGCGCGAGTCTCGTGGCGCTGTATGAATGGGCGGCTGCTCTCTGGGATACACACAGTTCCCAGAAGGCAGCGCGCCCCATTCACCAGAAGACCCTGCGAGGAGGAATTTTTATTTTTTTTGCAGGATTTTTGTGTATTTTTTTTTTTAGGGTGGAACTTCACTTTAACCACTTGCCTACTGGGCACTTTTACCCCCTTCCTGCCCAGGCCAATATTCAGCTTTCAGCACTGTCACATTTTGAATGACAATTGCACGGTCATGCAACACTGTACCCATATGAATTTTTTTCACACAAATAGAGCTTTCTTTTGGTGGTATTTAATCACCACTGGGTTTTTTATTTTTTGCTAAGTAAATGCATAAAGACCAAAAATTTTGAAAAAACTAATTTTTCATAGTTTGTTATAAAATTTTGCAGACAGGTAGTATTTCTCCTTCACTGATAAAGTGACACTGATGATGAGGCACTAATTGGCAGCACTGATAGGTCGCACTGATTAGCAGTACTGATAGGCACTGATAGGAGGCACTGATTAGCAGTACTGATCGGTACTGATAGGTGGCACTGGTGGGCACTGATAGGTGGCACTGATTAGCAGTAATGATGCGCACTGATAGGGACAGAAGCCCGCTATCAGCTTTTCCCTTTTCTTCTTACGCTGTCAGCGTGAGATAAACAAAAACTCGATAACCGGCTTCTGTTTACATTGTGTGATCAGCTGTCATTGGCTGACAGCTGATCACGTGGTAAAGGGCCACTGTCATTGGCCCTTTCCCCCGATCTGTGATCACAGAGAGCGCTACAGGCAGTGCAAGCATGGAAGGACTTCCATGGACACCCTCCCACCACTTCAGCCCCGGACCATTTCGCTGGTCAAAGACCAGGCTACTTTTTGCGATTCGGCACTGCGTCGCTTTAACTGACAATTGCGCGGTCATGCAACGTGGCTCCCAAACAAAATTTACATCTTTTTTTCCCACAAATAGATATTTCTTTTGGTGGTATTTGATCACCTCTGCGTTTTTTATTTTTTGCGCTATAAACAAAATGGGGCGACAATTTTAAAAAAAATACCTATTTTTTTAACTTTTTGCTATAATAAATATCCCCAAAAAATGCATAAAAAAACATTTTTTTCCCTCAGTTTAGGCCAATACATATTCTTCTACATTTTTTTGGTAAAAAAAAATAAAAATATCGCAATAAGCGTTTATTGATTGGTTTGTGCAAAAGTTATAGCGTCTACAAAATAGGAGATGATTTTTACTAGTAATGGTGGCGATCAGCAATTTTTATCTTGACTGCGACATTATGGCGGACACATCGGACACTTTTGACACCATTTTGGGACCTTTGTCATTTTTACAGCGATCAGTGCTATAAAAATGCACTCCTTACTGTAAAAATGACACTGGCAGTGAAGGGGTTACCCTGTAGGGGGCGCTGAAGGGGTTAAGTGTGACCTAGGGAGTGCTTCTTACTGTTAGGGGGCTTGGCGTGACACGTCACTGATCCCTGTTCCCGATGACAGGGAACAGACGATCACTGATAGTGTCACTAGGAAGAAGTTCGTTTACATTAACCATCTTAAAGGGGACGTACCTGTACGCCCATATGTCCAGCCATGCCATTCTGTCGACGTATATCGTCGTGCGGCGGTCGGCAAGTGGTTAAGCTTGCGCTGTAGCCGTCGTTTGGATATGGTGTGGGTGGGAAGGGGTTAAAGAGTCACCTATGGACAATTTTGGGTACCTTTTTTTTTTTTTTGCGTACACAATTTTAACACCTGACATGTTTGATATCTATTTACACAACACAACCTCATCTTTTATCAATTACAAAAAAAATTGGGTATTGTATCGTTTGCACTAAAATTCATTTTAGTGTATTTTTCCCTGCAAAATTGTATTTGATAAATAACTGCACAAATATTGTGCCATCAAAAAACAAAAAAAAAACCTGTCCAGAAAATAGATTATATTTGGGGGCTCCAATTAATTTCTAGCAGAAAGATTTTAACATGTGTACAAAATATGAAAGGATTGGCCCGGTAGACAAGTAGTTATTGGCTCTTAGAAGGACTGGTCCTATATTGGACTTGCACCTCCCAGACACCCTCCTTCCCGTCTCTTCTCCCAGCCTGTGATCTGTTCAACTAGCAGAGAAGGCCGAGCAGCTGACCTCCCCCTCACATAGGAAGCGAGCCCGCCGCCTGCCCGGGGAAGTGTGGAGGGGTCCCGGGATTCATACACACAGTATACACTATTATGTACGGAAAGGACATATCTAAGCCACCACACCGGAGTGTCTCCCTTCCCTAGCCTCCAAGCATTACTAAACAGCTGAACTTCACGGAGTCGCGCAACTACGCATGCGCGGCCCTCAGGCAGACGTCGCGGCAGACGTCAGTTCGCCCCGCCCTCCACAGCCTGGCGCTGATCTGTAGCTTGCCTTTGTTATTCTGAGCTCCCCGGCTGACACGGGTTGGCGGGAAAACCTGGAGTGGAGCGCGTGCTCGGAGAGTGGTTGACACGCTGGGAAGTGAGTTGGTGTGCAGAGCGCCTCCTGTGGGTGTTGTGTGTGCGCGCATGTCAGTGCTACTGGAGGAATAGCTCCTGTACACGGCACAACACCATAGATACAAACATAGCAACCAACACCAGAAGAGGGACAACCTGGGAAGGAGACAGTGTGGACTGTGCTGCTGTTGTGGCAAAAAGTGGGTGTGGTTAAATTGTACTGGATATTGGTCTTGGCCTAAGGAACAGGTAAAGGGTTAATTCTCCTTTACCAAAAAGCTTCCTATGTAGATAAGGAAAGTCTGTAGATAAACAAAAACTGCAGCTCTGACTGAAGCTGAATACAGACAGCCCTTGCTATAGGTGTAGGCCGTTTACTGACCTCATTGAAGCCTGACTGGAATACTCCTAGGATGTTGCTGAGACACTCCCATCTGTTACTGTTCACCATCACTCTCAAAAGCTGAGCTCAGGGCTACTGCAATCTGAGGAGAGAAAGCACACGTGAGGGGGGGAGAGAGAAAGCACACGTGAGGGGGGGGAGAGAGAAAGCACACGTGAGGGGGGGAGAGAGAAAGCACACGTGAGGGGGGGAGAGAGAAAGCACACGTGAGGGGGGAGAGAAAGCACACGTGAGGGGGGAGAGAAAGCACACGTGAGGGGGGAGAGAAAGCACACGTGAGGGGGAGGGAGAGAAAGCACACGTGGAAAGCACACATGAGGGGGAGAGAGAGAAAGCACACGTGAGGGGGGAGAGAGAAAGCACACGTGAGGGAGAGAGAGAAAGCACACGTGGAAAGCACACGTGAGGGGGAGAGAGAGAAAGCACACGTGAGGGGGGAGAGAGAAAGCACACGTGAGGGGGGAGAGAGAGAAAGCACACGTGAGGGGGAGAGAGAAAGCACACGTGAGGGGGGAGAGAGAAAGCACACGTGGGGGGGGAGAGAGAAAGCACACGTGGGGGGTGGAGAGAGAAAGCACACGTGGGGGGGAGAGAGAAAGCACACGTGGGGGGGAGAGAGAAAGCACACGTGGGGGGGGGAGAGAGAAAGCACACGTGGGGGGGGGGGGAGAGAAAGCACACGTGGGGGGGGAGAGAGAAAGCACACGTGGGGGGGAGAGAAAGCACACGTGGGGGGAGAGAGAAAGCACACGTGGGGGGGAGAGAGAGAAAGCACACGTGAGAGGGAAGAGAAAGCACACGTGAGAGGGAAGAGAAAGCACACGTGAGGGGGGAGAGAAAGCACACGTGAGGGGGGAGAGAAAGCACACGTGGGGGGGGAGAGAAAGCACACGTGGGGGGGGAGAGAGAGCACACGTGGGGGGGGAGAGAGAGAGCACACGTGGGGGGTGAGGAGGCTTCAATCAGAGAAAGAGCTCCCTCCCGTGGGGGTGAACAGTAAAACCTACAGTGAGGGGAAAAAAGTATTTGATCCCCTGCTGATTTTGTACGTTTGCCCACTGACAGTCTATCATTTTAATGGTAGGTTTATTTTAGCAACGAGAGACAGAATAACAATAAAAATATCCAGAAAATCGCATTTCAAAAAAGTTATAAATGATTTGCATTTTAATGAGTGAAATAAGTATTTGACCCCTTCGCAAAACATGACTTAGTACTTGGTGGTCAGACTTTTTTTGTAGTTGGCCACCAGGTTTGCTCACATCTCAGGAGGGATTTTGTCCAACTCCTCTTTGAAGATCCTCTCCAAGTCTTTAAGGTTTCAAAGCTGACGTTTGGTAACTCTGAGTCTAAAGCCTCGTACACACGGTCGGACTTCCATCTGACTTTTCCGTGGTTTTTTGTCCGAACGGAGTTGGTTGGGAACACCCATAGCATACACACCACAGGACTTTTCTGCAAACTTTCTTAAAACTTCTTACAACATCGCGTGTTTTTTCTGCTCTTTTCTGCTCTTTACTGCCACCCTTTGGTCAACTTCTGCTATTGTTGGTTGATTTTAACATTAGTTGTTTTGTCCATCGGATAAAAGTCCGATGGTTTTCTGTACACACGGTCGGACTTTGCTCCATCTGACTTTTGTTGGGCAAAAGTTTGTCCATTTGCAGACCCAACTTTTGTCCGATGAAATCCAAAACCAAACTAAAAAAGTTTGTCCGATGGAGCGTACACACGGTCGGATTGTTGGTCCAACTTGCTCAAAACGAAGTTTGTGGGGCAAAAGTCCGACCGTGTGTACGGGGCTTAACCTTCAGCTCCCTCCACATATTCTTTATGGGATTAGGGTCTGGAGACTGGCTAGGCCACTCCAGGACCCTAATGTGCTTCTTCTTGAGACACTCTTTTGTTGCCTTGGCCATGTGTTTTGGGTCATTGTCATGCTGGAATACCCATCCAAGACCCATTTTGAATGCCACGGCTGAGGGAAGGAGGATTTCCCCAAGATTTGGTGGTACATGGCCCTGTCCATTGTTCCTTTTTATCTGGTGAAGTTGTCCTGTCCCCTTAGCAGAAAAACACCCCCCAAAGCATAATGTTTCCACCTCCATGTTTGATGGTGGGGATGGTGATCTTGGGGTCATAGGCAGCATTCCTCCTCCTCCAAACATCGTGAATTGATGCCAAAGGGCTTGATTTTGGTCTCATCTGACCACAACACTTTCAATCAGTTCTCCGCTGAATCATTCAGATGTTCATTAGCAAGCTTCAGACGGGCCTGTACATGTGTTTTCTTGCGGGTGCTGCAGGATTTCAGTCCTTCACGGCATAGTGTGTTTACAATTGTTTTCTTGGTGACTATGGTCCCAGCTGCCTTGAGATCATTGACAAGATTCTCCTGTGTAGTTCTGGGCTGATTCCTCACCGTTCTCATTGTCATTGAAACTCCACGCGGTGAGATCTTGCATGGCGCCCCAGACTGAGTGAGATTGACAGTTATTTTGTGTTTCTTCCATTTGCGAATGATCGCACCAACTGTTGTCACCTCACATCAAGCTGCTTGGCGATGGTCTTGTAGCCCATTCCAGCCTTGTGTAGGTCTACAATCTTGTCCCTGACATCCTTAAGCCCCGTACACACGGTCGGACTTCCATCTGACTTTTCCGTGTTTTTTTTGTCCGTACGGAGTTGGTCGGGAACACCCATAGCATACACACGCTCTGACTTTTCTGCAAACTTTCCCAAAAATGTTTGCAACATCACGTGGTTTTTCTGCTCTTTACCGCCACCTTTAGGTCAAGGTCTGCTATTGTTGGTTGATTTTAACATTAGTTGTTTTGTCCATCGGACAAAAGTCCGATGGTTTTCTGTACACACGGTCGGACTTTGCTCCATCAGACTTTTGTTGGGCAAAAGTTTGTCCATTTGCAGACCCAACTTTTGTCCGATGAAAACAAGAAAAAAGCAAAAAAAGTTTGTCCGATGGAGCGTACACACGGTCGGATTGTTGGTCCAACTTGCTCAAAATGAAGTTTGTTGGCCAAAAGTCCAACAGTGTGTACAGGGCTTTAGACAGCTCTTTGGTCTTGGCCATGATGGAGAGACTGGAATCTGGTTGGTTGTGGACAGGTGTCTTTTACACAGGTAACAGATTGAGATTAGGAGCACTTTCTTTAAGAGAGTGCTCCTAATCTCAGCTCGTTACCTGTATAGAAGACACCTGGGAGCCAGAAATCTTGCTGATTGATAGGGGGTCAAATACTTATTTCACTCATTAAAATGCAAATCAATTTATAACTTTTTTTAAATGAATATTTTTGTTATTCTGCCTCTCGCTGTTAAAATAAACCTACCATTAAAATTATAGACTGTCAGTGGGCAAACGTACAAAATCAGCAGGGGATCAAATACTTTTTTCTCTCACTGTAAGCTCCTCTTAGTACGTCCGAGGAGTTTTCAGGTCAGGCTGTATGAGGTATGAAAATGGCCTACATCTATGGTAAGGGCATTATTCAACTTTACTCAGAGCTGCACGGTTTATTTTTATCTACAGATGCTCCTTACCTGCATAGGCAGTTTTCTAGTAAAGGTGAATAAACCCTTTAAATGTAGTCTGAGTATACTCACTGTACATGGTGCTCATGTATGCTACAGTCCCTGTACCTACAAAATTTTCAAGGCCTAATCCACACTATTGCAGCTCTGCAAACTGCGTTTCTGTACCATTTCTGAAACGAAGCGGCAGGGAAATCGTGTGGTGCTTTTGCACCATGTGATTTTCAGGTGGTTCCTGCACCCACAAACACTCTGTGTTTTTAGATGTGTGGGGGTGCCATTCAGAATGAATGGCAGACCCAGGCGTTTACATTTTTAAAGAGCAGTGCATTTTGGCTGCAGGTGGGTGCGGGAACAGGTGTGATTCCTGCACCTGCAACCACCCACAAAAGTGTGAACCTGGGCTAAAGCAGAACTAAACCCTCCTATCATTTTCAGCCAAGGAAGCTGCCATCTTAGCCTCTGTTTGATTTGCAACTACCGTGGTGCTGCACATGTGATCAGTTATGATACCAGCAAATTTTTACCAACAACTTCTTTAGCTCAGCTATTGAAGCTTGAGCTAATAATTACTACAACTTCATAAGAAAGGGACAAGACCTCATAACATGAGCCGTGACAAGAGTGGGAGGGCGGGATGTGCCTTTTTTTCCAGATTCCCACTGACTGCCTCTCAAATTATGAATTTTTTTCCTTTTTATAGGGGTTTACCCATGCCAAAACTGTTGGCAACAGCATGTGACATCTTAAACACCAATCACAGGTAAGTACATAACTGACAAGTCCTCCAATCTATGCATTGAGATAAAAAAACCTGTGTGCCTTAATACTTACCTGAGCTCCATCTCGATCCAGCGATGTTGCACGAGAGCCTTGGCTGTCTGTGCCTCTCCCTCCTGATTGGCTGAAACACAGCAGTGGGCGCCATTGGCTCCCACTGCTGTCAATCAAAGTCAGTGAGCCAATGAGGAGAGAGAGGGGGCAGGGCTGAGCCACAGCTCCATGTCCAAAGGGACACACAGAGCAGCGGCTCGGCGCGGGTGTCCCCATAGCAAGCTGCTTGCTGCTGGGGGCACTCGGCAGGAGGGAGGGGCCAGGCGCGCCAGCTGGGGACACAAGAAGGGGAGGATCAGGGCTGCTCTGTGCAAAACCATTACACAGAGCAGGTTAGTATAACATGTTTGTTATTTTTAAACAAAAAAATACAAGACTTTAACCACTTGCTTTACTGGGCACTTAAACCCCCTTCCTGCCCAGGCCAATTGTCAGCTTTCAGCACTGTCACACTTTGAATGACAATTGCGCAGTCGTGCGACGTGGCTCCCAAACAAAATTGACGTCCTTTTTTTACCACAAATAGAGCTTTCTTTTGATGGTATTTGATCATCTCTGCGGTTTTTATTTTTTGCGCTATAAACAAAAATAGAGCGACGATTTTGAAAAAAACACTATTTTTTACTTTTTGCTATAATAAATATATATATTTTTTTATTTTATTTTTTTCTTCAGTTTAGGCCAATATGTATTCTTCTACATATTTTTGGTAAAAAAAAAAAAGCAATAAGCGTTTATTGATTGGTTTGCGCAAAAGTTATAGCGTCTACAAAATAGGGCATAGTTTTATAGCATTTTTATTAATATTTTTTTTTTTTACTAGTAATGGCGGCGATCAGCGATTTTTATTGTGACTGAGACATTATGGCGGACACATCGGACACTTTTGACACCATTTTGGGACCATATACTATAAAAATGCACTGGTTACTGTAAAAATTACACTGGCAGGGAAGGGGTTAACACTAGGGGGCGAGGAAGGAGTTAAATGTGTTCCCTAGGAGTGATTACTACTGTGTGGGGGAGGGGACTGACTGGGGGAGGTGACCGATCTGTGTCCCTATGTACAAGGGACACAGAGATCCACATCCCTGCTCTGTGTACCGGCCGATCACGGGTACCTGGCGGACATCGCGGCCGGCAGGCACACGCATCGGCATCTCAGTCATGTGCCGGCGGCGCTCGCGCGCCCCCAGTGGCCGGAATAGCCCAGGCCGTCTATTGACGGCCTCCCAGATTTATAGAGCCACCTTGAGGCCGTCATTTGTACATGGCCCGGCTCTCAGGTGGTTAATATCACTTTAATTCTGATGTCAGCAGATTGACCTTTACAAATTCAGCAATGCCTAAAAATAGAGAGCAACTGAGCATGTGCAGAGCAGGGTGAGACTAAGTATTCCTGTTTTTTTACACAACATAGACACTTATTTTTTATGTTTTACCTGCAAAAGGGGCTAGACTGCATAGCCTACATTAAAGCCCCGTACACACGATCGGTTTGACTGATGAAAACCGTCCGATGGATGGTTTTCATCAGACCAACCGATCGTGTATGGTACCCATCGGTCTTTTTTCCATCGGTTGTAAAAAATAGAACTTGTTTTAAAATTTTCCGATGGATAAAAAACCGATGGGAATTTCCGATCGTCTATGGGCAAGTCCATCGGTTAAAAAACCCACGCATGCTTAGAATCAAGTCGACGCATGCTCAGAAGCATTAAACTTAATTTTTCTCAGCTCATCGGAGTGTTTTACGTCACCGCGTTTGGAACGGTCGGTTTTTTGACTGATGGTGTGTGGCCAAGACTGATGAAAAACAGTTTCATCGGATTTCCGATGGACAAATCCATCGGACGACAATCCATAGGTTATCCGATCGTGTGTACGGGGCTTCAGGGTACTTGCACACAGTACTGATGTACGAACATCAGATTCATGGCAGAAAATTCCTGCATAAAAATGTGAGGTTGGGCTGTATAATAAATTAGCGTATTCGTGCATTTTTGAATGTACGCATACACACACGCGTAAATATTCTAGCTCTCCTTGGGTTTTCTCATGTGCACATATTTGCATGTATACATGTGTAAAATAATGTCCAGCAACACATATTTTTGTATTTATTTTTTAATGATCTATACGCAGTGCAGGTTTGCCCACCTGTATGTATAGGCCTGTTAAAAACAATGGGCTGCAGTTAGATCAGCAAAAAAAATGCCTGAATGCCTAAAAACATGACATCTCTAGTCTAGGCAACTCAACAGTGATTCCAAGTACCGTATATACTCGAGTATTAGCCGAGTTTTTCAGCACCTTTTTTTGTGCTGAAAATTCCCCCCTCGGCTTATACTCGAGTCTGTCTCATCTGCATACCTGATCAGCCATGTCATGCAGTCAGATGGCGGCCGACCAGTGTAAAAAAGCCGCGCCTCCTCCTTGTCCTCGTCCGTGATAGGGCAACACTCAGTTTCCAGCAGTGAGTCAGTGTTCAGTGTTCCGCCTATCACGGACATCCTCTCGTCCTCGTCCCACGGACGAGAGGATGTCCGCGATAGGCAGAACATTGAACAGTGACTCACTGCTGGGAAACTGAGTGTTCCTCTATCAGGGACGAGGAGGAGGCGCGGCTTTTACAGCCTGGACCTGCAAGCACCATGCAAGTACTGTATAACCTACTGTTCTGGGTTCATACTGCATTTGTTCTTCTCAACCAAGTCTGCTGACAGTTCCCGCAGCAGTGCTCCCAGCGTGATCCCTGTAAATAATCTAAGCTGACTGTGATTCACTTACCATGGCCAGCAATGCCCACAGCCTTGTGGATACTGCACACACAGAACAGTGAGCAAAGAGGAAAGCAGGGTGAGGAGGGCATTAGAGGGTGGGGGGGTGTAGAGGGCACAGTGAGGCATGCAATGGGCACAGTGAGGCTGCAAATGGGCATTGTTGGCCATCTTTTTCACTTATAGTAGCTGCTGCATTTCCTACCCTAGGCTTATACTCGAGTTAATACCTTTTCCCAGTTTTTTGTGGTAAAATTAGGTGCCTTGGCTTATATTCGCGCCGGCTTATACTCGCGTATATACAGTACTTTCCTATGGTCCCTTTTAACTGTCACCAAGATGATCTGCCCCGCTCCCTTAAATTTCTAGGTTGCATAGGAGAGACTCAGGATAGGTAAGTGACAGGTTCTGTCTGTGCTGCTGTCACTTAAATTACTATGAGGTAGAAGCAGGGGGCGTAGCTTGTCAGACACTGTGGGGGGCAATTAAGAAAAAGTTGTGCAAGTACAATGCTGGTCCTAATTAACAAAAGGGACACAAGTTTCTTTGTAAATTTAGCAATTTTCTCCCTGTTCTGTGTGGCTGTGACAGACACAAGAGAGCTGGGGGTGCATGCTCTGATCTCTCTGCCCCCCCCAGCTCAACTTAGAGCGGGTGGCATGAAGAGGTTTGCTCACCCCGTAGGCTCTGCTCGTGAAGCGTAATCACTGCAAGGGTAGAGAGAGGAATGAGTGCTGTCTGCTGACAGCTCATATCCAGTACAACAGATCACAACTGGCAGGAATTTGCTGCAGGTTTCTATATGGAAAATTGTAGTGTTCCCTCTGCTAATCAGGTGCAGATCTGAGCTAGTTTCTGTTTCACTCAGAAACTGGTGCAGATAGACCTGAAACAGGTTCATTTGGTCTGATAATATGGCGTACCCCACTTCTTTATAATGGCCACTTCATTATAATGGCACAGGAAGCTTAGCTAATTCCCTTGTGTGTGTTTTACTGGACGCACACATGACGGAGCATGAAGACATGTTTGTCACCTTATCAGCCGGCTAGCTAACGGAAACACCTGCAAAAAAGGAACTCTGTGGGAGCGGTTTGGGTAGTGACCTAACTGCAAGCAAAAGTACATGTATAATGAAGAAGACTAATTCTAACCTGTTGGCGCCGACATCGTGCATATATGCGGCTGCTCGGTGGGTGGGCCTTAACACCAAGCAGCCGCATATATGCAGCCCTGTGTAAACAACTTACCACGCTGAGAGCGCGCTCCCTGCACACTCTCAGCATGCTGGCGGGGATCAGTAAGCTCCCAATGCATACTTGCAAACAGGAGCTTTCCGGTCATGTGACAGCCAATCACAGCGGTCACATGACCCGAATGCCCACCTCTGCCTCCCGGCTTTTAGAACTCTTAAAGGGCCAGGAGGCAGTCAGCGATAAATGGTTAATGTGTAGGTGCAGATCTCCCCTTTTAAAATTAAAATCAATACATAATGTATAACTTAAAGTGGTTGTGGTTGGAAAGTGGTTTAAAAAAAAAAAAAACTTTCCCCTATAAGACAATGACATAATGTGCTAGTATGCATTGCAGAGGATGCCTAAAATGTGATTTGTATCTTAGTACAGACTTCTGGGAAAAGCACACAAGCAGGAGATCACATGTCCTGGGGTGTTTCGCACACTCAAGCCCTGTACACACGATCGGGTTTACCCATGAAAACAGTCCGATGGACTTTTTTTATCGGACAAACCGATCGTGTATGGGACCCATCAGTCTTTTTTCCATCGGTTTTAAAAAATAGAACATGTTTTAAATTTTACCGATGGATCAAAAACCGATAGCAAATTTAGATTGTCTATGGGCAAGTCCATCGGATAAAAAACCCACGCGTGCTCAGAATCAAGTCGACGCATGCTCAGAAGCATTAAACTTCATTTCTCTTACCATCCATGGACTGACACGGTGTCTCTTTACACTTTACACGTGGTTATGTCCCTGCTTGCAGGAGAAGACCTAGGCAGAATGTGAAATGTTATACATACATTCTAAAAGCCAGAGCTGAACAGCCCCACCCAGGGGGCGGTCCCTCCGGACATAACCCTCCCACTACAATCAGCAGACTTCAGTTTTTTTCTGCCTAGCAGAAGGAGAAGACGTGGCTCTCTCAGGAGCCAGTCTCCTGACCTATTTTTATTCCTTTTCTGGAATTCTTTTTTATTTTATTTTTGAGAATTTTCTATCAACTGTCGGCTGGGCAACAGGTTGGGTACAAGATATCCTCGTAGTCTTCCCTGTCCGACCATCGAGCGTGCTGATCCTCGCCTTGTGTGCGTGAGACTCAGTTCACGACAGGCCCCATGACTCCAGGGGTGGCCGGGTTTGCTTTCATGCTCCCACGGTCCTCTCAAGACTGAACAGTTCCTGACTGACTGTATCTTTCGCGGTGGACCGGGCCGACAGCTACTCAGTACTGCACTGTGATAGTCCTGTCAGAAACACACCAGTGGGTCCCTCAGGGGACAGGTAAGTAGTCTCTCCTGCCTGCAGGTGAGTACAAAAGGCTGTGTGTTTCTCTGTGGGGGATTTTCCCTGTCTCCCCCTGTATTTCATTGTCACTCTCTGTCACCATTGCTGGCGCTGTGCAGTGTGGGGTGCCTGGGGGTCACACTGTTATTGGAGGGGCTAATGCTGGTCTGCAGATATGCTTGGGGCCTTTTTTGTGTATTTTGGGGCCTGAGCGCCGAGTGGCGCTTTGTGTGTGCTGTTTTTTTTTTTTTTTTTTCACTTCTGCTGAGTCATGGCGGCCATCTTGCCATGGATCGCCTCAGTGAAGTGCGGAGGCCATTTTCTTGTAGCCCGCACGCTCTTCAGCACTAGTTTTGGCCTCTAGCGCTGCTGTAACAGCGTGAATCTCCTCACAGCTCACCAGCGCTGACACAGCGCGGTACAGACAGCGGAACTGAGCGGTCCCTGGTCCGGTTTGGTGAGTCCCCTGGGCGCCCCCTCCTCAGTCAGCACAGCCTGTGGGTGGACTTTTTATCTGAGGAGTCTCAGAGGGGGGCAATATGGAGTCTCTGTCACCAGCTTCCCCTAAATGTCAGTGGACAACAGGCAGTGCTTCAGCACCTGCGGTCCCTAGGGACCAGTTGTGGGCAGTCCTGGAATCATTTCTGACCAGGATGGGAGCTGTGTGCAAGCGCAAGGGAGCAAAAAAGCGCCCTCTCCCCTCTTTACTTCATGAGGGCAGTGCGCCGATTCAGATATGGGCCTAGCCACTACCGCTCAGGACCCTAGTTCTGAATGTATTGGATGGTTTTGAACAGGACATTCCTTATGAGGAAAACTCCAGTTCTGAGTCAGTAAATGACAGGGCGCTTGTTAGTGTACTCAGGACTGCGGTGAGGGACACTCTCAAGCTAAAATGCTGCGGATGCAGAACCTCAGGTGGATACAGTCTCCTTTGGTTCTTTTAAGGCCAAGCCTTCTAAAGAGGTTTTTCCATATGTACTTTCTTTGACCAGCTCATTGATAAGGTCTGGGAAAAGCCGCAGAATAATTTTTTTATGGTCCCGCTGCGTTTGTCTATCAGATACCCCTTGAAGATGCCCTACTTAAAAAGTGGGCTTCTCCCCCAGGGTCGACCCTCCAGTCGCCCGGTTGAACAAGGCCATCACTCTCCCGATGGAGGGGACTCCTGCATTTGAGGACCCCACTGACAGGAAGTCAGAAGTGGTGAGCAGAGCCATGTTTGCCTTGTTGGGATCCGCCCTACGGCCTGTGGTAGCGGCGACCCTTGTGTCTTAAACACTTACAGGTTGGGCAAAAATGTTGCACCTAGCTGTACAGGAGCATAATCTTCCTCCAGACACAGTTGCTTTGGCCCACCAACTGGTTCAGGACCTGGTTTATGTGTGCGACGCCACGTTGGACGCGCCCCCTTTAATATCCAGGGCCTCTGTCTCGGCGGTGGTATTGCGTCGTCTTAGCTGGTTGAAGTGCTAGTCTGCTGACCTAGCCTTAGGAAGCTCCTGACGGATCTACCATTTAAAGGTGGTAGACCTTTCGGTGCTGCTCTGGATGACATCGTCATGGATGTCATGGGAGGTAAAGGCACTCTTCTTCCTTAGACTAGCAGGGGTGAGGAGGCCCGCCGCAAACAGGGGCCTTCCTTTCCAGCAAAACGTTTTTTTTTCGTCATTCAGTCCACGGGTAGGCCCTCTCAGACTGACGGCAGTGCGGCTGGTGGGCGCAAGTGCCCCAGGGTGCGTAAGCCGAACAAGCGGCTCCCAAGCCCGCCTCCGCGTGAAGTCTTGCCTCCGCCCGACTCTGGGGTGGGGGGACGACTTCGCAGGTCACTAATCGGTGGTCCTCCCGAATCTCCGACTGGTGGGTGTGCGAGGTGGTCACCTCAGGATACAGAATAGTATTCCGATCCTGGCCCCCAGACAGATTCTTTCCCTCAACTCTTCCTCTCCTTCCTACCTGTCGGGCAGCCCTCTTGGGGGCTGTACAGGAATTGATCAGGTCCGGAGTGATTGTGCCGGTTCCGTCACAGGAGAGTTTTTCAGGGATTCTACTTGAATCTGTTTGTCGTCCCAAAAATAGGACGTGGTTCGACCTATCCTGGACCTCAAGGCCCTGAATGCCTTCGAAAAGGTGCAGAAATTCCGCATGGAATCCATTCGCACGGTGATCGCTACACTCCACCAAAGGGATTTTCTTCTGGCGTCCTTGGAC
Organism: Rana muscosa; assembly: GCA_029206835.1. NCBI lineage: Eukaryota > Metazoa > Chordata > Amphibia > Anura > Ranidae > Rana > Rana muscosa. The sequence goes on from CM055123.1 coordinate 59,883,613, forward strand.
TTCAAGGACGCCTACTTGCATGTTCCGATCTGCGCAAGTCACCAGAAGTTTCTGCGCTTTGCGATCAGCGAAGTCCACTATCGATTGTGGCTCTTCCTTTCGGCCTAGCCTCGGCACCAAGGGTGTTCACCAAGGTGCTTGCTCCGGTTCTAGCCTTCTGTTACAGCGAGGTATTGCTGTCGTGGGCTATCTGGACGATCTTCTGCTAAGAGCAGAAAGTGGATCAGACTTAGAGGAAAGGTGACTATCGTCAATTAGACCCTCAGGGACTCGGGTGGTTCCTGAACATTCAGGAGTCAGTCCTGGTCCCGACTCAGTGTCTGGAGTATCTAGTTCTGATTCTGGACTCCTTGGAGGCAAAGGTATCCTACCTCTGGAGAAGTTGCTGACACTTCAGTCTGCGGTGCGGGTGCTGACATCCCAAAAATGGTTGTCAATCCGTTTTTTGCATGAGAGTCCCGAGACTCGTGGTGGCCTCCTTCGGCCGTTCCGTATGCCCAATCACACACCAGGGCATTGCAGAAGGAGATCTTGTCCACCTGGGACAAATCCCCGTTGTCCTTGGATCTTCAGATCCAGGTGATTCATCTGGTCAGGGCGCCCCTGACATGGTGGTTGAGATCCTCGGCTCTTCGGTCCGGAAAGTCGTTCCCCTCCCATCCAATGGACGGTACTCACGACGGACACCAGCCTGACGGGCTGGGGTGGAGTCTGGGGAGTCCTGTCGGCTCAGGCCTTGGACTCCGGACGAGCCCGTTTACCAATCACTGTTCTGGAAATACGGGCCATCGGACTGTGTCTCTCCTCAGGTCGGAGAGAGTACGGGGTCGCTCTATCAGGAGCCAGTCAGACACCGCCACGGCGGTGGCGTATGTAAACCATCAAGGGGGAACTCGGAGCTCAGCTGCGGCTTCCGAGGTAGTCCGTATCCTGAAGTGGGCCGGAAGAAACGTGCCGGCTCTGTAGGCCATTTTACATTCTGGGCATAGACAATGGGCAGGCGGACTATCTGAGTCGCCAATCGCCAGACACCGGACCAAGAAGAGTGGTCCTTGCATATTTCAACTCCTTTACCGACGGTGGGGCACGCCGGATGTGGACCTGATGGCCTCTCGACTCAATCGCAAGGGTAGAGGTTGTGGCCAGATCCAGGGATCCTTGGGCGATGCCTCGGATGCGTTGGTGGCCCCATAGGGTCCTTATCGCCTGATATAAACTCCGGCGATCCTAATTGTTTCGGATTGGCCTCAGCATCACTGGTACGCTGATCTGGCACGTCTCGTCGCGGACGTTCCCTGGTGGTTGCCGATGAGGGAGGACCTTCAGTCTCAAGGTCCTATGTTTCATCCGGCTTACAGTCTCTGGCTTTAACGGCAAGGCTGTTAAAAGCCAGGTGTTGAGGGACCGAGGTCTCTCGGACTCGGTCATTTTGACCATGTTAAGGACACGGAAGTCTTCCTCCAGGCAGATCTATCACCGTGCTTGGAAAGCTTATATCGCCATGTGCGAAGCGCTGGACTGGCGTCCTCGGACGTATTCCGTCCCCAGAATCCTGCGTCCTCTGCAGTGTGGAGTGACCCAAAAGCTTGCTTTGAGTACCATAAAGGATCAGATTTCGGCCTTGGCCGTCTTCTTTCAGCGACCTCTAGCGGGTCTTTTTTCTTGGTTAGCACCTTGTGTTGGGGGTTCGCCATGTGCTCCCTCCTGTCAAGCCTCCTTTCCCACCGTGGGGTCTGAATTTGGTGCTCTCGGTCCTCTAGGAACCTCCTTTTGGGAATATCCGGGATATTCCCCTCTTGTCTTGTCTCAGAAGGTGGCCTTTTTAGTGGCAATCACTTCTGTTTGACGAGTGTCTGAGTTGGTGGCTTTGTCCGCAAGTCGCCATATTTGGTCATCCATAAGGATAAGGCGGTGTTGCATCCGCGACCTTCCTTTTTTGCCAAAGGTGGTGTCGACCTTTCACCTACATGAGGACATTGCCCTCCCGTCCTTGTGTCCTCACCCATCGCATCCCAGAGAGTTTGCGCTGCACATATTGGAGGTGGTACGAGCCTTAGGGGTGTACCTGTCTGCTACTGCTTCTATTCGGAAGTCCGACTCACTGTTTGTGACTGTCTCTGGTCCATAGCAGGGCCAAGCGGTTTCGTCTGCCATCATTTTTAGGGGAATCAGACAAACCGTCATTCAAGCCTATGCTCTCAAAGGGCGGGTGCCTCCCTTTCCGGTTACGGCGCATTCCACTAGGGCAATTGGTGCTTCCTGTGTTTCCCGACATCAAGCGTCGGTTGCACAAGTGTGCAAGGCGGCGACCTGGTCGTCTGTTCATGCCTTTTAAGTTTTTTTATAAGGTTAATGTGGCTGCATCTTCAGATGCTTCCTTCGGCCGCAGGGTGCTGCAGGCCGCTGTTTAAAGTTGCGACTCCTCCGTTGAGGAGCTCTGCCTTATTGGAGTGAAGTTTTGGTTTTTCCATTTATACTGCTCCCATCCCTCTTGACGCTGCTTTGGGACATCCCACGTGTAAAGTGTAAAGAGACACCGTGTCAGTCCATGGATGGTAAGAGAAAATGGGATTTTTTGTACTCACCGTAAAATCCTTTTCTCTGACATTCATGGACTGACACGGCACCCACCCTTCCTTTTAAGTTTGTACTGCTTTGTTACGAACTGAAGTCTGCTGACTGTAGTGGGAGGGTTATGTCCGGAGGGACCGCCCCCTGGGTGGGGCTGTTCAGCTCTGGCTTTTAGAATGTATGTATAACATTTCACATTCTGCCTAGGTCTTCTCCTGCAAGCAGGGACATAACCACGTGTAAAGTGTAAAGAGACACCGTGTCAGTCCATGGATGTCAGAGAAAAGGATTTTACGGTGAGTACAAAAAATCCCATTTTTTTCTCAGCTCATCGGAGTGTTTTACGTCACCGCGTTTAGAACGGTCGGTTTTTTGACTGATGGTGTGTTTTCCGATGGAAAAAACTAGGGTTGTCCCGATACCACTTTTTTAAGACCGAGTACAAGTACCGATACTTTTTTTCAAGTACTCGCCGATACCGATTACCGATACTTTTTTTTAATGTCAGGTGACAGTTTTCAAGCACAATACAGATTAGGTGGCACAGATTAAGCAGCACTGATGAGCACTGATATGATTAGGTGGCACGGATATGCAGCACTGATGAGTACTGACAGGTGGCGGGCACTGATGGCTGGCACTGATGACTGGCACTGACAGGTGGCACTGACAGGTGGCACTGATGGCTGGCACCAACAGATGGCTGGCACTGACAGGTGGCTGGCACTGACAGGGGGCACTGATGGCTGGCACTGACAGGGCGCTGGCACTGATAGATGGCACTGGCACTAATAGATGGCAGGTGGCTGGCACTGATAGCATTGACAGGTGGTAGTGATAGATGGTACTGACAGGTGGCTGGCACTAATAGGTGACACTGAGTAAGCAGCACTAATGAGAACTGACAGATAGCGGGCACTGACAGGTGGTGGGCACTTATAGGCACGAGAGGATTTATTTTTCTATGCTGCCTCTGCGACGCCCATCTTAGTACACCCTGCACTCGGCCTCAATAAAGCAGCAGCGGACATCTTGTTACACCCAGCTCGAACTACATGGGCTGGGTGTAACAAGATGTCCTCTGCTGTTTTATTGATGCCGAATGCAGGGTGTACCAAGATGGGCGTCACATTTTTCAAGCACTGACAGTGTAACACGGAGCGTCACTTCCTTTAATGTGACGGCTCTGGTCGACGATGGATCATGATGTGGCTGCAAGCTTACCCGCCTGAGGACTCTCCACTCCACTCTGCTCTCCGCTCCGCCCCTCCCGCCCTCCGCTTGCCGACTCCGCCCGCCGACTCCGCCCGCTGACTTCTCCTCTCCACTCTGCTCTCCGCTCCGCCCTCCGCTTGCCGACTCCGCCCGCTGACTTCTCCCATCCCAGGTATCGGCAAAGGCATCGGGAGCATTTGCGCGAGTACAAGTACTCACGCAAATGCTCGGTATCGGTCCCGATACCGATACTAGTATCGGTATCGGGACAACCCTAGAAAAAACCATCGGATTAGAATCCATAGGATATCCGATCGTGTGTACAGGGCTTGACAGTGTACAGAATTCCTTCTGGTTGCCCTATTACATTACATTCTACAGAAAAATTATAGTGGCTGCAGACTGAAAATAAAATTACATTTTTAATAACATTAAATTATAATATGGCTTGTGTAGAAATGGTATAAGCTATATTATTTTTTATTTGCTATTTTTTTAATAAAAGTGGTGTTACCTTATAAAAAGACCTTCATTAAAATAGCCGGCAACTACTTAGCAACCAGAAACTGTTTAAACAAGAAGCACTTTGGTCAGGAGTATGTAATGTACAGATGTACAGCGGTAAGCACTTTGTTATGTACAACACAATGTATAGTATAGAGTGCAGTCGTCAGCAGTATGTGTGATAGTGCCCCTTGTATTGCTCCTCAACAGGAGGGAAAAAAAGGCCAGTATTGATCCGGTATAAAGAGGAGGAAAAATGTCCAGTGTTGGTGAACAGGATGCAGGAAGAATGCTTTTTTATGTGGCCAGCGGGAGCAAATTAAGAACAGTGTAGGTAGGTGAGAGGAAGAAATGCTCAGTGTTGGTTAACCCTGAAACAATGGTCAGTGGAAGAAAATGCTTGATATCGGTAGGGAGGTAAAGGGCGCACTATTTGTCAGTGGGGGAGAGGCGGGACATTGGTGGTGGTGGTGGTGGGGCACTGGTTCTCTGTGGAGGGTACGGGGGCACTGATACTCTGTTTACTAGAGCTGATGTTGTGTGGGGAGCTGGGGGGGGGGGGTTGGTTAGCTATTGAAGCTCATGGGGGGGGGGGGCACTGATGATATGTAAAGAGAGGGAACACTGTTGCCCTGAGGAGACAAATGGGGGGTACTGATGCTCTGCAGAAGAATTACATACCTCCCAACAGTCCAGGATTATGCAGGACTGTCCCGCATAGTCAGCTTAGTCTCACTGTCCCATTACAGTGGATTTTTCCTACAAAGACTCGGTCACATACACATACACATTGTTTGTGCCGTGCATTCATATGAAAGTCAACACACTGTGGGGTAAGTTGGGCTGGGGGTCTGAACTGAGGGAGTGTACTCAGAAGGGGCTGTCATCTTCAGCCCGGTGGCTTCCCGGTATCAATCCCCAGCCGTTTTAATTGGTTGGGCCGAGATGATGCCTCTGCCATGCATGCACTGAAGTTCAGTCATCTCGGCATTGCAAAGATCCAACACTGTGCACACGTGTGCATGCCAGTTATTCAACTTTATTGCAGATGAGACATGTAACTCTCTTATGCAAAAAAATGGAAGTCCAGGATCGATTTAACTAAGCTTAAACCTGTTCTGATCCTCCTCCTAACTCTTTTTCTGACTACTAACCTATTCTGAAGGTGCTCTGGTCTGGCCACATGGTCAGCTCCCAGTGACTGGATTTAGGGGAGAAGAGGGATAGCTTACAAAGGGTGCCCCATAGTAAGCCTATTGGGTGGCATAGGCATTGCAGCCGTTGTCAGCAATCGCTCGTCTCCTCTAAAACCAGCCACTGGGAAGATCATGTGACCGAACCGGAGCGCCTTCAGTATAGGTAAGTATAATTATTTTCTTTTTACAGGGTAGTTAGAATAGGAAAGAGGGTGGGAGCAGTTTTGGGGTTAGTTAGATCGATCCCAGACTTCCACTTTAAAAATCCTGTGTGTTCGAAAAATATAATTTTCATCAAAATTGCACTTTAACACCTTCCTGTCTGGCCTACATTAAAATGACGGCTGGACGGGAGCACTGTTGTTCTGGGAGGACGTCATATGATGGCCAACCAGTATGCGCCTTTCGCAGGGCCGTGCCGATCTGTCACCGGCTGTCTCCACCTGACACAGCCGATAACTGATCACTGCAACAGCCTGCTGCCAGTGTCATGTGATCACTGTGACCAATCACAGCAGGTCACATGACAATTGTAAACCAATGGATGGCTCTTCCTTTCATGCCATCCATTATATACAATTGTGTTGCTAGCTGTGATTGGTCACAGGGAACACATGGTACAGACAGGCCAATCACAGCCCATATTTACTGTGACAGACCCTGTACTCGAGGAGACTGTCTATCGTATAAGCTTCACTTGCTTGATAACATAATACCAGATCCCGCAGCCCACCCAGTCACTTGTCGAGACTCATCATAGGCAATTGGGCGTACCTGTACGTCCCTTTGTATTTGCCGCCTAGCGGGCGCGCGCACCCGCCATGCGCCGCGGGAGCGTGCCCGCGGGTCCCGCAAGGTTGATGTTCACCAGCGGCCCACGATTGTGGCGAGGAGAGGCAGAACGGGGCGATGCCTATGCAAACAAGGCATTTCCCTGTTCTGCCTAGCAACATGACAGGGATCTACTGCTCCCTGTCATCGGGAGCAGTGATCTCTGTCATGTTGTAGTGAGCCCATCCCCCCTACAGTTAGAACACAGTGAGGGAACACATTTAACCCCTTGATCGCCCCCTAGTGTTTAACCCCTTCCCTGCCAGTGTCATTTATACAGTATTCAGTAGCTATTTGTAGCTCTGATCTCTGTATAAATGTCAATGGTCCCAAAATAGTGTCCCATGTGTCCGCCATAATGTCGCAGTCCCGATAAAAATCGCAGATCGCCGCCATTACTATTAAAAATAAATAAATAATAAAAATGGCATACATCTATCCCCTATTTTGTAGACCGTATATGTTTTGTGCAAACCAATCAATAAACACTCCATTTTTTTTTTACCAAAAATATGTAGAAGAATACATATCGGCCTAAACTGTGGAAGAAATTAGCTTTTTTATATATTTTTTATTGCAAAAAATGCTCTGGTCAGGAAGGGGGTAAATCCTTCTGGGGCTGAAGTGGTTAAATCCTCCCAAGCAAAGGAGCCTCTCAAACTTTCAACACAAACCACACATCCAGGATAACCGGGATAAATGAAAGGATGAGTCTGGTGTGGTTGTACTGGGAGTCTAATTAGGGCAGACCAGACTGGGCTTCTCGGTCATCCTGTGCCCCTAATAGACACAGGGTAACCTACACATAAATAGAGAGGCCTGGGGAGCTGAAAAAGGAGTTTCCCAACCTCTCTAAGGTAAGCTGGGGTGCACAATCCCCCCTCCCAAAGTGACTCCCGCCACATGTACCAGGTGATTAGCTTTGACCAATTAGAGCTAATCACAACAAAATACACTGAATGAACCAGTTTCATTCAGTAAAAATTGATCACACCTGAGGTACTGACGGCCTATCTCATTCCTTGAGACCCTAACAACCCAGGAAAGTACAAATACCCCCCCCCCAAATGACCCATTTTTGGAAAGTAGACATTCCAAGGTAGTAAGAGGCATGGTGGGGTTTTTGAAGTTGTCATTTTTTCCCAGAATTCTTTGCAAAATTAAGATTTTTTTTTTTCACCAATGTGTCATATTACCAGGTTATTTCTCACATACAGCATATGCATACCACAAATTACACCTCAAAACACATTTTATTCCTTTTCCTGAGTATAGCGATACCACATATGTGAGACTTTTATACAGCATGGCCACATACAGAGGCCCATCATGAAGGGAGCACAATCAGGCGTTCTAGGGACATAAAATACACATTTAATTTCTTGAATACCTCTTGCACTTTTGAAGACCCTGGAGTACCAGGACAAAACAGCAAAAAAAAGATCCCATTTTGGAAAGAAAACACCCCAACGTGTAATCTACAAGGCATAATAAGTCTTTGGAACATGTCATTTTATTTCCAAAAGTTTTTGGAAAATGTAGAAAGAAAATGAAAACGCGTTTTTATTTTAAACAAAGTTGTCCATTTATACAATATTTCTAACACATAGCATGTACATACCAAAAATTACACCCCAAAATAGATTCACCTACTCCTCTTGAGTATGGCGATACCATATGAGACTTTTCCACAGCCTGGCCACATAGAGGCCCAACATGCAGGGAGCACCTTTAGGTGTTCTAGGGGCATAGATTTCAAATCTAATTTGACTATCTATTACACTTTTGTAAGGCACTATAGTGGCACTGATGGGCACTGTGGTGGCATGGATGTGGCATAGATGAGAACTGATGTGGCATGGATGAGCATGAATGAGGCATAAATGAGCCATGGATGGGGATGGCTGAGCCATGTATGTGGATGGATGAGCTGTGGATAGGGATGGATGAGCTGTGGATAGGGATGGATGAGCATGAATGAGCCATGGATGGGAATGGATGAGCCATGAATGGGGAGGGATGAGGATAGCTGAGTATGGATGGGGATGACTGAGGATAGCCGAGTATGGACTGGGATGACTGAGCATGAATCAGGATGGCTGAGGATAACTGAGCATGAATGAGTATGGCTGACTATCGATGGGAATGACAGAGAATCAATGAGGATGGATGGGGATGGCTGAACATGGATGGGGATGACTGAGCATGAATCAGGATTAGGGTTGAGCGTACCGAACTTTTGGGTTTTTGGGTCCCGGACCCGAACCCGAACAATTGACTGTATGTTGGGGTTCGGGTCCGGTGTTCGGCAATATGCTTGTAAAGTCGCTCTTGTTTCCCGTGCTTAGAACTGTCCCTGCACAGTGTCATTTCTGAAGGAAAAAAAGTCATTTTAAAACTCACTCGCGGCTATAATGAATTGTTGGCTCCCGGCAATACATAGAAAAGTCATTGATAAAAAAAAAAAGCGTGGGGGTTCCCCCAAATTCAATTACCAGGCCCTTCAGGTCTGGTATGGATATTAAGGGGAACCCTGCCGCAAATTTAAAAAAAAAATGCGTGCGGTTCCCCCAAATATCCATACCAGGCCCTTCAGGTCTGGTATGGATTTTAAGGGGAACTCCACCCCAATTTTTTTTTTAAAATGGCGTGGAGTACCCCCAAAAATCCAGACCAGACCCTTTATCTGAGCACGCAACCTGGCAGGCCGCAGGAAAAGAGGGGGGGACGAGAGAGCGCCCCCTCCCCTCAGAAGTTCGGGTCCCCATTGACTTCAATGGGGTTCGGGTTCGGGGTCAAGTTCGGTCCCGAACTCGAACTTTTTTCCGAAGTTCGGCCGAACCCGAACATCCAGGTGTCCGCTCAACTCTAATCAGGATGACTGAGTATGGATGGGGATGACTGAGCATTAATGAGTATGGCTGGGGATGGATGGGATAGCTGAGCATGGATGGGGATGGCTGAATATGGATGGGGATGACTGAGCATGGCTAAGGGTGGCTGGGGATGACTGAGCATGAATTAGTATGGCTGAGTATGGATGGGGATGACTGAGCATGAATGAGTATGGCTGGGGATGGATGGGATGGCTGAGCAGCAATAAGTATGGCTGAGTATGGATGGGGATGACTGAGCATTTATGAGCATGGCTAAGGATGACTGATGATGACGACTGAGCATGGCTGGGGATGACTGAGCATGAAAGAGTATGGCTGGGGATGGATGGGATGGCTGAGCAGGAATAAGTATGGCTGAGTATGGATGGGGATGACTGAGCATGAATGAGGATGAAAGAGTATGGCTGGGGATGGATGGGATGACTGAGCATGAATAGGGATGGATGGGATGGATGAATGAGTGCAGGAATTGGCATAGAGCAGCGCTGTGGGCACTATAGATCCAGCCCCCAACCGATCTCTCCCCCTCTCCTCTCACACTGTACCGATCAGTACGGAGAGGGAAAGAGCTAAACTGGGCATGCACCGGCTTGTTTACAAGTGATAGCTCCATCATTTGACGGAGCGATCACGTGACGGAGCGATCACGTGTCACCGGCCCTTTATCGTGATGCGGACCCGGCGGTCACTGATATTCCTGTGTGTGCGCCAAGATTCTGGGAGGACGTCATGGTACGCCCTCCCAGAATTATCGAGCCACGCTGGAGCCGTCATTCAGCTATGGCATGGTTGTTAAAGCGGAGTTCCACCCAATTTTTTTACTTTTTTTTTATTCCACTCCTCACCCCCTTACATGCCACATTTGGCATGTAATTTTTTTTTGGGGGGGAGTGGGGGCTTCAGTAGGAGTGGGACTTCCTGTCCCACTTCCTCCTTCCGCCCTGGAGCCGCCTAGGCGATACGTCATATCGCCTTGTGGCGGCTCCTCCCTGTAGGCGATCACCTGGGACGTGACAGGTCCCAGGCGATCGCCTGTCCACTCACAGAGCGCTGCGCCGTTCGCGCATGCGCAGTGAGTGCCCGGCCGTGAAGCCGAAAGCGGTCACGGCCGGGTGCCCACACTGAATGGATACGCCGGCGGAGGAGGGGGGAGAGGAGTGGAGCTCCAGGTGGCACGTCGCTGGACAGTGGAGCAGGTAAGTGTATGTTTATTAAAAGCCAGCAGCTACACTTTTTGTAGCTGCTGACTTTTAATAAACATAAAAAAAGGGTGGAACTCCGCTTTAAGTAGTTCAATACCACTAAAAGAAAGCTATATTTGTGTGAAAAAAATTGTAAAAATTTCTTATGGATACAGTGTTGCATGACCGAGCAAATAATCGTTCAAAGTGTGACAGCGCTGAAAGTTGGCCTGGGCAGGAAGGGGGTAAAAGTGCCGGTATTGAAGTGGTTAATTTGTTGATTTTGATTATTGCCAGTAGTATCGAAGATTTGGACACTGCTCAACGCTCCCAGAGATGAAAGTTCTAAGAATCCACACACTCCCTATACATGAGAGGTAAGATCTACCGGATGAAAGTGCTGAGTTTTTATAACTGAATGCTCAAAAACAACATAGAACTAAAAAAAAATGTCTTTGTAATCGGCTTAACAACTCTGTAAAATACAATGGTCAGGTTGCACTTTCCTACTGTCAGTTGTTTCCAATACATTCTATAAAGAGACTAAAGACTAGTTTTAGAGGGCATGTTTACTGTGCCAGCATGAAAAAATATGATCAATTTCATCATCTTCAATACCATAGATGCCACAGTTGATCAAACTCTATACATGCCCTGCATATAACTAACAGCTTCCAGAAACCAAATGGAAATGTCTTTACAGGACACCAGGCAACAGGTACATGGAAGCTGCCACTGTTGACTTAAAAAGTGTTAACGGCCTTACTACCCTACCACATCACAGCCAGACCTGTATACCAGTGACTTTACTAAGTACTAAAGCAAGAATGAGGATGGCGGCCTGTACTTTAAGGTAATGGCAGCTCCGATTATTTCCTTCCTTAGGGGTGTCGGCACACAGACTTTTACTGCAGTGCCTGGGGTCACATGAACACTGTGGTCTCAGCATGCCAGGGTGTGAGATAAGTACAACAGCAATGTCACAAATGGACACAAATGTCAACACTGCTGCATGTACCCTGACCATTACATACAGCTTTGAAATGTGCTCAGCTCTGATAATAGTGTTTAAGTATACTGATTTATTGTCTCTCTGAAGGTCCCATCTGTACCCTTGCTGAGGAACATTGAGCACTCAGGTGGTTGTCATGCAGGAAAACCAGAATAATGATTAGCACATATGACTGGTTTTCTATTGCATCTGATTTCTTTCTGAATTTCAATTCAATTTGAAAAACTTCAGTATAACTGCTTATATAGCCACCTTCATTTTCCTTAAAGTGGAACTTTAGGGCAAAATAAAAAATGGGCAAATAGGCAGGAATTTTAATGCAGAAGAGACATGCTTTGTCTTTTCTGCATTAAAGCTACTTACCTGCCCGTCTGCCCTTGTACAGTAAGCCATGCAATGAAGCAAAAAGTCTAAAATCCTTTTCCTACCACAAACGTATGTACGTCCTTAACCGTTGTTGGGTTTTACACATACTCTCGGCTGCTACAGCATCCATGAGTGCGTGTAGGTGAATTGTGGGTGTGGCTAAATTGTCATGTCATATTTTAATTCATTGCAGTCTTGTAATAATTGAGGAAATAAAGGGGCAGAAATTGTCACATGACTTGCCTTATTCATTAAACTGTGCAAATAACAAAGTGTAGTAACCTACAGTTGTCAATCAGAGTTCAATCAGAGTTCATGTTACTGAAATTACAGTGGTATAAAATGTAATCTGATTAGCTATGACAACTACATTTTGCATTTTCACCCTGCATTGTTATAAAGAATGGGCTCACAAAGTTGACATGAAATGTTAGGAATTTTGCGTAAAAGATATCTAAGGGTCCTTTCACACGGGGCGGATCCGTGAAGATCCGCCCCGTGAAGCTCCGATTGCTCAGCGGGGATCGCTCCGTTGATCCCCGCTGAGCCGACGGATGACTGGGCGGTCCCCGCACACTGTGCAGGGACCGCCCTGTCAGAGCGCCACTCTCCCCTATGGGGAATCGGATGACGACGGACCGTAGAGTCCGTTGTCATCCGATCCGCTCCGACGGAAGGAAAAATAGGGTTTTCCTCGTCACACTTTGGCGGAGCGGAGAGGATGTCAGCGGACATGTCTCCGCTGACATCCGTGCTTCCATAGGGGTGCATGGAGGATCCGTTTCAGGTCCGCCTAAAAAACTGAAAAGCGGACCTGAACGGACCTCCGTGTGAAAGAGCCCTTACAGTCAGCTCCTGCACACAGCCGTGTATTAGGCATGAGGAGTAAAACTTGCCTGTTGTTATGTTTGTCCTCGGAACCACAGCTGTAGCTCGTTTTTGCCCATTGACATACAAATTAAACAATGCTGTACGCATTATCTCCTGCAAATGTTTTGAAAAGTAAGCCCTCCACAACAACAAGCGTTTTTTCCATTGTATGGCCATGCACCTAATATACATCCCTATGCAAGAACCCTTATGGAAAAGGGATGGTCAAAAAGGTAAAGTAGATGTTGTAAAAGTACTTGTATTGTAAATATTATAGTGTAGCAGTTGTGTGAATTAGGGCTGCTTTAGCAGGTTGCACATTTGTAGATATGACAGCTGCATGAGGTTGTTCCTGCAGCTACTGCAAGCAATATATTTATTTTCTGCACAGCTGTGATCTTTTCCACACTCTGGTAATGCAGCTGTTGCATTTCTCCGTTTGTTTCATTCCAGCACCCCAGACTGTTTAATGTTGTGTTTATAGAGCATCTTCACCTTGAAGCATTTAATAATACATATAAAAACCTGCTTTTTAGAGCCACTTATTGGCTAGAACTGAAAGAGCCTGGCACTGAGCATCACCCACCTCATTATTTATTTCATGTTTGTTTTTAATTGCTTTTCCTAATTGCCTGATCTGACAGTCCCCCCTTCGGAGGCAGCAGGCATAGAGCTAGGCTCCTCTGGCAAATTCTCATCAAATATTGATTTCTTGCTAGATGCTTTATACCTCTGCTCTCCTCCCATTAAGAGGAAATGGGGAGATGTTTTCAGGTCCCTGGGCTGGTAGGGAAGGAGGTGGGAGGATGAAGGTGTCATGTATATATTTCCATAGAAAGCAGAGGGGCAAGGCTGTAAAATGGCATAATCTGTATTTATCTATAATATTCCCTGTTAAATATTTTACATAGTGATAGTTTCTGTATGTAAAACATATTAAAAACATAGCTGCTACATAAAATATTTATTACCGTACTTTATGAGTGATGTGTTCTACAGACACTGCATCCTATTTCAGTTTGGGAGCTGCACCAATATGTCTTTAAATGTATTGACAGCCACAGTTTTTTTTTTTGTGAATAGAGTGGTAAGGGTTTAGAACCCTGTCATATTATTATTACTGTACTGTCTGTGTCCCTGTCAGGGAGATTACTATCTCTATTTGTCCTGGTGACCACTGTCACAAGCGCAGAAAGTAACAAAAAAATCTGACAATTTTATTTGCTTGGAGGGATTTTCTCTTACTTGTTGTTGTTACTACAGAACAGGAAGCTAAGGCAAATCTTCTGAATGAGACCTAGCTGGTTAAAAAATAAAATAAAAATGTTTTTAACTCTTTGCCACCCACCCACAGAAGTTTTACTGCGAGCAAGCAGCACAGGCAGACCGTACAACATACCGATTCCTCGCCACCTGTTTCCGGGTTTTGCTGAGGTGCTAAAACGCATAATTATGGCACTTTTCTACCTTTTTGTGATCTGGCAAGCACCATCAGCCTAGTACATCCTGGCCTTTTAGACACCATCACAGAAGAATCTCATGGTGAAATCGCAATCGCCAGATGTGCGGTACAAGCTGGTGAGGTGGCTAGCACTAGTAGTGGAATGCAAACGCAGCTACCAAGAATTCAAGCACAGGCCCATAGAGCCCAAAGGTACCCTTCTAAAGGTACTTGCATGCCCTAATTGGCTACCCCTAATGCCTAATTGGCAGCACCCATTATCTCACCATTCACAGCCCAGCCCGGGGTTCAGGTGGAAACAACGAACATAACAATGACCCTTGTTTTTTTTTTCCAGCTGTTTTTCACCAAAAACCTCAACAATTTGATAGTGGACTAATGTTTATGCCCTAATACATTGCCGCTAACCCAAATCCTTACCTTGCCAGACCATTCAAGTTTAATCCTGTGACGGTTTCCAAATTTAAAAGTTGTTTGGGCCTAACCCTTAACATGGGCATTACAAAAAAGAATGAATTGCGGTCATATTTGTCCACAGACCTGATTCATCATATGCCTATGGTACTTGGTGTCACCCTTGTTCCTAAAGGGGTGCCATTTGTACGTGGACAACTTTCATGATAGAATGCTACTTTTTTTACATTTGTTCATTAAAGAAATTGGCTACTGTGACACCATGCGACCCAGTCACAGGAGATTCCCCCAACGGCTTGTAGGCAAGTGCAGTCTACTTTCTCCACTGCAGGTGGTGCTCTTCTGCAGTGGACCTGCAGTTGGAGAGGAAGTTAGGAGGAACACAGTTCCTCTATGGTTTCCTGGGTCACTAGGAAAAGATCCAATGGGATGCTTCTGCCCCATGTGACTCTGGCAGCGATATTGGGTCAGCCAAAGCCTATTTAAGTGTTTAAAAAAGGAAGAAATAATAATAACTGTACCTACGTCTTCCTATCTCAGCGCTATGAAGTTAAAATTTCAACAATAAAAGCAATCAATTATAAAACCATATAATATCAATATGTATCGATCAGCAGCCACTTAAAAACTGGATAAAAAAACTCTCATATGACGAATAGTTCAAACTGTTAAACAGAAATAAATACTCATCAAAGCGTCACTCCTGTCAAAAAATCACAATGAGTGGCAAGCATATGTGCATAAACATATACGACTAATAAAATACAAAATATTGAAAAATAGCAGATGGTGATGAGAAAACAGTCTGTAGTGGATATAGTTGGTGGTCCTATAATTATCTGTTGGCGAGTGCATCTTTCACCAAATTCCTCCAAACAGTGCTCCACACAGCCCGCTGGTGTTTAAACTCACCAGAATGATGCAATTATCAGGCCTCAATCATCATCGGTATGGGATTTAGATCTGGACTTATTGCTGGCCAGTTCAGTACTCTCCAGCGCTTTATCTTAAACCATTTCTGAGTGCAAAAAGGGTCCACTTTTTTGTGTCATACCAATAAAAACAAAAGAAATAAACATGAGAATGTCTAAACATTTGTAATTGCAGCAATTTTCTGGTCGAAGTGGTGTATTATCTGACAGAAATGCAGGGACACCAGTATTTTTGACTATGTCTGTATATTTATTTCAATTGGCTTAATACAATGTTTTTGTAATTTACAAAGCAACTGGAAGAACTAAACGCTTCCCAAAATTTCAGGAAGCGATCATCACAGCCCTTTTGTGTCTAGAAGGCACTGCAAATCCAGATGCAGTTATTTGGCTGCATGAGAGGCATTTTCTAGATGTCCTCTCAGGTACCCCAACCCAAAGGTCACCCCCAAAAAAGATGTCTTGTCTGTGGGAGACTCACAATAAGGCACGTTTTTTTTGTCTCACCTGTCCTGGCCAACCTGGTCTCTGCATCAAGGACTGCTTCCGTCACTACCACACATCAGTGGAGTATTAGTCTAGGGTACATCACGGCACAGTGTAGGGCACATAATTCTGCACAAGAAGGGTTTTGAAAGATGTTGGGACATTTGATTTTATTGGATATAATATATATTTCAGAAAGTAGAAAATATATTAATTTTTTTTCCGTCTTTTTCCGTTTATATTGCAAAAAATAATACACTCAGTGGTGATCAAATGGTGGTGATCAAATGCCACCAAAAGAAAGCTCTATGTGTGTGAAAAAAATGATAAAAGTGTAATTTGCGTACAGTGTGGCATGACTGAGCAATTGCCAGTTAAGCCTTGTACACACGGTCGGACTTCCATCGGACTTTTCCGTGGATTTTTGTCCGAACGGAGTTGGCCGAGCACACCCATAGCATACCCACCACAGGACTTTTCTGCAAACTTTCCCAAAACTTTTTCCAGAATCACGTAGTTTTTCTGCTCTTTTCTGCTCTTTACCGCCACCCTTTGGTCAACTTCTGCTATTGTTGGTTGATTTTAACATTATTTGTTTTGTCCATCGGACAAAAGTCCTATGGTTTTCTGTACACACGGTCAGACTTTTGTTGGCCAAAAGTTTGTCCGTTTGCAGACCGAACTTTTGTCCGATGAAAACCAAAAAGGTTTGTCCGATGGAGCGTACACACGGTCGGATTTTTTGGCAAACTTGCTCAAAATAAAGTTTGTTGGCAAAAAGTCAGACCGTGTGTACGGGGCTTTAAAGTAGCGCAGTGCTGAATAGAAAAAAAATGCTCTGGTCATTAAAGCGGAGTTCCACCCAAAAAGGGAACTTCCACTTTTCAGAATCCTCCCCCCCTCCGGTGTCACATTTGGCACCTTTCAGGGGGGAGGGGAGAGCAGATACCTGTCTAATCCAGGTATTTGCTCCCACTTCCGGACATAGATCGCCGCAGGCTCTGCGGCGATCTATGCCATGTCCGGCCCCTCCTCCGCTTCACCCGCTGTTTTCTGGGAGACACACAGGTCCCAGAAGACAGCAGGGACCAGTGGGATCGTGCAGCGCGACTCGTGCATGCGCAGTTGGGAACCAGGCTGTGAAGCCGCAAGGCTTCACTTCCTGATTCCCTTACCGAAGATGGCGGCGCCTCCACCCGAGAGTCGAGGAACAGATCAGCTTCGGGTGAGGACATCGCGAGCGCCCTGGACAGGTAAGTGTCCTTTTTTTTTTAAAGTCAGCAGCTGCAGTGTTTGTAGCTGCTGACTTTAAAAAGAAAAAATTTGGGCGGAACTCCCCTTTAAGGGAGTGAAACCATCCAGAGGGCAATTGGTTAAACCTTTCCTACTCTATCCAAAAATGAAAAGAAAAAGGTTTTTGTTTTTAATACACTTTAGTGCTTCATTTACACTGCAGCGTGTCGTACAAGCATTGTCCTGTCCACTTCTGAGGGGAGCCAGTGAAATACAGTGTTGGAGCCTCTGCACCACAATACTCTACTCCCCAACCTAAAGAGGAACATCTCTCCCCCTCCCCGTGATTTTTTCCTTCTTCCTTGCTTTTCAAAACACATACTTATCCACGCAGCAGATTTAGCGTCATCCTGCTGGGTCCTACGCCACCATGCTATCTTGTTTGCTGCTGTCATCAGGGGGCTGGCTGTCTCTTTTGGGTCCTGTGTTTGCACAGTGTGTTCTATGTAGCCTTGAAGCCTCCTGGGATACCATGGGTAAAGAATCACCCCCTTTAAAATAATCACATTTGTTGCTTTGCATCCTAAAATGAAGACAGACACAGTTTTTGTTTTATCCAGCTGTGTTTACTCTGTGCAACTTATAACATCCAAGTGAAAGACATACAGTGGATATAAAAAGTCTACACACCCCTGTTAAAATGTCATGTTTTTGTGATGTAAACAAATGAGACAAAGATAAATCATTTCAGAACGTTTTCCACCTTCAATGTGACCTATAAGCTGTACAACTCAATTGAAAAACAAACTAACATCTTTTAGGTGGAGGGAAGTAAAAATAGAAAGCTAAAATAATATGGTTGCATAAGTGTGCACACCCTTAAACTAATACTTTGGTGAAACACTTATTGATTTTATTATAGCACTCAGCCTATTAGGGTATGAGTCTATCAGCATGGCACATCTTGACAATATTTTCCCACTCTTCTTTGCAAAAACACTCCAAATCTGTCAGATTGTGATTGCATCTCCTGTGCACAGCCCTCTTCAGATCACCCCACAGATTTTTAATCAGATTCAGGTCTGGGCTCTGGCTAGGCCATTCCAAAACTTTAATATTCTTCTGGTGAAGCCATTCCTTTGTTGATTCGGATGTATGCTTTCTGTCGTCGTCATGCTGAAAGATGAAGTTCCACTTCATGTTCAGCTTTCTA
This sequence comes from Rana muscosa, assembly GCA_029206835.1. Classification (NCBI taxonomy): domain Eukaryota; kingdom Metazoa; phylum Chordata; class Amphibia; order Anura; family Ranidae; genus Rana; species Rana muscosa. The sequence goes on from CM055123.1 coordinate 59,901,996, forward strand.
GCAGAAGCCTGGAGGTTTTGTGCCAATATTGACTGGTATTTGGAACTGGTCATAATTCCCTCTACCTTGACTAAGGGCCCTGTTCCAGCTGAAGAAAAACAACCCCAAAGCATGATGCTGCCACCACCATGCTTTACTGTGGGTATGGTGTTTTGGTGATGTGCAGTAGTGTTGTTTTTGCACCAAACATCTTTTGGAATTGGAAAAAGTTCAACCATGGTTTCATCAGACCATAACACATTTTCCCACATTCTTTTGGGCGACTTCAGATATGTTTTTGCAAAATTTAGCCGAGCTTGGATGTTTTTCTTTGTAAGAAAAGGCTTCCTTCTTGGCAATCTACCCCATAGCCCAGACATATGAATAATACAGGAGATTGTACCACACAGCCAGTACTTGCCAGATATTCCTGCAGCTTCTTTAATGTTGCTGTAGGCCTCTTGGCAGCCTCCCTGACCAGTTTTCTTCTTGTATTTTCATCAATTTTGGATGGACGTCCAGTTCTTGGTAATGTCACTGTTGTGCCATATTTTCTCCACTCGATGATGACTGTCTTCACTGTTTTCCATGGTATATCTAATGCCTTGGAAATTCTTTTGTACCCTTTTCCTGACTGATACCTTTTAGCAATGAGATCCCTCTCAAGCTTTGGAAGCTCTCTGCAGACCATGGCTTTTGCTGTAGGATGCGACTAAGAAAATGTCAGGAAAGACCTACTAAAACAGTTGAACTTTATTTGGGGTTAATCAGAGGCACTTTAAATGATGGCAGGTATGTACTGACTCCTATTTAACATGAGTTTGAATGTGATTGCTTAATTCTGAACACAGCTACATCCCCAGTTACAAAAGGGTGTGCACACTTATGCAACCACATTATTATTATTAGTATTATTTTTAGTTTTTCAATTGAGTTGTACAGTTTATAGGTCACATTTAAGGTCTAAAAAGTTCTGAAATGATTTATCTCTGTCTCATTTTTTTTACATCACAGAAACCTGACATTTTAACAGGGGTGTGTAGACTTTTTATATCCACTGTAACACCAACAAAAATTCAGAAACAGAACCACTGAGTTGGAAAAGGATCACCCCCTCCTAAAAAGGACTTGTAAACGTAATCAGGTGTAGCTAATCACATTCTCAATGGCACACAAAGCCATTTGAATTTCAACTGTGATCGGCTGTGGTCATTTTAAAAAGAAAAGAGCGTTTTCTTGTTACATTTCAGTCCCTGGTAGTGCAACTGAAGCAAACAATTTAACTATGGGTGGCAGGGCACTGTCAACAGATCTCTGGGATTATGTTGTGGATAGGCACAAGTCAGGAGATGAATACAAAAATATTTCAAAGGCTTTATCAATGCCTAGAAGCACAGTGAAGTCTATTATTATGAAGTGGAAGGTATTTGGTACCACACAAACTGCTACTAGTTTAGGACATCGCTCAAAACTGGATGAAAGAGCCAGAAGGAAACTGGTCAAATAGGCTACCAAGAGGCCTACAGCAACTCTGAAGCAGTTGCTGGAAATTATAACAAAGAGTGGTCATTGTGATCATGTGTCAACAGTAACAGAAAGGTTCCAGAAATGTGGTTTTTATGGGAGGGTTGCAAGAAAAAAGCCACCCCTCAAGAAAGGCCACATGCAGTCTCAACTGAGCTTTGCCAAAACTCACCTTGAAGTGTCTGAGGAAGCATGGAACAGGTTGTTATGGTCAGATGAGACTAAAATTGAATTATTTGGCCTAAGCATCAAATGATATGTCTGGCGGAAATCCAATGCAGCTCACCATCCAAATAACACCATTCCTACAGTAAAGCATGGAGGTGCCAATATCCTGTTATGAGGGGGTTTCTCTGCAGAAGGGACTGGAGCACTTGTCAGGATAGAAGGAAAAATGGATGGGGGAAAATAACATATAATTCTTGAGAAAAATCTGCTGCCCTCTGCCAGAAAGTTGTCAATGGAAAGAAGGTTTACCTTCCAACATAACACTGACCCAAAGCAAAAATGACCACACAGTGGTTGAAGGAGAAAAAGGTGAATGTCCTTACATGGCTTAGTCAGAGCCCAAAATTAAACCCCATTGAAAATCTGTGAAATTACTTGAAGACTGCAGTCCACAAATGGTCACCATCAAATTTAGCTGAACTTGAGCAGCTCTGCGAAGAAGAGTGGGCAAATATTGCAAAGTCTTTATGTGCAAAGTTAGTAGAGATATATCCCTACAGACTAAAGGTTGTAATTAACACAAAAGGTGGTTCAACAAAATACCTACACAAGGGGGTGATCCTTTTTCCAAATCAGTTTTTTTTATTTTTTTTATTTGTTCTGACATGTTGGTGTTATATCTTTCACTTGGATGTTATACAGCTGGATAAAGAAAAAACTGTGTCTATCTTTATTCCAGGCTGCAAAGCAGGGGCGATTCTTTTTTATACCCACTGTATGTGATCTAGATATCCCATGAGGCTTTGAGCAAGGTGGGGATGTCATTCATGCCTAGGAAAATAAAATGGAAGCACAGGCACTGTTCCCCCAGAAAAAGTTATCCTCACACTAAAAGTAAAAAAAAAAAATATTTGTTGAAAGGGGGGGGGGGGGGGGGTGAATAAAATAAATGTCTACATTCAATTAGTGCATCTGAGTAAACAAATTGTATTTCAGGAAAGTGGCTAAAAATCACCAGTAAAGGAGAAGTGCAGACAAGCCCTAAGGCTGCATTTACACCTGAGCGCATTTTTTCCGCGTTTTTCCGCGATATTGTACAGGTCAAAAGGTCACCAATGTAAAAAGCAGAAAAACGCCTGTAATCTGCCCAAAAAGAAGCTCCATCTATTAGGGCTGGGCGATTTTCCCCCCCAAAAAAATCTGCGATTTTTTATAAAAAACCCGATTTACGTTTCGATTCGATTTATTTTTTATTTTTATTATATTAATTAAAGTGCATCAACAAACAAAATTGCAAAGGCAAACCCTTTATCTAACTGCAAAGTCAGTGTGTAGTGTGCAACAAGGATTGTTAAACATCCAAATTATTAATACTGTATTTGGATTTAGCTAATAAAACAACAAAAAATCCTGAGGTTACTCTTAGTTGAATTGAACTGTGCCCATGCCTCACTGTGCCCATGCCTCACTGTGCCCGTGTCTCACTGTGCCGATTCTTCACTGTGTCTCACTGTGCCCGTGCTTCACTGTGCCCATGCTTCAATCACTGTGCCCGTACCTGATGCAGATTTTCATGGGATACGGATTTTACTGCTACACCGGCGGCCATTCCAGTATTCAAAAGCCGCGCCTCCTCCTCTTCTGTGATAGGCGGGACACTCAATTTCCCAGCATTCAGTGTTCCGCCTATCATGGACATCCGCTCATCCTCATAACACAGACGAGAATGAGAGGATGTCCGTGATAGGCTGAACACTGCCTGCTGTGAAATTGAGTGTTCCGCCTATCACAGACGACGAGGACTCGGGAGGCGCGGCTTTTGAACACTGCAATGGCCGCCGTCTGTCTGCATGACACGCTGATCAGGTAGGCAGACGGCGGCTTGCGGTTAGTTAGTGTTACATTACATCTACTCGCAGCGGCTGCGGCGAGTAGATGTAATTGGGGTAACGCCGCCCAGTGCCATTCCTGATACGTCCCCTGCAGCCCTGCTACAGAAACTTTGAAGGGAAAAAAAAAAAAATGATTTTCTTCAAATCTGAATCGATTTGAACTCAAAACTCGATTCAAGATTAAAATCGTTTTTCTTTCTCGTACATCACGGGACACAGAGCGACATAGTCATTACTAATGGGTTATATAGTTACCGTCAGGTGCTGGCACTGGCAACTTCCAAAACCGGAAGTACCCTCCCCTATATAAGCCCCTCCCATCCGGGAGCACCTCAGTTTTTTGCCAGTGTCTAAGGTGTTGGCCAAGAAGAAACATGTGTTTTTCACTGAGCTTGCGTACAGGTTCTTTTGGGCCTCAGTAAGCTATTCCGGATCCGACCAAAAAAGCTTCATAGCTAAACGGTCGGTACCCGGGCCTTGCAGAGAAGAGCAAGGTTCTGCCTGTAATGCTTCTCTTAGGAGAGCTGGACCCTGGGATCCAGAGCTCTGGTCATACCCACGACCAAGATGTTTTCTGTGCAGGGTGCTATACAGGTCCAGGGGAGTGGAATCCTTGGGAACCCGGTCCCTGAAGGTTTGATTACAATGCCTGCCGTGATAGGTGAAGTTTGGGCTTTTGTGGACCAAACAAAGTCCTGCGGCGGGGAACAGGTAAGTGGGGGCCCCCAGGAACTTGGTTCTATTGGGGGACCCCCAAGCCTAATTTGTCTTTCTGTCTGTTACCTAACGGTATTCCCGCTAATATCTGTGCATGCCTGTAACTACTAAAAAAAAAAATGTAATAATTTTTAATGGTGGTCAAGAAAAAAAAAAAAAAAAAGAATGTTTTTTTATATATGTTTAGTATATTAAACTGCGGTACCTGTGTTTGTCCACTAGAGGCCGCTGTGGAATGTTTTTCTTGTCATATGGACTAGTTTCTTCTCAGAGAGCAAAGTCCAGGCAGCTGGTGAGTTCTCCTACAGGAAACTGTTTCCTCTGCCATGTTGCAGTGTTCGTCTATCCCCCGGCCTGCGGCAAAGGGGGCCCTGGCTCCTGTCCCTGGTTTCCATGTTTGAAAATTAGCGCCGAGGCGCACGTGGCCGCGCGGGTGCGCGTGCACGCGCCTCTATATATAGAGGTGGCCGGAAAAAGGGGCGGGGCCTGGGGGATGACGCTCTGTGCGCGCCGCAGCGCTTCTGCGCATGTGCGGGCGTCCCAGCAGGTTTTTAAAAAGCCACATTATTGCAGTAAGCTGGCTATGAAGTACAGAGACAGAGCTGGCAACATTTAAAGGCATACAGCAAGCGGTTGATACAGGCATCCCCTAGAAAGGCACATTAGTAGACACCAACTGTTTATTATAGCAGCATTTATGCTAGACTATTATCAGTAACTGGTGTATTTTCGGCTGGAATACCTCAGCTTTGTGGCTTAGGAATATGCCGTCTAAAAACTCCGGGACTAGAAATTCCAGGAGGAATAGGGGGTCTCCATCGGGCTCTGAGGATCTTGGGCATGCTTTGGCTGCACCAGTCTCCCCTGAAGAATCAGAGGTTAGTGACCGTAGGGCACCCCCAGGAGTACCTGGTACTGTGGCTGTCCCCAGTTCACCTGCTCCTGTGTATGTAACAGAGGAGGTTTTTTCCTCAGCTCTGGGAGGGCTGGAAGAGAGATTGTCAGCACTAATTGCTGCTTCCCTGTCACAGGAGAAAAGCGCTCGATCTCCGTCTCCTCCCTCAGAGTGCCTGTTAACAGAGCAACAGTCCCATACAGAGAACGACCTACCTGAGGGGGATCAGGATGAGGTTGATTCAGTTGTAGAGGAATCAACAGTGGAGGAGCCGTTCTCAGCATCACATGCTGAGAGGTTATGGGTGCAGTCCCTGACTAATATGGTCCGATCAGCATTTAAAATGCCACTTGCGGAGCCATCCTCCTCTTCTGTCTCCTCGTTGGGGTCGCTAAAAGCTCCCCAGACTGTTTGTTCTTTTCCGATCCATCCTTTACTGGAGGGGCTCATTTACCAGGATTGGGAGCATCCTGACAAAATATTTACTCCCCCCAAGAGATTTCCGGTGGTCTATCCTATGGAGGATAAGTTCGTCAGAAAATGGAAGGTCCCTACAGTGGACGCAGCCATCTCTTGTGTGAATAAATCACTGACATGTCCGGTGGAAAATGTCCAAATGTTCAAGGACCCAATAGATAAAAAATTGGAGTCCTTATTGAAATCTGCTTTTTCTACAGCAGGATTGGTGACACAACCAGCAGTGGCAGCTATAGGGGTCTGCCAAGCAGTGAAGGATCAGTTGAAACAGGTCTTAAGGGACGTGCCAGATCAGCAGGCTCTTGCTCTAGCTGATCTACCTAGAGCCTTATGCTTTGCGGTGGACGCTATAAAGGATTCAATCCATCAGGCCTCCCGCCTTACGCTGTCTGTAGTACATATGCGCAGGCTTCTATGGCTCAAAAACTGGTCTGCTGAAGCTCCCTGTAAAAAATTGCTGGTCAGCTTCCCATTTCATGGGGAGCGCTTATTCGGGGAAGACCTGGACAAGTATATCCAGAGAATTTCCAGCGGTAAAAGTACACTCTTGCCGGTCAAAAATAGAGTTAGAGGTCCCTCTTTTAAGAGGCCGGCTTCTCCAGTCCCTAGGACATCGGCTGTGAAACAGTTCCGACGGCCTCCCCGGTCAAATCCCGGAGGTAAAAATCAGGGACAGTTGCAGGGTAACAAGAAGCCCTGGAGCAGGAGAGGTACAAAACCTCCCCCAAAGTCAAATGCATGAAGGCTTGCCCCCACCCAATCGGGTGGGGGGAAGACTTCAGTTGTTCACAGAAACCTGGCGGGACACGATCCGAGACAGATGGGTGCTCTCCGCAGTAAATCTGGGATACAAATTGGAGTTAAAAAACTCCCCTCCTTCCCGCTTTATAAGGTCGAACGTGCCAAGGGATCCCCAGAAGAGAGGATCCCTCCTGTTGGCACTGGAACAATTATTGCTTCAAGCAGTAATTATAGAGGTCCCCCTGGAAGAATGGGGGTTCGGGTTTTACTCAAACCTCTTTACAGTTCCGAAGCCAAACGGGGACGTGAGGCCCATATTAAATCTAAAAGGGCTAAACAAATTCCTACATATCAGGACTTTCCGGATGGAGTCGATCCGATCGGTAGCCACTGCCCTACAAGGGGAGGAATGGTTAGCCTCGATCGACATCAAAGATGCGTATTTGCACATCCCCATCTTTCCAGCCCACCAAAAATTTCTACGCTTTGCGATAGAAGGGCGCCATTTTCAGTTCAGAGCCTTACCCTTCGGTCTGGCCACAGCACCAAGAGTGTTCACAAAAATTCTGGCCCCATTATTGGCCAATCTAAGAACACGAGGTGTAACGATAATGGCATATCTAGACGACTTGTTGCTGATAGACCACTCAGTGGAAAAACTAGAAGTGGTTGTTCACGAGACAATCAAGTATCTGGAATATCACGGTTGGATTATCAACCGAGACAAGTCAGCCCTAAAACCAGTCAAAAGTCTGGAATACTTGGGGCTAAGGCTGGATTCAGACCAGAGAAAAATTTTCTTGCCTCGAGAAAAGGGGTCGTCTTTGAGAGATTTGATCCACTTAGTGGGTTCAAAAAGACAGCCATCCATACGCCTGTGCATGAGGCTGCTGGGAAAAATGGTGGCATCATTCGAAGCAGTACCCTACGGTCAATTCCATTCAAGGAAGTTGCAAAGGGCCATACTGTCAGCCTGGAACAAAAAAGTTCAGGCTCTGGACGTACCAATGTCCTTGTCCCCTTCTGTTCGCAGAAGCCTCCGTTGGTGGTTGGTTCCCCGGAATCTGGAAAAAGGGAAATCCTTCAGTCCGATTTCTTGGAAGGTGGTCACTACAGATGCCAGCCTTTTAGGCTGGGGAGCAGTACTGGAGCAATGGTCTCTCCAGGGCAGATGGTCGGATGCGGAAAAGGCCCTGCCCATCAATCTCTTAGAGATACGAGCAGCCCGGTATGCCCTAGTAGCATGGACATCCAAACTCCAAGGGTCCCCTGTCAGAGTTCAGTCAGACAATGCCACAGCAGTGGCATATATCAATCGTCAGGGGGGCACCAGGAGTCGTGCAGCCCAAAGGGAAGTAAATTACATCCTGAGATGGGCAGAAAGATATGTCCCAGCCATATCTGCGGTATTCATTCCAGGGGTGGAGAATTGGAAGGCGGACTTTCTAAGTCGCCAACAATTATGCCCAGGGGAATGGTCCCTTCATCCCGAGGTTTTCCGGGCAATATGTCAGCGGTGGGGAACACCGGATGTAGATCTGCTAGCATCCAGGTTCAACACGAAAGTGGACAGGTTTGTCTCTTGGACAAGGGATCCCCTAGCGTGCGGCTCGGATGCCCTAGTGTTCCCTTGGGATCAGTTCAAGCTGATATATGCATTCCCACCGCCACAATTGTTACCTCGATTACTCCGCAGAATCAGGGTAGAAAAGAAACCAGTGATTCTGGTGGCTCCAGCGTGGCCCCGAAGAGCATGGTACGCGGAGATTGTAAAAATGTCTGTGGGGAGTCCTTGGACCCTCCCACATCGTCCGGACCTGCTTTCGCAGGGACCGATATACCACCCTTCCTTACCAGCCCTAGGTTTGACGGCCTGGCTATTGAAGCCCACATTCTAAAAAGGAGAGGGCTCTCTAATGCTGTGGTGTCTACCATGATCAATGCCAGGAAACCGGTATCCAGGCAGATCTACTATAGAATCTGGAAGGCGTACATCGCCTGGTGTGAGGCCAGGAAATGGCATCCACGTAAATACGTAATAGGTAGAATTCTGGACTTCCTACAATGGGCTGTAGATAGGAAGCTTGCCTTGAGTACTATCAAAGGTCAGATTTCGGCCTTGTCAATATTTTTTCAAAGGCCCTTGGCTTCGCATTCACTAGTCAAAGCCTTTATACAAGGAGTGATGCGTATTAGTCCTCCGGTTAATATTCCCATATGTCCATGGGATCTAAACTTGGTTCTGTCGGTTCTACAGAAACAACCATTTGAACCATTACAGCATATTTCCTTAGTGCTTCTCACCAGGAAATTGATTTTTCTAGTAGCCATTTGTTCGTCTAAAAGAGTATCGGAATTAGCAGCTATGTCCTGTAAGGAGCCATATCTGGTTATCCATAAGGACAGAGTAGTGTTACGTCCTCATCCAGCCTTTCTTCCTAAGGTGGTATCGAGTTTTCATTTGAACCAAGATGTGGTTCTTCCTTCTTTTTTCCCCAGGCCTACTTCGGTAGAGGAAAAGTTATTGCATTCTTTGGATGTAGTAAGAGCAGTTAAAGCTTATCTAAAAGCCACTGCTCAGATTCGCAGAACGGATACTTTGTTTATTCTGCCGGAAGGCCCCAGAAAGGGTCAGGCAGCGTCAAAATCTACTTTAGCCAAGTGGATTCGACAGGTCATAATACAAGCCTATAGCTTGAGAAGTAGACCGCCTCCGTTCAAAGTTAGGGCGCACTCCACGAGAGCAGTTGGAACTTCATGGGCAGTGCATCACCAGGCCTCCCTGGCTCAAGTCTGTAAGGCCGCAACATGGTCTTCCGTACACACGTTTACTAGGTTCTACCAGGTGGACGTTAGAAGTCAGGAGGATGTCGCCTTTGGGCGCAGTGTGTTGCAGGCCGCAAAAGATCCTCATGTCTGATAGCGCTCAGCTTATATATGGTGTATCCCCCCCCTCATTTGGCATTGCTTTAGGACATCCCATTAGTAATGACTATGTCGCTCTGTGTCCCGTGATGTACGAGAAAGAAAATAGGATTTTTATAACAGCTTACCTGTAAAATCCTTTTCTTGGAGTACATCACGGGACACAGAGCTCCCGCCCCTCTTTGGGGACACTTATTGCTTTGCTACAAAACTGAGGTGCTCCCGGATGGGAGGGGCTTATATAGGGGAGGGTACTTCCGGTTTTGGAAGTTGCCAGTGCCAGCACCTGACGGTAACTATATAACCCATTAGTAATGACTATGTCGCTCTGTGTCCCGTGATGTACTCCAAGAAAAGGATTTTACAGGTAAGCTGTTATAAAAATCCTATTTTTTTCCCAGCCCTACCATCTACTTTTTTGAGCTTCAGGCGTTTTGCTTCAGGCGACAGAACGCTCAGATGTGAATCGGGGCCATTTAAATTAATGGGATTTTGCTTGTTGGGCGTTTTTTTTTTTACTTTTTACGAGCTGAAAATGCTTAGGTGTGAATGCAGCCTAATGCCGTGTACACACGATCGGAAATTCCGACAACAAATGTTCGATGTGAGCTTTTTGTTGGAAATTCTGACCGTGTGTAAGCTCCATCAGACATTTGCTGTCGGAATTTCCGACAACAAAAATTTGAGAGCTGGTTCTCAAATTTTCCGACAAGAAAAGTTCTTGTCGGAAATTCCGATGGTCTGTATGCACAAAAAACCATGCATGCTCAGAATCAAGCAGAAGAGCCGAACTGCCCTATTGAACTTCATTGATCTCGTCTCGTCGTACGTCTTGTACGTCACCGCATTCTTGACGTTCAAAATTTCCAACAAGATTTGTGTGACCGTGTGTATGCAACACAAGTTTGAGCCAACATTCCGTCTAAAAAAAATCCACGGTTTTGTTGTCGTAATTTCCGATCGTGTGTACGCGGCATAAAGGAAACCTGTGGCTATTATAAAATGCTTAGGCTGATAGTGTAGAGGAAATTCAGGAACCCAAAGATACCTGTATATCTCTTACAGAACATCGCCAGAGCAACATGACTGAAAGGGGGGAAAGCATTCCCTCGGTTATGACTGTAGTAATTATTCTGACCTGAGGTGGGGAAAGTGCACAAATATTGAAAACAAATAAAATAGCATAAATCCTCTTGCCCTTCCAGCACAAATTTTCTTGATCCCCTTCCACATAAGTCCTCTCTCCCAGCAAAAAATCTTCTCCTCCTCAGTTCCCCCTTCCCAGGACAAATTCTCCCTACCCCTGTACAAATTCTCTTCCCTCCAAATCCTCTTATTCACCCCCCAAATCTCCCCACCTAGCACAGACCTCAGATACAGGGCAACTCAATGCTGGGGCTGGTAGATTTCCTTCCTCCCAGGTTCCACTTTATGTTCTGTAATAAGACACTTCAGAGCAAAGGAGAAGCCTATAGGTAGCTTTTACTGTTTGACTGTTGTGACAGGCGGCAGTCAGCTGCTGCAGTGTTGATGACTGTGGCAGCAGGGACCCAGGGCAGCCTGCAGAAGATGTGGGGTACATGCCCTGGGTTTATGGCACTAATGATTAATATAATATAATTATACTATTGCACCTAGGACACGTGCCCCTTCTGCCCTCCCTTGCTTGTAAGATAAACATTTGTAGTTGGTAATGGTTTCTGTGAACTTTTGCAAAGGAAACTGTTACTTTAAGGATTTTACATTTGTAGAAGAATATCTCTGATTCATTCCTGTAGCCTAGAACAGTGTTTCTCAACTCCAGTCCTCAAGGCGCCCCAACAGGTCATGTTTTCAGGCTCTCCATTATTTTGCACAGGTGATTTGATCAGTTTCACGGCCTTAGTTATTACCACAGCCGTTCCATCTGAGGGAAATCCTGAAAACATGACCTGTTGGGGCGCCTTGAGGACTGGAGTTGAAAAACACTGGCCTAGAACATCCAACTGCCACAATTCCAAGAGTACAAATGGCCATAGATATTACAGTCTGTTTATGTTTAACCACTTGCCTACTGGGTACTTTCACCCCGTTCCTGCCCAGGCCAATTTTCAGCTTTCAGTGCTGGTGCACTTTGAATGACGACAATTGCATGCAACACTGTATCCAAATGAAATTTTTATTAAAAAAAATTCTCACAAATGGAGATTTCTTTTGATGGTATTTAATCACCACTGGGTTTTTTATTTTTGCTAAACAAGTGAGAAAATACCAAACATTTTGAAAAAAAATAATTTTTCTTCATAGTTTAGTATAAAATAATGCAAACAGGTAATTTGTCTCCTTCACTGATGTGCACTGATGACGCTGCACTGATGGCCACTGATAGGCGGCACTGATGGCCACTGATAGGTAGTAATGATGGGCACTGATGAGTGACACTGATGAGCTCTGATAGGCAGCACTGATGGGCTCTGGTAGGTGGCACTGATGGGCATTGATAGGCAGCACTGATAGGTGGCACTGGTGGGCACTTATTGGCAGCATTGGTGGGCACTTATTGGCAGCACTGGTGGGCACTGATAGGCAGCACTGATAATCAGGACACTGATAATCAGTGTCCTGATTATCAGTGCCGATGTCCCTTTAACACAAGCCGGTTATCAGCTCTCTTCTTCTTTCCCCATGCTGACAGCGTGAGGAGAGAAGAAGAGAGCCGATAACCAGCTTGTGTTTACATCAGTGATCAGCTGTTATTGGACACAGCTGATCGAGTGGTAAAGGGTTGCTGTGATTCTTTGGACAGCAGTGTGGTAAAGTTAACAAAATAGCAGATGGATAGCAAAAAAGAGTACATTGATTAGAAATGAACAGATGTCATATTGAGGTAGATTACAACATTAAAAAACTGGCCAATTGGTGCAATACATGTTCCAATATAGCATATGTTCAAAATTACACAATTGTTACATATCAGATAACTGTATAAAATTCCCGACGCATTTCGACCTCTGTGTCGGTCATCATCAGGGGGAAAGTAGGCTCTGTAAAACACATAACATAAATTTGAAGGGCATCATCATGAGTCCCGTTATGGGTCTAAAATGATGATATATTTACCGCTAAAGTGGAATGGATGGTCCCATGGCCAGAAAAAAAACCTGCAGAGGTAATCAAATACCACCAAAAGAAAGCTCTATTTGTGGGAAAAAAAGGACACCAATTTTGTTTTGGCGCAACGTCGCACAACCGTGCAATTGTCAGTTAAAGCGACGCAGTGCCATATCACAAAAAATGAAACATAAAACAAATGCAGCCACCACATATAAAGATTGTTAAGCTGCAATATATTAAATTTTTTATTTTGGGTTAAATACCGCTTTAACATCAATCCTAAAATGTAGGCTCTCAGCCTACATTGATAAGCACATTAATAGTATTTTTTAACCCCTCCCACCTGCACTATAGCCAAATGAGAGCTACAGGGCAGGCTTCCTTTGCTGGGAGGGCATCTATTAACATCCTACTGTGATCGCGCTGCCACAGGGGGGTGTGCTCTGTGATCGCTGAGCCCTTTGGACTCAGCTGATCACAGATCGGGGTAAAGGGCCAATCACAGCAACCCTGATATGGAAAAAAGGCACAAGGGGGAGAGATACAAGCGCTGCGAACCCCAAAGTGATGTGAAAATGGAAAGGTTCCCCGGTGGGACTTTGGACAGTAGTGTGGTAAAGTTAACAAAATAGCAGATGGATAGCAAAAAAGAGTACATTTATTAGAAATTAACAGATGTCATATTGAGGTAGATTACAACATTAAAAAACTGGCCAATTGGTGCAATACATGTTCCACAATATAGCATATGTTCAAAATTACATACAAAAGGAGAGCCACATGGGAATCCTACCTATTGGAAAAGTAGTACTCACCGAAAAATATCGGGGGTGTGGTCAAAAATATATGTGCATCAAATGACAAAAAAATAAAAAACAAATAGACCTCCACACACCTAAATGAATTTATACTACAAAGTTTAATAGCCTAATACAGGCAAATACATGAATAAACACTTATAACAGTACCCCTAATACCTAAAAGAACCAAAAGCACAAAGTAATAGCTATGTGGTCACTGCTAGCAGTGGCGTCACTAGGGTTGGTGTCACCTGGTGCGGTAAAACATGGTGTCACCCCCCCCCCCCAATATTTTTTCCCCAAAAAACACTGCATATAATGGCAATAGTAATGCTGTTAAAAACTATAAAGCAACTAGCACATTTAGTTAACAATATGATATGAAAAAAATTATAAATTCCCCCAGAAAATAACAACCCTTAGGATCAGTGCCAGTATCTGCAATAACAATCCCCAACATTACTGTCAGTTTCAGCAATAATAATCCCCCAGCAGTGTCGGCTGGTGCTCATAAAATGCAGCCACTGTGCCTATCAATTGCAGCCACTGTGCCCATCAATTGCAGCCACTGTGCCCATCAAATGCCACCATTGTGCACCCCACCTGCCCACTGTCTGACCGGCACTTACCCCATCTTGCTGGTGGGTCAGGCAGTGGCGAGCTGTGTCCTCCGTGTGTCTCGTCTTCCTGCTAGGTGTCCAGTAGCAGCGCCTGTCCTTTTAGCCAATCAGGTGACGGATATCAGACCTGCGCTTCCTGATTGGCAGAGAGGCGGTTCAGTATTAGAAAAGCAAATATTATTTTGCTTTTCTAACACACTTTGGTGGACTCCGAGCGCAATGCTCTGCGCTCAGAGTCCACCTTTTTTTGAAGCCTAATCAGGTGCTTAAAAAAAAACACCCCCGCCACTGTAATTCAGGCGCCCGGTGTCCAAAAAGGGGCCGGACGCCTGAATAGGGAGTGGTGGCGGCCATAGATAGATTCATGCAATGCATGAATCTATCCATTCTACATAGAGGGAGTGGCTGGAGAGAGGGGGCTGAGCCCATGCGCCCTTAATGGACACACCACCACTGTTGACCCCAGCACTGATGTCAGTTTCCGCAATAATAACCCAACAGCATTTGTGCCAGTTTGTGCAACGCTCCCCAGCATTGATGTCAGTTTCCACAATAATAACTGCCAACATTGGTGCCAGTATCTGCAATGATCCCCAGCATTGGTGCAGTAGCTGCAATAATAGCCCCCAGCATAGATGGTCAGTGGCATTAGGCTATTTTAAATCCTGCAGCATAAAGGGGCTAATGAACACTGGCCACTAATTCAGCACAAGGGGGTTAATTAACACGGCCATTGATCATTAATGCAGTGGTGGCCACTGTTAATTAACCCCTTTGTGCTTTATTACTGGTCAGCGTTATTTACCACTTTGTATTACAGCACTGGCCACTAATGCAGCACAAAGGGGTTAATTAACTGCTACTTGTCACTAATGCACTAGAGATCAATGGTATTCATTAACGCCTTGTGCTGAATTAGTGGCCAGTGTCAGTACATTAACCCCTTCATGCTACACTTTACTGGCTAATGGCAGTGTTAGTTAATTAAACCCCACTGCCAAAACCCACCACAGTTCTCAAGACAGTAACCAGTCCAGTCAGTGCACTGGAAAAGTGCTGAGTCACTGCAACATTACACAGAGCAGAATATATGTTGTATGTCTGTCACTGCTCACTTACCTAATCCCAGCAACATGCACGCTCCCTCGCGGTGCCTCTCTCTCTTCCTGTCTCAGCCTCTGAATGACATCATGACAGAGGTGAGGACTAGAAATGATCTCTCCGGCGGAGTTCACTCCTGAGAAGTGTATGTAATGGATGTCTTCTAGTGCCGAGTGCAGGAGGCACACAGGGAGCCTTCCTGCACTCTGCACCCCGCTGCAGCTCTGCAAGGGCACTTTGCAGGGTCTGACTTTGGCAGTGATTTGTGTACAGATGTACATGATGTTAAATTGCCATCGGGCAGACTTTAGCCGGCACTGCCCGCACACTCATCTCTTACCGCCCCCCCTCCTGCTCATGGTGTCACCCCTCTGGCGGGTGTCACCCGGGTGCGGCCCGCACTCCCCGCACCCCGTTAGCAACGCCTCTGACTGCTAGTCCAACCTGCAGGGAAAATGCAGTGACCGCACAGCTAGCAGACCTACTCCCTCCCCTAATGCGATGAGCACCCCCCTACAATGATATTAACCTAATAAACCCCAATAGCCACCCATAAGACCAAAAAGTTCTGACAAAGTTCCGACATACTGGAATGAAACATGTAAACTTTTAAACATTGGGATGGGCTTTCAAAATACCCGCAATGCACCAACTGGACATATGTTCCATTTCTGAGGGGAGGGGGAAGGGAGGCATCACCTGTTCTGTCTACCCAAGGCCCCACCGGGGAACCTTTCCATTTTCATATCATTTTGGGGTTTGCAGCGATTGTATCTCTCCCCCTTGTGCCTTTTTTTCCATATCAGGGTTGCTGTGATTGGCCCTTTACCCCGATCTGTGATCAGCTGAGTCCAAAGGGCTCAGCGATCACAGAGCACGCCCTACTGTAGCAGCGCGATCACAGTAGGATGTTAATAGATGCCCTCCTAGCAAAGTAAGCCTGCCCTGTAGCTCTCATTTGGCTATAGTGCAGGTGGGAAGGGGTTAAAAAATACTATTAATGTGCTTATCAATGTAGGCTGAGAGCCTACATTTTAGGATTGATGTTAAAGCGGTATTTAACCCAAAAGAAAAAATTTAATATATTGCAGCTTAACAATCTTTATATGTGGTGGCTGCATTTGTTTTATGTTTCATTTTTTGCGATACGGCACTGCGTCGCTTTAACTGACAATTGCACTGTCGTGCGACGTTTCGCCCAAACAAAATTGGTGTCCTTTTTTTCCCACAAATAGAGCTTTTTTTTGGTGGTATTTGATTACCTCTGCAGTTTTTGTTTTTTTTTGCGCTATAAACAAAACAAATAAATATATATATATATATATATATATATATATATATATATATATATATATATATAACAAAAAAAATCTTCATCAGTTTAGGCCGATATATATTCTTCTAAATATTTTTGGTAAAAAAAAAAAAATCGCAATAAGCATATATTGATTGGTTTGCGCAAAAGTTATAACGTCTACAAAATAGGGGATGGATTTATGGCATTTTTATTATTATTATTTTTTTATCAGTAATGGCGGCGATCAGCGATTTTTATCGGGATTGCGATGGACAGATCAGACACTTTTGACACTATTTTAGGACCATTGACATTTATACAGCGATCGTGATAAAAATAGCCACTGATTACTGTATAAATGTCACTGGCAGGGAAGGGGTTAAACACTAGGGGGCGATCAAGGGGTTAAGTGTGTTCCATCAGTGTGTTCTAACTGTAGAGGGGATGGGCTCACTAGGACATGACAGAGATCACTGCTCCTGAGCACAGGGAGCAGTAGATCCCTGTCATGTCACTTGGCAGAACAGGTTAATGCTGGCATATCCCCGTTCTGCCTCTCCTTGCCACGATCGCGGGCCACCGGCGGACATCGAGTCCGCAGGACACATGGCACGCTTCCGCAGCGCGCGGCGGGCTCCCACTAGCCTGCGATGACGGAGGGTCGTACGGGTAAGCCCATTTGCGCACCCGTGCCATTCTACCAACATACATTGTCGTGCAGCAGTCGGCAAGTGGTTAAAGACTAACAGAGGTACTTGCAGCTATCACAAGGTATCTACATGATTCATCTTTATAATAAATCGTATTGTAACTGTTTGCACAAATTGTAGGCTCTATATAAATCCTGCATAATAATAATAATCATCATCATCATTCCAGCACTGTCCGTAATCTAGAAAAACCATAGGCCAGGTCAGGGTAGCTTTTTAAGACCACTTACTAGTCTACTGAAGGGGTTTAGGAGCAAATGAAAAGAAGATCACAGCCCCACTCTAAGGCTTTGTGTACACGGGACGTTTTTACAACTGCTCCTAAATTATGAAACTTGACAGATAGTAACCCACTTTTAAAATGTTAGTTTTACCGCGTTTAAATGCCGCATTTAGCGGCGTTTTGCCGCGTTTGCGTTTAGAATCGTTTAAAAAAATATATATATTTTTTTTAAATGGCCAAAAACAAAAAACACCTATAAACGAAATGCTGCTAAATGCGGGTTACCGCTTTTAGTCGCGTTTGGCATCTGAAACGTGGAAATCTTCGGCGCCTGAACCCATTTTTTGCTTTCAAAGAAACGCTGTTAAACGCAACTGCCTAAAAACGGCAATAAACAAGACCGTTTACATGGTCACATAGGATAACATTGAATGAGTTCAGGGGCAGTTGAAAAAAGCGTCCAACTGCCTCTGAACGTACGTTTAGCAGCGTCCCGTGTACATGGGGCCTTACTGATTTCTGGAAGTTTTGGCTGTTTGGTCTCTTTAAAAAGGCTTTTACCCCTAAATTATTTCCAGCTGTTATTGCTGACCTCTCCTGAGAATGTAAGTTTCCTGGCTATCATAATGATCCAGTGGCTTTACTACTTTTTAAAATCGAAAGCATTGGTCCAGAAAATGCATGACAGTCTTATTTTACTTTGATTTTCTTAGTGTGTATGTTTGGGGTTCTTGGTCAGTAAGCTAGACAATTGCCATTTTCAGGAGGTCTGGAATGGCAGAGTATGTATATCTCCCTCAGTGAAAGGTTCCTTTACAATGAACCATATACCTGGCCAAGGCAGTTTAACTACATACAGTATAGAAATCGTATAGAAATTTACTTTGTTTTCACTGGTTTACATACATAATGCAATGGCATATCCAGGGCTGTTCTCTGTAAGAAAAGTGTCAGAATTGGCCTAGGTGGCAAGGGATTAATTACCATACGGTAATATACAAATAATTATTATATATTGTTTTTAAGGTAATTTACTATATTTGTGAAATCTGTACTGAAGCAGATAGCTTAACGGACAAATTACTGAAGTTTAAAGTTATAACTTCCAAATAGTAATTTCACAGGGAATAAATAATAAATTATTATGTTATAATATATAGCATATAAATATATGATTTAGCTTGAATATAACAGTACCTTTTCAACAGAATCAGTTTCTCCCTCTTAACTGTGTGAGAAAAACATGGGATTGTGGGTAAATCTTATACACATAAACACATGTTTTTTCCTTCAAGTTAAGAGGGCTGGGCCGGAAGGAAGCATTTGTCTTTTAGACACATGCCCCTTCTATGACACTGAGAGGTGTGCCTCCACTGCAGCATTTTTATTGGAAATCTGGGACCAATGGTACTTTACCATTGGTCCAAGACTCCAAGCTGTTCATTGAGCTCGGTGCCTCTGACAAGAAGTGAGAGGCACTGTGAGCTCATCCTCTCAGTCTGCTGCAGAGTGTGTCAACTTGTATTTAAATTGGCCACTCTGTATGGCTGCGCAAGGAGCCCCATATCTCTGGAACCAGTGGTGGTGTAGGACTTAGGTTACGTACCCCCCAAATTTGGGGTCTTTGTGACCACAGGTCGCCGAGCTACAACCCTCAAAGCTCTATTTCAATTTTTTTATGTTTATGGCCCTGCCTCCCCTGACCTCCCCGTTACTGGAAGAAAACTACTGGAGGGTCTTCTCTACTGACCATTACCTTTTAATTACTGTATATACTCGAGTATAAGCCGAGTTTTTCAGCACATTTTTTTGTGCTGAAAATGCCCCCCCATGGCTTATACTCGAGTCTGTGTCCATCTTCAACTTTGTGTGCCTGATCCTGGCCAGCCTTAGGTCCCCTGGACCCCAAACTTGGCACACATGTAGCCCTCGTCCTCTACAAGTGTGCAAAATTTGTTGTCCGGGGGACCTACGGCCGGGGAGCACCGATTTTTCAAAGTCGGGCACCCCTTCCATAGGCTCCAATGTTAAATGGTAATTTCTCCAGTGATTTTGGGGACCCGGTACCGGCCGGCCCTAGGTCCCCTGTACCCCTAACTTGGCACACATGTAGCCACACTCTTCATCTACAAGTGTGCAAAGATTGTTGTCCAGGGGACCTACGGCTGGGGAGCACCGAATTTTTAAACCTGGGCACCCCTTCCATAGACTCCCATGTTAAAAGTCAGTCTAGTCACACAGCGCCGGAGATCAGGTAGGAAGATTGGGCACAGTGAGGCATGGGCACAGTGAGGCATGGACACAGTGAGGCATGGCCACAGTAAGGCACAGTAAGACATGGACACAGTGAGGCACAGTGAGGCATGCAGATGGACACCCTAGGCTTCTACTCGAGTCAATAAGTTTTCCCAGTTTTTTGTGGTAAAATTAGGTGCCTCGGCTTATATTCGGGTCAGCTCGAATATATACGGTACTTAATTTTATTGTTGGCTTTGCAAACTATAGAAAGGCAACATAAGAACAACAGTGATGTATGATAACTGTTATTCTTAAAAGTAAGCAAAGAGATTATTAAAGTGTATGTAAAAGCAACCTTGCTGCCCCTATACACATCTCAATGCAAATTTGAACATAGTGCGCACATGTATGTACACGTAAATTGTGCACATGTGAGTTATCAGAGTGAAAGCAATAATTTTAGGACCATAATTCATGGTTCAATCTAAACTTTTAACCTGTAAAGGCTTTTAAAGCGTCGCCTGTGGACAATTTTGGGTACCATAGGTTTTTTTGCGATTTCACAGGTGCACACAATATAAAGGCTTGACATGTTTGGTATCTGTTTACTTGATGCAACCCTATTTTTTATATTTTACCAAAAAATGGGTATTATACTGTGTCTGTTGACACTTGAATTCAATTTAGTGTATTTTTTCATAAAAATATGGGCTTGATAAACATCATTAGACATAAAAAATTACAACTGCCATTATTTTAACGTGAAAGCCTCTGCTTTCTGAAAATATATAATTGCTTGGGGGTTTAACCACTTGCCAACCAGGCCAATTCTGACCTTTCTCTCCTACATGTAAAAATCATAATTTTTTTGCTAGAAAATTACATAGAACCCCCAAACATTATATATGGTTTTTTTTAGCAGAGACCCTAGAGAATACAATAGCGATCATTGCTGGTGCTTCATGTTTAGCTGCTATTGCTTTGTGAATTACTGCCAACCCAGCTGCTTGCTACTTTGGACCTAGCTTGTATGCTGCTATTTTTGCTATTTCTGCTATCCTGCTTTTTTGCCCTATAACATTGGTTTCAAGTGTGCTTAATCCACCTCATTGACTGTTTTGCATTTATAGCCCTCTACTATAGGATATATTATCCAACTGTGCTGTTTCAATATTGCTTGATGTCATTCACTATATGAGCCCTTGCGCATAGCTATTTCATCATACTCTTCTATACCCCTTATGGGACCTGGTCAGTCCTATTGGCTGATCTCACCAACTGCAGTGTAACTAACTGCAATCCATTCCAGCTGGTCACCCTGCTAGAGTATTTTTGCATGCATGCACATTGTGACGTAGCTTGAGTTTTAATATAGACAACGTTGTCTTATTAATTTTAATTGGGTGTTGGTGAAGGAATTGTGAGTGTCTGTGATTTATGTTTTTTGGCAAATTTTCTACCAATAAATCCCATTTTCCATATGCGACGTGGCTTCTTTATCCGGGGGGGGGGGTCTCTCCACATTCTCCCCCAGGGGGGTTTCTTTTTTTGTACTGTTTATTGGCCCACGGAGACCGCACCTTTATTGGTGAGTCCGCAACTTATGGGATACTGTGCGAGGATTCACACCCTGCACAGTATTTTGATATTTAGTGAGCATAGGACCTACCCCCTCCTTTTCCTTGGTATGTACTATTTTTGCCTGTTCTAATCTCAACATAGACCTTAGACAGTGTAAACAATACAATGAGTACTGAGCCTTATCCTGATTTACTTTGGGCAAGAAATCAATGTTATGGCCTTGTAAATTGCCATGCACTGACACCAGTATTTTTTGTTAGGTGTATTATATTTTATTTTTTGGAGTGGAAAGCAGATTTCTTTTAAAAATATAAGGATGTTTTACAGATGTCTTTTTTTTCTTTGCTTAGTGATAAAGTTCTATCTTTCATATGCACATATTTAAAAACAGCTGCTTTTACATTTAGTTTGGTTGCTTTGTTTATCATATTTTACCCTTTATACCTTTCAAATTGATATTTTAACCAAAGTAAATGTGTCTAATTTGCTGTGGGTATTTCTATAACTGTGTGGCGCTGATACTGGTATAATAAGCAGCCATAAAGAAGAAAAAAGCATGAGCTAAAGCAGTGTTAGTCAATTTACATCATATAGGGGGCCTTAAATGTGGCCCCTGACATCGCCAAAGGTTTGTACATAATATTCAGTAAATGCAATGCTACAGAAAGCCATCAGATACAGAAGACTTGCAACAGGAGATTGTCAGGGACTGGGACATGCTACAGGAGTTGTTTGAGATTGGGGATATTCTGCAGGAGACTGGAGACTCATTACATGAGACTGCTAGAGATCACTGCTATTACACGCCCTTACAAATCACTGCTTACACATTTGAGCACCCTACATTCCCCTTAAAAATGATTTATGCCACAACTAACCATCTCTTGTTTCATGTCTGCAGTCTTGGCAATATCCATTATTAAATCGGAGGAAAAATAAATGTAACAAGAGAAAGGGAAGGATAGCACAGAAAAAGACTAGAGATAAGTGTAAAGAATACTTTTGCTTCAATGGGTTGAGTATGCGCAGACTACTGACTGCAGGGTTCCCGAGGGCTGTGCAGTAAGTTCCAGAGCCGCATGTTGGGCATTAGGGTACAAAAGAGTAATTTTTCCAAACATTACATTTTATCATCCCATTGTGATTGCACTTACCAGCCTTGCATCGTGTCTTGCTTCAACAGAGGTGGCAGAGGATATCTTTTTATTTACATAATTTTAGTGCACTCACATATAGTTGGAGCTGCTAAGCTGCGGCTGGGAATTTATAGATAGAGGGGGAGACACTTGATATTGTGCCGGTGACACAACACATAATATAGGAACAAATGTTATAAACTACGCTGATGACACCTAAATCTATCTCTTGTACAGGACGCCAAGGTTGGGTCCTGGACGGGTGCTATATAGCACCAATATTTGGGTTGTGGTCCCTTTAAGGAGTGGTGATGGTGTTCAGGAGGTCACCCAGAATGGGTGAGGAATTCCCGGCAAAAGAAGTAGTCCAGAGAGGACTGGCTCGCAGTCCTCTTTGTCTTGATAGAGAGTTATTTGGGAACCAGAATTTCGGAGGCTCTAAAGTGATATTCGGGTGGGATAGAGCCTCCACTCCTGACCACTGGGAGTCAGCACACAGGGGGTTAAAGGCTTCCAGGAAACAGCTCATAAAACAGGAAGTGGTGCAAGAGGTGTTGTGAAAGGAGTATGGGGATTGCACCTGTGAAGATGAGCTGTGTGTCTGCTGGGAGCTGTTAAGGATTCAGCAAGGATTCTGGAAGTTCTGGAGTGAAGACCCCTCTACAAAAACTGTATGTGCCTTTTCTTTAATTTGTTTTGTGCTGAAGACAAGCAGGACTTTACTTTATGCTGGAGATAAGCGGACTTTGTTTTTATATTTTTCTTGTGTGCTGAATGAAGCTTTATTTTTGGTTTATTTACAAATAAAAGCCTTTTTGTTCAAGTTCAATGGTTTATGCACTTGGTCCCGTGGAGCTATAATCCCCAAAAGTTTACAACTGGTGTCTTGGATGCTGGCAAAGTGCATTTGCAGCTGCAAAGACCGTTTAAAACAAACTGATACTTAGAGACAGTGTGCTTATGGCATGTCTTGGGTGAAGTCAGCTCAGACATTGCAAACAGCAGACAAAGGCATGGAGAAGGTCATCAAGGCTTTGGTACAAGCCACTGCGACCCACAACAAGCCACTGCGACCCAACAGCAAGCTTTAGCAGAGGCAAACCGTCGCCATGAGGAAAGCACACGGCTGCTAACCGCCCAGTTTACGGCCCAGCAGGAGTCCACTCAAGCACAGGTGGCTGCCTTGCAGGAGGCAGTACAGCGGCTGGCTCAGGGATGAGAGCAAACGGTCGTTGCCGCTGGAAACCAAGTGTCCGTGAGAGCCACCCATTTTTTACAAAAGCTAACACCCAGTGATGACGTAGAGGCCTTTCTCACTACCTTTATATGATAGCAGAGAGAGAGGGGTAGCCCCGTGACCAATGGGCTGGCATTATCTCCCCTTTCCTCACCAGTGACCCGCAAAAGGCTTATTTTGACCTCCCATCTGAGCACATCACCAGCTGAAGGCAGAGATCCTGGCCCTCCTGGGAGTGTCCACAGCCGTCCGGGCTCAGAGGGTGCATCGCTGGCGGTACAAACCTGACCAACCACCTAGGTCCCAAATGCACGAACTAGTGCAGCTGGTGAAAAAATGGCTGCAGCTGGAAAAATTGTCGGGCCCACAAATGGAACGGGTGGTGATGGACTGCTACCTGCGGTCCCTGCCAGATGACCTACAGCGCTGGGTAAGCCATGGAGACCCTGCAACTGCTGACCAACTGGTTGAGTTGGTCGAAAGATATACCGTGGTAGAGGACCTGCTTGGGCCTGCCAAGCATCGGGAACCCACAGCAAAGGGAACCAGACCAGCCACAGCACTTAGGAGAGAAGCCCTGCCTGACATTGAAACCCGCAAACCTGCATCATCTTCCGCAGAACCGCGCAGGTTGGTTCCTTTCCCAAGGATGGGAAATCTACAGTGTTGGCGATGTCGGTCCTGGGGGCATACCCGGGCACAGTGCCCGCTGCAGGAGGAGCCTATGGACTGTGGGACTGGTCAGAGAAGCTCCTTCTATGTGCAAAGAGCGTATGCCACTCATCTTGATCTGGCTGCAGGACGGTTTGAGTGTGAAGTGTGGGTGAACCACCTTCCTGCCAGGGCTCTACTGAACTCCGGTAGCATGGTAACACTTGTACATGCCAGGGTGGTCGGGAGACTCGGCCCAGTAAATAAGACTCTATGGGTAGTGTGTATCCATGGGGACACCAGGGAGTACCCCCTGGTCCCAGTGACGGTTTCCTATGGCCATACCTCAGTTACACAAGAGGTTGGGGTGGTAAAAAGTTTAATACATGACATCATAGTGGGGCGGGACTGTCCACTATTTCTCGAACTGTGGAACCAGGTACAGATGGGGCTGCCAGGAGAACTGGGGACACTGGGCCTGGAAGGGACAGAGTCTGAGGGGTCTGGGCCTGAAACCCCCAAAACACACCCCTCTAATATGGAGATACCCATCACTGACAATGAAATTACAGAGAATGCTAATTTGGATGATAATGTTCCAGGTCTCAAAACCGAGTTGAGGGGGGGGGGGGTTTCCCATTACAAGTTATGCTGGGGGAGGATGATGAGGAGCTCTCTCCGGTTGAGGAGGATGAGGAGGAAACATCCTTGAGGCCAGTGCATTCAGACCTGGATGTATCCAGGGGTGCATTTGGCACCGCCCAATTACAGGATCCTACCTTGATCAATGCTCGAGAGCAGGTTTCTGTTATTGATGGGGTCTTACAAATGCCAGGGACAGATCAGAGGTTTCCTCATTTTGCGTTGAAGGGGGACTTGGTATATCGAGTAACTGAGAGCCTGTCAGGGTCACCTGTGGCCAGGTGACAGATGCACACCGTAGGGGGACAGGAGTGCACCGCGAGGTAGTGAACCCTATGGCTGGCTTCTGCGGATAGGAAACTGGGTGGTTGTGGAAAGCGGGACCAGAGGAGCACAACCGGGATCCTAACGGAAGCTAGAGCCAAGATTCCCCAGGGCGCGGAGTCTAAGACCCAGCTGGTCTTCTCCAGGGCCTCTAGTGGTGAGGATGTTATGCTGCAGGCTGGGACCAGGTCGCGGCCCCTGGAGTTTCCTAGCTCACGCCCCGTAGGATAAGGGGAAAAGAGGGGAAGCAGCAGCACAAGATAAGGGAGAACCGAATAACAAGCTGAAGGTCAGGGGCCACAAGCAGACAAGGATAACGAAAGAACGAGCCGAAGGTCAAGGGTCACGAGCAGACAGGGATAGTCGGGGACAAGCCAATAACGTAACAGAAAGACAGACGTAGCACACGGCAGGCAGGAACCCAAACACACAATGCCTAACAAACACGTTGATCAGCAAAGCAGGCTTGCAGTGCACAGGTTAATATAGTGTTCTGTGATAGGGCCTGGGGTGGAGTCAGGCTGGGAGGCGATTATAAAGGAAGCCAGGTGAAGGAGGTCTGGTCTCAAGATGAACACATGAGGAGGAAGGTAAGATGGCAGACAGACATTAATGCATATCCATGACAGTACCCTCCCTCTTACGAGGCCTCCCCCTTCCCCGCCTGGGCCCAGGTTTAGAGGGAAACTTCAGATGAAACTCCTTTAACAGACGAGGTGCAAAGACCTCAGATGCAGTGATCCAAGACCTCTCCTCAGGACCAAACCCTTTCCAATGAACGAGGTACTGAAGAACGCCTTTACAGAGTCGGGAGTCCAGAATTTGACTGATCTCGTACTCCTGATTATCCTCAGAGACAGGCGCCACGGTAGGGAGAGGACGAGAGAATTTATTGAGGACTAAATGCTTTAGAAGAGCAACATGAAAGGAGTTAGTGATTTTAAGGCTCTTAGGAATCTGGAGTTTGAAACAAACCGGATTCAGTTTAGCAGTTACCGTGTATGGACCGATGAATCGTGGAGCAAACTTCAGAGAAGGAACTCGGAGCTTGATGTTCCTGGTAGAGAGCCAGACTTTGTCCCCTGGCTGAAGAGAAGGCGGTTTACGCCTGCGGCGGTCGGCAAAGCCTTTGAATTTTTCAGCAGCTGCCCGGAGGGAATCATGAACGTGACCCCAAACGGAATTGAGAGACTCCTGAACCGAAGCCAAAGCTGGAATGTCTGGAGAACAGATCATGGGAAGAGGAAGTTGAGGGTGTTTTCCATAAACTGTGAAAAAGGGTGTCTTCTGCGAACTGGTATTCACATGATTGTTATGGGAGAATTCTGCCCACGGGAGTAGAGAGGACCAATCGTCATGGTGAGAAGACACAAAGGTGCGAAGAAAGACCTCTAACTCCTGATTAACCCTCTCAGTCTGTCCATTGGATTGGGGATGGTAAGAAGAAGAAAAATCCAAGACAATATTGAGGGATTTGCAAAAGGCTCTCCAAAAACGAGACGTGAATTGGACTCCCCTGTCGGAAACAATATGAGAAGGGACCCCATGTAGGGGCAGAAGGAAGACCAGGAAGAGGAACAAAATGAGCCATCTTGGAGAATCGATCGATTACCACCCAAATGACTGTATTATTCTCAGACAGTGGGAGATCGGTGATAAAATCCATGGCAATATGGGCCCAGGGTTCCTTAGGAATGGGCAAGGGCATGAGGAGACCAGCAGGAGCTTGTGTGGAGGATTTGGACTGAGCACAGACATGACAAGCTTTAACGTAGTCTTTGACGTCTGAGCGGAGATTAGGCCACCAGTAGTGACGACTGATGAGTAGGAAGGATCGGAGGAATCCAGAATGCCCTGCCACCTTGGAATCATGTCCCCAATGAAGGATCTTAGTTCTTAGCTCAGTGGGGACAAAGGTCTTACCAGGCGGAATATTTGACTTCAGGGTGGTAGAGTGGGCAACAATGCATGAGGTTGGAATGATCGGCTCAGGTTCAGGGGCGGACTCCTCGTCCAAAGTGTCAAATGACCTAGAGAGCGCATCAGCCCGACCGTTGCAGGAACCAGGTTTGTAGGTAATCGTGAAATTAAAACGGGCAAAGAAGAGACTCCACCTGGCCTGTCTAGGATTCAGACGTTTAGCATTCTGTAGATACTGTAAATTCTTGTGATCGGTAAAGATCGTTATGGAGTGAGGGGAACCCTCCAAGAGATGACGCCACTCCTCTAACGCCAATTTGATTGCGAGAAGTTCCCGATCACCGATGGCATAATTCCTCTCTGCCTGAGAATTTTTTTTGGAGAAGAACGCACATGGTTGGCGTCTCTTCTCAAAGATTTGAAGAAGCACAGCTCCCACCCCCATTGAGGAAGCGTCCACTTCAATAAAAAATGCATTCCCAGGATTTGGTCTCCTCAAGAGGGGGCCAGAAACAAAGGCCTGTTTCAGGTTGTGAAATGCAGAGACAGCTTCAGGAGGCCAGTCTCTGGCATTCACACCCTTCTTGGTCAAGGCGATAATAGGCGCGGCAATGGAAGAGTAATTCCTTATGAACTGCCTATAATAATTAGTGAAGCCAAGAAAGCGCTGTGTGGCCTTGAGGCTAGCAGGAAGAGGCCAGTGGGTGATAGCCAAGACCTTCCCAGGGTCCATACGAAGACCCGAACATGAGACGAAGCACCCCAAAAACAGGACCTCAGAACATTCAAAGGAACATTTCTCCAGCTTGGCATAGAGATTGTTCTCTCTAAGACGTTGAAGTACAGTGCGGACATGGTTTCTGTGGACGAGCAGATTTTCAGAAAAGATCAGAATGTCATCCAGATAGATGACAACAAACTGGTACAGCAGATCTCTGAAGATTTCATTGACAAAGTTTTGAAACACGGCTGGAGCATTACACAGACCAAAAGGCATCACCAGATATTCGTAATGCCCGTCTCTAGTGTTAAATGCAGTCTTCCATTCGTCACCCTCCCGTATTCGAATGAGATTGTACGCGCCTCTGAGATCCAACTTGGTGAAAATGGAGGCACCCTTCAACCTATCGAATAGCTCAGATATTAAGGGTAAGGGGTATCGATTTTTAATAGTAACCGCATTTAAACCCCGATAATCGATGCAGGGTCTTAAGGTACCATCCTTTGCAGGCGATGAGGATTTCCGGATAAAACCTCTCTCCAGATTCTCTGCGACATACTCTGACATGGCCTGGGTCTCTGGGATGGACAGAGGGTAGGTACGACCCCTGGGTAGAGTTGCTCCGGGGACAAGATCAATAGCACAGTCAAAAGACCTGTGGGGAGGAAGCACCTCAGCTGATTTCTTACAGAACACATCCCGGTAATCGCTGTATGCAGCAGGAAGATCAGAAGAAACAGAAGTGGCAGCAACCGGAAGACTCTCCTTGGGGGTCACCTTGAGAAGACACGACGAGAAACATGAGGAACCCCAGGCCAGGATCTGCCCAGAGACCCAGTCCACATGTGGAGAGTGGAGCTGTAGCCAAGGGAGGCCCAATACAACTGGGGTAGAGGCCTTGGGTAGAATAAGAAAGGATATCCACTCCTGGTGGAGAATCCCTACCGACATCCTAATGGGTAGCGTCTGGAAGCGAATAGGGCCCCCTGGGAGAACAGTGCCATCAATTGCCGAGACTACCAATGGGGTAGTGAGAGGTGAAAGGGTAAGCTTCATAGAAGAAGCAGTTCTCCAATCCATAAAATTGCCGGCAGCCCCGGAATCCAGGTATGCAAGGGTTGACTGAGGAGAAGTGCCTACATGAAGGAACACCGGCAAGAGCAGGCGAGAAGGTGATGTCTCTGGGTCCAATACTCCACCTTCCAAATGTATTAGACCCGAGCGTTTCCCGGACGAAGCGAGCAGGAGTCACGAAAATGACCCTTGCCCCCACAATAGAGGCACAAGCCCAGAGTTCTGCGCCTAGCACGTTCTTCGGGGGTTAGTCTGGTCCGGCCCAGCTGCATAGGTTCTTCAGCAGGTAGAGGATGCTCCACGGAATGAAGGGAGGGGAGCTCAGACTGGCTAGGACCCAGAGAGTGCTGGCGTCTTTTTTTCTAAGGACCTCTCTTGAAAACGAATGTCGATCTGGTTGCATAATGAAATTACATCGTCCAGACCGACGGGAATGGCTCTTCCCGCTAATTCGTCTTTCACTCGGTCAGAGAGGCCATGTAAAAAGGTAGCGACCAGGGCCTCATTATTCCAGCTCAATTCAGCTGTGTGGATACGGAACTGAAGAGCATATTGCCCCACTGAACTAGATTCTTGGCGAAGACGTAAGACAGCACTAGCCGCTGAAGAAGCCCGAGCCGGCTCTTCGAAGATATTACGAAAGAGCTTCAAGAAATCGGACAGACTGGAAACCACTGGATTGTTCCTCTCCCACAGGGGGGCAGCCCAGGCCAAAGCTTCACCGGAGAGGAGGGAAATGATATAGGCTACCTTAGCCCGGTCAGACAGGAAGCTTTGAGGCTGAAGCTCAAAATGAATTGTGCATTGGCTGAGAAACCCCCTGCAGGCCTTGGAGTCCCCAGAGAAACGGAACGGAGCTGGCAATCTTAGTGAGTGTGAGGCTGCGACTGGTGCGATAGGTACAGCCGCTGGTTTACTTGGGGTTGCGGATTCGGGGTTCCCAAGGAGACCTGAAGCTGCTCGAATCGAGAAGCCAGATCCTGGAGGAATCGCATCACCTGAGTCTGATTTGATTCCTGGGTTTCAAGTCTGCGAACTATGCCCTGCAATGGATCATCCGCGGGGAGCGGGATGTCAGCCGGGTTCATGGCTGATCAAACTGTCAGGGTCACCTGTGGCCAGGTGACAGATGCACACCGTAGGGGGACAGGAGTGCACCGCAAGGTAGTGAACCCTATGGCTGGCTTCTGCGGATAGGAAACTGGGTGGTTGTGGAAAGCGGGACCAGAGGAGCACAACCGGGATCCTAACGGAAGCTAGAGCCAAGATTCCCCAGGGCGCGGAGTCTAAGACCCAGCTGGTCTTCTCCAGGGCCTCTAGTGGTGAGGATGTTATGCTGCAGGCTGGGACCAGGTCGCGGCCCCTGGAGTTTCCTAGCTCACGCCCCGTAGGATAAGGGGAAAAGAGGGGAAGCAGCAGCACAAGATAAGGGAGAACCGAATAACAAGCTGAAGGTCAGGGGCCACAAGCAGACAAGGATAACGAAAGAACGAGCCGAAGGTCAAGGATCACGAGCAGACAGGGATAGTCGGGGACAAGCCAATAACGTAACAGAGAGACAGACGTAGCACACGGCAGGCAGGAACCCAAACACACAATGCCTAACAAACACGTTGATCAGCAAAGCAGGCTTGCAGTGCACAGGTTAATATAGTGTTCTGTGATAGGGCCTGGGGTGAAGTCAGGCTGGGAGGAGATTATAAAGTAAGCCAGGTGAAGGAGGTCTGGTCTCAAGATGAACACATGAGGAGGAAGGTAAGATGGCAGACAGACATTAATGCATATCCATGACAGAGCCGAGGGGAAACTGTAGAGCAGTTGCTGGTTCCCCAACTGTATAGGCGGATGCTCCTTGATCTAGCCCACAACGACGCACTGGGAGGACACCTGGGGGCGGAGAAAACAGAGGCCAGGATAACCGACCGGTTTTACTGGCCAGGGGTGAAGGCAGAGGTTAAAAGATATTGTGCATCTTGTCCCATTTGCCAGTTAACTGCCCCAGTGTCCCACTATAGAAACCCTGTAGTCCTTGCCAATTATTGAGGTCCCATTCGAGCAGATCGCTATGGATCTGGTGGGACCCCTGGAAAATTCGGCAAGGGGGCACCAATACATATTGGTCATCCTAGATTACGCAACTAGGTATCCAGAAGCAATCCCTTTGAGGAAAGCTTCCTCTAAGGCCATTGCTCGGGAGTTATTTCAAATGTTCTCACGAACTGGGTTCCCAAAAGAGATGCTGACGGACCAGGGCACCCCTTTTATGTCAATGGTGATGGCGGACTTGTGCAAACTGTTTCAGATTAAGCAGTTGCGGACGTCCTTCTATCACCCGCAGACCGATGGCCTAGTCGAGAGGTTTAATAAAACTCTAAAGTCCATGTTGAAAAGAGTGGTACAGGAAGGATTGGGATATGTTACTCCCTGCCTTGTTGTTTGCCATCCGGGAGGTTCCACAAGCATCCACGGGCTTCTCACCGTTTGAGCTAGTGTATGGACGAAGGCCCCGGGGGTTGCTCAATCTAGCAAAGGAAACGTGGGAAAGTGAGTCCTCACCGCATAAAACCGTGGTAGAGCATATCTCTCAAATGCGAGAGAGGGTGGCTAAGGTGATGCCGCTGGTGAGGGAGCACATGCAGAAGGCTCAGGGTGCCCAAAGAAGAGTGTATAACCGGTCGGCTAAAATTAGACAGTTTCAAGTAGGAGACCGGGTGGCTGTTCTAATACCCATGGTGGAGAGAAAATTCTTGGCCAAGTGGCAAGGCCCATTTGAGGTAGTAGAGAACTACAAGGTGAGGTGAACTACAAGGTACACCAGCCAGGGAAAAGAAAACCCTACCAAATCTATCACGTAAATTTGTTGAAACCCTGGAGAGACAGAGAACTGGTATCCACTGTGGTAGGATTACAGTCAGGGGACCATGCAGGGCAGGGATCGACTTGGTGCAGGTTGCTGCCACCCTAACTAGACCCCAAACCCAGCAAGCAAAAGAGGTTCTGCAAAGAAATAGGGTCATGTTTTCAGGATTGCCCTGTCTCACCAATGTCATCAAGCATGATATTGTAACCGAGCCCAATGTAAAAATACGGTTAAAGCCTTACCGTATCCCAGAAGCTCATAGGGTGGCAGTATCTGAAGAGGTTAAAAGAATGCTCGAACTTGGAATCATTGAAGAGTCACAGAGCGAGTGGTCGAGTCCAATCGTGCTGGTACCCAAACCCAACGGCACCCTCCGCTTCTGTAACGACTTCAGAAAACTTAATGAAGTCTCCAAGTTTGATGCATATCCCATGCCACGGGTAGATGAGCTAATTGAGAGGTTAGGTCCTGCCAGGTATATCACCACGCTGGACCTCACAAAAGGGTACTGGCAGATTCCCCTGACCAAGGAAGTCAGGGAGAAAATAGCCTTCTCTACCCCGGAAGGCCACTTCCAATACAAAAGGATGCCATTTGGTCTACACTCTGCTCCTGCCACGTTCCAAAGGGCCATGGACAAAACTTTGCGTCCACATCAACGGTACGCTTCCGTCTACTTAGATGACATAGTCATCTTCAGCACTGATTGGGAGTCCCATCTTCCCCGGGTTCAGGCAGTCGTAGACTCCTTGAGAAGAGCAGGGTTCACCATCAATCCGGAAAAGTGTGCCGTTGGGGTCGAGGAAGCCAAGTACCTAGGGTATATTGTGGGTAGGGGGCTGGTGAAGCCCCAAATGAGTAAGGTGGAAGCCATACAGGACTGGCCCCGTCCCCTAACCAAGAAGCAGGTGAGAGCGTTTTTGGGCATAGTTGGCTATTATAGGAGGTTTGTTCCCAACTTCGCCACCATTGCTGCACCGCTGACTGACTTGACCAAGGGCAGAAAGTCGGTGATGATAAAGTGGAATGCCGAGACCGAGAAAGCTTTTCAAAAGCTTAAGACGGCATTGTGCCAGGATCCGGTGCTGGTAGCTCCGGATTTCGCAAAGGATTTTGTAGTGCAGACAGACTCTTCAAGTGAGGGGTTAGGAGCAGTCCTGTCGAAGGAAATCAATGGGGAAGAGCACCCCGTGGTTTTTCTTAGTAGGAAGCTGACGGCAGCTGAGAAAAACTACGCTGTGGTAGAGCGGGAGTGTCTTGCCATCAAGTGGGCTTTGGACTCCCTACGATATTTCCTCCTAGGTAGGAGGTTTCGCTTGATGTCAGACCACGTTCCCCTTACCTGGATGAGGTAAAACAAGCACACCAATGACAGGGTAACAAGGATGTTCCTTTCTCTCCAGGAGTTCAATTTCGTGGTAGAGCACAGACCCGGGAGACAACATCAGAATGCCGATGCCCTCTCCCGAGTCCATTGTATGATGTCGAGTGGTGCCTCCAACACCTCCGCGTTGAGGCAGAGGGGGGGGGGATATGTACAGGACGCCAAGGTTGGGTCCTGGACGGGTGCTATATAGCACCAATATTTGGGTTGTGGTCCCTTTAAGGAGTGGTGATGGTGGTCACCCAGAATGGGTGAGGAATTCCCGGCAAAAGAAGTAGTCCAGAGAGGACTGGCTCGCAGTCCTCTTTGTCTTGATAGAGTGTTATTTGGGGCCTGGAATTTCGGAGGCTCTAAAGTGATATTCGGGTGGGATAGAGCCTCCACTCCTGACCACTGGGAGTCAGCACACAGGGGGTTAAAGGCTTCCAGGAAACAGCTCATGAAACAGGAAGTGGTGCAAGAGGTGTTGTGAAAGGAGTATGGGGATTGCACCTGTGAGGATGAGCTGTGTGTCTGCTGGGAGCTGTTAAGGAGCTGTTAAGGATTCAGCAAGGACTCTGGAAGTTCTGGGGCGAAGACCCCTCTACAAAAACTATGTGTGCCTATTCTTTAATTTGTTTTGTGCTGAAGACAAGCAGGACTTTACTGGAGATAAGCGGACTTTGTTTTTATATTTTTCCTGTGTGCTGAATGAAGCTTTATTTTTGGTTTATTTACAAATAAAAGCCTTTTTGTTCAAGTTCAACGGTTTATGCACTTGGTCCCGTGGAGCTATAATCCCCAAAAGTTTACAACTGGTGTCTTGGATGCTGGCAAAGTGCATTTGCAGCTGCAAAAACCGTTTAAAACAAACTGATACTTAGAGACAGTGTGCTTATGGCATGTCTTGGGTGAAGTCAGCTCAGACATTGCAAACAGCAGACAAAGGCATGGAGAAGGTCATCAAGGCTTTGGTACAAGCCACTGCGACCCAGCAACAAGCCACTGCGGCCCAACAGCAAGCTTTAGCAGAGGCAAACCGTCGCCATGAGGAAAGCACACGGCTGCTAACCGCCCAGTTTACAGCCCAGCAGGAGTCCACTCAAGCACAGGTGGCTGCCTTGCAGGAGGCAGTACAGCGGCTGGCTCAGGGATGAGAGCAAACGGTCGTTGCCGCTGGCAACCAAGTGTCCGTGAGAGCCACCCATTTTTTACAAAAGCTAACACCCAGTGATGACGTAGGGGCCTTTCTCAGTACCTTTATATGATAGCAGAGAGAGAGGGGTAGCCCCGTGACCAATGGGCTGGCATTATCTCCCCTTTCCTCACCAGTGACCCGCAAAAGGCTTATTTTGACCTCCCATCTGAGCACATCACCGGCTGAAGGTATAATCCCCAAAAGTTTACACTCTCTACCCCTCAGCTCACTCCCATAAGTCTCCTCGCGCATCACTAATTTACTGACCGACATATCAGCCTTGATGTCACACCACTTTCTCAAACTCAGTCTATCCAAAACCGAGCTCATAATATTTCCTTCCCCTGACTTCTCTGTCAAAATCAATGGCTCTACTATAAACCCATCCCCACATGTCAAAGTTCTACAGTAGATATAATCCTGGACTCTGAACTATCCTTTCGGCCCCACGTCCAAAGCATGCCTCATTAACCTCTGCAACATCTCCAAGACACGCCCCGTCCTAACCAATGACACCACAAAGCTCCTAATTCACTCCCTGGTCATCTCTCACCTTGACTACTGCAACTTCCTCTTCATTGACTTAACTTTACATAGGCTGTCTCTCCATCAGTCTGTCACGAATGCTGCTTCCAGACTCATCTGCAGATGGCAGCAGGATTGCAGATAATACTGGGATGCCTTGTCGTGGCCTATATAGCTTACGCATGTATTTGCAAATGTGTGCGTGAACTGTTAGACAGGACAATTCAGTTTGTTGCAGGTTGGTTGGTAAGTTGAGCTAGGATTTTTTCTTTGTTATTGTTTGACATATATTAATTGCCACTAATGATGTACATGTTACGTCCTTCCTAGCACCAGGCTCTGTTCTCAGCATATCGAGGAGCCAGAAAGTACCATTGCATGGTGTACATTCTAAGAGAAGAGTGTTTAGAAATAGAGATGATGCATGATTCTAAGAAAAACAATTTTTTGTTAGTGGGATTTTTTTTTTCAATAGAAACTATGCATGTCTCTTTTGACTAAAAACTCAAATTTCTAGCAATTTTTCTAAGTGGGACTTTAGTCCTGGTTAAAAAAAACATGCATTCAGGCAGAATAATGTTGTCCTCTTAGGCCTCATGCACACTGGGCTTAAAAAACATCGCTTTTACAGGCGTTTGGGGGCACTCTTTTTCAGCCTGTAAAAGCACCTCTAAGCACACATACACTATATATTGTCAAAAGTATTGGGATGCCTGCCTTTTACACACACATGAATTTAATGGCGTCTTAGTCTGCATGGTTCACTATTGAGTTGGCACACCCTTTGCCGCTATAACAGCTTCAACTCTTCTGGGAAGGCTTTCCACAAGGTTTAGGAGTTTGTCTATGGGAATGTTTAACATTCTTCTAGAAGCGCATTTGTGAGGTCGGGCACTGATGTGGACAAGAAGGCCTGGCTTGCAATCTCCGGTCTAGTTCATCCCAAAAAGTTTCTATCAGGTTGAGATCAGGACTCTGTGCAGGCCAGTCAAGTTTCTCCACCCTAAACGCACTCATCCATGTCTTTATGGACCTTGCTTTGTGCACTGGTCCAAATCATTTGGTGGAGGAAGGATTATGGTGTGGGGTTGATTTTCAGGGGTTGGGCTGCGTCTGTGGTCCTTGTGAGAAAGAAATATGGAAGCCTTCGGTTCTGTGTAGACTACAGTGCCTTGCAAAAGTATTCACCCCCCTTGGGTTTTTACCTATTTTATTACATTACAGCCTTTAGTTCTATGTTTTTTTAATATAAATAATATGTGATGGATCAGAACACAATAGTCTAAGTTGGTGAAGTAAAATTAGAAAAATATATACATAAAACTATTTTTCAGAAATAAAAAAATGATAATTGGCATGTGCGTATGTATTCACCCGCTTTGTTATGAAGCCCATAAAAAGCTCAGGTGCAACCAATTACCTTCAGAAGTCACATAATTAGTGAAATTATGTCCACCTGTGTGCAATCTTAGTTTCACATGATCTGTCATTACATATACACACCTTTTTGAAAGGCCCCAGAGGATGCAACAACTAAGAAAGGGGCACCACTAACCAAACACTGGCATGAAGACCAAGGAACTCTCCAAACAAGTAAGGGACAATGTTGTTGAAAAGTACAAGTCAGGGTTAGGTTATAAAAAAAACATCCAAATCTTTGATGATCCCTAGGAGCACCATCAAATCTATCATAACCAAATGGAAAGAACATGGCACAACAGCAAAACTGCCAAGAGACAGCCGCACACGAAAACTCACGGACCGGGCAAGGAGGGCATTAATCAGAGAGCAGGTACAGAGACCTAAGGTAACCTGGAGGAGCTGCAGAGTTCCACAGCAGAGAAGGGAGTATCTGTACATAGGACAACAATAAGCCGTATGCTCCATAGAGTTGGGCTTTATGGCAGAGTGGTCAGAAGAAAGCCATTACTTTCAGCAAAAATTCAAAATGGCACGTTTTGAGAGTTTGCGAAAAGGCATGTGGGAGACTCCCAAAATGTATGAAGGAAGGTGCTCTGGTTTGATGAGACTAAAATGTTACTTTTTGGCCATCAAAGAAAACGCTATGTCTGGCGCAAACCCAACACATCACATCACCCTAACATCCCCACAGCATGATGCTGCCACCACCATGTTTCACTGTGGGGATGTTTTTCAGCAGTCGGGACTGGGAAACTGGTCAGAATTCAGGGAAAGATGGATGGTGCTAAATACAGGGATATTCTTGAGCAAAACCTGTACCACTCTGTGTGTGATTTGAGGCCTGTGGCACTATTCAAGTAAGGGGGCATTTGTCTGTCCATTTTTTTACTATTTTTTATTAAACGAGATTACACTATTGTTGTTTTCTCTCTTTTGTGTCCCGCATATGCATGATCGAGCCTCCAGGAGGCAGGGAATCTCAGTTCCATGTATGAAATCTCTACTCATATTAGCAAGTGCCGCTTGCAACAAGCGCTTTTGACTCCTTTTTAATTAAACAAGTCAATATGATCTGGTAAGCAGCCAATCTTCTTTGAGCACTATTGGGTGTCACATACTAAGTTGGTGGAGGCTATCACATCAAGATATATTTCTGATTTTTGGATCAAGTACATTCAAGCTTCATCCTATTACTGAATGTTATGAACTGTTGGAATATCACTGTTCACTATTCATTTGGACTATTATCAAGGACACTTATGTTGTATTTTGTGTTTTTCAAATTTGACACCGACCAGCAGGGGTGTCAATTCATTTAAGTGCATTTCAATTTCACATAGCTCTGTTTGATGAGTCACAGCTCCTATGGTTTTTTGATTACACACTTGGGTTGGTGTTACACTTTGTAATTTGTTATTTTTCCACACTTTCATAGTGTGGTATATTTGCAGATATCTTAAATATTGCTTCACAGGTTTCTAATATAGCACTGTGGTCGGCGCCCCCACTATACATGTACGGTGTGTATGTATAACTATACCAACAGTATAAGTCCTGAATGAGTTGCTGTTGTGACCGGGGGACTGGGTGTTGATGAAAAATATCAAAAATCATAGGGGCAGCAAACTGAAACCCAAATGGAAATGTACCCCTTATCAGGTAGAAAAACAGCCCTTCCCTCCAACTCCATTGTACGATGTAGTCTCGGAAGTTCCTAATCCCATTACAAGATGCCTCCACCCTAACCTACTAAGACCTTGTTGTGACGAACGTGGGTCAGATTCCTGCCCTTCTCACCAACTCGTGACAAAGAACTCATCAATCTCACACCACGCTGTCACTGATATGCCACAATGACACTCTTGGCCTCACCCTGCACAAAGATTTTCCAGCTTGCGGGACCACAATCTAAGTGCCAAGAGACTGAGAGTGATTGTCACTGGGTTAAGTTAACTAAGCAATTAACCCTTTAAATTGGCTGGTGCGGGGCGTGGCTTAGTAATGGCCAAGTAAAGACGTGCACTGGAGGAGCTCCTGGCTTAATCCGACCTGTAACGGCCACCCAACAGTTTTATCCCATGTGAGTACGGCATGAGTACCCTTAAACGGTATAGGACAAGATCGGCGACCCGGGGGAACTGACTTCATACCTCCCAACCCGGAATACAGCGTTTTTTCAGGGACACACTGCAAACCTCGCCGGGCGCCATTGTAGCTGCACCATGCGCGATCCGCATGGAGACGGGCACCGACACGCCGCTGGCAAGCCTCCCTGCATTATCTCCAGAACAAGACAATCTCACGGAGACCCCTGCTGCTTTCCGGTCTGACATGGTGGGCCCGTCGCAAAGCCAGAGCCGCTTAGATGAAGACCTTCGGGCCATACTGCAGGCCCTGCCTACGTTGTCGGACATTGAGGCCTTAATTCTGCGCATAGAAGAGGCACACAGCAGGGACATGCAGGCGGTGAAAACTGAGCTACATTCCCTCACAGACCGCGTGACCACCAGAGAGACCTCGGGTGCTGGCCCTGGAACATACACAGGATACTCAAGCAATGGAGGCCCAGGAGATGCAGCTCCACCTGGAAGAAATGGAGGACCGCAGTCGCCGCAATAACCTACGGCTGCGGGGACTCCAGGAAGCCACAGGCCTGGAGGATCTGGCAGAGACAGTCACGGCCATATTCCACAGGCTCATGGAGGCCCGCCACCTTCCCTGGAAATGGACCGTGTGCACCGAGCTCTCGGGCCCAAGTCCGCAGATCCCGCAAGGCCCCGCAATGTATTTTGCCACCTACACCGCTACTCGCAGAAGGAAATAATCCTACGCAAAGCCTGGGAACATGGGGACGTCGAATTTGATGGTGTACAGATTCAGATCCTCCCGGATCTATCCAGAGCTACTCTGCAGAGGAGAGCGCTACTGAAACCGGCACTGGAGGTGGCGAGCGGGCATGGCTGCACCTAAAGATGGGGATACTCTTTAGCAGTGATATTCCGCACGGCGCAAACCTCCTTCACGTTACGAACACCCGCAGACCTCCCGACGTTCTTTACTTTCCTGGAGGCAGAACCGGTTCAGGTACCGAACTGATTACAGAAAATCCCGCGACCAACGGGCCGCTCGGGCCCTGCCACAAGCAGATCTAACCTGCCTGCCCGCTCTCAGAGGTTCTGGGGGAGATCCCGCGCGCCATCCATTAACGGGTAACGTGAGTCATAAGAGCACCTTTCAAACACTATCCTTTGTTTCACACGGGTTGACTGTTTACCCCCCTCTTCTTTAGCAGGCTCCCCCATTTTGAAACCTCCAGTTTCCACGCCCCATTAGTAAGCACCCCCACCACTCCCACGACCAAGCAGAAGTTGGGTGACTTTTTCTCCGTGCCAGCCTGATCCATCCCTGCATCCATCTCCCCCTTGCCCAGCCCCATGGAATACTTACGCTACCCCCCTAGCACGAGACACCACCTGATACGGTCCTCCTCTGGCCTTCAAGGGAACTGTTTATGTTTTGTTTCTCCCGTTTTGACCCTTGGTAGTCCCATGCGGAGCTCCCCCGTGGTGCATGCAGAGAACTGGACCCCTGTGGCCCCTTGCTTTGAAAGACATGCGGTGAACAGAACTTTGCCCCTCCCCCCCTATGGCTACTACCCATCTGCTTGCCTCCTTGCTAGTCCACTCCATACCCGTGGCAAGTGACGAGAGTGACCTAACTCGGCAAGTTTCCACACGTTAGAGTGCTCTCTATCCACCAGCCTGCAGCGGGTTAGAAGTGACAGCATTTTCACTGCTCAGCATACATTCTTTTGCAGGTGCGTTCTGTGTTATGGATCTGTAGGCCCCATGGACACATTTGTCCCAAAACACTCGGGCCGGTAAGGACTTCTGAATGAAACTGAGTGGCATATGTGATGCTGATGTGGGGGACTGTATTGCTTTTTAGCGGTGGGGGGAGCCAGGACGGGTCTTGCAAGGGGTGCCTGGTGACACCTGGTTCTCCGGGGGTCCTGTGATGGACCACATACGGTTGGGAACCATAGGACCTCTGTATGACTGTTTGAATATGAAACCTAAGGGGGGCTAGAAATGACATGGCAGGGTTGGTGGGACTGGAGAAAACCAAATGTTGTTGAGGGCGGCGGGTCGTGACCCTCCCCTCGGTACTTGTCCCTCGGGACGACCATGTTCACCTGATAAGGGAGGGCCCACGGTAGGTGCTGACCTTGGAGGGGTGGAATCTTGGAGGCAACGTATCAAATGGGGAATACTCCTGTACAGTCTGCATTATTGTCAACCTGTGTGTTAACCATGTTTACTAAGTTGCTTTTGTTTATAGTGTGTTATCTGTTATGTTTCTGACCTACATGTATATCATCCGTTTAATACCTGACACCCGCCAACCACTCACAACCACATTCTCTGTAAAGGCTGGGAGGGTTGGGGAGAGCCGGGGGACCTCCCAACGTCTCTTGCTGATCACACTCCCACATAGACCAATGTTACACTGGGGAGTGTACTAGCAAAATTTTGCTAACACTTTAGTTCCCTATTTGACCAAGGTGGTGCCTACTGGAAGACACCACCTCTGGTACACACTCGCCCCCCCCCACAGGGTTACTTACCCTGAGGGGGTTCTTTTTCTCTTTCTCTTTTTCCCCCCTTCACACTCCAATATCACAAAACCCCCCCCCCCCCATGAACATGGACAAACTTAACGTCATTACCCTAAATGCGAAGGGACTTAACGTCCCAGAAAAGAGACGGATGTTGCTAAATGACATGAAACACATGAGAGCAGACACAAAACAAGACTAAAGGTTGGGACTTTGGGGCATGGCCAACGACTGGGATGTGAGGACGTGCTTAGCCTGAGCTCCGTCCATGCCGCTTACATTCTGACTGAATCCTGCTGATCCGTTCGCCATCCGAGGATCCGGTTTGTCCCCACAGCAGCCAGGGAACCTTGTGCCTACTGGGAGATGGTCAAATACGACCCACCGATGGAGGAAGCCTCAGGATCCGGCCCGCAGCCCCCGTTATGCAAACAGAGGCAAGATGGCACCGGTCACCATGCTGCAGACACATGCAGCCAGCCATCCTCAGAAGCCTGCAGGGA
Organism: Rana muscosa; assembly: GCA_029206835.1. Taxonomy (NCBI): domain Eukaryota; kingdom Metazoa; phylum Chordata; class Amphibia; order Anura; family Ranidae; genus Rana; species Rana muscosa. The sequence continues at coordinate 59,943,171 of CM055123.1, forward strand.
AGGGTGAGTCACACTGTTCCCCCCCTGTTCTAAGCCCGGAAGATCCTTTCCTGTTCTCTCCAGCTGAGGACATTGCCCCTGATACTCCCAGCAAGGACACTGCTGATGCAGGCCCTGCAGAGCCATCCCTGTCCCAGATCATGGAGGCCATCCAGCACAGCCATGCTTCCCTGACCACCCAAATGGACTCCATTGAAACAGACTTATCCTTCCTAAAACAGGATGTCCATAACCTCCGCCACAGGGTGTCTAATGCTGAGCAGCGCATTAGTACGCTGGAGGATGAGACCCGTCTATTACAGGGCTCTATTAGGGAGCTACGCCAGGCCCAGGATTACACAGCAGATAAGCTCACTGAAATGGAGGACCGTTTACGGAGGAGCAATTTACGTTTCCTGGGGTTCCCAGAGGGGGCTGAGGGTAGAACCCCAGAGGTCTTTATGGAAAGATGGCTAATCACCACATTCGGCGCTTCAACCTTTTCACCGTTAATCGCCATTGAACGGGCACATAGGGTTCCCATGCGCCCCCTCCCACCTGGGGCTCAGCCACGTGCCATGATCATCAAACTCCTGCACTTCAGGGACAGGGAGGCAATTCTTGGTGCTGCCAGAGAAAAGGGAAGGGTGTCCTTTAATGGGAGTGGAATTACTATTTTCCCTGACTTCTCTGTAGCTACACAAAAGCAGAGGGCCACTTTCCTGGCTATTAAACGCAGGCTCCGTGAGCATCATCTCCCCTATGGCATGCTATATCCTGCTTGATTGAGGATTGTCTACCAGGGCAAGGCCTACTTCTTCACGGATCCTAAGGAGGCATCTCACTGGGTGGATACCCTGGGACATCCTGAACGCCGGAATCAGAATCAAAGATCCCCTCCGTGCTGACATCGCACCTAACCTGCATTTTTTGATAGCTACACCTTGTGCCTTATGTGACCTACGTTACCCCTTTCCAGCAAAGGACAGCTGAGGGGGGGTAGGAGTGGGCCTGGAAATCCTTACGCCTGTGATCATCTCACTCCCCTCTTTACAGTTATATGAAAGTGGCGAACTACATTCTACTAACTTTGTTTGTTTCCTACTTGTTTGATCTGGATGACTGCTGCATTTTTTCCTTCAGACTCAGGGTCAACTAGCATACTTGTCCTGTGCGGACACGGATGGTAGCCCGCGTCTAAGGGACTTTAACGTTCTTCAGGGTTGGTTAGTTTGGGGTCTGTGTCATGACCCCCCTGCTTTGCAGTTTTGGTTTTGGGAAGTTTTTATTTGTATGTGTTTTGTTCTGCAGTGCTGGTATCCATTTGTGCATGTCCATCTAAAGGCTGGTATAACTGACCCTTATGTAATGCATCTGATCACTTTATTTCCTATGCTCTTGCCTTATCTTTTTGACCTGTTTTATACCTTGTGCGCTTCCCCTGGTTCGTGGGACTTCGGTCCTTGCTTGTCTCTGGCGGGCCATGGGAAGTGGGTACGGTTAACCATGTGCTTTACGCCTCCCTATGTCTAAGCTACGTTTGGTGTCTTGGAATGTACGGGGGCTGAATTCCAAGGTGAAAAGATCTCTGATGTTTGACTACTTGGCACGCCACAATCCGCATGTAATCCTACTTCAGGAAACCCACCTCCAGGGCTCTAGAGTCATGGCCCTCAAACGGGCAAAAATTGCCTATGCCCTCCATTCTACATACTCCACATATGCCACGGGGACCTCCATCCTAATAGCCAAATCAGCCCCGGTTAGTATTAAGCATGTTAAACTGGACCCGCAAGGGTGTTTTGTAGTTGTTGTACTCAAACTTATGGGAAGACCATATACCGTGACTAGCCTGTATGCCCCTCCCCCCTTCACTAAATTGTTCTTTGAAAGAGTTATGACCTCCATTCTAACGATAGCAGAGGGTCCTTTACTAATAGCGGGTGACTATAATACAGTACTGGATAATTCCATAGACAGGTTACATTGCTCTTCATTACCCCCCCACTCCCCTGGGTTCCTTCTTAAATCAATTTGACTTGGTGGAGGCCTGGAGGTGGAAGCATGCAGACAGGAGGGAGTATTCGTGTCACTCTGAGTCACACGGTACTCTGTCTCGTATAGATTTGTGTCTGGTCTCGTCGGATCTGCTTTCCATGATATCAGAGGTTAAATACCTCCCTAGGGCGATATCCGACCATTCTCCTTTGATGGTGGACCTTGCCCTGGGCTCCTCCTCCTATCGGGTGTGACGACTGAGCCCACTGTGGTTGGCGGATGAGATCGTGGTGAACCAATGTATGACGGAGATGAAATCATACTGGCTACTTAATAAACGGTGCATCCGTTCCAGTGGTATGGGATGCCTTTAACCACTTAAGCCCCGGACCATTTTGTAGCTAAAGGACCAGAGGTGATTTCAGAATTTTGCACTGCGCTGCTTTAACTGTAAATTGTGCGGACATGCAATGTTGTACCCAAACGAAATTTGCGTCCTTTTCTTCCCACAAATAGAGCTTTCTTTTAATGGTATTTGATTGCCTCTGCGATTTTTTTTTTTTTTTTGCGATATAAACGGAAATAGACCGAAATTTTTTTTAAAAAAATGATATTTTCTACTTTTTGTTATAAGAAAAATCGAATAAACTCAATTTTAGTCATACATTTAGGCCAAAATGTATTCAGCCACATGTCTTTAGTAAAAAAAATGTCAATAAGCGTATATTTATTGGTTTGCGCAAAAGTTATAGCGTCTACAAACTAGGGTACATTTTCTGGAATTTACACAGCTTTTAGTTTATGACTGCCTATCTCATTTCTTGAGGTGCTAAAATGGCAGGGCAGTACTAAACCCCCCCAAATGACCCCATTTTGGAAAGTAGACATCCCAAGGAAATTGCTGAGAGGCATGTTGAGCCCATTGAATATTTTTTTTTTGTCCCAAGTGATTGAATAATGACAAAAAAAAAATAAAAAATTACAAAAAGTTGTCACTAAATGATATATTGCTCACACATGCCATGGTTATATGTGGAATTACACCCCAAAATACATTTTGCTGCTTCTCCTGAGTACGGGAATACCACATGTGTGGGACTTTTTAGGAGCCTAGCCGCGTACGGGACCCCGAAAACCAAGTACCGTCTTCAGGATTTCTAGCCACAAATTTTTGATTTCACTCCTCACTACCTATCACAGTTTCGAAGGCCATAAAATGCCAAAATAGCACAAAACCCCCCCAAATGACCCCATTTTGGAAAGTAGACACCCCAAGCTATTTGCTGAGAGGCATGGTGAGTATTTTACAGCTCTCATTTGTTTTTGAAAATGAAGAAAGAAAATATATATATATTTTTTTTTCAATTTTCAAAAACTTTGTGACAAAAAGCGAGATCTGCAAAATACTCACAATACCTCTCATCAAATAGCTTGGGGTGTCTACTTTCCAAAATGGGGTCATTTGGGGGGTTTTGTGCCATCTGGGCATTCCATGGCCTCCGAAACTGTGATAGGCAGTGAGAAGTGAAATCAAAAATTTACACCCTTAGAAAGCCTGAAGGCGGTGCTTGGTTTTTGGGGTCCCGTACGCGGCTGGGCTCCCAAAAAGTCTCACACATGTGGTATCCCCGTACTCAGGAGAAGCAACAGAATGTATTTTGGGGTGTAATTCCACATATGCCCATGGCATGTTTGAGCAATATATCATTTAGTGACAACTTTGTGCAAAGAAAAACATTTTTTTTATTTTTTCCGCAACTTGGGTCAACATATAAAATATTCCATGGACTTGACATGCCTCTCAGTATATAGCTTGGGGTGTCTACTTTCCAAAATGGGGTCATTTGGGGGGGTTTTGAACTGTTCTGGCATTTTATACACAACATTAGGAAGCTTACATCCACTCTTCTAACCACTTGAAGACAAAGCCCTTTTTGACACTTTTTGTTTACATGAAAACATTTTTTTTTTTTGCAAGAAGATTATGTTGAACCCCCAAACATTATATATATTTTTAAAGCAAAGGCCCTGCAGATTAAAATGGTGGGTGTTGCATTTTTTTTTTCTACACAGTATTTGTGCAGCGATTTTTCAAACGCATTTTTTGGGGAAAAAATACACTTTTTTTAATTTTAATGCACTAAAACACACTATATTGCCCAAATGTTTGATGAAATAAGAAATATGATCTTAGGCCGAGTACATAGATACCAAACATGACATGCTTTAAAATTTCGCACAAACGCGCATTGGCGACAAACTACATACATTTTTAAAAGCCTTTAAAAGCTTTTACAGGTTACCCCGTTAGATTTACAGAGGAGGTCTACTGCTAAAATTACTGCCCTCGATCTGACCTTCGCGGTGATACCTCACATGCATGGTGCAATTGCTGTTTACATATGACGCCAGACCGACGCTTGCGTTCGCCATTGGGCAAGAGCAGGGCAGGACAGGGGTGCTTTTTTTTTTTTTTTTTTTTTTTTTTTTTTATTAATTTTGCTTTTTTATTTTATTTTTAAATTGTTCCTTCCATATTTTTTTTTTTTTTATTATTGTTATCTCAGGGAATGTAAATATCCCCTATGATAGCAATAGGTAGTGACAGGTACTCTTTTTTTGAAAAAACTGGGGTCTTCTAGACCCTAGATCTTTCCTCTGCCCTCAAAGCATCTGACCACACCAAGATCGGTGTGGTAAAATGCTTTCCCAATTTCCCAATGGCGCTTTTTCTATCCGGGGGGGGGGGGCATTCCCTCCCACTGCTTGTAAAAGCAGTCCATAGGCTAATTAGCCACTAGGATTGCTTTTACATGAAAGCCGGCCGCTGGCTGAAAAGAATGATACCAAGATGATACCTAAACCCGCAGGCATCATTCTGGTATAAACATTCAAAGTCCAGCAACATACCAGTACGTTGCTGGTCCTTGTTGGACATGTATTGTAATCTTTTTTTTTCATACATCCAGTTGGCTGAACGAAAAAAGAGATTGATCGGTGGGTATGCCCACCATTAGAATACCGCCCTTCATCCACCCACTTCTAATGATGGGCATACATGCACCATTTATATATGCCGAAGCATGGGGGCATCCTCCCGCGAAAAAGTTATGCCGCACACACATGGTCGGACTTTTCCACGGGCAAGCCTCCGTCGGAATTTCGACCGTATGTACGCGGCATTAGGAGCAAAATCGCTCCTCCGCCCCTGCTGCCCCAATGCTTCGGCATATATGCTTTTTTTTTTTTAACTGTGGTGGTGAAATCACCTCCTACAGCTCTGGAGTCGCAGGGATCAGGCCTGTCTCTGCGAACGCTGAAGTTATGTGTGTTGTGTTTTGTAAGTGACAGTGATCGATCGATACTGCACTTGGGTGGCCTGGGCTGGACGGAGGGGCAAAACGCAGGTGCTAGCAGGTATCTGGGCTGATCCCGCTAACACTGCGTTTTTGGGAACCCTAAACTGCTGGGGACGCTAGTATAGATCTGATCAGATCAGATATTGATCTGATCAGATACTATACCACTAAGGGGGGTGTATGCTTCACGCGTGGGTGTTAGCGTTACTGGCACTAACCTGACGCTGCCTGGGGTGTGACGCAGACCCTCTGACGCTAAAACCTAATTGATATCACCCGCCGAGCGATCAGGGGGTTAAACCTTTATTGGGTTATATATACGGCGGGTGCCCTGACACTATAAAAAGCAAACTAACTAACCAGCGTCACCCGTAACACTTATATGGTGATCACTGGTGAAAGGGTTAACTAGGGGCAATTAGGGGGTTAAAACCTTTATTAGATAATATATGGGGGTACCTGACGCTATAAAAACCTGCGGTGAACCTAAAAAAAATTACTGGCTACCGATCTGCATCACCGACGCTAAGACAGCGATCAGAAAAATGATCGCCTAGCGACAGTGGTGATAGGGGTTGAAAGGGTTACCTGGGGGGCGATCAAGGGGGTTAAACCTTTATTAGATAATTTATGGGGGTACCTGACGCTATAAAAACCTGCGGCGAACCTACATTTTTTTACTGGCTACCGATCCGCATCACCGACACTAAGACAGCGATCAGAAAAATGATCGCTTAGCGACAGTGGTGATAGGGGGTGAAAGGGTTACCTGGGGGGCGATCAAGGGGGTTAAACCTTTATTAGATAATTTATGGGGGTACCCGACGCTATAAAAACCTGCGGCGAACCTAAAAAAAAATTCTGGCTACCGATCTGCATCACCGACACTAAGACAGCGATCAGAAAAACGATCGCTTAGCGACAGTAGTGATAGGGGGTGAAAGGGTTACCTGGGGGGCGATCAAGGGGGTTAAACCTTTATTAGATAATTTATGGGGGTACCCGACGCTATAAAAACCTGCGGCGAACCTAAAAATAATTACTGGCTACCGATCTGCATCACCGACGCTAAGACAGCGATCAGAAAAATTATTGCATAGCGACGGCGGTGCTAGGGGGTGAAAGGGTTATCTGGGGGGTGATCAGGGGGTTAAACCTTTATTAGGAGGGGTTAGGGGGCTACACTGGACCTAAAACTAACTTTGGTGACACTTTTACAGTCACAAATGTCACTGATTGCAGTGATCAGTAAATAAATGGTCACTGCAATCAGTGACACTGTGACTGGGGGCTGGGGGGTGATCTGGGGGGGCGATTTGTGTGCCTATGTGTCCTGGTGTCAGTGTAGTGTTAGTGCACTGACCTGTGTGTCTTCTCTTGTACGGCGCTCGGTATATGTGAGCGCCGCATGAGAGATTACATCACTTCCTCCTGCTTCCTCTGCCTGTGTTTACATTACACAGCAGAGGGAGCATTTTCATTCGACGGGAGCGATCGCAGGGGGGGTGGCCGGAATCGAATGGCCGCTCCCTCATCTCGGATCGCTCCCCAACGAATACCGACCGCTCCCTGTATAAGAGGGGGGTCCGATCGGACCCCCCAACTGTACAAAGGCAATCACGTACACTGTACGTGATTGTGCCTGTCGGTGCCATTCTGCCGATGTACATATACAGTGAGCGGTCGTTAAGTGGTTAAGGCCACTACACGTGGCTCTTTTGCTGCAGCGGTTGGTCAGACACGCAAGGCCTCTATGTCCAAGTTGATGGATGCAGAGGGGGCTCTCAGGGAGGCAGAAGCCACTTATACCGCGACTCCCTCTCCTGAGACACGTGCTGCCTGGAAGCATGGGTCCAGAGAATTGGACCTAGTGCTTTTGGAACGCACCCAGAAGAAGCTGTTATACCAGAATCAGTGAATCTTTGCGTTTGGTGACAAGAACAGCCGTTTGTTGGCATATCTTTCTAAACCTGACTATCAGCCATGCAGCATACCCAGAATTAAGAGCGCAGAGGGCATAGTGGTAGAACAGAACAATGAGATCATGGAAGCCTTTATCTCCTTTTACTCCTCCCTATATGCTACTAGAGCTCACTACACGATTGTGGAATTGGATGACTATCTTGCTGATATTTCGTTGCCCAGACTTCAGACCCAACAGGCGTCAGACCTTGACGCTCCTCTGACGACTGAGGAAATTGGGGAGGCTATCCAATCCTTTGCCAGAAACAAAACGCCGGGACTGGATGGGTTCCCCATCGAGTGGTATTTGCAATACAAAGATTTGCTTATACCCCTAAGCAGGGTATATGATTTTGCTATGAAAACGGGACAGCTACCCCCCTCTATGTCGGAGGCATTGATTGTCCTCATTCCTAAGCCACATAAGGATCACCTCCTATGTGAATCTTACAGACCAATATCACTCATCAACTCGGATGTTAAGATTTTGGCCAAGGTGCTCGCCCGGCGATTGAACACAGTTATTACTACCATTATTGGTGCGGACCAAACTGGGTTCATCCCTGGGCGATCGACCTCCATCAACCTGCGGAGATTGTTCACCAATCTTCAGGCCACTCATGCGGAGATGGGTTCCAGGGCTGTTCTGACCTTGGACGCACACAAGGCATTTGATTCAGTCGAATGGCCTTATCTGCTGGAGGTCCTGGCAAAGTTTGGTTTTGGCGGTACCTTCATCAGATGGGTCCAGCTGCTATATTCGAAACCCACTGCTCGGCTGAGGGTGAACGCAGACGTGTCTGATCCCTTTCCGATAAAGAGAGGTACCAGACAGGGGTGCCCTCTGTCGCCGTTGCTCTTTGCACTGGCGATAGAGCCCTTGGCAGCACTGATAAGATCTTGCGGGGAGGTTACGGGACTGGAGGAGAAGGTGTCTCTTTATGCTGACGACATGTTGATCTATTTGTCGGACCCCCAGTCGTCTCTCCCAGTCCTGCTGGAGATTATTGGCAAGTTTGGGCATTTCTCCGGGTTCCGGGTTAACTGGGACAAGTCCATCTTATTTCAGATTGACCAGGCAGACCCACCCAGGCTACCTTCCTCTTGCCCACTACAAATAGTCACCTCCTTCCAATATTTAGGAGTTATGGTACAGCTCCCTATTACCTCTTACGCTAAACTCAATATAGACCCCCTTATAGGGAGAATGAAGACCACATTCAAAACCTGGGCAAATCTCCCATTTACCTTATTGGGCAGGATTAATATTTTTAAAATGATATTCCTGCCACGATTTCTGTATGTATTGGGTAATTCACCAATATATGTCACTAAGCTTAAATTTAAAGAAATAGACTCCATCCTTACTTCCTTTTTATGGAGGGGGTGAGTAGTCAGGATTGCCAAGACCACCCTCCAGTTACCGGTACTGGAGGGGGGATTGGCCTTACCCTGCCTCCACATCTATTATATTGCCTCACAATTGGCTCATGCACATTGGTGTTTTTTTCCTGAAGCCAACAACGCAGCCACTGCTTTGGAGGCTGCTATTCTTACCTCCTACGAATCCCTGCAGAACCTGATTTATCGTATGTCCCTTAGAGGGCGGGAGGGTACGAGTGTCCTGGCAATGACTATAAGGCTTATTAAGCTAACAAAACTACAGTCGTTCGCTGACAGTAATACTTACTCGCCGAACACTCCACTCTGGGGGAACCCGACTCTACCAGAGTTCTTCCGCAGATCCGACGAGGGATTCTGGTCGAAAAGGGGGGTAAAAACTATTTTGCATTTATTCTTAGACAATGTGTTTCGTTCTTTTGATGAATTTCGTGGAGATTACAATCTACCACACACAGCTTACTTCCTCTACCTACAGATACGCCACACTGCAGCAACGCAGTTTGGTCTTCGCAACATATCTATTCAACTCTCCCCACTGGAACGTATGTTGACCGACTCCTCTCACACCAAGCTAGTTTCTACATATTATAGGTCCCTTCTGCATTCCACGACTCAAAGGCTGAGTAAGACGGCTGCCAGCTGGAGAGCTGATATCCCTGAGCTGACGGAGGAAATCTGGCAGGAGCATTTGCCCCTCCAGGTTCCCTCTGTCATCTCTTCTCGTGACAAGGTAATACAAACTAAATTGTTATACAGAACCTACTTTACTCCATGCTTACTATTTAAACTGAATAGATTGCCTTCTGCATTATGCTCTCGTTGCGGCATGGCTGATGGCACGTTCTTTCATTTAATGTGGGAGTGTGCTCCGATCAGGAAGTTCCGGTCGGAGGTCATGGCCTTCATTAGTTCATTGAAACAATTACCTAATGTATGTAATCCTCTAAGGTGTTTACTGGGCTATATAGATGATGATAGTATATCCAAGAATACACAAACATTTCTGAGAATAGTATTGTTTTATGCTAAGAAAGCAATAACCTTCCATTGGAAGTCTCCATCCTTACCCACTATTGCCTTCTGGCTCACAAATATTAACCATGCTGTATCATTATACAAACTGACATATGAGGCTAGAGGGTGTCCGAAAAAATTCAGGAAGGTTTGGGGCTACTGGGTTGATTCTGAGAGCACTGTCTCTCCTGTGCCTTAAAAATGTGACTGAATATTGTATTCCTGATATATGCCAATTGTTTACCAGCTTTCTAAAAAACATTTTTTGCACTGTACTGGATTGGGCGATGTTCGCTCCACGTGTGTCTTTTTGTTGTCTATTGTATGTCTTGTGTTGAAAAAAAATTTACCTTTAAAAAAAAAAAAAGTTGGGACTTTATATGAAGCAGGCAGGTGTAAAAAAATTAACATTTATTGGAGATCAATCATGAGTTGCATGAGGGTAATCATGGGTACACATAGTGTCACGTACCTGGCGGTAGAGCCTGATTATGCAGAGGACGGCCTCCCTTACACCTCTGACTCGAGGCCCCTGATAGAGTAGACAGGAGGCGCGGGAGTGCAGAGTCGCACGGGTGCCTGGCAGGATCGCTGATGATGGAGCCGGACTGGGATCCTAGAAGAGACTGCGGAGGAACACTTGTGCAGAAGAAGACCAGGAGCCGCGGTCAGTGGAAGGCAGGTACTGGCTTGGTACAGGAACTCCACAGGCAGAGGAGCAGATGCGACAGCAGGTGGGATGGGAGCTCAGCAGGGCTCCGAAGGGCTGCAAGGATGGCAGGTGCAGGCTGGCCGGGTCACACACTGGCGGACAAGTCCGGGACAGGAGCATAGGCTGGAGGGAAGTCAGAATACAGGCTGGTTTAGTATCAGGCTGGAAGCAAGGTAGCAGAAGGAGCAGGCAGATGCAAAGTCAACAAGCTGGATCAGGTGCGGGCAGAAAGCCGGGTCAGGTGCGGGCAGAAAGCAGGAACATCAAGGACAAGCCGGGTCAGATATCAGGAACAGGTATCAAATACTGGAACGTAGGGTACACAGAACGCTGTAGAACAGACAGCACTGAGTCTGGGTACTGACCCAGTTTAAATGGCCTGCTTGGCGCCAAGGCCTGTCACTGAATGCGCGGTCGCACCGGCGCGCACACGCATGCGCGCCATTGGCGTTCTAGCAATAGCTGAGGTTCCTAGCCGTCTTCCACGGTCACCATCTTGAGTGCTGGCATGCCCTTCCTGACATTGCCCCCTCCTAATGGGCAGCCTCCGGCTGCCCAATCTGGCCACTTTGTCAGGATGAGCGTTCTTGAAGGTTTGGATGAGTTCTTGGGCATGAATATTACCTTCCGGTTCCCACGAGTTGTCCTCCGGTCCGTACCCTCTCCACTTAATTAGGCACTGAACCTGATTCCTCCTCTCCCTGCAATCTAACACCGCCTCCACCTCGAACTACTCTTCACCGTCTACCACCACAGGTTCAGGTGGGACGGCATCTCGACCAGGAAAAGGATCAGGGATAGCGGGTTTTAGCAGGGTTACATGGAACACGGGATGGATCCTAAAAGAGTCAGGTAGTTCCAGCTCGTATGCAACATTGTTGATACGTTTTTTCTCCGGAAATGGCCCTGCGAACTTAGGTCCAAGTTTCTTCGAGGGGCAAGCAAGTTTTAGATTTGTTGTAGCCAACCAAACTTGGTCACCTGGGTTTAAGATCAATTCCCCCCGTCTCTTCTTGTCAAAGACTTCTTTGTTGTAGGCTTGGGTCTTGGCCATTGTTTCCTGCGACAGTTTATTTTGGTATTAAAGAAGTCCATTGTTTCAAGCACAGCAGGTACAGAGCACTCTGGAATTGCGTTGAAAAGAAATGAAGGGTGAAAACCGTAATTGGCGAAGAAAGGAGATTGTTTGGTGGCTGAGTGGACGGAATTATTGTAAGAGAATTCGGCCAGAGGAAGTAAGGGAACCCAATCGTCTTGAGAAAATGAAGAAAAACAGCGGAGATATTGTTCAAGTGTTTGATTGGTCCTTTCTATTTGTCCATTGGTTTGCGGGTGATAGGCTGATGAAAATGAAAGTTCAATTCCCAGAGACTCGCACAAAGACCTCCAGAACCTGGAGGTGAACTGGACCCCTCTGTCCGAAACTATGTTTGCCAGAGTTCAATGAAGCCTAATAACCTCTCTGATGAAGATTCGTGCGGTCTCTTGTGCAGAGGGAGTGCCCTTCATTGGGAGGAAATGGGCCATCTTGGATAATCGGTTGACGATCACGAAAATAGTATTGTAGCCCTCAGATGGGGGCAGCTCCACGATAAAGTCTATCGAAATCATCTGCCAAGGTCTATTTGGGACCGGGAGCGGCTTTAACAAACCCCAAGCCCTGGATTTGCTGTTCTTGTTGCGGATACAAGTGGTGCAGGATTCTACATACTTTCTGCAGTCCTTCTCCATCCCAGGCCACCAAAATGTTCGTTGCATTAATTCGAAAGTCTTGTAGACGCCAAAATGCCCTGCAAGCATATGGTCATGGCACAGGCCCAAGGTGGAGACTCGCAGATCCTCCGGTACAAAGACTTTGTCTCCGTACCGAAGTAGCCCATCTCTTGCCAGCAAGGTGGTTCCGGGTGGCGAGGGTCTTCCTACAGAGGTTTGTTTGATCTGGGCCATTAAGTCCCCTTGTAGTAGGAGAAAGTTCCCGAAAGACAGAATGGTATCTGGAGGGAAGGTTTCCTGTGATTTGCTGAACATGCGTGATAAAGCATCAGGTTTTGTATTTTTAGATCCAGGCCTGTATGTTAAATGGAAAGTAAATCTAGAAAAGAAAAGTGCCCATCTGGCCTGCCGGGGTTTCAACCTTTTCGCTGTTCTCAGATATTCTAGATTTTTGTGGTCTGTATAGATCAGGATCGGGTGTGCAGCCCCTTCTAGTAAGTATCTCCACTCTTCCGGTGCAGCTTTGATTGCTAGGAGTTCACGATCCCTGACGTCATAATTATTTTCTGCATCAGATAGCTTGCGGGAAAATAAGGTCACTGGGTGCAATAGAGCCTTGGATCCCTGCCTCTGAGAAAGAATAGCTCCAACAGCTGTTTCAGATGCATCCACCTCTAAGACGTATGGCAGGGACGAGTCGGGATGCTTCAGGACAGATGCGGAGGTAAACAGCTTTTTCAGCGTTTCAAAGGTAGCCTGGGCCTCTGGGGACCAACGGAATCTGACACCCTGTTTAGTAAGTTGGGTGATGGGGGAGATGATTGCTGAGAATCCCCTGATAAACATTCTATAAAAGTTTGCGAATCCTATAAAACGTTGGATGCCTTTCTTATCGCTGGGAATTGGCCAGTCCAAGATGGCTGTAACTTTTTGGGGATCCATCTTGATGCCCTCTGTGGATATGATCAGGCCCAGGAATTGGATGCTTTGGCGCTCAAACTCGCACTTCTCGGGTTTGGCGTAGAGTCCATGTTGTCGAAGGCGGCTCAAAACATTCCTGACATGTCCGCGGTGATTGTTTAGAGAGGAGGAGAAGATTAGTATATCGTCAAGGTATACTACAACAAATAAGTCCAGAAAATCTCGGAAGACATCGTTAATAAAATGCTGGAAGGTAGCGGGGGCGTTGCATAATCCGAAGGGCATTACAAGGTACTCAGAGTGCCCGAACCGTGTGCGGAAAGCCGTCTTCCATTCATCCCCTTCCCGTATACGGACCAAGTTATAGGCACCTCATAAGATCCAGCTTTGTGAATATGGTGGCAGCGCCAAGTCTCTGGAAAAGTTTGGGTACCAGCGGAAGGCGATAGCGGTTCTTAACCGTGACTTTATTCAGTTCACGATAGTCCACACACGGACGTAATGAATGGTCTTTTTTTTTCTACAAAGAAAATTCCCGCCCCGGCCGGGGATGTGGAAGGGCGGATGAACCCCTTCTTCAGGTTATGATCAATATAGTCTTTGAGGGCAACAAGTTCACATTCGGATAAGGGAAAGATTCTCCCAAACGGAACTTCGACTCCAGGAAGGAGTTCGATGGGACAGTCGTATGACCGATGAGGAGGGAGAGTCTCTGCACCTTTCTTGCTGAACACATCCAGGAAACTGTGGTAAGCTGTGGGTACAGACCGACAGGCTTCAGAGTCTGTGTCAAGGCATAGCAAGGAAGGCTGGTCAAATGAGGTTCGTAAGCAGTACTGTCACCCAAAAATAGGGAGAAAGAAACTTAATTTCCTCTGTGGCCCAGTTGATGCAGGGATTATGAGCCTTCAGCCAAGGCATGCCGAGAATGACCGGGAACAAAGGAGAGGCGATGGCATCCAAGCGTAGCAGTTCTTGGTGGTTCTTGGTAATAGTGGCAAGTAGAGGCATTGTTTCATGGGTAACAGCTCCAGACTTAATGGTGGTCCCATCGGCCAGATGAACGGAAAGTCTCTGCGCTTTGGGTTGAAGTGGGATATGATGTTGTCCAGCAAAGGACAAGTCCACAAAGCAGCTGCAGGCCCCGGAATCAATTATAGCGGGAGTCTGGATATTCCCCCCTGGCAGCTGTAGTGAGATGGAGAGGGCAAGGTGAGCAGAATTGCTGGGCAAGTTCAGAGTTGCAGAAGGGGAGATAGCTGAGAGGCATTTACGGGACTTAACTGGGCAACACATCACATAATGTCCTGAACCCCCACAATACAGACAAAGGTTCTGCTGGTAACGACGTTGGCGTTCTTCAGGGGAGAGTGAAGGACGGAGTAGGCTGAGCTGCCGTGGTTCTGGTGCACCAGGAACGGACGTGGCAGGGACCGGTGGAACAGCACTGAAGGAGTTGAGCTCCCGTGGTAGCATCCGTACCGGGCGTGGTTGGCCCGCCGCTCTTTCCGACCTTCGTTCTCTCAAACGACGGTCAATTTGGATGGACAAGTCAATTAGGGCTTCCTGGGTGGAGGGAACTCCTACTTGGGCAAGTTCGTCCTTGAGAGGCTCGGAGAGGCCCATGCGGAACTGGTGGCGTAATGCAGCGTCGTTCCAGCTAGTGTCAAAGCCCCATCATCTGAATTCAGAGACATAAACTTCCACAGCCCTGTGTCCTTGTTGAAGAGAGACGCAGCTTGCTGGGGATCTTCATACAATTGGGCCATGGCGGCCAGGAATGAGGTTAAGTCTGATAGACACTCGGCCTTCTGTTCAAGGAGACAATGAGCCCAGGACTGAGGCTCGCCCTGCAGTAAGGAGATAACAAAGCCGACCTTCGTGGCTTCAAGAGAGAAGGTGCGTGGCTGAAGTGCGAAATATAGTTCACATACGTTCCGAAAGTCTCTGAACTTGCTATGTTCACCAAGGAATTTTTCCGGGGTTGGAACTCTGGGTTCAGGCGGGAGCATGATGATTGCAGGAGCAGTGGAGTGGATGAAGCTTGCTCAGGTCCCTGGACGGTTGTAGAGGAAGTCAGGGTCTGTAAATGTCCTTCCAGCTGGGTATAGCCTCCCTGTAAGTCTTTAACAGCCCGTGTCAGGCCTGCCAGGTGTTGACAAAGTTCCTCCATGGGGGAGGGTCCTCGCACAGGCTCAGACATGGCTGTCTGTTACTGTCACGTACCTGGCGGTAGAGCCTGATTATGCAGAGGACGGCCTCCCTTACACCTCTGACTCGAGGCCCCTGATAGAGTAGACAGGAGGCGCGGGAGTGCAGAGTCGCACGGGTGCCTGGCAGGATCGCTGATGATGGAGCCGGACTGGGATCCCAGAAGAGACTGCGGAGGAACACCGGTGCAGAAGAAGACCAGGAGCCGCGGTCAGTGGAAGGCAGGTACTGGCTTGGTACAGGAACTCCACAAGCAGAGGAGCAGATGCGACAGCAGGTGGGATGGGAGCTCAGTAGGGCTCCGAAGGGCTGCAAGGATGGCAGGTGCAGGCTGGCCGGGTCAAACACTGGCGGACAAGTCCGGGACAGGAGCATAGGCTGCAGGGAAGTCAGGATACAGGCCGGTTTAGTATCAGGCTGGCAGCAAGGTAGCAGAAGGAGCAGGCAGATGCAGAGTCAACAAGCCGGGTCAGGTGCGGGCAGAAAGCAGGAACATCAAGGACAAGCCGGGTCAGATATCAGGAACAGGTATCAGATACTGGAACGTAGGGTACACAGAACACTGTAGAATAGACAGCACTGAGTCTGGGTACTGACCCAGTTTAACCACTTAAGCCCCGGACCATTTGGTAGCTAAAGGACCAGAGGTGAATTCAGAATTTTGCACTGCGCTGCTTTAACTGTAAATTGTGCGGACATGCAATGTTGTACCCAAACGAAATATGCGTCCTTTTCTTCCCACAAATAGAGCTTTCTTTTAATGGTATTTGATTGCCTCTGCGATTTTTATTTTTTGCGATATAAACGGAAAAAGACCGAAAATTTTGAAAAAAAATTATATTTTCTAATTTTTGTTATAAGAAAAATCGAATAAACTCAATTTTAGTCATACATTTAGGCCAAAATGTATTCAGCCACATGTCTTTAGTAAAAAAAATGTCAATAAGCGTATATTTATTGGTTTGCGCAAAAGTTATAGCGTTTAAAAACTAGGGTACATTTTCTGGAATTTACACAGCTTTAAATTTATGACTGCCTATCTCTTCTTGAGGTGCTAAAATGGCAGGGCAGTACAAAACCCCCCCCAAATGACCCCATTTTAGAAAGTAGACACCCCAAGGAAATTGCTGAGAGGCATGTTGAGCCCATTGAATATTTTTTTTTTTTGTCCCAAGTGATCGAATAATGACAAAAAATAAATAAAAAATTACTAAAAGTTGTCACTAAATGATATCTTGCTCACACATGCCATGGTTATATGTGGAATTGCACCCCAAAATACATTCTGCTGCTTCTCCTGAGTACGGGGATACCACATGTGTGGGACTTTTTAGGAGCCTAGCCACGTACGGGACCCCGAAACCCAAGCACCGCCTTCAGGATTTCTAAGGGTGTAAATTTTTGATTTCACTCCTCACTACCTATCACAGTTTTGAAGGCCATAAAATGCCAAAATAGCACAAAACCCCCCCAAATGACCCCATTTTAGAAAGTAGACACCCCAAGGAAATTGCTGAGAGGCCTGTTGAGCCCATTGAATATTTATTTTTTTTGTCCCAAGTGATTGAATAATGACAAAAAAAAAAAAAAAAATTACAAAAAGTTGTCACTAAATGATATCTTGCTCACACATGCCATGGTTATATGTGGAATTGCACCCCAAAATAAATTTTGCTGCTTCTCCTGAGTACGGGGATACCACATGTGTGGGACTTTTTAGGAGCCTAGCCGCGTACGGGACCCCGAAAACCAATCACCGCCTTCAGGATTTCTAGGCACAAAATTTGATTTGACTCCTCACTACCTATCACAGTTTCGAAGGCCATAAAATGCCAAAATAGCACAAAACCCCCCCAAATGACCCCATTTTGGAAAGTAGACACCCCAAGCTGTTTGCTGAGAGGCATGGTGAGTATTTTACAGCTCTCATTTGTTTTTGAAAATGAAGAAAGAACATTTTTTTTTTCTTTTTTTTTTCAATTTTCAAAACTTTGTGACAAAAAGCGAGATCTGCAAAATACTCACAATACCTCTCAGCAAATAGCTTGGGGTGTCTACTTTCCAAAATGGGGTCATTTGGGGTGGTTTTGTGCCATCTGGGCATTCCATGGCCTCCGAAACTGTGATAGGCAGTGAGAAGTGAAATCAAAAATTTACACCCTTAGAAAGCCTGAAGGCGGTGATTGGTTTTTGGCGTCCCGTACGCGGCTAGGCTCCCAAAAAGTCTCACACATGTGGTATCCCTGTACTCAGGAGAAGCAACAGAATGTATTTTGGGGTGTAATTCCACATATGCCCATGGCATGTTTGAGCAATATATCATTTAGTGACAACTTTGTGCAAAAAAAAAAAAAAAAATTGTCTTTTTTCCGCAACCTGTGTCAACATATAAAATATTCCATGGACTCGACATGCCTCTCAGTATATAGCTTGGGGTGTCTACTTTCCGAAATGGGGTCATTTGGGGGGGTTTTGAACTGTTCTGGCATTTTATACACAACATTAGGAAGCTTACATCCACTCTTCTAACCACTTGAAGACAAAGCCCTTTTTGACACTTTTTGTTTACATGAAAACATATTTTTTTTTGCAAGAAAATTATGTTGAACCCCCAAACATTATATATATTTTTAAAGCAAAGGCCCTACAGAATAAAATGGTGGGTGTTGCATTTTTTTTTTCTACACAGTATTTGCGCAGCGATTTTTCAAACGCATTTTTGGGGGAAAAAATACACTTTTTTTAATTTTAATGCACTAAAACACACTATATTGCCCAAATGTTTGATGAAATAAAAAAGATGATCTTAGGCCAAATACATAGATACCAAACACGACATGCTTTAAAATTTCGCACAAACGCGCATTGGCGACAAACTACATACATTTTTAAAAGCCTTTACAGGTTACCCCGTTAGATTTACAGAGGAGGTCTACTGCTAAAATTACTGCCCTCGATCTGACCTTCGCGGTGATACCTCACATGCATGGTGCAATTGCTGTTTACATATGACGCCAGACCGACGCTTGCGTTCGCCATTGGGCAAGAGCAGGGCAGGACAGGGGTGCTTTTTTTTTTTTTTTTTTTTTTTTTTTTTATTATTAATTTTGCTTTTTTATTTTATTTTTAAACTGTTGCTTCCATATTTTTTTTTTTTTTTAATCATTTTTATTGTTATCTCAGGGAATGTAAATATCCCCTATGATAGCTATAGGTAATGACAGGTACTCTTTTTTGAAAAAACTGGGGTCTATTGGACCCTAGATCTTTCCTCTGCCCTCAAAGCATCTGACCACACCAAGATCGGCGTGATAAAATGCTTTCCCAATTTCCCAATGGCGCTTTTTATATCCGGGGGGGGGGGACATTCCCTCCCACTGCTTGTAAAAGCAGTCCAGAGGCTAATTAGCCACTAGGATTGCTTTTACATGAAAGCCGCCCGCTGGCTGAAAAGAATGATACCAAGATGATACCTAAACCCGCAGGCATCATTCTGGTATAAACATTCAAAGTCCAGCAACATACCAGTACGTTGCTGGTCCTTGTTGGACATGTATTGTAATCTTTTTTTTCATGCAGCCTGTTGGCTGAACGAAAAAAAAAGATTGATCGGTGGGTATGCCCACCATTAGAATACCGCCCTTCATCCACCCACTTCTAATGATGGGCATACATGCACCATTTATATATGCCGAAGCATGGGGGCATCTTCCCGCAAAAGTTATGCCGCGTACACATGGTCAGACTTTTCCACGGGCAAGCCTTCGTCGGAATTTCGACCGTATGTACGCGGCATTAGGAGCAAAATCACTCCTCCGCCCCTGCTGCCCCAATGCTTCGGCATATATGCTTTTTTTTTTAACTGTGGTGGCGAAATCACCTCCTACAGCACTGGAGTCGCAGGGATCAGGCCTGTCTCTGCGAACGCTGCAGTTATGTGTGTTGTGTTTTGCAAGTGACAGTGATCGATCGATACTGCACTTGGGTGGCCTGGGCTGGACGGAGGGGCAAAATGCAGGTGCTAGCAGGTATCTGGGCTGATCCGGCTAACACTGCATTTTTGGGAACCCTAAACTGCTGGGGACGCTAGTATAGATCTGATCAGATCAGATATTGATCTGTTCAGATACTATACCACTAAGGGGGGTGTATGCTTCACGCGTGGGTGTTAGCGTTACTGGCACTAACCTGACGCTGCCTGGGGTGTGACACAGACCCTCTCTGATGCTAAAACCTAATTGATATCACCCGCCGGGCGATCAGGGGGTTAAACCTTTATTGGGTTATATACGGCGGGTGCCCTGACACTATAAAAAGCAAACTAACTAACCAGCATCACCCGTAACACTTATATGATGATCACTGGTGAAAGGGTTAACTAGGGACAATTAGGGGGTTAAAACTTTTATTAGGTAATATATGGGGGTACCTGACGCTATATAAAAACCTGACGGCGAACCTAAAAAAAAATTACTGGCTACCGATCTGCATCACCGACACTAAGACAACGATCATAAAAACGATCGCTTAGCGAGAGTGGTGATAGGGGGTGAAAGGGTTACCTGGGGGGCGATCAGGGGGTTAAACCTTTATTAGATAATATATGGGGGTACCTGACGCTATAAAAACCTGCGGCGAACCTAAAAAAAATTACTGGCTACCGATCTGCATCACCGACGCTAAGACAGCGATCAGAAAAATGATCGCTTAGCGACAGTGGTGATAGGGGGTGAAAGGGTTACCTGGGGGGCGATCAAGGGGGTTAAACCTTTATTAGGTAATATATTGGGGTACCTGACGCTATAAAAACCTGCGGCGAACCTAAAAAAAATTACTGGCTACCGATCTGCATCACCGACGCTAAGACAGCGATCAGAAAAATTATCGCTTAGTGACAGTGGTGATAGGGGGTGAAAGGGTTACCTGGGGGGCGATCAAGGGGGTTAAACCTTTATTAGGTAATATATGGGGGTACCCGACGCTATAAAAACCTGCGGCGAACCTAAAAAAAATTACTGGCTACCGATCAGCATCACCGACGCTAAGACATCGATCAGAAAAATGATCGCTTAGTGACGGCGGTGCTAGGGGGTGAAAGGGTTACCTGGGGGGTGATCAAGGGGGTTAAACCTTTATTAGGTAATATATGGGGGTACCCGACGCTATAAAAACCTGCGGCGAACCTAAAAAAAATTACTGGCTACCGATCAGCATCGCCGACGCTAAAACATCGATCAGAAAAATTATCGCTTAGTGACAGTGGTGATAGGGGGTGAAAGGGTTACCTGGGGGGCGATCAAGGGGGTTAAACCTTTATTAGGTAATATATGGGGGTACCCGACGCTATAAAAACCTGCGGCGAACCTAAAAAAATTACTGGCTACCGATCAGCATCACCGACGCTAAGACATCGATCAGAAAAATGATCGCTTAGCGACGGCGGTGCTAGGGGGTGAAAGGGTTATCTGGGGGTGATCAGGGGGTTAAACCTTTATTAGGGGGGGTTAGGGGGCTACACTGGACCTAAAACTGAATGTACTGACACTTTTACAGTCACAAATGTCACTGATTGCAGTGATCACTAAATAAATGGTCACTGCAATCAGTGACACTGTGACTGGGGGCTTGGGGGTGATCTGGGGGGGCCTGGGGGGGTGATTTATGTGCCTATGTGTCCTGGTGTCAGTGTAGTGTTGTGTGCACTAACCTGCATCTTCTCCTGTACGGCGCTCGGTATATGTGAGCGCCGCAGGAGAGATGACATCACTTCCTCCAGCCTGTGTAAACAGTACACAGGCAGGGGAAGCTCTCATTCGCCGGGAGCGATCGAGAGGGGGTGGCCGGAATCGAACGGCCGTCCCCTCATGCCGGATCGCTCCCGAAGGTAAAACGACCGCTCACTGTAAAGAAGGGGGGTCCGATCGGACCCCCCAACTATACAAAGGCAATCACGTACATATACGTGATTCTGCCTGTCGGTGCCATTCTGCCGACGTATATTTACAGTGGGCGGTCGTTAAGTGGTTAAATAGCCTGCTTGGCGCCAAGGCCTGTCACTGAATGCGCACGCGTGTGCACGTACGCGCACCAGCGTGCGCACGCGCGCCATTGGCATTCTAGCAATAGCTGAGGTTCCTAGCCGTCTTCCATGGCCACCATCTTGAGTGCTGGCATGCCCTTCCTGACACATAGAGAACCAATAAATTCCATTCAGAGGATATCCATACAGCATTTACAATTTACCATTCAATAATGATGCAAATCACATGGTACAGGTGATCATTACATGGTTAAAACATATAGTTGGTGTATAACACGGCATATAGTAGCTCTATGCATTTTGTGGATTTATCCACTCTTCAGGAGCATGTGCATGGACCAGTAGGAGAGCTTGCCTATTAGCATACACAGCACCCATTCAATAATATATTTTGTAATGACCCAGGCAAAATGGCGCCGGTCTGTTTACATATAAGGACTACAGGAAAATGGCGGCTTCATATCCTTTATACGTTCAATTTAGCAGACTATATATTGCCATTAGCCCTATACCCTAGTATCCCCTGATGAAGTCACGTGATACGTGACGATACGCGTAGGGATTGGAGCATTTTTGGCACACCAGGACCCGAGCAGGCAGACGAGTGAGGCGCTCGTAAGGATACCCTGCATCGGTGTTTCATGCTTACTGTGAGTTTGTTTTTTATTGTCTATTTCATTAAAATTGTTTTACGGGATTATGCGATGTCTGCCTTATGTTTTTTATTTTATTAAGCACCATTACTTCCTGGGAAATCTTCGCTGTATCGGGACACACACAGAGCTATCTAATAGAGGGACGACGAGTTCGGTACTCGTGGAGATATATCCGCGGTTTCTCTCTCCAATGTGAGTGCATCACTAGCCCAACGTGTGTGTGTCTCTATACAACATTTGATCTACACCATGATTGTATTGTTTTTCTGGCTTTTCATGCAGAGTCTGAGAGAACTGCAGCAATAGGAGGGAGACTATAACGATCTTCACTACTCCTCAGTGACCAACACCCTGTGACCTGTTTATGCTGTATTTTATCAGCAATAAGGTGAGCTGCTTACAGGCACGGAGGTGAAACACTGAAGAAAGAATTTGGAGCACTGCACAAACGTGTGTTTTTTATTTTATCACTTTGGTGACGGGAATCACTTTACTATTTGGATTTTACACCTGAACTGGACTACTTGGACTATTATTTTTTTATAATTGGACACAGTATTTTCATTGGTTATCACATTAGTGCTGTGTGTGTGAATTCATCACGGTTGATTTGTGTTGGACAATTAGCGAATTGTCCATATCCACTTTTGAGTGTATTTTTTCATCACTATTATATCTTTTTTTTTTTTTATTAGCACTGAGGTTTAGTGTGTTATCAGTCACACTAGTTCACTTTCCTACCACTACATTTTTTTGTTCTAAACACAGCGCCAATACCACTATCCTGTTACAAGAGACGCACTTTAGGGAAAACACTTTCACCGTCCTTAAAAACAGATTCTACCAAATAGTATACCATTCTACCTACTCAGAAGCCAAGTCCAGAGGGGTCTCAATCCTAATTTCAGCTAGAATCCCATAGACACTGGTAGACATGAAAACAGACCCGGCGGGACGATTCCTCTTCCTTAAAGGCCTGATTGGCGGCGTGAAGGTGACCGTTGCAAACCTCTATACCCCAAACAGCCACCAAGACACCTTCCTCAAAAAACACTTAGAACAGCTACAGAAATACTCAGAGGGACAACTCATTGTTGGAGGTGACCTTAATATCCCCCTGATCCCTGCGGAAGACACCTCGACGGGGCAGTCTTCGACCTCCCGAGGCTCACGCAAACGAATTCACTTGGCTCTACATACTGCACAACTGATAGATGCGTGGCGTCTTTTCCACCCCGGCGAACAGGATTACACGTTTTACTCCCGGCCTCACCACACATACTCGAGGACAGACTACTTCCTGATTCCACACAACCAACTACAGGCAATCAAAGGCACCACCATAGGGTCCATCACCTGGTCGGACCATGCTCCGGTACGCTCTGACCGACTTCTATAAAGGACAAAAAAATACGTGGAGGCTCAACGAGAGCCTGCTGCAAGACCCAGAGGTATTGGCAGATGTGATAAAAGAAATAGGACACTACTTCCATACTAATGACACCACAGACAGTGAAATAGGTTTAGTTTGGGAGGCTCACAAGACGGTGATCCGTGGTGTGCTTATAAGACATGGATCGAGACTTAAACGACAAAGGACAGCACAATTCACCTCCCTCCTCAACAAACTACAGACATTAGAAACTAAACATAAACAGACCCCAAAATATAAACAGACCCCAACCAAACCATTGGGAAGTGAGCTTGACACCATACACACGCAGATTACTGAGCTTCTCCATTTTAAAGCTAAGGCTGCACTTCAAATTTGCCGCAAAAGGATGTTCGAGTCGGGCAATAAATGCGGAAGGGTACTAGCACAATCTCTACGTACACAGAAAATAGCGTCCTACATACCACACATACTTTCCCCTATGGGTCAAAAAGCATCCCTACCCCAGCAAATTACCCAGGCGTTCAAGTCATACTACGAGTCTCTATATCACTTGAACACGACGCAACCCCCCAAGAGCGAACACAGACTACATTGCCACCTCCCTAATGCCCACCCTACCGGCTGAAACACACAACCTGCTAGAGCAGGGCTTGACAAATTTGTTTGGAATCTAGGAGCCAGCTAAAAAAGTTAGGAGCCAGGAATGTGCCCTGTCCCGCCGAAGCGAACGCATACGTGAGTAGCGCCCGGATATGAAAGCGGTGTTCAAACCACACGTGAGGTATCGCCGCGATCGGTAGAGCGAGAGCAATAATTCTAGCCCTAGACCTCCTCTGTAACTCAAAACATGCAACCTGTAGAATTTTTTAAACGTCGCCTATGGAGATTTTAAAGGGTAAAAGTTAGTCGCCATTCCATGAGCGGACGCAATTTTGAAGCGTAACATGTTGGGTATCAATTTACTCAGTGTAACATTATCTTTCACAATATAAAAAAAAAATTGGGCTAACTTTACTGTTGTCTTATTTTTTTATTTAAAAAAAAAGTGTATTTTTTCCCAAAAAAGTGCGCTTGTAAGACCACTGCGCAAATACGGTGTGACAGAAAGTATTGCAACGACCGCCATTTTATTATCTAGGGTGTTAGAATAAAAAATATATATAATGTTTGGGGGTTCTAATTAGAGGGAAGGAGATGGCAGGGAAAACAGACAGGGAAACTCCATTAGCATTGCTGGTTGTCATACCAACTGCCACCACAAGATGGCGCTAGTTCACAGAAGGAAGCATAGGCCTGCAGAAGGCCGCAAAGCCGCGGCCTCAATTACCGGCCCGCGGAGGGGGGGGGGCACGGAGACACAGGATGCCCCAGGCGCCAGGTCGCTAATTCTAGTCGCAATGGCGACCTGGCGCCCGGGGTTTGTCGAGCCCTGTGCTAGAGGAACCCATTACACTACCGGAGCTCCAATTGGCGATAGGGCACACCAAATTGGGGAAGGCACCAGGGCCTGATGGCCTCACCATTCAATATTATAAGATCCTACTCCCATCTTTAGGTAATCAACTAGTTAAACTTCTCAATGATCTTAGTAAAGGTTGAACATTACATAGCTCTACACTACAGGCCCAAATATTGGTAATCCCCAAGGACGGTAAGGACCCAACTCAATGTGGGAGCTACCGACCAATATCGCTACTCAACACCGATCTTAAATTATTCACTAAGATAATAGCTTCCAGATTACACCTACCCCAACTGATACACCTAGACCAAGCAGGCTAGGACCTTGGCTTGAACCTGGGACCTCTGGTGTGTCTGGTGGTGGCTCTGCTTGCTGAGCCACCTAGAATACTGGACATCTCATTGGATAGTTCCTTAGACAATTCCTTGAATGATCTTGTCTTGAATCTTATTTGCCTTAAACCTTGAACCCTTTGCTCCTCCCATGAACTTCCTGATTGCCAGAATATTGTGCCTTCACCAGCCAATATCTTGCTCCTGTCTCTCCTGCTGCCGACCGTATCTTTGCTACCATTTGCTACCGACATTTGGCTCGTCCCCCGACTACGCTTCTGCTGAATCCCAACCTGCAACAATATGTTACCGAATTTTGGCTCGTTCCCCCGACTACGCTTCTGCTTGATCCCTATCTGTTATATCTGCTTCCGTACCCCGGCTTGCTCACCTCCTGGTGGGGCTATCCTGAGGACCGCGACCTGGCACTAACACGCAGCAAATCCCATCTCCACCATCAGGAGCTCTGGTGAATACCTGTTAGTGCTTAGACCCTGCACCTCAGGTGAACCCGTGTCATCACCCGGGGTGACCTGTGTGAATACCTGCTCTGCTGCTATAGCTACTGGCCTCTGAGCCTGACTCCAGACCTTGACACAGGCTTTGTACCAACCAGAGAAGTGAGGGACAACACTACGAAGGTTCTCAACCTGTTATACACGGCCAACATTACAGAAACAGAGTGTCTTTATAGGCACTGACGCTGAGAAAGCGTTTGACCGAGTGAATTGGGCCTTCATGTTTGCAACACTGCGACACGTGGGACTAGGCGGCAACATGCTTAATTGGATCTCTGCGGCATACTCAGAACCGACAGCAAGGGTTAGGGTAATGGCGTGACCTCGGATACATTCCCGATCACAAACGGGACGTGACAGGGGTGCCCACTTTCGCCCCTAATCTTTGCATTATCCCTAGAGCCCTTTCTGTGCCACGCAAGACAATAAATCAAATCCAGCACAAGGTGTCGGCTTACGCAGATGACCTTATGTTTTCGATCACAAACCCCAATATATCCCTCCCGAACCTGCTACAAGAATTTACAACATACGGCGCACTCTCTAATCTGAAAATCAACCTGTCCTAATCGGAAGCGATGGGAGTCGGGATGCCACAGATTGGTCACCTTAAATCTAGCTTTAATTTGAAATGGATCAGTACGGCCTTGAAATATCTAGGCACGTTCATCCCCCAAACGTTCTCACGACTTTATGAACTCAACTTCCTGCCCCTTCTGAAAAAAATTAAAACATTACTTAACCAATGGCACATGGGCCTACACTCTTGGTTCGGCCACTGTAATATCCTGAAAATGACTATTCTCCCCAAATTCCTTTACCTTATGCAAGCTCTACCTATCCACATACCTGCTAACTACTTTAAACAAATGCAACCAGCCTTCATAAAGTTTATATGGGCCAGAAAAAGACCCCGGCTCACCAAAAAATTGCTCGTCCTCCCTAAACCACATGGAGGCCTGGCGCTGCCGGATATTCGCACCTATCATAATGCGGTGCACTTGGGAAGGCTAATAGATTGGTACCGACATTGCGAGACCAAATTATGGACTCAACTGGAGCAAGCACAAAGTGTAGTTCCCCTTGGTAGAGCTCCATGGTGTTACTCAGCCCTCCCCGCAGATATCAAACAACACCCCTGATAGGCAATTCCGCAAGAATCTGTGCCCGGCTCATCTCCCAAGCATCCCTCTCTTCTCAAAACTCCCCTCTACACCTCATACTGGGAAATTCCAAGTTTACACCGGGTTTACACAATGCAGTCTTTCGTGGTCTAAGTGACGCGGGCCTCCATCAAGCCTCCCACTTTTGCTCTGGGGACGCTGTAAATCAATCACGAACTTTCCGACCCAGCAGGCCCGTTCCGCTTGGACTTCCTAAGATCGCCTCAGTTGCACCACTTCCTTAACTCCATGCAGCACCCCATCGACGGCAGCCAACCTCTCAAAACCTTAGAGGAACTCTGTACTGACTCCTTAGTGCTGCCGCATACACTCTCCCTTACATACAGCATCTTAAACACACCACCTGCAGACCTCCTACCCCCAGGACTGCTCAAATGGGAAAGTGAACTAGACTGCAAGTTCGACATTGCCAAGAAGAATCACATCCTTAGATTCACACACAAATCCTCCATTTGTCCCAAAATTCAGGAAACCCAATTACAAAATCTTATCACGCTGGTATAGGACCCCAGCACTATTATACAAATTCTTCCCGACAACATCTGACCTTTGTTGGCATTGCCAGTCAGACAAAGGGACCCTAGTACACATTTTCTGGTCATGTTCCAGAATAACAATTTTTTGGCAGGTAGTTTGCGGGATAGTACAGAAATTCACAGACCATAACATTCCAGACGACCCAGCATTCTTTCTCCTATATGCATCGCACATCCCCGAACAAATTTACAAGAAATCTGTAATACGCCACCTCCTCGATGCAGCTAAAGCCTGCATTCTGCTCCACTGGAAATCCTCACACCCACCAACCATTGAGTTATGGCTCAAAAAAGTAGAGGAAATTAAAAAAATAGAGGACCTCATTCTCACAGCTCAAAACAGACAGGAGACATTTTCCAAAACATGGCAGCTATGGAACATATTCATATACTCAGATGTGGGCCAGGCCTTGCGAGGGACCACCAAAAACTTCTAATCATACTCGCCAAAGTGATCTTAACCCATTCTCTGATTGGTGAGACGTAACGCTTCCTGTATAGACACTAGACGAGAACCCCTACAACTCCATTTTCATGGGAACAACCCCCCCCCCCCACCTCTCAACTATCCCCTGTTCACTGATACCCCAATTTCTACCCCTTCTACCTTCCCTTTTCTCTATTACCTCTCTCAACTCCCTCCATCTCTACAATATATCTATATTTTTCTACCCTTAAATCCCTACACAGGGGAAAAGAAAAAAGAGGGACGGAGCCCATGGGGCCGCAACACTCCACCACTTTGCATCTCTAGAACACTTATGATCTCCTCCCAGACGGACAGTACTACAAACACTGAAGAGAGGTGACCCCCTGAGTTGCACCGGGATGCGAAGGAGACAATATTAGTACTTAATGCACCATTTATGCCTAACATGATGTGAACTGAAGTCAGATGTACTGTTAAACATGTCAAAGTTTATGTGTCACATGTTATATCTCTGTGGTTGTATTTAATCTTTTGTAATGTACTGTAACAATGCGGTCCATCTGGGCCTCCTTCCCAGTATAAATAAAGAATTTAAATTGGCTGGTGCGTTCTCAACCCCAACTAGCATTGGAGTAAATTCAGGCAAGCCACATGGAGTGGTGAAGGCTGACTTGTCCTGAGCCTCCTGTGTTAGAGGGGTTGGCCCATACCCCCTGCTCAGGTCCATGACGGTTAGACAGTGGGCACCTGCCAGTTTCTCCAACACCTCATGGTTTCTGGACGTGGGGTAGGCCACAACAGCAGGGCTGGCATTCCAATCCTTAAGGTCCCGACAAAGCCTGGTCATCTGATCCCTTTTGGGGACCATGATTATTGGTGACGCCCAGACCCCGTGGGACCTCTGAAAGACCCCTGACTATGGCATTCTCTCTGTCTCTTTGGTCTGGTTTGCCTGCGCCTCCTGCGAGATGAGGTGGGCCGAAGGTGTGAGGGAAGGATCAGTCTCCAGCCCTCCTGCCTGTAGACCTTTCAAGCCTAGATTCTCATTGTCCCCATCAAGCTTTTGTTTACTTTTCTCAGCAGGGGAGCTAGCAGCTGGCCTGCTGAATTCTGCAAAGCTTTTATTGGTCTGCAGTGCTAGCTGAGATGTGGGACTACAAGTACCAGCCAGCCATCCTGTGACACACAAGGACAACTGCTGGGGTGTAATTGAGGCAGAGTCTTCTGGGCCAGAGCAATGAAAATGACCATTCGGTCCATCCCTAGGCTCTGCAGTCAGAGATTGTATCTCTGCCACCCTCACAGAACTGTGAGTGACCTCCAACAAAGACAAAACATAATCATTCCATTCAGTAATTACATTGTTAACATCAACTACACATGCGTTTTATACCTGCAAATGCAAGGGAGTCTCCTCTCTTTCCTTAGGAAAAGGAGAACCCTGTACTTCTGTTCCACCCTCCCCCTCCCTCTGTCCATCCACCGGTTGCCCAGATATTAACTCAGCAACTGTGCACAGTACCCTGGTAGGTCCAGAGAGTTCCGTGGGGGCATCCAGGGTGCTCTTAGCAGATGCATAGTAAGAAACAAAGGTACCTAAATCTGCACCCAACAGAAGGAATGTGAGTATCACCTCAGAGACTCCCACCTCTGTCATCCCACTTCCTGCATCCCAATCAATGAACACATACGAACGGAGTACATGTGAATGGGTCACCCCAAATTCAATTAAAGGTAACAACGTTTCCTGGGATGATGTCCTTTTCTTCTATCAAGTCTGGTCTAACCAATGTGACTTGAGCTCCTGTGTCAGGGGAAACTATTTATGGACCGTTTGCCCACGGTGACTGGCTGCAAGTTGACATTGGTTACCCAAGCTTTTCTGCTGGCTGGCTGGTCAGGTGATGTCGTCTTCTGCTCAGGGCACTGAGTCATGAGATATCCGAGTTTTCCACAGTTGTAGCATCTGTGGGTGTCAGCTGAGATTGGCCTACTGATGGGTGCTGATTGGTGGGAGCCTTGACTTGCAGGGTTAGACAATGTTGCCATGAGGAATTTCACACCTTTCTAGCCATTTGAGGGAGCCTTGCGAAGGCCAGATACCCAAGTGTTCATATAGGTATTTGCCATTTCTGCTCCTGCTTTGGTAGAGGCTGGCCTTCGCTCCAACACAAACTGTCTGAAGTCTGCAGGACAGATGTGTAGCAGCTGATCTTCGACCATGAGCTCTTCCAGGGACCTGAAGGAATTGGCTTTCAAGCCTCTGGTCCAGTGCCAGAATGTGGTGTGTAGGCGACTTACCACATCCATGTATTTTTTTAAGGACCTAAATCGCTTCAGGTAAACTTCCGGGATTAACTGATACTTTCGGACGATTGCGCCCTTTATGGTCTCATAATCTTCATCTTGCTCAGCTGGCAATTTGACATAGGCATCCAGGGCCTTGGCTTGCAGCCCTGGCGTCAGGTACCGGGCCCATTGTGCTTGAGGCAGATGGTACTGATAGCAAATCTTTTCAAAGTACAGAAGATACACATCTTTGTCACTGTCCTTTTCCATTACCAGAAATTTGGCTGCCTTTCTCCAGAGAGGTGCCCCTGTTCTCTAGGGACCCAAGGTTCTGAGCCTGTCGCTACTGCTGGAGCCTAGCCCAGTTCATGCTGGCAATCAGCCTCCCTCTACACTCAGCCATAACCTGGTGTTCCACAGCCTCTCTCTCAGCCGCACCCTTGTGCTCAAGAAACTTCTAGTATGCCAGGGGATCCATCTTCATGATGCGTTGTAGTGCACCCTGCACCTGCGGAGAGTCTACGCTAGTTGCAGGCAATCTGTTAGTGGTAACCCCTTCTGTTCCAGGTTCCCCTGGGTTCTGATCTGCCGGGATATCTTCCTCCTGTAGGGCATGAATCAAGCTTTCTTGCGTCTGCCAATAGACTTCAATTCCTCTTGTTTCACACTCAGCAAACAGATCATCTTTGCTAATTTTCTTGTAATCTGCCAAACGAAAAGATAGGACAAAAAACAAAAGATAGGAAGGGGTTCTGTTGCCGTATGTCTTTATATATATATATCTCTAAGGACTGTTCCCACAAAGGTTACAATCCTTAATCCTTCAGTGCAGTGCTAATTCCTAATGCAGCACTGAATGCTCTAAGCAGAACTATCCCACTACGCTGCCAGCCAGTATGTGACGAACGCGGGTCAGACCCCTGCCTATCTCACCAACTCATGACAAAGGACTGGTCAATCAACAATTACACTCTTTCTCACCCTGCACAAAGATATTTTAGCTTGCAGGACCACAATCTAAGTGTCAACAGACTGAGAGTGATTGTCACTGGAATAAGTTAACTAAGCAATTAACCCTTTAAACTGCCATCACTGACTTTTAGGCCCCTTTCACACTGGGGCGGGCAGGTGCGGTGGCGGTATTTTCATCGCTGATATACTGTCGTTCTTACTGCGGTATGCGGCCGCTAGGGGGGTGAATTTAACCCCCGCTAGCGGCCGAAAAAAGGGTCAATACCGCCCGCAAACCGCGGCTATTGCCGCGGTTTGCGGGCGGTATTACCGCGGTGTCCCATTGATTTCAATGGGCAGCCGCGGTAAAGGAGCAGTGAACACACCGCTCCTTTACCGCTGTAAAGAAGCGGCTAGCAGGACTTTTGGAGCGGTCCTGCTAGCGCACCGCTTCAGTGTGAAAACCTTCGGGCTTTCACATTGAAGGCTACAGGCAGGAATTTTTCATGCGGTATAATAGCGCTATTATTAGCGCTAAACCGCATGAAAAACGCCCCAGTGTGAAAGGGGCCTTACAGAAAGTGTCAGAAACTTTCACAAGATTAGCAATACAATTATGATTTTAAAATAAACGTCTGTACACACACTGTCACCACAGACAGGTATATTCAGAAATGTATCATGTAGTAGCGCTCTTCAAAAGACAGGGATTCTTTTGCCGCGTACACACGGCCGTTTTTCATGATGAGAAAAATGCCATTTTTTTAATTGGTCATTAAAAACGATCGTGTGTAGGCTTCAGAGCATTTTTCTCGACGAGAAAAATGGCCATTAAAAATTTAGAACCTGCTCTATTTTTTCTCGTCGTTTTTCGTGAAAAAAACGTGCATGCTCAGAAGCAAGTTATGAGACGGGAGCGCTCGTTCTGGTAAAACTAGCGTTCGTAATGGAGATGGCACATTCGTCATGCTGTAACGGACTTTTGAAAAGCACAGAGACTGAAAAGCGCGAATCGGCTAACACCAAACTTTTACTAACACGCGGTAACACAAAATCAGCAAAAGCAGCCCAAAGGGTGGCGCCATCTGAATGGAACTTCCCCTTTATAGTGCCGTCGTACGTGTTGTCGTACGTGTT
Source organism: Rana muscosa (assembly GCA_029206835.1). Lineage (NCBI taxonomy): Eukaryota > Metazoa > Chordata > Amphibia > Anura > Ranidae > Rana > Rana muscosa. Next base: position 59,975,375 of record CM055123.1, read on the forward strand.
GTACGTTACCGCGCTTTGCTCGAGCATTTTTTTTCACGATAGTGTGTATGCAAGGCATGCTTGAGAAGAATCACGTCGAGAAAAACTTTGTTTTTTTTCAATGACATTAAAAATGGCCGTGTGTACGCGGCATTAGAGTTTGCGTTGGGCATTAGAGACAGTTTTAACACTTTTCAAGATATGTTTTAATAATAAAAAGGTAAAAAAATGCTGCAAATTAAATAATTACAGAAAAAAATAATGTTACAAAGAAACAAGGAGACAATAATGCAACAAAGAAAAAGAAGGGGGTGGAAAATGAAAAAATACTGTATTTATCGGCGTATAACACGCACCCTAATTTTAAGAGGGAAGTTTCAGGAAAAAAACTTTCAACAACCCCTTTTACATTCCAAAGCCCCCCTGCACATTGCACAGACCAACCCCCCCCCCCCCCCCAGCACATTACACAGATCCCAGCACATTACACAGATCCCAGCACATTACACAGATCCCAGCACATTACACAGATCTCAGCACATTACACAGATCTCAGCACATTACGTAGCCCCCCCTATACACTACACCGCATTTTCCCCCTGCACAGTACACAGCTCCTTTACATTACACAGCCCCCTTGCACTCCCAGGAGACCCCCCAGTCTCCTGGGACAGCACTGCCAGCGTACTGTAAAGTTAAAAAAAAAGCACTGCCAGTCCCTTCTCATACATACTGTGTTCTTTCCGGCTGGTCACATGATCGCTCTTCTCTGATGTTTTCATGTGACCGCTCTCCTCCTCCAATCTAAAGCTACACTCGGAGGGGGAGGAGGAGCGAGAAGAGAAGAGCGGCCAGAAATAACTGGGTGAATGAGCTATTTGCAGCTATGACACTTACTACAACACTTCAAAGGATCTATGTGAAGGGACTCGCAGTGATTTTTTTTATCTTTATAGCATGCCGGCGGGCTGTCCCAGGGCCAGGAGAGGTTACATGACATCCCCGCCCCCCCCCCCCATTGGTAAAAGAAAATGATATCGGCGTGTAACACGCACCCACGATTTCCCCCTGATTTTAAGGGGGAAAAAGTGCGTGTTATACGCCGATAAATACGGTACTTGCAAGTCCTGGTTTTAGCAGAGTTCAGTCAATAAGCAAGGTGATATATTGGCTCTCCTAACTTGACAGATCGTCCTTCATTTCATGGTACACAAGAGCTGTTCAATGTGTTTGCAGTCCACTTTTCTTTGGTATCAAGGGGGTGTTGACAGAAACCATCTGACCAATTAAGCGGCTGAGGAGTGGCCCTGGGATGTCACTGTGTCTCTGAATACCTACAGGTCACAGTCTGCTAACATGCATATTATTGTCCAGCATGAAATTAGCTTCGGAATGGGTATAAATATGGCAGATTTCAGATATTTACTTTACCTAGCAGGGTTATTGTGTCTCGTTGGCTCCCCACATCGCATAATATAGGGGTGTTTGGACTCGAACGTTTAAAAATTAAGTGAGAGAGGTAAATATGTCCTTATTCTGGCTGTACAGGGGTTATTCCAGAAGTTATACACCTTACAATTACATTTCAGCTGGCTTTCTCTATCAAGCCAGCTGGAGACAGGGATCCATTCAACAAGGATTCTGAGGAGTGGTACCTGCCCCCTTTCCTGCTAGAGCAGTGGTTCTCAACCTGGGGGTCGGGACCCCCACGGGGGTCAAATGACGATTTGCCAGGGGTCACCAAATCCTGGGCTGTTCCTGATGCCCGTACCACTCTCCCAGCCTTTTCGTGGCTGCCCAGCAGGGCTGTCCCTGGAGCCTGTGGAAGCCCAGCTGGGCTGTTCCTGGAGCCCGCAGCCACCCACACAGCCTCTTCACAGTCACCCATTCAGTTCATGGCATGGGTGGGGGGGAGGCAGAGACTAGAGGTCAGCTGACTGGTGAGGAATGTGAAGTGGGAGGGTCTGGAGGAGACCCAATCTCCTGATTTCAGCATAGGTGTCACTTCTGCAAGACACCACAGAGCTGGAGATACAGTGAAGCCGGAGACACAGTGAGTAGCAGCACTTCCACTCATCCCATCCCCCCTCCCAACCAAGTAAGAGAAGGAATAAAAATAGAGAATACATGGAAGGGAGAGGAAAAGAGGGGGGGCAAAGAGAAAGGGAGAGAAAGAATAAGAGAAAGAGCTAGAAAGACGGCTAGAGAGGGTGATGGGGAAAAGAAACAAGAAATTAGGATAGAGAGAGATAAAGGGGAAAAAAAGGAGAACAAAGAGAGAGAAAGTGGTACATCCTAAAATGTACCATAAGGGGTTTTAATATTGTACGAGTGGAAGGGACTCAAGGAGCACTAAATGTCCGTGGGTTAGGGGCGCAAATTACGTGTCTTGCCTTGGCTGCTGAGAACCCACGCTACGAAAATTATTTTTCTGTTAGGGGGTCCCCACAACTTGGGAAATTTTATTAAGGGGTCACGGCACTAGAAGGTTGAGAACCACTGTGCTAGAGCCTCTGACTCCTGACACTCCAGAGGCTAATAGCCCCAGTACAACAGACACAGACAGTCCAACTACCCCTGAGAGTACCACAGACTATCCAGAACTGTCTGAGAAATCAGTTTTGGGCACAGGAGAAGAGGGTACAGTATATAGAGGATGGAGATGGCCCTCACGCTCCTGCAGCCCCGGAATCTCTTCCAGAAGCTGATTACTTACAACCTCATTCCACAGAGGACACCAGGGTTGATTTACTAAAAGTGGAGAGTGCAAAATCTGCTGCAGCTGTGCATGGTAGCCAATCAGCTTTTAACTTCAGCTTGTTCAATTAGGCTTTGACAAAAAAATAAAAAATCCTAGACGCTGATTTGTTTCTATTGTGAGGGGGTTAGCTCGGCAGCGGGTGTGTGTGACCCCCTGGATGGGTTCACCACACAAAAACAGGCACAGCAGACAGAGTTTGTAGTTGCAAAAACAAAAGGTGCGGTTTATTTAAACTATTTACAGGGGAAAACAGCAAAACAAAAAGAAACATACAAAAAGAAATCCTGGTCAGCTTGACCGCTTACTACACACGTAGGTTCCCTGTCTGACAACTAGGTGCAGCCTTGTGCTGCCCCAGCCCCTATCTCCCTGTTTTTTTTAAGGTTTTAGCCACACAGGCTTTGTCTCACCGCACAGGACAGAAACACACTCCCCAGTCTTGCACAACACAGAACTGGTTCCAGGATGGAGCATCTCCCTTAGCATGCTGGGAGTTCTTGTAGAGGCCTTAATGAGCCACTTGATTCAGCTGGGCTCATTAACTTTTTCCCCGCAAGACTCCCAGCACTCCCCCTAGTGGTATGAATCTGCATAAAGCCTGAATCTAGGGCATACATGCCTACCATCCTGGATGCAACCTGGTGATTTTACCTGCCTGCTGTCACATACCCCCCCCCCCCTCTTGTTTTAACCTTGGGGTTGGAACACAAGCAATCAGGCATGCATGTACTCGAGACAAAGCATCCACATTCCCCATTTGAACGCCAGGGCGATGCTTTACTGTAAAGTTGAATTCCTGTAGGGCCAGGAACCACCTATTCACTCTTCTATTTGTCTCTTTGTTTTGAGCCATCCACTTTAAAGGAGCGTGATCAGTAATCATGTCAAAGTGCCTACCTAGCAGATAGTACCGAAGGGAATCTAGAGCCCACTTCACCGTTAAACACTCCTTCTTAATCGTGGCATAATTTACCTCATGGGACTTCAATTTCCTGCTGAGGTAAATGGCTGGGTGCTCTTCCCCGTTCCAGACCTGGGACAATACTGCTCCTAACCCTACGTCTGATGCATCACTTTGTACGACAAAGTCCCTAGAGAAGTCTGGTGAGTACAACACTGGCTGGCTACATAAGGATTCCCAGAAAGGCTCGTACCTGCTTCTTGCTGTTGGGACGTGGCCAATTCTGTATGGCCTCGACTTTGTTGACATGGGGTTTTATTACTCCCCTCCCAATGGTGTATCCAAGATATTTGGCCTCCTCCTGCCCAATGGTACACTTCTTGGGGTTGGCCGTAAACCCAGCTTCCCGGATAGAGTCTAGGACTGCTTGTTCTTTTGGCAGATGTGAGGCCCAATCTGTGCTATAGATAATTACATCATCCAGGTAAGCCGCAGCATACTTCTGATGGGGCCTCAGTATCTGGTCCATTTTCCGCTGGAATGTGGTCGGCGCATTCTGTAACCCAAACGGCATTCTTTTATATTGGAACGCCCCGTCTGGGTTACAAATGCAGTTTTCTCCTTGGCCGACTTGGCCAGGGGAATTTGCCAATACCCTTTTGTGAGATCAAGAGTTGTCATGTATCGGGCTGTTCCCAGCCGGTCGATCAACTCATCTATACGTGGCATGGGGTAGGTGTCAAATTTTGTAACTTTGTTCAGTTGTCGAAAATCGTTACAAAATCGCCAGCTCCCATCCGGTTTAGGCACTAACACAATGGGACTTGACCAATCACTTTGGGACTCCTCTATCACCCCTAACTTAAGCATTTTCTGTACTTCCTCACGTATTGCCTCCCGTCGGGCCTCCGGGATCCGATAGGGTTTTAGTTTCACCCTTTCACCGGGTGGGGTAATAATATCATGCTCTACCCCAGACGTTTGTCCCGGCAGCTCAGAGAAAACCTCCTTGTTGCGAAGCACAAACTCCTTAACTTCCTGTTGTTGGGGGTTTGACAAGGTGACTGCTATTCCAACCTCAGGAATCACGCAATCAGAGTGAGCTGGTGACAAAGTTTCCGAGACTAGGGATTCCCTATCCCTCCAGGCTTTCAACAGATTAACGTGATAGATCTGTTCGGGCTTTCGCCTTCCTGGTTGTCTGACCTTGTAATTCACTTCGCTCCCTTTTTTCCAATATCTCATAGGGGCCTTGCCATGTGGCGAGGAATTTGCTTTCAACCGTAGGGACAAGTACCAATACCCTATCCCCCGGGGAAAAGGTACGTGTCTTGGCTCCACGGTTGTACACTCTCTGCTGTGCCAACTGCGCTTGGGCCAAATGTTCCTTTACGATTGGCATTACCTGTGCAATTCTATCTTGCATCAGGGCGACATGCTCAATCACACTCCTGTTGGGAGAACTCTCACTTTCCCAGGTTTCCTTGGCGATATCCAACAGCCCTCTGGGGTGTCTCCCATAAAGTAACTCAAAGGGTGAGAAACTCGTAGAGGATTGGGGTACCTCCCTAATAGCAAACATTATATAGGGAATTAGACAGTCCCAATCCTTTCCATCTCTATCCACCACTTTCTTTAACATTTGTTTTATGGTTTTGTTGAATCTTTCAACCAACCCATCTGTTTGGGGGTGATACACAGATGTACGCAATTGTGTCACTTTGAACAACTTACACAGCTCTTTCATAACCCAGGACATAAAGGGTGTACCTTGGTCCGTAAGCAGTTCTTTACAAATACCCACACGGCTAAAAACAAGAGATAGCTCTTTGGCTATGGTTTTGGCCGAGGTATTTCGGAGAGGAATCGCTTCCGGATAACGGGTGGCATAGTCCATTATAACCAAGATGTACTGGTGCCCCCTAGCGGACTTCATTATCAGACCTACCAAATCCATTGCGATCCTCTCAAAGGGACCTCAATGATGGGAAGAGGTACCAGCGGGTTACGGAAATGTGGCATCGGTGCCGACCTCTGACACACAGGGCAGGAGGAACAATAATTTTCTGTTTCCTTCATGACCCCAGGCCAATAGAATCTCTGCAATACTCTCTCTCTGGTTTTCTCTGTCCCCAGATGACCTCCAAGAATGTGCCCATGGGCCAACTCTAACACCAACTTCCTGAAAGGTTTGGGCACCACAAGCTGCTCAATGGTTTCTTCTGCCCTTTTAGCCACCCGATACAGTAGGTCCTTTTCCACGATGAAGTATGGGTAAGTGCAGGTCTCATCTGGGTTCACTAACTCGCCATCTATTTCCACTACGTTTTCCCGTGCCTTTATTAGGGTGGGGTCTTTTAACTGTTCTGTGGCAAAATTTTCCTTGTGAACCTCGAGATCAGAAAACTCCACAGACGGCATGTTTTCGTCTGAGGATGTTGGCTCCTCCCCAGTTTCTCGAGTCTCCCCTGCCAATACCGACAAGGGAAAATCTGGAGAGTCCTCACCACTCTCCGAGGAATTCTGCCTATCACATTCCTGGTATATAGGGGCACCAGTGGGGGGCTCAGGACAATCCCATAGTTCCCAGAACTTTGGAAAATCCCTTCCCACAATGGCATCATGAGGCAAGTGAGACACTAATCCAACCCGATGAGAGAGGGTACCTTTGTGGGTCTCAAAACACACTGTAGTCACTGGATACTCTCGGGTGTCCCCGTGCACTCAAATAACCGCTACTTTGCCATTCCCAGAAACCTCTGTAGTAACTAATTCAGCCTTTATCAGTGTCACGATGCTACCTGAATCCAGCAATACAACAACATTTCTACCATTAACACACATTTTGCCTAAATGTTTCTCAGTTCCCCGAATGGCAGTGCATGTGACTGTCGCAAACAGCGACTGACGTCTGTCCGTTAGAAAGTCACATTGCATGGGTTCATCCACAACCGGGCAATTTGCTGCAATATGTCCCTCTTGTCGGCAGCGGTAACAAACAAACCTTCTTGCTGCCTCTTGAACCCCTGACTTCCCAGGCTGTTCTCGCCAAACCTTGGGTAGAACTCCCCCCCTCTCACTCTCTCCACCCTCACCCTTTGGAATCATCTTACCCGCCACTGGGGATGGTCTGGTCTTAGGGTGGAAAGTCTGTGAGTCTCTGGAAGAGGCAGTCAGGTTTTCTGTAGCCAAGTACTTCTCTACACGATCCACAATATTATCGGCCGTTTCTGGGTCTCCATGGCTTACCCACTTTTGGATGGCAGTAGGAAGAGCTCTCAAGAAACGATCCATCACAACACGTTCCACAATCATTGGTGCGGACAAAGTCTCTGGCTGTAGCCACTTCCTGCTCAGGTGAATGAGATCATACATTTGAGACCTGGGGGGTTTTCCAAGCTGGAAAGTCCAGTTATGCACACGCTGAGCCCGGACAGCCAGGGTGACACCCAGTCGTGCCAATATTTCAGTTTTTAGCATCACATAGTCTTTTGCTTTGGCAGGCTCTAGGTCATAGTAAGCTTTCTGCGATTCACCAGTTAACAGAGGAGCCACTAGTCCAGCCCACTGCTCCTTAGGCCACTTTTCTCTTTCAGCAGTCCTTTCAAATGTGGTCAAAAACACCTCTGGATCATCCTCTCCAGTCATTTTTGTCAATAAACGACTCGCCCCAAAGGACGCGGTATTAGTGGAACAACTTGCCTCACTGGTCTGCGGATGTTGCAGCATTAACGTTTCCATTTGTTGTAGTCTCTGCTCTTGCTTCTGTAACAGGTCTATGAAGCGGGCCTCAGATTGCTGCTGGGCTTGCTGCTGGGCTGTGAGGCTCTGTTGCAAAGTTGCATTTGTCTGCTGCTGGGCTGCAAGGCTCTGTTGATGAGCTTGCTGCTGGGATGCGAAGCTCTGTTGTTGAGCTACAAGGCTCTTTTGCAAACCTGCATTTGTCTGCTGCTGATTGGCATTTGCTAGAGCCAGCTGTTTCAGTATCTCCTCCATGCTGGCCTTAAAAAAAAAACTGCCACTGGTTCTCCACCAACTGTGAGGGGGTTAGCTCGGCAGCGGGTGTGTGTGACCCCCTGGATGGGTTCACCACACAAAAACAGGCACAGCAGACAGAGTTTGTAGTTGCAAAAACAAAAGGTGCGGTTTATTTAAACTATTTACAGGGGAAAACAGCAAAACAAAAAGAAACATACAAAAAGAAATCCTGGTCAGCTTGACCGCTTACTACACACGTAGGTTCCCTGTCTGACAACTAGGTGCAGCCTTGTGCTGCCCCAGCCCCTATGTCCCTGTTTTTTTAAGGTTTTAGCCACACAGGCTTTGTCTCAACGCACAGGACAGAAACACACTCCCCAGTCTTGCACAACACAGAACTGGTTCCAGGATGGAGCATCTCCCTTAGCATGCTGGGAGTTCTTGTAGAGGCCTTAATGAGCCACTTGATTCAACTGGGCTCATTAACTCTTCCCCCGCAAGACTCCGAGCACTCCCCCCTAGTGGTATGAATCTGCATAAAGCCTGAATCTAGGGCATACATACCTACCATCCTGGATGCAACCTGGTGATTTTACCTGCCTGCTGTCACACTATACAGAGCTGCACCAGATTTTTCACTCTCCAGTTTTAGTAATTCAACTACACTGTGACTCATTGCCTCTTGCAGCTTCCTACCAGAGTAACCCTTTGGTTGCAGGCTAGCTGGTAAGTGAGCTGGGAATATTTGTTTGTTTTTGATGTGCGTTGCCCTTTCATGTGCTCCTTACTGCAAATGCTAGTTATAGGTTAGGGTGGTTGCTACTTGTTTTGTGTTTTTAAGGGACCCTTAAAAGGATTTAATTGCCATCTACTCGCTCCCCTACTGACAGATCACTCACAAAGTTATATGTTAGTTTTTACTTGAATTGTACACCCCCCTCCAACTTCCAAGTGAGATCGTGGCAATGAGCATTATTGACTTTACCCAGCACATAGGGTTCTATTTATAAACATTTGTTGGATGAAGTTCACAAGAATTCACCCAGGCTGCACAAATTTTCCCCATATTTTTTCAAATACTTTGGCTTTCTATGCTTGTTAGCTCCATCTAGTGGCCTAAATTCAGAATATTTTTTCTGAAATACCTCAATCTGAAAATATACCACATGTTGGTGACCAGTGCATCCATAGTGGGGGCAGAAGCGCCGCTCCCTCTCTCCTGCACCCGTCACTCCACAATAGATATATTCATGAATTGAATGAATATATCTATTGTCGCCGCTGCCGCCCACTATTCAGGTGTCCGGCCCCCTGTTGCGCGCCGGCCATATGAATTACAGCGCTGGGTGTGTTTTGGAAGTGCCTGATTAGAGCCATCGGCTCTAATAGGCTTCCTGATTAGAGCCTGTGGGCTCTAATCAGATTCCAAATGGTTAAACAGAGGGCGCACGGCTGTGTGTTCCCTGTTTAAACCATGCTGTGTTAGGGAATTGCTTCCCTAACAATGACCCACCTCTCAGCCAATCAGGTGCACCGGGTCTGGTTACCGGGCACCTGATTGGCTGAAGCGACATCAAGGATGGGAGAAGACATTGAGGACTCGGAGGGAGTGTGGAGGAGGATGGCGCTGACCCGAGAAAGGTAAGTGCCGGGCGGGGGCAGGGGGGACAAACTGGCATCATTTGAGGACAAACTGGATGCATTTGGGGACAAGCTGGCTGCATTTGGGGACAAGCTGGCTGCATATGGGGAAACTGGCATCATTTAAGGGGGCAAACTGGCATCATTTGAGGGGGCAAACTGGCGGCGTTTGATGGGCACAGTGGCTGTGTTTAATGGGCACAGTGGCGGCATTTGTTTTTGTTTTTTTTAGTTTGTTTGCGCCCCCCAAACATTTTGAGCACCAGCCGCCACTGTTGGTGACTAAATGGAAGCGGTGATGAAAGGAAGTTATAGCATACCTCCCAACTGGCACGGATTGTGCGGGTTTTACCCGCAGAGGCTCCTCCTTCCCGCACTGGGAAAATGTGCATCCTGAAGGAATACTTGTGACACTCATCCAAAAAAATATTTTATGAACAGACCCCCTAGTGTTTTGTGCTGAGAACCCCATTTCTTCCATGAGATAAGGTCATGGTGGTTGTGTCATTTTGTGGGCTTGCTTTTTATAGGTGTGAAGACTAGATGAATGGAGTTTCCTAAATTGCCACCATAGAACAGAGTTAGAACCATGGGACTTTTCAGAAGCTACTATAAAGTTTACAGCGTTGACAAATTTAAAATCATTCTTTTCATTATGACAATATTCAAAATAAAATAAAAGGTAAGATTATGGAGAAAACCGATTCCATGGATAACAAGGAGCAATAATCTATTAACACATCAGTGCTAGAAGGAAAATTCACCAAGTCTTGTGTGGCCTTTTAGGATGGTCAATTGTGGCAAAACTTTTTTTTTTTTTTAATTGTGAATCTATATACTTATTTGATTATCAAATCTCCTTTTTTACTTGTAAATTTGCCTTTTATGGATGGTTTCTGGTAATTATTTATTGTTGACTATGTGTGGATGCCGTAGATTGGTCTAAGGTATGTATGTATATATATATATATATATATATATATATATATATATATTGTGACAGCAGGAAGGTAAAGTCACCTGGTTGCATCCAGGGGGGTAGATATATTTCGCCCAGATTCAGGCTTTACGCCGACTTATACAACTAGGTGGAGAGTTGTATAAGGCTAGTGGGCTCATGGATGACTCATACCTCTAGGGAGAGGGCTGGGCGTCGTGCAGACAGGGAGTTGATGAGACCAGCTGAAGCTTGTCAGCTCATTTAGGCCTCTATAAGAACTCCCCGCTTCATTAGATGTTAGCTCATGCCTGGAACCAGACCTGTGTGGACTGTCTAGGGAGAGTGAACCCCTGTGCGGTGAGACAAAGCCTGTGTGGCTATTTGCTTGGACATTTAAAACCAGGGACTTAGGGACTAGGACAGCACTAGGCTGATCCCAGTTGTTAGTTAGGAAACCTGTATGTTTAGTCAGAGGTCAACTTGACCAGGATTTATTTTGGTTGTGTTTCTTTTGCTTTGCTGTGTTTTGTCACTGTAAATAGAAAATAAACCGCACCTTTTTGATTTTGAAAACCACAACCTCCGTTTGCTGGGCCTGTTTTGTGTGGGGAGCCCATCCCGGGGGTCACACACACCCGCTGCCGAGCTAACCCCCTCACAATATATATATATACACAGTATCTCACAAAAGTGAGTACACCCCTCACATTTTTGTAACTATTTTATTATATCTTTTCATGTGACAACACTGAAGAAATTACACTTTGCTAGTGAGTAGTGCGTGTACAGCTTGTATAACAGTGTAAATTTGCTGTCCCCTCAAAATAACTCAACACACAACCATTAATGTCTAAACCGCTGGCAACAAAAGTGAGTACACCCCTAAGTGAAAATGTCCAAATTGGGCCCAAAGTGTCAATATTTTGTGTGGCCACCATTATATTCCAGCACTGCCTTAACCCTCTTGGGCATGGAGTTCACCAGAGCTTAACAGGTTACCAGTGGAGTCCTCTTCAACTCCTCCATGATGACATCACGGAGCTGGTGGATGTTCGAGACCTTACGCTCCTCCACCTTCCATTTAAGGATGCTTCACAGATGCTCAATAGGGTTTAGGTCTGGAGACATGCTTGGCCAGTCCATCACCTTTACCCTCAGCTCTTTTAGCAAGGCAGTGGACATCTTGGTGGTGTGTTTTGGGTCATTATCATGTTGGAATACTGCCCTGCCGCTCAGTCTACGAAGTGAGGGGATCATGCTCTGCTTCAGTATGTCACAGTACATGTTGGAATTAATGATTCCCTCAATGAACTGTAGCTCCCCAGTGTCGGCAGCATTCATGCAGCCCCAGACCATGACACTCCCACCACCATGCTTGACTGTAAGCAAGACACACTTGTCTTTGTACTCCTCACCTGGTTGGCGCCACACGCTTGACACCATCTGAACCTAATACGTTTATCTTGGTTTCATCAGACCACAGGACATGGTTCCAGTAATCCATGTCCTTAGTATGCTTGTCTTTAGTAAACTGTTTGCAGGCTTTCTTGTGCATCATCTTTAGAAGAGGCTTCCTTCTGGGACGACAGTGCTCAGACCATACGCAGCACACTGCATCAAATTGGTCCGCATGGCTGACAGGCTGACTCCCCACCCCTTCAACCTATGCAGCAATGCTCGCAGCACTCATACATCTATTTCCCAAAGACAGCCTCTGGATATGACGCTGAGCATGTGCACTCAACTTTTTTTTTTTCCAATATAAATTTTATTGAGAATTGCAAAAGAAAAGGGGGTACAGAAAAGAAACAGTACAACTGTGGTCAAATTCGACAATCCAACAGATATAGAGGTCTACAATAAAAGGCTCATATTCAGTCTCCCGTGAGGGTAGCACACCATATGGCAATCAAATGAAAAGGACGTGGTAGTACGATGCATAAATCATAACATTGACCCGAATACTAGGCCATACCACATATACAGATATCCTTAACCTTGCTATAAGTACTGAGCAGTATACACAGTCGGACTACTGGCGACCCGACGACCGTAGCCCAACTGGAGAAAAAAGGACGGCCTCAAAATATCCAAATAACTGAAAGCATAGCCATCAGTTGAGAAAACAGAGGGTGAAACAGATAGGGAGTAGAGAAGAAAAAAGGAGGGGGGGGAGTTGATTAACACGAGCGTGATGGACACAGCAAGGGCGTGACCTTTAAGAGTTCAGTAAGGTCTGCCCTTCAACCGAGAAAATTAACATATTCCATGCCAACCAGGTTTTAGAGTGCTTCTCTTGTTTGTGTTGGGCTGTGAGCACTAGGTCTTCTAGCTTTTTAATGTCTTCTACTTTGCGCAACCACAATCCAACGTACGTTTTGCTTCCATGTAGCTGGAATGCACGACTTTGCGGCATTGAGTAAGTGTCGGACAACTGACTTCTTGTACGACCGTGCCGGGATTGCGGTGGCGTGTAGCAGGAAGAACGCAGGATCTGACTGGATTTCGTGATCTGTAAATTCCTGAATGATTTTCTCAATTGTCGTCCAAAAGTGTCGCAGTAGTGGGCAGGACCAGAATATATGGAGGAGTGTCCCTTTATCTGTCTGGCACCTCCAACACTTGTCAGATGTGGTAGGGAAGAATCTGTGTAGCATCTGAGGTGTATAGTACCACCGAGTTAGAATCTTATAATTTGTTTCTTAAAGTTTTGTGCAGATGGATGATTTCTTTTTTTTTTTTTCAATCTTTACTTTATTATATTTAATCATAGGACATTTCCAGGACATACATATATCATTACACAGCTTTATCAGTTAACATATCTTTGCGATAACTTATAATAACAAAAGGTAAAAATTATCTAATTTTCCAAAAATATCATCTCTATTTCTCATCATTAACCAAAAAATGTTTATCCAATATCTATAATTATAATTATATCTCTTCTCTTTAACGCTTCCGAGTGCAGTCTAGTCATTCCTTACCCCCACACTCTCTCCACTCCATAGCCTGTCTTGTTCCATTTTAACCCAAAACAACCCCAAAAACCCACAAACAAAAAAAAAAAAAAGGGGGGGGGGATGGGATGGGAAAGGGGACAAAACACGCCGGAGACCGAGACTCTTAAAGATTTTCCTAATTATTGTCATAAAGAATTCTCCCTTCTTCTGATAATGCAAAATTGTTCCATTCTAACCAAATCCTGACATATAATTCCCATGGATGTCTTTCTGAGAATACCAAGTCTTCCAGTCTACTAATTTCTTTAACCTTATCTAACCACATCCTTACCGTCGGTGGCAGTGCTGATTTCCACCTCAGAGGAATGCAAGCCCTTGCCGCCTCCAAGAGGTGGTCGATAATCGATTCTTTATATGCTTTCTCTGGTATATATGATTTATGCAAAAATTAAAAAAGGCCGAATCCTCTGGTAGCGTATGGCTAGTAAACCTCTGAAGCGTGTGTCCCACTACTGTCCAAAAGTGTTTTAATTTAGGACAGTCCCAAAACATATGAAAAATAGTACCTTTGCTTCCTTGGCATCTCCAGCACAGATCCGAACATTCAGGAAAGGCTTTATTCAGTTTTTCTGGAGTTTTATACCATCGGCTAAGAATCTTATAATTTGTTTCTTGTGTTTTTGCACAAATTTATGTTTTATGAGCAAGCCTAAAAATCTGCTGTCTTTGTGTACTATCCCATGCTGTTCCTAAATCCTGTTCCCATTTTTGAATAAATTCCGGTACGCATTCTTCCCCAGGCGTATTTAGCAGTTTGTAGTTAACTGATAATGTATGGGATGTTGCCTCCCTCTCATAGCAATACCTCTCAAACATAGTCAGGGCTCTAGCGAACACCTCTGGATTTGGAAGAGTCTTAAAAAAATGTGTAATCTGAATAGAGCTCCATAGTCCTAATGTATATATATCTGCTTGTGTCATTAACTCCGGAATCTTTACCCATCTTCCTTCTCTTATATATGATGATGCTTGTATGTATCCTGCATCTGATAAGTGCCGGAAACTTATATCTTCATACCCCGGTGAAAAAAGAGGAGCTCCCAATATCGGGTATAAAGGAGATGCTTCAGTATCAGGAAAGTACTTACCGAGGCCGAGATGCCGAGAACGGTTCACCCTTGCGACTTGACGCACTCCGCCCCCTGGAGGTGAGACAGGGAGAGGATGGCGCGAAGAGGCACTGGCTACCAGCAGGTGGAGGAGTCTTGCAAGACGATCGGGTAGCGCTGAGTAGACCGAGAGCAGGCTGAGGGTCAAACACTGAGCAAGAGCTGGCTTAAGCAGGAACTGGCTGACAGGTACAGTCCAAGCAGCAAAGGGTCAGAGGATGCAGGGGGAGACCGAGTCCGGATAGGGGCTGCTGAAGTTGGAGGTGCAGGCCGAGGGTCTAGCACAGTAGATAAGTAAAAGTCCAGACAAGTGCCAGAAGCAGGTCAGGGCTGGAGGTACGTGGCAAGTCCAAGTTGCAGGCAGGAGGTCGAGGGCTGGAGAAGACAGCAGATCCGAGTCACAGGCCGAGGGTCAAACATGGGTGAAGGCAGAAGTCCGTATAACAAGCCGGGGGTCAGGTCCAGGAGAGATGATAGAGGAGTCGAGCCGATCCGGGGTCACAACAGGTAGTTCAGGTAGATTCAGGAAACCAGGTACACAGGAAAGCTGACAACAAACCAGCAACCTGTCAGTGCAGCTAGGCCTCTTTTATATAGGCCCGCCTGTATTCCTATTGGCGCACTAGCGAGCGCCGAAGTGCTGTCCCGCACATGCGCCGAAGCGTTGTCACGCGCATGCGCACAGGGCGCTGACTGGCGCTATTGAATAGGAGATTTCCCTGACATTCAGGTATTATACCCATACTGGGTAATGGATCAAAGCAAATTTTTACAGTATTCCCTATCAATGGGTGATTTATTATTTGTTTCGAGAGAAAAGCATAGCACCAAGGGGCTCTGCCCAAGGGTATCAAAGACTGTGCACATTCCATCTGTACCCAGAGTTTGGTATCTTTGTGCCTATTCCAGTCAATTACCCTACTTAAGTGGGCTGCTAGATAATATTTTCGTATATCCGGCACTGCCAATCCTCCATATTCTTTTGGACACATCAATACCTTACTTTGTATCCTAGGGTGCTTATATGCCCAGATAAAATCAAACAATATTTTTTGACTCTGTTTAAATTAACTAGGTGGGATGCGTATTGATAGTGTCTGAAATAGGTACAATAGTTTAGGAAGTATGTTCATTTTGATAATGCTATATCGTCCTAACCAGGAATCAAAGCCCGTATTCCAACTCGGTAACAATATCTTAATTTTTGACAATAAAGGGGGGAAATTCAACTCAAAAATGTTTTCTATTTTAGGAGGGATCAGCGTACCCAAATATGTCAATGCTTTCTCAGTCCATTTAAATGTGAAGTTTTGCTTAAGTTGCTTTATTAATTCTTGAGACAAATTCACCCCCATTGCTTCCAACTTTGAGAAATTGATGCTAAGATTGGAGAGCAAGCCATATATCTCAAATTCTTTCATCAAATTTGGAAGTGTAATCACCGGGTTTCTTAGTGAGAATAGCATATCATCGGCATATGCCGAAATTTTATGCTGGCTCTCTCCCATCTGAATCCCTGTGATATTTTGATTTAATCGAATAGTGCAGAGAAATGGTTACAATGACAGGGCGAAAAGGAGGGGCAAGAGGGGATAACCCTGCCTCGTTCCATTTGTGATTTTTAGAGTATCTGACAGTATCCCATTTACCCGTATTCGGGCCGTTGGACGGGAATAAATAGCAGTAATCCATTGTAACATTTTGTTCCCGAAGCCACCATATGTTAGGACTGCCAGCATAAAATTCCAGTTCACCCCATCAAAGGCTTTCTCTGCGTCTGTATTCAAATATATACATTGAGTTTGGGATACATTAGCCTCCTGTAATAAGTTCAGGACCTTTGTAGTATTGTCCCTTGCCTCTCTTGTGGGCACAAATCCCACTTGGTCTAGATGTATCAGTTTTGTATCAGTTTTGGGATATAATGTTGAATCCTATTGGCCAATATCTTGGTGAAAATTTTAAGGTCTAAGTTAAGTAGAGAAATCGGCCTATAGTGTCCACAAGAAGTCAAATCTTTCCCAGATGGATGATTTCAAAGAGAATCTAATAATGTTTTGTTTTTGTATGGCTGTGAAAGTACATTGTAGGTAATTTTCCCAGTTCTGCAAGAACTTCAGATCTGGTTGTTCCATTGGGGTGTTGAGCAGAGTATATGTTTTGGAGAGTACCTGAGATAGTGTTCCTGTGTCCCTACAATAGTCTTCCAGGGTTGTCAGGTCACGTTTGAAACGTGCAGGCTCTGGCAGTGAGTGAATGTAATGATGCAGTCGGATCGCTTTCCAAAATGGAAGCTGAAAACCCCCAGTATCGCTCATCAATGATTGGATCGAGGTCCAATGATCCCCGTCTATGTAATGTAAAGCGCAATCTTTACCCGCCGTCCATAGTGTCTCATATTCTGAGTGATCTAGTCCTGGCGGGAACGCCGGATTGCCTAGGATGGGGAATAGAGGGGACTGTCTTGTGGTTAGGGAGGTGGTCCGTATCACTACCGAGCCCACACATAATGTGGCGCCTATGGTAGGGTGTGTAGTCATATCTGGAGGGAGTCTATCATAGCACCATATTGCGCCCATTAGCGGGACACCTGACTGAGTACGTTCCACTTGAACCCACAGTTTAGATTGCTCATGTCTGTTCCAGTCGATTATCCTCCCCAGGTGTACTGCTTGGTAATAATGTTTCATGTCAGGAAGGTCCAGACCTCCATAATGTTCGGTAGCGTCAGGTAACGTAGGCGTAGTCGTAGTTTCGTCTGTGACCATATGAATTTTGTGAACAGTGAGTGCACTTGTTTAAAATATAGGGAAGGTATCCTAATTGGCAAGGTTTGGAACAGATACAGGAACTTCGGGAGAATGCACATTTTGATGAGATTGCACCTGCCGAACCAAAAGTGGAGTCCTTTGCTCCACTCTTCGAGCAGCCCTTTTGCCTTGGATAACATTGGTGGGAAGTTCAATTCAAATGTGCGTTTCAGGTCCCTAGGTATACTGGTGCCTAGGTAGGTAAGATGGCTGTCGGACCATTTAAAGTTAAATTTAGATTTCAAGGGAGTCCGTTTATCTGCCGTCATGTTAATGCCCATAGCTATGGATTTATCAAAGTAAATTTTTAGATTAGATATGTTCCCATACCTCTGAAATTCTTTAATTAAGTTTGGGAGGGACAAGACCGGGTTAGTAAGTGAGAATAAGAGATCATCCGCATAAGCGGAAATCTTATATTGGGCCTGACCTATGGTGATACCAGAGATATCCGGATTCCGGCGTATCGTACATAGGAAGGGCTCTAGTACCAGGGCAAAAGAGAAGGGGCGATAAGGGGCAGCCCTCCCTGGTACCATTAGAGATGGTGAAGGGGTCAGAAAGGACTCCATTAGCTTTGACCTGGGCTGTCTGTATGGAGTAGATATTGGAGATCCAATGCAACATGTGTCTACCGAGTCTGATGTGTTTAAGAACTGAGGACATAAATTCCCAACTCACCCGGTCAAATGCTTTCTCAGCGTCCGTGCTGAGAAAAACGCATGGTGTCTTAGTCACCGAAGCCCTATGTACCAGGTTCAGCACCTTGGTGGTGTTGTCCCTAGCCTCACGGGAAGGGACAAAACCAACCTGGTCCAGGTGTATTAGGCCTGTCATATGTTGGGATAATCTGTTGGCTAGTATTTTAGTAAGGAGTTTAGGATCTATATTCAAAAGAGATATAGGCCTGTAGCTACCGCAGGCAGTTGGATCTTTTCCTTCTTTAGGTATGAGGGAGATATGGGCACTTAAGGTATCCCGTTGAAGCTGGCCACCTGCTGTAAGATTGTTAAAAAGTTTTAGCATGTAGGGACCTAATACCGGCAGAAGGGTTTGATAGTATTGAAGGGTGAATCCATCGGGACCTGGCGCTTTACCCGGTTTCGTACTCTTAATGGCACATTACAACTCCATCAACGTGATGGGCTCTTCCAATGCAGCACTACTTTCCGCTGAGAGTTTAGGGAGATTGGACAAATTGAGGTAGTCCCTTAAAGCAGTGTCGCTGGTATGCTGTTTCGGAAGATTGTATAAGGAGGAATAGTAGGCCTGGAATTCATTGGCAATCTGGGTGGGTAAGCTCTTCCTATGACATAGGAAGAGGGGATGATTTGGGGAATGTATGCACGTAGTTTCTGTTGTCTAACTGCTCTGGCAAGAAGTTTCCCACATTTGTTCCCCGATTCGTAGGAGAGTTTCCTACAGGATTGTAGTGCCGCTTTTGCCTTGTATTGCAAGAGATCTACCATCTGTCTGCGGAGGGTTATCAGTTCTGTTTCTAGGGATGGCATCAGGTTTTGTTTGTGTGCCTTTTCTAAGTCATGTATCTTCTGTAGAAGTAGCAGTAGCAGTAGTTGCTTCTCCCTTTCCCTTTTAATATGGGTCCCGTGCTTGATCAGAATCCCTTTAATCACAGACTTGTGGGCTTCCCATAATATCCCAGGGTCACAATTGTCGGTATCGTTGGTTCGAAAGTAGTGGTTTAGCTCTTTTGTGACGTCAGTCAGTACTGTGGGGGTCAGTAGTAAGCTTTCGTTCAGCCTCCAGAACTTAGCTCTAGTCATCGCAGTCTGACCAGGTGATATTACCTATCTCCGGGGCACACACTGCCTCCAGTTGGCTATGTGGTATCAAGAAAAAGTCAATGCGTGAGTATGTTCTGTGTGGGGAAGAAAAGAATGTGTAGTCCCGTTCCCCTGCGTGGTGAAGCCTCCAAACATCGATCAGTTGGGCCTCATGGAGAACCCGAGTGATGCGCTTGTGCAAACAGGTTCAGAGGGACATTAAATTCGCCTCCCAGAATTAGATGTCCTTCAGTAAAGTCCATCAGACGGTGCGTAGACCGTAGCCAGCGTCACCAACATGTCCCCAATTAGCCCTTTAATGAACACATTCCGCCCTTCGGTGTCAATTCTAGTGTCCCGGCATGTCCAGGGTATGGACCCCAAACTTTGCACACATGTAGCTCCACTCTTCCCCTACAAGTTTGCAAAGTTTCTAGTCCGGGGGACTTATGGCCGGGGAGCACCGATTTTTCAAAGCTGGGCACCCCTTCCATTGACTCCCATGTTAAACGTCAGACTAGTCATGGACACAGTGAGGCATGGACACAATGAGGCAAAGTGAGGCACACCCTCGGCTTATACTCGAGTCAATACGTTTTCCCAGTTTTTGTGGTAAAATTAGGTGCCTCGGCTTATATTCGGGTCGGCTTATACTCGAGTATATACGGTACCGGTTTTTTAAACATGGTGGTGCACCAGTTTTGAAGGGGGTTTCCTGGATGAACGCAATGTCTGCTCTAGCTCTTTTGAGACCATTCAAGAGCATACAGCGTTTCTCAGGTACATTCAACCCCTTGGCGTTTAGCGAGAAGATAGTAACGCGGTCCATCACGCACGCGTCAAAGGTAAAATTGTGGGTACACTAGAGGGGGTTGGGAGAATAAAGAGGGGGGATTATAGAGGGGGAGAAAAGGTAGAAGAGGAAGAGCAAGAAAAGCTCAAGGAATAGTAAGGTGGACAATAAGTATGACAGATTGTCCTGTCTAGTTAGTAAACAATTGTATGCAACGTTTTGCAATGAAACACACTCCGGTTATCACCAGGAAGGTGTTTCGGCCTACTGGGGATGAGGTTAGACTATGACCAGGGAAGCCTGCCCATAACCGCCCAGCCCCCCTGCCCTAGGGTATAACTTTGACATGTAACATGGTAAAATATAAAAAACAGCAAACAGTTAGACAAACAAACAAACAACCTAATAGTATATAAGTCACAAATGTACTCAAATACAGCCCCAGGGCTAAAACGTAAAACATGTAAGCATTACCTGCAAACCTTATTAGGCATAGCCGAAGCCCCAAACTGAGTGGCGTCCCTGCCCCCCACCAAACCCACCCGACCTTAACGGTGGTACCGATGCGCTTCCAGCAATGCCCTCCGGCAGTGTGTCGTGGAGCGGGCAACGTTGAGGTCTGTGTATCGCAAGTGCGGACGCGCTCCCCCCCAAAAAAGGGAGGGACCACCACCACCCCCGCGAGAACAGCTCCGTGCCCCTCCGGGGTGAACCGGGGGGAGCTCAGGAAAAGGTCACCCTACCCCACAGTCACCCCTTCGCTTAGTACCCTGTCCGGGCGTCACAGACGATGGCCCCCCCCCGCAACGGCCAGGAGTCCACCCCCACCCTGCACAATGAAGTCATTAATTTGTTATCTGAACACCAGGATCATAATACTTTACCAGCTGAATGGCACACCGTGAGGGGTGGCTCGGGGGTCCACATAGGATACTGCAGGGATAGTTGCAGGAGACCATGACATTCTCCCCCTGGGCCTCCCAAACAAACCTAAAAAAAAAAGGGGGGGAGGGGGAGAGGGTATACTGTCCGTACAGAAATCCAGTTAAGTCTTACGACCCTGGCTAAGAGAGACGAACGGATCGTGAAGTCCCGGTCCCCCTAGTTGACCCGACCCCCTCCATACAATACAATACAATAACCCATATACCTCCTAACTAGTGCATAGTGGACTTGTCACTTGGCTGTGTTAGCCGACCGCTAGTCACCAGGTCTCTTTAGGTGCATACAGACTCAAAGAACATGTGGCCAGTATGTCTTTGTCCCTTCCGGCAAATGTACCCCCCGCCATTGTAACAGTCATGCACCCCTGGATCTCCTGCCAGTGTAGTACCCCTAAACCCTGTCAAGCTCCGATGAAGTTCAAGCAGTCTGCAGTGAGGTCCCAGGAGATTTGTAATGTATGAGGGAGTGTCCCCATCAGACACATAGAGATCATATGTGTGGGTATGGGGGCACCATCAGGGGGCAGCAACAGTGGCCTAGTTCAGGTGTCCAGTGAACCAGGCAGAGGTGTCAGTAAGGGGGCCCAATCCAGCTTTCAAGTATTAGACATCTCCGGTCCCCAAAGTTTAGCCGGCATCCTCAGTCCACCACCCCCCCGGATGCCATATACATGGTGTAGCAGAAACCAAGGCGCAAGGGAGAAGGTGAGCGAGCATCCAGTGGGCTCCGCATGTAGAAGAAGAGGCCGCAAAGCAGGTCAGAGTGTCAGGGGAGCCCAGCAGGGGGGCAAAACAAAGGGTGCACTGGGGATGAGGCACTAAGAGGTGTAAGAAAAGATACAAAATCTCACCACTGCGGCAGCCGCCGCTAGGCTTCCCTAGCATCTTCTGGTGAGGTGATGCGTGATCTACGTCGGCTTCTCTGTGGTCTTGGGGAGCGGGGTCTCCTTTGATTTGTTCCGCCTGGACGTGGGGCGAATCGTGGGATCAATTGGAGCCAGTCTGGAACGTCCACTGGGTCTGCTTCCATGAAATCAAACAGTGCAGGGAGTTCTGATGGCGATCGAAGGGTGAAAAACTGAGTATGTTTCTTAAAAGTCACCGCTATGGGGAATCCCCAATGGTAGGTAATACCGGCGTGTTGGGCAAGTGCAAGCACTGGTTTCAAGTTGTTCCTCCTGCTGCGGTCTTCAATTTCTTCTAAATGCAGCTGCTGGGCCTGCACTGAAACTGCCTTACCTGCCTGGGTATCCTCCACTCTTTTCAGTCGCCGTTCCAAGTCGGACACTGCGATTTCCCCTGTTCCCATGCGCTCTGTCAAGGTGGCAATATCAGTCCGCACCGCCGCTATATCCCTGCGGTGTGAGGCTTCCAGTCTGCTGGCCAGGAATTCAAAGTCGGCTCCGCGTCCGCCTGCAAGGTAAGGGGTGTAGGGTGCGGTTGAGATAAGTCCTGGGAGGCAGAGCGGAACACTGCAGGGGTATCGAGGTCACAGTCCAGGGTGCAGGGAGGCCATGGATGGTGTCGGTGAATCGTGCTGTGCTGTACTCACAGATCCGGCAGGCCTCGTGTTGTCCGCCATCTTAGGAGCTGGAGAAGAGTCCTGAGAGCCGGGGAAGTACTTGTGGATTGCTCCGGTTGGCTGAGGTTTAGGCGATGGCTTCTTGGATTGTCTGCTTCTCTGCTTTCTGCGCTTCCCAGCCAGAGTACATGCCTTAAATTACTAAAGGTATGGCTGAAAATAGGGCAGGAAAGGCCGGGACTGCTCGGGACGTCTTCACAGCAACACGTCCTTACACGGCCATGTCCAGACCACTCCCTGTGCACTCAACTTTTTGGTCGTCCATGGCGAGGCCTGTTCTGAGTGGAACTTGTCCTGTTAAACATCTGTATGGTCTTGGCCACGGTGCTGCAGCTCAGTTTCAGGGTCTTTGCAATCTTCTTATAGCCTAGGCCATCTTTATGTAGAGCAACAACTCTTTTTTTCAGATCCCCAGAGAGTTCTTTGCCATGAGGTGCCATGTTGAACTTCCAGTGACCAGTATGAGAGAGTGAGAGCGATAACTCCTAATTTAACACACCTGTGTGAGGGGTGTACTCACTTTTGTGAGATACTGTATATATATATATATAGATAGATAGATAGATAGATAGATAGATAGATAGATAGATATAAATAAAATACAATTCCATATTATTCATCAATTTAAAAAAATAACCTAATGTACCAGTATAGATTTATTTTCCATGTATTCCTTTTTGCATGTAGCCGCACACAGAGCATTTGGCTGTGGTTATGGATGGATGTCCAAGCCTGGACACAGTCAAGCTGCATCCAGGCTCGGACATCTGTCTGTAACTGCAGCTAGCAGTTCTTTGTGCGGCTACATGAGAACAGCACTGGCCGCTGTCAGCCTGCCATTAGTTTGAATGCTAATCGCATGCTTTGGTCATATCAGCCACACAAATCCACTGATTCTTGCCACTGTAATCCGGTGGCCACAAATATCTGGCTGTGTGAAAGAGGCTCAACAATTTTTTAATCAAATCAAATGGTACAGTCCAAATTAAAATTATTTTGAAGGATATCTAAACCCAAGAACACAAGTGGAATCAAGGCTGGCCCAAGACATTGTGCTGCCTGGGTCCAAAAATGGAATGCTCCCCCCCCCCATAAAAAAAATAAAACGTCCGCCCAAATCATAAACAGGTGGTGGCAGTTTTACAGGAGGTGGGCAGAGAGACAGGTGCGGAGCAGTGTCACAGGAGGTGGGCAGGAGGGACAGGTGGGGTAGGGTCACAGGAGGTGGGCAGAGGGAAAGGTGGAGGGCAGCGGGACAGGAGGGGGCAGAGGGACAGGTGGGGAGTGGTGTCACAGGAGTTGGGCAGAGGAACAGGTGGGGGGCGGAAGAGGGCAGAGGGACAGATGGGGGCAGTGGGACAGGAGGGGGCAGATGGACAGGAGGGGGCAGAGGGACAGGTAGGGGCAGCGTCACAGGAAGAGGGCAGAGGAATGGAGGGGGGCAGGCATCACAGGAGGTGGGCAGAGGGACAGGAGGGGGGCATGCATCACAGGAGGTGGGCAGAGGGACAGGTAGGGGGCAGCGTCACAGGAATAAAGAAGAGCAACAGGAGGGGGGCATGCATCACAGGAGGGGGCAGAGGGAGAGGTAGGGGCAGCGTCACAGAAAGAGGGCAGAAGGACAGGAGGGGGGCATGTGTCACAGGAGGGGGCAGAGGGACAGATGGTGGCAGCATCACAGGAAGAGGGCAGTGGCACAAGAAGGGGGCATGCATCATAGGAGGGGGCAGATGGACAGGTGGGGGGCAGCGTCACAGGAAAAGGGCAGAGGGACAGGAGGGGGGCATGCATCACAGGAAGGGGGCAGAGGGACAGGTAGGGGCAGCGTCACAGTAAGAGGGCAGAGGGGCAGGAGAGGGGCATGCATCACAGGAGGTGGCAGAGGGAGAGGTAGGGGCAGCGTCACAGGAAGAGGGCAGAAGGACAGGAGGGGGGCATGTGTCACAGGAGGGGGCAGAGGGACAGATGGTGGCAGCATCACAGGAAGGGGGCATGCATCATAGGAGGGGGCAGATGGACAGGTGGGGGGCAGCGTCACAGGAAAAGGGCAGAGGGACAGGAGGTGGGCATGCGTCACAGGAGGGGGGCAGAGGGACAGATGGCAGCGTCACAGGAAGAGGGCAGAGAGACAGGAGGGGATCAGAGGGATAGGTAGGGGCAGTGTCACAGGAAGAGGGCAGAGGGACAGTTAGGGGCAGCGTCACAGGAAGAGGACAGAGGGACAGGACCAGAGGAGAGCCTCTCCTGCATCAGGCAGCAGTGGGTAGTGGGGCTCGTGCAGTCCCAGTTAGGAAGGTGAGCATGGGGAGGTGAGAAGGTGCTCATAGGTCAGGGGTACAGTGGTCAGGAGGCAGAAGGTTTCAGGCAGGTGTCTATCTCTGACAGCTGCTATGCTCCTCTTGCTTATCTTCTTTCAGCGAGAAAGCTGGGCCACATCGTGCCACTTGAAAGGATGAGACCTGTGCACTCACACCTCGCTTCTGAAGCCGGCTCCCCCCTCCTCCTCTCCGCTGCCTCCAGTCTGGTCTGACTCCTGCTCCATCAAGGCAGCAGGGCAGGTAATTTGAATGTCTAATCCATCCATCCACCCCACTGCTTAAACTAGGAGCACTCTGCTCCTATCTGGGACCGGCCTCCCCCCTGCACACCCGACCAATGGCTCAGCAAGCAGGGGGGAGGCCAGTCCCAGATAGGAGCAGAGTGCTCCTAGTTTAAGCAGTGGGGAACCCAGCCCCCAGGTGGATGGATTGATTATACATTCAGATTGCCCGCCTGGCCGCCTGGACGGAGTGGGAGTCAGACCGGACTGGAGGCTGTCCCATCTTGGCGCCCTAAGGCAAAGGTACAGATAGTGTTTCAGAGCTCAATGGAGAGCCGACTCTGCCGCCCCTCTCAAGTGCCGCCTGGGTCCCATGGACCCACCAGGACCCATGGTAGGGCCGGCCCTGAGTGGAATATATTGCAACTTACAAGCCTTTAGATGTGGTGGTAGCATTCATTTTCATTTTTCAGGCTTAGAAAATTTCCAGAAAGTGCCGAAAATCCATGCTGATCATACCAGAAATGCAGTGTCCTTGTCACTTTGTGTGAGCAGAAGTAAAAATACAAACAATATTATCTTCCTCTGTAAACTATTAATCCCCCCACCCCCAATGTAATGAAGAAGACATGTTTTAAAGTGATTGTAAAGTTCATATTTTTTTTTCTTAAAATAACAAACATGTCATACCTACCTGCTCTGTGCAAGGGTTTTTGCACAGAGCGGCGCCGATCGTCCTTTTCTGGAGTCCCCCCGGCAGCACGTCTGGCTCCTCCTCTTCATCGAGTGCCCCCTCAGAGAGCCGCTTTCCATGGGGGCACTCGTGCAAGCACGCTTCTGAATCCTGCTGCTGCGTCTATTGACACAGACAGCAGGACTCTGCCCCGCCCCTGGCTCCTGCGTCACTGGATTTGATTGACAGCAGCGGCTCCTGCTCATTCTCGGCGCTGGAACAATCTGGTTCAGGTAAGAAAAAGGGGGGCTCTGGGGGGCAGCTGTACCGCAGAAGGTTTTTCACTTTAATGTATAGAATGCATTAAGGTGAAAAACCTGGAGACTTTACAACTCCTTCAAGCCGTCAAGGTGATAACCATGGCTCTGTTATTTGCAGCATTGCCTAATAAAAATAATGGAAAAAGGCAAACGAATGCAGACATCTTTTCTAAGGACAGGTAAGCTTCAGTGTAATAATTTTTTGTTTTGGTATTTAGATGCACTTTAATTCTTGGTTATATAGCCCTAACATCTTTGAACCGCCCACAGGACTTTTACTTTGGGCAGGCGGCACGGCAAGGCTCAGTAACGTAAATATATGTTGCTTCACACGTGCGCACTGGCGCGCCCACCAGAGCACTGCTCCTGTAACTGCTGTGTTTACAGTTCCCGGTACCTGGCTACTTTGAGTGGCCAGGGTATCACGTGATGGCTATGCGATCACATGATCACAATGTATACAAAACTGTTATGAATGGGTTTCATTCATTACAGCTGTTCATACTGTAGTTATAGTGATTCTGGGATTGGCCCATAGCTATCACATTGTATCTGGGACAATCACAGCACCCTGTACCATGCGATTAGCTGTAGCCAATCACAGTATTTCAACAGTAAGCACAAAAACGTATTCATGACAGTTCAAATGATTGCTGTTACAGTGGTCACCACTGTAACAGCAATCACAGTGTAAAAAAGAAAAAAAAAAAAAAAACAATCTCTGATCACTTCCTAAAGTAGTAGTGTCACCATGGTGAAAGAAAAGTGTTTTAAAATTATTTAATTTCTTAATTTTCCAAAAAATTGTAACAAATTACAACTTCAAAAACTCGCTATTCCTCTTACTAAATACCTTGGACTGTCTTCTTTCCAGAAAGGGGTCATTTAGGGGGATATATGTACTGTCCTAGCATTTTAGGGCTTCAAAAAATTAGATAGGCTGTCAGTACCTCAGAATTGATAAATTTTTAAATTTTCAAATATATATATATATATATATATATATATATATATATATATATATACCATAGTTTGTAGATTCTATTTGGGGGTTTTTTTTTGTTTTTGTTTTTTACCAAAGAAATGTTGCAGAATACATTTTGACCTAAATTTAGGAAGAAAAATTATTTGCCAAATTTTTTAACAGAAACTAAGAAAAACATGTTTCTTTTTCGTACATCACGGGTCACAGAGCACCATAGTCATAATTTTGTGGGTTATACGCCACCTATAGGTGAATGGACACTGGTACACTCAAAAGACAGGACGTCCCCCTCCCTATATAAGCCCTCCCATCCAGGGAGTACCTCAGTTTTTTCGCCAGTGTCTAAGGTGTTGGTCACGGTTAATGAAGTGCTAAGAAGAGCTCCGCTAAGAAATCCCTGAGAGGATCGAGGAGCTATGCAATCACATCCATCTTAAGTGCCTGAAAGAGCCAAAATAGATGGTACCCGAGCCTCGTAGAAAAAGAGTGAGGTTCCTGCCTGTAACGCTTTTCCTTTTGAGAGCTGGATCCTGAGTGAGCACCTTGGTCACGTGAAAACTATACCAAAGAGTTGCTCTGGCAGGGTGCTGTACAGGTCCAAGGGAGTGGACCCTATATACAAAGGGGACCCGGTCCTTGAAGGTCTGTCATGACAAAGCTTGCCGTGATGAGTGAAGATTGGACTACTGTTATCTACAGAGTCCTGCAGCGAGGAATGGTGAGTCTGCATTTGTTTGCAGTTCCTCTTTTAAAAAGAGAGAGATCTGACTGTCTGTTTTTGCCGGTAACCACTGGGTGCAGTGTGCTGTTCAATCATGCTATGTGCTCTTACTCATGTGGGCTGCTGTTTCTTCCCCAGCCACTAGAGGGCGCAGGTTTGCTCAAGTCTAGCCTATTTTTTTATTTAGGCAGGAAGAGGAAGGGCGGCCATTGCCATGTGATGACAGGTCAAATAGGCCTTGGAGACAGAGCGGCAGTCCATGAGTGTGTGAGTACTTTCTTGGGGAACTGGGTGCAGACTAATGATTACATGCTGCATATTTTCTGCCTATCCGAGGGGCACGTACATCTGTAAGTAGATACACCCCTGGATGATTAGCTGTTCACTTTAAAAGTGTTATTATCTGCTTGTGGGCAGGAACAGCATAATATACGTGCTTGCAAATTTATGTTTTTAAAATACATGTTTGAAAGACATGAGCGTGGGTGCATTTTAGGGAATTGTATCTCCAATATAGTGCATATGTACTTGGTATCCTACAGGTCTAAAGTATAGTGCCAACTGCAGTTGAGCAGGTGCTTGCTTACAAACTTGCTAAAACGTACAGTTGCAAAGACGCACAGATGCTGAAACGCACAGTTGCTGCTAAAACGCACAGTTGCTGCTAAAATGCACAGTTGCTAAAAGGCATAGATGCTGAAACAAACAGTTGCTGGAGCACACGGTTGCTGAAACACACGGTTGCTGAAGATAACTGTTTTTACCAGTTCACATGTTTGCATAAAGATACATGATCATGGGTATACAAAATGCATGTTTGGACATGTTTGTGTAAAAACAAAAAACAAAACATGTTTATTATTGATACATAACATTACATAAAAAAGCGTGATCGCATAAGATGACAGGATCGCTTAAGGATACATGGTCACATAAAGATGCATGTTTATATAGATATGCATGTTTTTTTCATAGTCGCATAAAAATGCTTGATCACATAAAGATGCTTAGTCGCATAAAGATTCTTGATCGCACAAGGGAGCTTGATCGCACAGAGAGGCTCGATCGCACAAGGGTGCTTGATCGCACAAGGGTGCTTGTTCGCAAAATGATGCTTGATTGCACAAGGGTGCTTGGTCACACAGAGAGGCTTGATCGCGCAGAAAGGCTTAATCGCATAAAGATGCTTAAGGATGTATGATCATCTAAAGTTGCATGATCGCCTAAAGATGCATGTTGCATAATGAGGCATGTTAATACATGTTTATTTAAATATACATGATTCCTCATGATCGCATAGGAATAAATGTCTGCATAGATACGTGTTGCGGAATGTTGCATAACACGTTTTATATACGCATGCTTGCTTTGCAAAGATGCTTGTTCCATGGCACACATGCTACGGGAATACGTGTGTACAGCGCGCACTTTTCATATTTTGCCTAAAAGAGTATTTGTATGAACTCATGCTTCCATAGAGGCATATTGCTTTAACACATGCTGCATGCATTAAAGCTGTTTACGTATGTACTTGTTTTTTGTGGAACTATTTACCTATGTGTTTATTTGGATAGGACTGCAGAATTACCTGAGGGCAGAAGCCTACAAAGCAGAGTCCCAAGGCCTACTTATGAAGGGGCGGCCCCGCTCGATCGGGGTGGGGGGAAGACTTCTGTGGTTTTCAGGGGCTTGGCAAGAAGAGATCCATGACGGATGGGTCATCTCTGATGGTAGCCCTAGGCTACTCCCCAAAGACCCAATGAAAAAGAAGGTCTTTAGTTCTGGCGCTAGACCGATTGATGTCTCAGGGAATCATTGAGACCCCCTCAGAAGAGCAGGGTATGTGGTTTTATTCAAATCTCTTCACGGTACCGAAGCCGATTGGAGATGTCAGACCCTTTTTAGATCTCAAAGATCTGAATCGCTTCCTAAACATCCGCTCTTTTCGCATGGTGTCCATTCGGTCAGTTGTATCCACCCTACGGGGAGAAGAGGTTCTGGCATCAATAGACATCAAAGATGCATATCTACATGTGCCAATTTTCCCCGCTCATCAGAAGTTTATGCGTTTTGCAGTGTAACAGCGCCACTTTTAGTTCGTGTCCTTGTTCTTCGGGTTAGCCACCACTCCCTGGGTATTTTCGAAAGTTTTGGCCCCAGTACTAGCAAGCCTAAGGGGCCAGGGTATAGCAGTAATGGCATACCTAGACGACTTGCTACTGATAGATCAGTCAGTAGCACGGTTAAACCAGGGGGTGTCCAGAACATTTAGGTATCTTGAACACCTAGGTTGGATTCTCAACCTGGAGATATCATCCTTACAACCTGTAAAGAGACTGGAGTATTTGGTCATAGATACAGCCCAGGAAAGAGTGTTTTTGCCCCAGGCAAAAGTCAACGCTATAAAAGAGCTGGTCCAGGTGGTCAGGGCAAGGAAGGGTCCTTCCATTCTCCTTTGCAAGAGGTTGCTAGGGAAGATGGTGGCTTCATTCAAAGCAGTTCCCTATGCCCAGTTTTCATTCAAGACTGTTGCAATACAGTATTCTGTCTGCTTGGAACAAGAAAACCCAAGCTTTGGATTATCCAATGAATCTGGCCCCAAAAGTGCGCCAGAGTCTCAGTTGGTGGTCGATAACCAAGAATTTACAGAAAGGAAAATCCTTCACTCTGGTTACCTGGAAGGTGGTAACAATGGATGCCAGCCTATGGAGCTGGGGAGCAGTCCTAGAGGAAACCACTGTCCAAGGGAAGTGGTCAGGGTCCGAGAAAACCTTGCCCATCAACATCCTAGAGATTCGGGCAGTATTTCTGGCTCTAATAGCCTGGGTGTTCAGGTTACGGAATTGTTCCGTCAGGATACAGTCCGACAATTCCACAGCAGTGGAATATATCAATCACCAAGGGGGCACTAGAAGTCACGCAGCCCAGAGGGAGGTGAACCATATTCTGGCTTGGGCAGAGGAACATGTTCCTTGCCTATCCACAGTCTTCATCTCAGGAGTGGAGAATTGGCAGGTGGATTTCTTGAGCCACTAACAGTTGTTCCCGGGAGAATAGTCCCTACATCCTGATGTCTTTCTGGCCATATGCCAAAGATGGGGTATCCCAGGCATAGATCTGTTGGTATCCAGATTCAACAAGAAGTTGGACAGCTTTGTGTCAAGAACAAGGGATCCACTCGCACTTAGGACAGATGCATTAGTGACCTTGTGGGATCAGTTTTCACTGATTTATTTATTCCCCCCCCCCCCAGTTCAGCTGCTACCGCGGCTACTTCGCAGGATCGAGGAGGAAGGGAAGCCAATAATCCTAGTAGCTCCGGCGTGGCCCAGGAGAGCCTGGTGTGCAGAGATCATGAGGATGGCTGTAGGGGATTCATGGACTCTTCCATCTCGTCCAGACCTGCTGTCGCAAGGGCCGGTATTCTATCCTACCTCGCTAAATTTGACGGTTTGGCTGTTGAAGCCCACATCCTAAAGAGTCGAGAGCTTTCAGGTTCAGTGATTACCACCCTGATTATTGCTAGAAAGCCGGCCTTTAGGACCATTTATTATAGGGTCTGGAGGGCCCATGTCTCCTGGTGTGAAACCAAGGGTTGGCACCCTCGAAAGTATGTCATAGGTAGAATTCTTGCCTTTCTACAGTTGGGGGTAGAAATGAAGCTGGCCTTGAGTACGATCAAGGGTCAGATCTCGACCTTGGTAGTATTTTCCCAAAGGCCGCTTACTTCACATTCTTTGGTCCGGGCCTTTATGCAAGGGGTAACTCGGATAAGTCCGACAGTCAGGTCACCCTTGTGCCCATGGGATCTGAATCTAGTTCTGTCGGTTTTGCAAGGACAGCCCTTTGAGCCGATACACAATATTCCTTTGCTTCTTTTGACAAGGAAATTGGTGTTCTTAGTTGCTGTATCCTCCAAGAATTGGCTGCTTTTTCCTGTAAAGAGCCATACTTAATTATTCATAAAGACAAGGTGGTGTTGCGTCCTCACCCAACCTTTTTGCCTAAGGTAGTGTCAGGTTTTCATCTGAACCAGGATGTTTCCCTGCCTTCCTTTTTTTCCAGAACCTCGTTCTGCAGTAGAAAGATTGTTGCATTCTCTCGATGTAGTGAGAGCAGTCGAGGCCTATCTGAAGGCGACAGCTACTATTGCTACGTGGATTCGTCAGGTGATCAGTCAGGCTTAAAGTCTGAAGGAAAGGGTTCCACCTTTTCAGGGTAAAGCACACTCTACCAGGGCAGTCAGTGCTTCATGGGCAGTGCATCACCAAGCCTCTGTGGCTCAGATTTGCAAGGCCACTACTTGGTCGTCAGTGCATACATTCACAAAAAGTTCTATCAGATGGATGTAAGATGGCAGGAGGATGCCGCCTTTGGGCGCAGTGTGCTTCAGGCGGCAGTATAGGTCCCCACGCCTGGCGGCGGACGTTTTGCTTTGTGTCTCCCTCCCCTCAGGTGGCATTGCTTTGGGACATCCCACATAGTTATGACTATGGTGCTCTGTGTCCCGTGATGTACGAAAAAGAAAATAGGATTTTTATAACCGCTTACCTGTAAAATCCTTTTCTTGGAGTACATCACGGGACACAGAGGTCCCGACCCTCTTATGGGGATATGTATATTGCTTCAAAAACTGAGGTACTCCCTGGATGGGAGGGGTTATATAGGGAGGGGGACTTCCTGTCTTTTGAGTGTACCAGTGTCCATTCACCTATAGGTGGCGTATAACCCACATAGTTATGACTCTGGTGCTCTGTGTCCCGTTATGTACTCCAAGTAACGGATTTTACAGGTAAGCTGTTATAAAAAATCTTTTTTTTTATTTTTATTTTTTTTTATATTTTCTGTTTATACAGCAAAAAATAAAAAAAACTCTGGTGATTAAGGCTCCTTGCACACTGGCATAAAAAAAACGTTGCGTCTACAGGAGTTTTGTGTTCTGTCTGTAGAAGCAGCTCAATGTTATCCTATGTGTCCATGCCCATTAGGATTAGAGGCATATTTTGAGCTTAACGTTTAGAGGCAGGAAAAAAGCCTTCTGGTTCGCATTTCTGAAAATCGTAAAACTCTGCTGAACTCGTCTATGCTTTGTACAAAAAATGCTCTATATGAGCGTTTTTTCCTCCCAAGTGAACAGACTTTTTAACCCCAGTGTGCATGGAGCCTAAATACCACCAAAAGAATATTCTATTTGTGTAAAAAAAGTGATATACATTTAATTTGGGTATAGTGTTGCATTGCCAGTTAAATAGTGCTGAATACCAAAAAATGCCCTGATCATGAAGGGGGTAAAACCTTCTGGAGTTCAAGTGGTTAAATGATAAAAAATTCCAAGGAGTAAAAATGTAAACACTGTATAGGAGTCACTAGAGGAATAAATCACAAATGTATTATTATCACCAGTGGCAGACCGTCCATAGAGGGCGCATGGGCACGGCCCCCCTATCCATGCGTCTGCCCCCCTGAGCACTGCGCCCAATCCCACCCAGTTGTGTGACGATGGCAAATACATTTTCGCTATTTTCACAATAAAGTTCCTCCCCGCCAATCAGGAGGCAGGTCATGAGACCTGTTTCCCGATTGGCCAAAGCATCAGGCGATCCTATTGGATGCCTAGCGCTTAGGACGGAGAAACAGAGAGGAGACACACAGCGAAGGAAGCCGCGGGAGGAGCGGACACAAGAGCCGCTGCCTGCACCCTGGGAGAGGAGGAGAGGACACCACAGCCTGCCAGCCCTAGATCCGGTAGGTGCCTGACCGCCGGCCGCCCGGGGGGGTGGGGGGGTTGTCAGTGCCGCACTGCCGGCCTCCCGGAGGGGGGGTTTGGTGTCAATGCCGCGCGCCAGCCTTCCGGATGGATGGTGTGGTGTCAGTGGCGTGCCGCAGGCTGCCCAGGGTAAGCGGGGCGCTGTCAGTCCCCCGCCGCCAGTTGCTCGGAGGGGGGGTGCTTGTTTGCCACCCCCCCCAAAGGAAAAACCCACCAGCCGCCACTGATTATCACAATAATTTGAATATGTTAGAACACGGTTGCAAATGTGAAAGTAACATCAAAATGGTAACACTACACTAATAATACATGATCTGTACTTAATAAAAATACAATAATAGTTTTTCATGAACATTTTATTTAAAAAAGTTGTATTTGTTCATGTGTTTAAGAGTTTTGTTTAGCAAAATCCCCCTACCTTCTTCTGAAATCCTGACTCTCTGCTTTTGTTGGAAGTAGATGTCTTTAATATACTTTGCTTTACTAGATACTGTAATCCCATTAGTACCATTTAAAGGGGCTTACACTTTCAGTGGGGCTGATGGACATTATTTCTGCCTGTCCTGCCATACAAAATAGTGAAGCTATCACAATGTAAGTATTGGAAACTTTTAAATCAATTACAGTGCCTTGAAAAATTATTCATATTCCTTGAAATTCTCCACATTTTGTCATGTTATGCCGCATACACGCGATGGGACATTCCGACCACAAAACCATGGATTTTTCTTCCGACAGATGTTGGCTCAAACTTGTCTTGCATACACACGGTCACACAAATGTTTCTCGGAAATTCCGAATGTCAAGAACACGGTGATGTACAACACTACGACAAGCCGAGAAAAATTAAGTTCAATGATTCCGAGCATGCGTCAAATTTATTCCGAGCATGCGTAGAATTTTTGTGCGTCGGAATTGGCTACACATGATCGGAATTTCCGACAACAAGTTTTGTCGGAAAATTTGAGAACCAGATCTCAAACATTTGTTGTCGGAAATTCCGACAGCAAATGTCGGATGGAGCATACACACGGTCGGATTTTCTGACAACAAGCTCACATTGAACATTTGTTGTCGGAAATTCCGACCGTGTGTACGCGGCATAACAACCAAAAACGTGAATGTATTTTTTGGGGATTTTATGTGATAGACCAACACAAAGTAGCACATAATTGTGAAGTGGAAGAAAAATTATAAATGGTTTCCAACATTTTTTTACAAATAAATATGTGAAAAGTGTGGGGTGCATTTGTATTCAGCCCCCCTGAGTCAATACTTTGTAGAACCACCTTTAGCTGCAGTTACAGCTGCAAGTCTTTTTGGGGATGTCTCTGCCAGTTTTGCACATCTAGAGAGTAATACCTTTGCCCATTCTTCTTTGCAAAATAGCTCAAGCTCTGTCAGATTGGATGGAGATTGGAGAGCATCTGTAAACAGCAATTTTCAAGTCTTGCCACAGGTTCTCAATTGGATCTACGTCTGGACTTTTAATGGGACCTTCTAGCACATGAATATGCTTTGATCTAAACCATTCCATTGTAGCTCTGGCTGTATAGTTAGTGTCGTCGTCCTGCTGGAGGGTGAACCTCTGCCCCAGTCTCAAGTCTTTTGCAGACTCTAATGCCACGTACACACGGTCGGATATTCCACCAGCAAAAGTCCGATGTGAGCTTTTGGATGGAAATTCTGACCGTGTGTATGCTCCATCGGACTTTTGCTGTCGGAATTTCTGCCAGCAAAAGATTGAGAGCAGGTTCTCTATTTTTCCGACGGATAAAATTCCTATTGAAAAATCAGTTCGTCTGTATGCAATTCCGACGTGCAAAAAAACACGCATGCTCAGAATCAAGTACGAGACGGAAACACTTGGTCTGGTAAAACTAGCGTTCGTGGAGATAGCACATTCGTCATGCTGCAAATTATTGGATCTTTTAGCGCATTCTTTTGTTCTTTATAATGCTAGAATAATTAAGTTGTTTTGCTGCTGATAATCACACAGAGTTCTGACAAACTTATTTCTTTATTATTTCTCGTGATCTCATGAATGGGATCTGCCAATTCTAATAATGCAACATCCAAGCTAGAGGGAACGTGGGCAGGGTTTGAAACATATTCTGACCAAGGCGCCCAAACGTTCTGAAAGCGGTCCCCAGAGCCTTTACAGGTAGCTACCCAGTCCTCAGCCTCCCGAACCACGCTCACTCCGTTGATCCACTCCTCACGAGTTGGAATCTTGGATGTCTTCCAATAAATCGGAAGCAAGCGTCTTGCTACATTCAACAGGTGGGGTAGCACGTTTTCTTTATATTGACTGAGCGGGATCGGGGGGACATGGAGGAGTGGAGGAGGAAGTGTTTCGGGGAGAAGGGGACATCTATCCCTGTCACTATTTGTATTTGATCTCGTAAGTCTTCCCAAAAGGGTTTGATCAGGGGACACGCCCACCAAATGTGGAGTAGCGTACCCCGGTGCCCCCACACCCTCTCCAGCACAGCTCGGAGGCAGATGGGTAAATACGAGCCAAATCTGCTGGTACCCGGTACCATCTATATAGTTCCTTAAAGTTCGTCTCCTGAGTTTTGGAGTCTATAGAGGACGAGTGGGTGAGGTAATATAGGTGGGATAAGTGTTGTTCCGTAAGGGTTAACCCCAGGTCTGTCTCCCACCGCCGGATATAGGCGGGTGTGGTCTGGGGACAGCTGAGCCCAGGAGCTGATATAGTTCTGAGATCAAGTGGGGCACCGGTTCGTCAGCAATGAAAAGGCGCTCAAATGGGGTGAGGGACGAGGGGTCCCTAATTGAATGGCCATGAATCTGAAAGAAGTGGTGTAGTTGTCTGTACTTCCAGAAGTTCATGCGTGGGCCCTGTTTACCTGTAGGTAAAGCTTCGTAACTCAAGAGTCTACCACCTGTCATACGTTTGCCACAACTGGCGTTTCCATCATCCACCCAGGGCCCAAAAAAGGCCATCTGTTCTCCCGGGGGGACCACAGGAAACCTCCCAGTGGAGCCAATGGGGGCATAGGGGGGGCTAGCTTCAACAGCGAATTGATCTGGTCCCAAACCGACAGCACCTGAGCCGTCAGGGGTGAGGTCCTCTCGGATAACCCCCTATGTTCCCGGGGCAACCAAGGCGTGTAGGACAGATTCCTACCTGCCAGGCTTTTCTCAAGGGGAACCCAGAGCTTCGAGTGAGTATGGAAACGCCAGTTAAGTATCCTCTGACGGGCTATTGCTCGGATCTTTTTTGTTTTTAAAGACCGATCTCCATAATAATGTTTAGAATTCTTTTTTATAGTCTTTTTTTTTTATTTTATAAATTTTTTTAATCAAAACCTCCTGTTTTTTGGTTTATTTTAAAATAATTTTATAGTGATGTCCATAATTTTTATTTATTTTTGTGTGTCAAGTTACCACAACAACATTATTATCTTGTATTTGTTAACCTCAAGGAGGTTGGTGCTGGTGTCCCTTGTTAATTTGACATTGTATTGTTGAAATGTACCTGCCTACTCACAAACAAAATGTCCTATTTGAAGAAAAACACATAGGCAAGTATTTTCAGAAAAAAAATCAATTTATTCTGGCTCATAACAAAATAATGAGGAAGGCAACGCTGGAGAAACTGCTGGAATTTGCGAAGCCTTTGGACCCCAGGGACATCAACTCTTTGGACAAAAAAATTGGTAGCCCCAGAAGTCCATATAATAGGGAGCACAATCTGGTCCAGGACTCCCAAAGATTAGGAACAGCAGCAGATTACATATATGTCCCCAGTCTGTGGTACTACAACAGCCTGCGTCTTCTGTCAGACCAGACTAAACCCAGGCCATCACTTTCTTGTCTTCCCTGCAGCCTTCCTTGGAGGCTGTGGCAGGAGGAGGATGAGGATGGGCGAGCGCACATAAGCGCATGCTATCAGTCAGTTGGCCCCTCAACCCCTTATGAAGGGCCTGAAAAATAATGTCCTCACAGATGAGGCATTGGCCCTCCTCCATTTTCTGCAATCTACCAGCTACGTAGCAGCCATAGGCCTCTTCAGCATCGGGGGGGGGGGGTTCAGGGCCGCATTAGCCTCCCTAATGAGGCCCAGTGCTGCCTCCTTCATGTTACTCCCCTTCCTGGGCTTTTTTTTTGGAAGGCGGAGGGGAGGCACCTGGGATTGGGTGAGGCTACTGGGCCCTGCCACCTCCTGGCTGACACTTACCCCCACCTCCTCCTGGATGCCACATTCTAGAGCCTCCTCCTGGCTGAGGTCTTCCTGTGTATAAAAAAGGGACATAGTTTTAGTTTTTAGTTCATCAATCACACACAATTTTCAGCTCATGACTGTTGCAAATTGAATGTTAAAAAATAATAAAATAAAGACTATCATTCTGGCCCTCATCAGTTTTCATTCTTGTCCCTATCATTTTTGGCCCCTACTGTCTATTGATATGTAAAACACTTTCTGTTTAATCATTAATTTGTTCGCAATAATATCTAGTTAACAACAATAATTTTAGGACAATAAATATGTTAAATACTATGCCTGGCTCCAGCTGGGCTCCTCCACTTCTTCCAGGATGGAAGGCCCAGGTTGGTCCTCAGAAGTCTCAGATGGGGTTGAGGGAAGGGTGGAAGGAAGTGTGGAAAGTGATTCCCTGGCTTCAATCTGGTATTCCAGAAACCACATTCTGTTGTAGTACCACAGACTGGGTACATACACATCTTCTTCTTTCTAGTATATTCCCCGCCCCTTCTCTTTCATCGCAGTGGGAGAGGAACATGGCAGAGACACAGCAGGTGCATAAAGCGGTAACGAGAATGAAAGCCCGGAGCCAGAAACGTCACCATCCAGGAGGAGATATAATGCGGCGTACACACGTTTTTCATGCCATTTTTTTTACAGACGTTTTTCATGTCGTTTTTTTTCATGTTTCCTCTCAAGCCTGTCTTGCATACACACGATCATTTTAAAAAACGTTCAAGCAAAGCGCAGTGGCGTACACCACGTACGACGGCACTATAAAGGGGAAGTTCCGTTCTAATGACGCCACCCTTTGGGACGCTTTTGCTAATTTCGTGTTACCGCGTGTTAGTAAAAGTTTGGTGAGAGACGATTCGCGCTTTTCAGTCTTCGTGCTTTGAAGATCCTTTTGTGGAGTTCAGTTTGTGCCTGTGGGTTCGTATCTGTCTTGCAGTGCTTGTAGTCAGTTCGTATCTGTTTATTCAGTGTGTTCTTGTCTGCTCGTTCCTGTTTTTCAGCTTGTTCTTCATAGGCCTTGCTTTTCTTCCGTTCGTTCTTCTAGTTCGTTCTGAGCTGCCGACCGTTATCTAGCCATGTTGCGGCTACGTACTCGTCGTAGAGTTCGTGCTGTAGTTGGTGCAGGGGTTCATGCTGTATCCCGACTCCAGGCCATGAACAGGTTGAGGAGGAGTTCATGGACCAATTATTGGTTGCTCCAGTGGCACCAGTTCTGTCGTATGCCTTTGTTGCGGGAGATCAGGGAGAATAATCCTGAGGACTACAGGAATTTTCTCCGGATGTCTGACCCCGTATTTCAGAATCTGTTGGCTTTGGTGTCCTCCTACATTACCAGGCAGGACACCGTTATGCGTGAAGCCATCAGTGCTGAGCAGAGGCTCATTGCCACGTTGCGATACCTGGCGACTGGGAGAAGCCTGCAGGACTTAAAGTTCTCCACAGGCATATCCCCCCAGGCTCTGGGTATCATTATACCAGAGACGTGTTCTGCCATCCTTCAAGTTTTGCAGGAGGACTATATTAAGGTAAGTGTTCTTATTTCAAACATCACATTGTATGTATTTATTTGTTTTATTTTTTATTTTTTTGGGTTTATTAGCAGTCCCTAATTCCCATGATTCTTAGCTGCAGGGAATGTCCCCTTTCTCCACATGGTTATTTATTTTTGGGAATGTTTTTATTAGACCTACATTTAAATTTGCCTTACCTAACCTCTCCAGCATGCTATCCTGGGGCCATACCCACCTTGCCTAGTCATTTCCATGTATTTTAATCTATGCTCCATCGTAGTGCTTTACCCTAAACGCCCCCTAAAGATTGCCTAGGAATGTAACATTTTTCAATAATTCATACAGAGTGCTACAGCCTACATTTGTGATCTCCCCAACTCATCTTCAACCCCCCCCCCCATTTTTTTGGGGGGGGGTTTGTTTTTGGTTTGTTGTTGCTTACTAATGTTTTAGTTTTTGGGTTTCTCCCAATGTTGGCCATGAATGGTTTTCTTAAATCTGCTTTCAAAGTTTCTGTCTCAAAGTATTAATTTTTTTTTTATTTAATTCCACAGTTCCCTTCTACGCCACATGAATGGCAGAATGTGGCATCTGAGTTTGCCCAACGATGGAACTTTCCGAACTGTGGAGGGGCCATCGACGGCAAACATGTTCGGGTCGTCCCACCACCCCATTCAGGATCCTTTTATTAT
This sequence comes from Rana muscosa, assembly GCA_029206835.1. Lineage (NCBI taxonomy): Eukaryota > Metazoa > Chordata > Amphibia > Anura > Ranidae > Rana > Rana muscosa. The sequence goes on from CM055123.1 coordinate 60,015,074, forward strand.
AACCATAAGGGGTTCCACAGCATCGTCCTGATGGCAGTGGTGTCGGCCACCTACGAATTCCTCTATGTGGACGTTGGCAAGAATGGCAGGATGTCTGATGGAGGAGTCTTTGCACAGACGGAGTTTGGGGAACGGCTCCTTTTGGATCAGCTGGCCTTGCCACCAGCGGAGCAGAATGTGGAGGGACTCCCATTTGTCTTTGTGGCGGATGAGGCGTTTGGCCTGGGTCCCCATTTATGAGGCCATTCCCGCAACGCACCCTCACCCCTGAGAGGAGGGTGTTCAACTATCGGCTGGCCAGAGCAAGAAGGGTGGTGGAAAATGCCTTTGGCATCATGGACAGCCGATTCCGCCTGTTCCTCACCTCCATCCACCTTGCCCCTTACAAATGGAACCATGTTGTAATGGCTTGTTGTGTGCTCCATAATTATCTCAGGGTGCATTCAAGCAATTATCTGACTTTGACTGGGCCTGAGGCCTCATTATTTGAAGTGGAAAATCTTGTGGCCCTGGAAGCTGGCCGTCCAGGCTTGGCCCCCCAAACCGGACGTGAGGTCCGTCAACAATATGTTGATTATTTTGTGGGTAGGGGGGCCATTGATATGCCTGATGAATTTTAACCTTATTATTTTTAAAAATAAAACCTTTTTTGGAGAAAATATTGTTTAGGTGTTTTCATTTAATATTCTTTTAGGTTTCTCGTCGGTTTACCTAATGCACTTGTATTGCCATGTGTATTTTGCATTCTTAATTAGCCTTCATTGTCAGTGTAAACACAAAACATTGTTTAGTTCACATTGCACAACATTTACATAATGAAGCCACAAATTCTGCTTAAGAAAATACCTTTTTTAATTATTTTTGAGGAAACTTCCTTTTGAAGTGTAGATGTTGTTAAAATATTTTGGGGGTTAAAACGCATGAACAGCCATGCCTAAAAAAATTAACAAATAAAAAAACATGAAAATGTAAACATGTACTATTCATTATCAAGCTTAAAACAAAAACAAACCTGCCAAAACACAGCAAGTTCAACGTTCTTTTGTGTTCAAACATTATACACGCCCAAGCACAGCCATTATTTTTTGTAGCTTTTCCTCAACCCGCTTGATATTTTGCCTGATCTCTATCAAGTCTCCCTTTTATTTTTTCAAGGTCACGACAGCAGACCATGAGGTATTGGATCAGGATCTGGGCACTGTGATGTGTAAACTTTTCGGGGTCTCCGGCCAGAACTGCACCTAAACAAAAAAAAATTCATGTAGTATAGAATATGTAGGCCTACATCTATTAACCTGCATCTGTCTGGTTTGACACTGACCTCTTGTGGTGCCACTTTCCACTTCCACAACTTCACGTTCCTCTCCATCATGTGGTTCAGGGGGTATTGTTGAAGGTGTTGGATTTCTAGGCTCATCTGACGTAGCTTTTTGAAGCCCTATGGAGATTGCAATAAAAGGTAGAGTTTCATTAGTAACAATTTTTTGGCCACAAAAAAACAAGAAGAAGAGATTTCTAAATATTATTTGGAAGTGTGGTCCATTTTTAAATGTACCCTCAGTGATTGGATACATTGCCAAAACCAGAGCATATACTTTTTCAAAACAAAGTTTGACACATTGTAACACCCCAAAGTATATACACAGGATCACCTGTGTGTGACACCCTAAAAATTTAGGGGTTTTGTCCCACACTTGTACTACTGCGTTCAGATGTTTAAGCAGCTACTGAGCATTCTCTCCCTTAACATTACAATGCCTACCCTTTTTCCCCAAAACAAATGTGATTTGGATTCTAAATATAAAGCAAATTGTTTACCAAATTTGCTTCCCCAAAGCCCCCAAAAATTGTGTGTTCACACTGGATGATCCAAAAACATCGTTTTAGGAACTGGACGGAGAAAGAGGTTTACTACGTCCGTTTAGTGTGCGGACGAACATGAAAGTTTGTATCTTTCACTGTACTATATCAAAGTCTAAATATACACGACTTAATACAAGTAATAATCTTTAGCAGGGAAAATTAAGAAAAAGTACTTACTTTTTCCTATAACTTTCTTGATTCTTTTGTATTGGTCGGGCTCCCGCAACTTCAGATCAGACCATCGTTTTCTGAGCTGTTCCTTCGTTCTGCACACCCCAAATTTTTGGTGAAGAGTTGACCACTTTGCCCATAATTTTTGACTTGACAAGATTAGGCCTTTTATACGGCCCATGCTTGGCATCATAATCCTCCCTCCTCAAAATGGCCACCATCTCCACCATTTCCTCAAATGACATGTTGGATGCCTTATATCTCCTGGATCGGGATTTGGGCTCCTCTGGAATTTCCTCCTCCTGTAGAGGTAATCTCAGCCACCTGTGTCTCCGCCATGTTGTTAAGCACTACGACGAGCGAGAAGGGGTGGGGAAAGTACAATCTCGAACGTCGGGGGCAAAGAAAGCGTGCGGAGTTTCACGCATGCGCAGTGTATATCAAGTGAAGATCCATGTGTCGAAAATACGTTCATTTGGCGGGAGAGGGAGTTAGCAACGAACGTGTTGACCAAGGTACATACGTTTTTAAGGATTTGGGTTTCATCAGAGGAGGAGATTTTGGGCTTGAAAATCTGTCAAAAATGCTGATTTGATGAATGTTGCCTGAAACATATGTATTTTCTTGTTGCTTGATTTTACAGAGAATGAATAGTTTCAAGAACCCTGACTTTATGGGGGAGTTCATTGATAAATGGAAAGACCTCCCTATCCTTTGGCAGACAAAAAGTGGTGCAAATAAAAATAAAGTGGCCAGGACAGCAGCACTGGAGAGCCTGCTTGCATTTGTGCAAATAGAGAAAAAAATTAAAAAATATGGACAGCCGCACTCCAAAAAACCTTTGACGGTCGCCTTTATTGTAAAAAATGGAAGATCACACCAAAAATCATCACAGCATAGCCGGGGTAACAGCTTACATGTTTCACACTGAAGGTCAGTGCTTAATCATAGCTCTGATTAAAGTGGAGCTCCACCCTAAATAGCAACTTTTGCTATTTGGAACCCTCCCCCCCCCTCCGGTGTCACAATTGACACCTTTCAGGGGGGAGGGGGGTGAAGATACCTGTCTAAGACAGGTATTTTCACCCACATCCGGGAGTCCTGTCTCCGGGAATCTGCGGGAGTTACGTCACTTCCCGCAGACTTCCCTTGGTGTTCTGGGAGACACTCGGCTCCCAGAACACAGGAGCACCAATCAGAACGGCGCAGCGCGACTCGCGCATGCGCCGTAGGGAACCGGGCATGAAGCCGCAGGGCTTCACTTCCTGGTTCCCTCAGCGAGGATGGCGGAGGGAGCAGCAGAGCGACGAGCGGTCGCTCGTCCTCTGCTGCGGACGTCGCTGGACTCCAGGACAGGTAAGTGTCCAAATATTAAAAGCCAGCAGCTGCTGTAGCTGTAGCTGCTGGCTTTTAAATTTTTTTTTTCCGGCGGAGCAACCCCTTTAAGCACTGACCTTCAGTGTGAAACATGTAAGCTGTTACCTCGGCTATGCTGTGATGATTTTTGGTGTGATCTTCCATTGCAGCCAGCCCTTGCAGCCAGCCCTCCAGCCTTCTTAGCAACCCTGCTCTGGCTTCCCCTGAGGATCAAGATGAGGTCCTTGAGGAGGCAGATTTGGATATATGGAGACAGGTAAAGTATTGATATCTACATTTATATGTTACAAAAGTGATGATTTTCAATTGATGTTTTAGTATTGTTAGGTATTTAATGTTCAAAAAAAAGAGGATTTAACCACTTCCATACAGGGCACTTATACAGCTTCCTGCCCAGATCAATTTTCAGCTTTCTGCGCTGTTGCACTTTGAATGACAATTGCACGGTTGTGCTACACTGTAAATTTTTATCATTTTGTTCCCACACATAGAGCTTTCTTTTGGTGGTATTTGATCACCTCTGCGATTTTTATTTTCTGCTAAAAATTTTAAAAAAGACCGAAAATTTTGAAAAAAATACATATTTTTTTTGGTTTCAGTTACAAAACTTTGTAAATTAGTAAGTTTTCTCCTTCACTGATGGGCATTGATGGGGCTGCACTGACGGGCACCGATAGGCAGCGCGGATAGGCAGCGCGGATGGGCACAGATAGGCAGCACGGATGGGCACAGATAGGCGGCACCGATAGGCGGCACAGATGGGCACCGATAGGCGGCACGGATAGGCACCGATAGGGGGCATGGATGGGCACTGATAGGTGGCACTGTAATGTGTTAATGGATGCCAATCAGTGCCAAACAATAATGCCTGCCAATCAGTGATGCCCATTGTGGGCACTGATTGGCAACCATTAGGGGCACTAATTGGCATCCATTAGGGGGCACTGATTTCAATCCCTGGTGGTCTAGGGAGGCATAACTTCTAATGGACATCCCTGGTGGTCCAGTGGCATCCCTGGTGGTCCAGTGTGGGCATCCTGGGGGGGCTGTGCTGATAATTGATCAGCACAAACCCCCCCCTGTCAGAGGAGCAGCCGATCGGCTCTCCTCTACTCGCGTCTGACAGACGTGAGTGAGGAAAAGCCGATTACCGGCTTTTCCTGTTTACATGTGATCAGCCGTGATTGGACACGGCTGATCACGTGGTAAAGAGTCTCCATCGGAGACTCTTTACCTAGATCGGAGTTGCGGGGTGTCAGACTGACACCCTGCAACAACGATCGCCGCGATGCGCGCCCCCGTCATATGACGTCCAGTCAGGATTTTAGAACCACTTTGCCGACGTCAATCCGGGCGGGCGGCAAGTGGTTAAAGGGCGAGATACAGTAGTGGTCAAATTTGATGGGGACAAGGCAACAATATCAGGAGGCGGAATCTATGCAAAATTAATACCTTTTGACATTCAATTCAAAAATGTCTGGAGGTGAACAATGTGTGTGATTGATGGTGTCAAAAAATAAAGAATGTCCCTTTCTTTTTTTACAGCCAGAGCTGAGCCAGGAAGAGGGTGATGTTGGGGACCAGGAGGAGGCAGGGCCCAGTGGCACACAGGAGGAGGCTGGGCCCAGCACAAGAGCCCAGGTGCCTCCCCTGATAATGAAACAACGAGGGCCAAGGAGAGCTAGGCAGGTGGAGGAGGAAACAAGAGCCTTTCTAAAAGAGGCTACTGTGGCCCTCAGAGAGGCACCCTCTGCTGAGGAGGGCTTTGCCGCAGTCCTGGCCCATAAGTTAGGCCAAATGGACTTGCGGCAAAAGCTCTATAGTGAAAACCTTTTGCTGAAGGTGATTAACAAGGGGTTGCTCGGTGAACTGACCAAGTTCACCGACATCACTGAGGTTGTCCCTACTCCTCCTCCTCCTCCTCCTACTACTCCTCCTGCCACCTCCTCTCCTCCTGATCCCCAGCCTCCGAGGAAGCAACCAACAAAGACTGCAGAGAAGGCTGGAGAGAAGGCTACAAGGAAGCGAAAAAAATAATGCCTGCTGTAGTACCACAGACTGGGGACATATATGACTTATCTGCTGCTGTTCCTGACCTCTGGGAGTTCAATTAAATAGTTTGGTTTTGACATCTTGGATGGTTGTTGGGTCGAAAGGATGCACAAATGCAAGCAGGCTCTCCAGTGCTGCCTTCACGTTTAATTTGTAATGTACCTAAATAAAGGATTCTTTTTTTTGGCTTCAAATACTTGACTATGTGATTTGTATTTCAAAAGAGACTTTGCTAGGGAGTAGGCAAGGACATTTCAAATAATATTATTGTTATTAACAAGGGACACAAACCTCCTTGAGGCAAAATGAGACACATTTTGAAGGTTGGTGTGGTAACTTTACACACCAATAATTTAAGCAAAATCACCCCAAAAAAATAAAAGAAGCCTACATATATCAAAGAAGCCCATCAAAAAGAATAAAGCTAACTTAATTACTAAAAAAAAAAATGTAAAAAGAAAAAAAAAAAATTATTGTGATCGTTACATTTAGTTATGAATTTATGAGGGAGATGTGGCTTCAAAAGAATATTTTACAATCATTAGATCAATTAGGAATTACTTAAGAACCTAGTTTGGCATAACGCTCAAATGTCATTAGCAAAAGAAGGTAATTATTTAAGCATTATCAAAAGAAGAACGGAATGCGCAGCATTAAAACAATGCTATTAATTCCACCGTGACGAATGTGCCATCTCCATTTCCAACGCTAGTTTTACCAGAACGAGCGTTCCCGTCTCATACTTGATTCTGAGCATGCGCGGTTTTTTTCACGTCGTTAAAGCATACACACTATCGTTTTTCACGTCGTTTAAAAAAACGACATAAAAACGACGTGAAAAAATAGAGCATGTTCGAAGTTTTTAATGGCCGTTTTTCACATCGTTAAAAATGCTCTGGAGCATACACACGATGGGTTTAATGGCCATTTTAAAAAATTGCATTTTTAACGGCATGAAAAACGATCGTGTGTATGGGGCATTAGGCCTCAAATATGTCCTTTGTAGAGATGGCGGAGATGGTGGACATCTTGAAGAGGACCGACTATGATGGGAAGTATGGACCATACACCAACCCAAATGTGAGAAAGGCCAAGATCATGTCTAAAGTTGTAAGAAGTGTGCACAGGAATTTTGGGGTACGACGATCCAAGCAATTAAGGAAACGCTGGTCAGACCTGAAATTGAGTGAGCATGATCAGTACAGAAGGATCAGGAAAATGCTTCTAAAAGTAAGTATTTGTCCTGTGTTATTATTATTATTATTATTATTATTATTATTATTTATTATTATTATTACTTCCATGTGCTTTTCTTTACTGTTGTACAGTTTAAAATCGCAACTTTCATGTTCGTGGGCACAGTAATAGGTCGTAGTAGACATCGTTCACCCACTAAATAATATGTTTTGGGCAGATACAGGTTAACTACATTTGGTCATGCCTATTTGTATTAAAATGAGTTTCTCTTCCGTTCATGGACGGACACAGCAGCATCTTGACATTAGGGTATTATCCTCCTGTTAGGAGATTGACTAGGCAGAAAAAACAGCATGTTAAGTGTTAAAACACATCACACAGTACAGTACCGCCCAGGGGGCGGTCCCTCTGGGTACATCCCCTCTCCCTGCATCTTGCAGCTCGTTTTTTTTTCTGCCTTGCATAGGAGAATGACATGGCTCCCTGTGGGCCCATGTGGCCTGGGGATTTATTTTTTATTTTTTGATCCTGTGATCTGCTATCAACTGCCAACTGCGTGACAGGCTGGATCCTCGATCCTTGTAGTTTTCCCCCAAGTTCGGCCATCGAACGTGTGCCGGCCTTTTAGCTACGCGCTGGGCCATCCACGACATGCCCCGTTGCTCCAGGGGTGGCCGGTGAGCTATATGCTCCGGGGCACACATATGACCGGGCTTTATGTCCGTGTCAGTGTGCCTGGCCGACAGCCATGCCGTAACCGTGCGGACGTTGGGTCTGTCTGGAATGCCTTCAGCTGGTCCTCGCAGGATGGGTAAGTAGCAGTTCCCCTGCTTCGGCAGGGCGGTACGGCTGGGCGTTTCTGGGGAGGTCGATAGAGGGTTCTAACCTTCCTTTCCTCTCTCCCTTCCTCCCCTCCTCCCTAGGCTCTGGGAAGCTAGGATGGCTGTGATACGGGGGTCCACCTGGGGGGGGGGCTCTCCAGGGGATGCTGTCTGGGTGCCGTGTGTGTGGGGGGGGCCGCCTTAGGGGGTCCCAGGTGTTCGCTGCCATTATGTGCTGTTGTGCATGCTTTTTACTTTCACTCGCGGCTGCCATTTTGGCTGCACCCAGCGCTCTTATACATCGTCGGCGGCCATTTTCTTGTAGCCCACGTGCTCTGCTTACACAGCGGCGGGTCGGTGGCCATTTTGGGTGGTGTTTTGGCCCCTAGTGGCCAGATTCTCGGCGCAAACGATTCCAGCACACTTCCTGAGGGACGGCACGGGGGACAGCAGCTCAGGAGGCTAGGCGGACGGCAGCTGTGCGGTTCCTGCTCCTGGTCTGCGGCAGCAAGGAGGGTGGTCCGTGTGTCTTGCCTTGCGTCCCTAGGAGTGTCAGGCGGGTGGGTCAGCATGGCGTTGAAGTGGACGCCTCTTCCCCAGACATATCTGAATTGGCAACTGGTGCCCCTGCACCTGCTATTTCTGTGGACGCTATGTCGGCGGTCCTGGAGGCCTTTGTTGCCAGGGTGGAAGCGGCGCGTGGGGAAAAAGGGGGGTAAAACGCGCCCCCTCCCCCCGCCATCTTCTGGGGATACTTCTGACGCTGAATCGGGCTCAGCTACTGCTCCCAGCCCTGGTTCTGATGTGTCAGAGGCTGCAGACCTCGACCGTGTGGACAGTGAGGATGACTCTGGCTCAGGGTCAGCGCATGATAGGGAGCTTGTAGGTGCACTTATCACCGCAGTGCGGGATACTCTGAAAATGGAGGATACGGCAGAGGCAACAGATGTCGGTCCCTTTTGTGTTCCGTAAGCTGGCCCGCACTGCTAAGGTGTTCCCTTGTGTACCTTATCTGGATAAACTTTTGTACACGGAATGGGATCGGCAGTAAAAATGTTTTTTCAGCCCCAAAATGTTTAGCGGTCCGTTATCCTTTTGAGGAGAAATTCATGAAAAAATTGACTTCTCCCCCGACAGTGGACCCCCCTGTGTCCAGCCTGAACAAGGTGACCACGATACCTGTGGAAGGGGCTCCTGCCTTCAAGGACCCCGCAGACAGGAGGGCTGAGGCAGTGGCCCGCTCCCTGTTCACAATGATGGGGTCAGCGGTGCAACCGGTCGTGGCCGGGGCTCTAGTGTCTCAGGCACTTACTGAATGGGCAAAAACTGTTGCTCCAGGAGTTGGAGGAGCATCAGGCTCCCCCGGCCTGTGTGGCTCTGGCTGAACGGTTGGTGCAGGGCCTTAAATTTGTTTGCGAGTCAGCCCTGGATACGTTGCCCTTGCTCTCCAGAGCCTCGGTCTATGCAGTGGTGTTACGCCGCCTGGTCTGGCTGAAGTGTTGGTCCGCGGACCAGTCTTCTTAGAAGGCCTTGGTGGACTTACCCTTTAAGGGAGAGACTTTTTGGGGCATCTCTGGATGACATTATAAAGGATGTCACGGGAGGTAAGCGCACTCTGCTCCCACAATCCAGTAAGGGTAAGGAGCCTCGCCGTAGACAAGGGCCCTCTTTTACCACCCACAAGCGTTTTTTTTTTTTATCCGTCCCCGGTGCGGCAGGTAAGCAATCCCAAGCCGCTAAGGCGCCTGCTGAAGGGCAAAAGCGTCCCTGGTTCCGCAAGCCCAACAAGCCTGCGGACAAGTCTGCGTCCGCATTAAGGTCTGCCCCTGTCCGACACTCGGGTGAGGGGCCGTCTTCACGAATTTGCTGCTCGGTGGACTTCTCTGCTCTCCGACCGGTGGGTTTGCGAAGTAGTTTCCTCGGGGTACAAAATAGAGTTTCTCTCTTGCCCGTCGAACAGATTTTTTCCATCCAACCTCCAGCTTCCTCCTAGTCGTCGGGAGGCCCTGTTTGGGGCAGTTCAGGATCTGCTGGTACGGGGGGGTGGTCGTTCCTGTCCCCTTACGGGAACGGTTTCAGGGGTTTTACTCCAATCTGTTTGTGGACCCCAAGAAGGAAGGGGTCCGTCCAATCCTGGATCTCAAGGCCCTCAAATGCTTTGTGAAAGTGCAAACATTCAGGATGGAATCAGTCCGCTCTGTCGTCGCTGCTCTCCATCCAGGGGATTTTCTGGCGTCCTTGGACATCAAGGACGCATACTTGCATGTCCCCATATGCTCCAGGCATCAGAGATTTCAGCGCTTTGCATTTGGGAAAGACCACTATCAATTTGTGGCTCTCCCCTTCGGTGCCGAGGATATTCACCAAGGTGCTTGCCCTGATTCTGGCCTTGCTGAGGCAGCATGGAATCGCTATTGTAGGTTACCTGGACGACCTTCTTCTGAGAGCCTCTTCAGGCTCAGAATTGGAGGAAGATGTGTCTATCACCTGCCGGATCCTCCGAGAATTCGGTTGGGTGCTAAACATTCAGAAATCGGTGTTGGTGCCGTCTCAACGCCTAGAATACCTGGGGCTGGTCCTGGATTCCTCAGAGGTGAGTTTTTCTTCCCAGGGAGAAGCTGCAAACTTTGCGGGCTGCGGTGCAGCTGTTGACATCTCAAAAATGGTCGTCGTTCTGCTTTTGCATGCGAGTCCTGGGTTTCATGGTAGCCTCCTTCGAGGCGGTGCCGTATGCTCAATTTCTCAAGTCGTCTTCCAGGACGGCACAATGAGAGATGACTGGCTCCACCTGACAGGAAACACAATCAATTCAAAGAGGTTAAAGCACCCGCCCCTCCCCGTGCTCCTCAGTTCTTGATTGTGTTTCCCCACAGCGAAACCGTTTATTTTTTTTTCCACAGACTGAAGGCCTGGGGCTGGAAGTCCCCCCCCCCCCCCCCGGGAGCTGAGCCGCATGCCTGGGAAGCCTCTGGGCCTAGCAGGACTCTATTTGTCCGTCCTGGGGGGTATCCCATTCCTTCTCAGGGAGGGCAGTTGAAGAGCCTCCCTGAGCACTGAAGCTCCCTAGGTGCGGGGCTGTACCCGGGACTTCAGGGGCCAGATATCCTCCTTCCTCCCTCCTACCTGTTTGGGTGTCCATCCTGGAGGGGGGGCTGGCAGGTTCCTCCGTCCGCTCGCGCGGTCTGTTTGCTTAGGGCGCCGCTCTATGCAGGTGCATAGCATTGCGGCGCCATTTTCCCGGCGTCTAGGACATTCGTCCTCTAGCGTCAAGGATGAAGCCATCGCGTGCCGCGTCATTTCCGGTTCCGGTCTCCGGCAAAATGGCGGCGGCCGGCGTCTGTTACCGCATTCAAAAACGGAGGGACGCCAGGAAGGAGGCGCCCTTTTTTCTCCTCCAGTGGAACTGCGATCGGGAGCAGAACATCTCACCTACATGGAGCATGAGGAGAGGCCGACTACGGCCGCGGCTACAGAGGAGACCACAGGGGGTGAGTCAACCCAGCCAGCAGGGGTCATGATGGGGGATGGTACCCCGACTCTTTCCCCTTGCCTGTCACAGGGTTCTTTTTGTTAATGTATTCCTGTGTACTCTTACATTGCAGGAGAGGACGTCACTGCCCAGGGGGTTGCCAGTCGTTCCTCTAGAACCCCTATCCGCTCCAAAAGATGCGGTTATTGTAACGAGAAATTACCCTCAACCCATTCCAAGCCCTTCTGCTTCAAATGTATCCAGAAGCTGGCTGGGAAGGAAACATCTCAGGTGATGAGAGACTTCCTCTCTGTCCAAACCCAGATGCTTGCCACCCTTAAGGATTTTCAAGCCTCCCTTAAAGCTAAGGAACCAGAGCCCCAGACAAGCAGGGAGGGCCCTTCCTCACAGGAGTTCTTCTCCTCAACCAGGAGAGGACACCCAGAATCCCTGAGATCCCTCCTGTCTCAGGACTCAGAGGCAGAGGAGGATTCGGAGATCCCTGATCAGGGACTATCCGATGAGGGCCTGATAGATAGTCAGGCTGAGGAGGAGGAAGAAGGCTCTAGGTCAGGAAGACACATCTTCTCAGCTGACGACATGGAAGGCCTCCTTGGTGCAATCTACACCTCTGAAGAAATTCAGGAGCCGACGGAACAGGTATCCGCACAGGATAGATTGTACCGAGGCTTGGTAAGGGCCCAACCCAGAACCATCCCGGTTCACCAGGCTCTCCATGATGTGATTCTTAGATAGAGAGTGGAAGGAACCTGAGAGGAAGCTTCTGAAATATAAAACTTGGAAGCGTAGGTGCCCTTTTAAGGGGGAGGATGAGGAGAAACTCTTTAAGATTCCCAGATTGGACGCCTCTTTGGCACAGGTGTCAAAGCAATCCGACCTCTCCTTTGAGGACACAGGTAATATCAAGGATCCTATGGATCGCCGTACTGAGACGACCTTGCGTAGAGCCTGGGAAGCCAATGCGGCAGCAATGAGCCCCGCGCTGGCTTCAGCTTGTATAGCTAGGAACGCGGATACATGGATAACCAAACTAATAGAACATGTTTCCCGTGTGTCCAAGTCCAGGGAAGTCCTAGACTCTCTACAGGTAATAGGTAGCGCAGTGGCATACCTAGCAGATGCTGCAGTTGAGACCGTGCGAACCACCGCAAAAACGGGTGCCCTCGTAAACTCGGCTCGCAGAGCCGTATGGGTCAAAACATGGGATGGGGATAACGCATCCAAGACCCGCTTATGTGGACTCCCATTTGAGGGCTCACTCCTTTTTGGTACAGGGCTGGACCAAGCCCTATCAAGATCTACCGAAAAGGGCAAAAAGTTCCCCACTAAACCTAAAAGGGACCAAAAAAGATTTTTTCGAGGCCCCCAGGGTAGAAATCGTTTCTCGAGCAAGAAGCCTACCGGTAATAGGAAGTGGGGTGTTGGAAAGGATAAGCAAAAAGGAGGTATCCTCTTTTCCAACCAAAAGTCAAATGAAAGGGACTTTAAGTGACGTAAGGGTAGGGGGAAGACTTTCCCAATTCCTTTCCAGGTGGGAGAGTATTACCCAGAGCCCTCATATTCTCAACATTATAAAGGAGGGCTACAGGCTGGAGTTTCTTCATCCCCCCTCAAAGTTCCTAGTAACGCATCTCCCCAGGGACCCCCTCAAGGCAGCAGGTCTTCTGCAAAACATTTCAGAACTAGCAGAACAGGGAGTTGTAGTCCCGGTACCTGCGGGACAACGCGGACTGGGGGTCTACTCCCACATCTTCGTTGTCCCAAAGCCGTCAGGCAAGTACCGGTTGATAATAAACCTGAGACCCCTGAATACCTCCTTGCGTCACAAGAAATTTCGCATGGAAAGCATATACACCCTCAGAAGACTCCTTCTGAAGGAGGTATACATGGTAACGATCGACTTAAAGGACGCCTACCTTCACGTCCCGATCTTTCCAGGACATCAAGCTTTCCTCAGATTCGCAATCGGGTCTCCTCAGGGGATTCAACACTGGCAGTTTGCTGCCCTCCCCTTTGGACTGGCTTCCAGCCCAAGGGTATTTACAAAAATCGTAGCAGAGGTGGATGCCTTCCTACACCTAGAGGGTATAACGATAGTCCCTTATCTCGACGACCTTTTACTTTACAACCAGAGTCGAGATCTCCTCCTCGCAGACCTGGCCAAGGTTGTGAGTACCTTGGAATCCCTGGGTTGGATCATCAACCGAGAGAAGTCCTCGATGATCCCGGACCAAAGAAAGATTTACCTGGGTTTCCTGATAGACTCCTTACAAAGGAAGCTTTGTTTACCCCAGGAGAAGGTCCAGGGCCTCATAACAGCGGTCAGGTCTCTGTTGGAGGTAAGGGAGTCCTCTTTCAGAGGCATCATGAGGGTACTGGGTCTAATGACCTCTTGTATACCTGCGGTTCCGTGGGCTCAGCTCCACTCCAGACCCCTCCAACAATTCCTCTTATCCTCCTGGGACGGAACAAGAGGAACATTGGACCACAGAATCTCCATCCCAGAGGTAGTAAAGGACTCTCTGAGCTGGTGGCTTCTTCCTCAGAAGTTGCAGGTGGGTCATCTATGGACTCAGACAGACCCCCTCAGGATAACGACGGACGCAAGCTCCTGGGGTTGGGGGGCCCACTTAGGCGAACTCCGAGCCCAGGGTTCCTGGAATCAGGATCAGAGACACGCCTCCTCAAACTTCCGGGAATTATTGGCGGTCGGGGAGGCCCTAAAAGCGTTCGAGGAAAGGATCCGAGACCGGGAGGTCCAGATCCTCTCCGACAATGCGACCACGGTGGCCTTCATAAATCATCAGGGGGGAACCAGGTCTCCCTCCCTGCTGACCTTGTCTCTAGGGATTCTGGGCTGGGCAGAGCTTCGGATTGCCTCTATTACGGCAGTACACATAAAGGGAAGGTACAACATAGAGGCGGACTATCTAAGCCGTCATCGGATTCTCCAGGGGGAATGGGAGCTGAACCCAGAGGTGTTCAACTTGGTGTGCCAACATTTTGGAAGGCCAGAAATAGACCTCTTTGCCCGCAAGGAGAACAGGAGAGTAAGAAGATTCTTTTCCCTGTCCCGGGAGTGGGGCTCAGGGGGGGTGGATGCACTGGCTCAGGTATGGAGTTTTCACCTGGCTTATGCTTTTCCCCCTCTGAGTCTCATTCCAAGAGTCCTACAAAGACTAGGTCTCTCAGAGACCAGACTCATTCTAATTGCTCCTTGGTGGCCCAAGAGAGCCTGGTTTCCCGCTCTACAGAACTGGTCCGTAGCACCTCCCCTCCATCTACCAGCTCGGGTGGACCTTCTTCGGCAGGGACCAGTCTTTCACCCAGATCCCAGCTTCTTCAAGCTGACGGCCTGGTGCTTGAGAGGCAGAACCTGCGGGAGAGGGGATGTTCCGAGAGAGTGATTAACACTCTCCTCTCAAGTAGAAAAGAAGTCACCAGACGTATCTACAGGAAGGTGTGGGGAGTCTTCTCTCACTGGTGTCTAGTGAGAAAGGTATCCCAGCAAGAAACCTCGGTCATCCTGGACTTTCTCCAGGATGGCGCCGACTTAGGTCTCGCTACCAAGACTCTAAGAGTACAGGTAGCAGCCTTATCGTATTTTTTGGACAAGAAGTTATCACTGGACCCTCTAGTTAAAAGATTTCTAATGGCCAGGGATAGATTGTCCCCGGTGCGGATCTCTAGAGTCCCGCCCTGGGACCTTACGTTAGTTTTGGAACAATTAACTAAGGCTCCGTTTGAGCCACTAGAAGATATTTCAGTTAAATTACTGACATTTAAGTTTGCTTTTCTTCTGGCAATTACTACAGCCAGAAGAATAGGCGACATGCAGGCTCTGACGATTAAAGAGCCTTTCTTTAGTTTATTCGAGGACAGAGTTATTCTTAGGCAGGACCCCCTGTACCTCCCTAAGGTAGCGTCAAAGTTTCATAGATCACAAGAAATTATTCTTCCTTCCTTTTGTTCAAATCCACAAAATGAAAGAGAGGCCTCCTTTCACTGTCTGGATGTCAGACGGTGTCTGCTAGCTTATCTGGATAGAGTGGGTGAATTTAGGAAATCCAGCCATTTACTAATTAATTTTTTTGGACAGAAAAAGGGCCATATCTAGATGGATCAGACAGACAATCTCCATAGCTTATGACCAGGCTGGTAAGACAGCCCCGAAAGTTAAAGCTCATTCTACTCGCTCTTTGGCAACCTCCTGGGCAGAAAGAGCCGGAGCTTCGGTGGAACAGATCTGTAAAGCGGCGACTTGGTCAAGCCAGAATACATTCCTAAGGCATTACAGAGTGGAGTTGCTGTCACCTCAGGACCTGTCCTTTGGTAGAAAGGTCCTGCAAGCAGTCATCCCACCCTAAGGTAGGCCTGAAGCTACTTGCTTCTCTCTCATTGTGCCGTCCTGGAAGACGACTTGAGAAAGTGACCAGTTACACTTACCGGTAACGGTGTTTCTGGGAAGTCTTCCAGGACGGCAGGCCTACTTCCCACCGCTTTTTGGTAAATACATTGGTTTGTATAGAGTTATTTTGGTGTGTGTTTTCTCTCTCGTGCACTGGTGTGGGTCTGTACTTTTTCATAACTGAGGAGCACGGGGAGGGGCGGGTGCTTTAACCTCTTTGAATTGATTGTGTTTCCTGTCAGGTGGAGCCAGTCATCTCTCATTGTGCCATCCTGGAAGACTTCCCAGAAACACCGTTACCGGTAAGTGTAACTGGTCACTTTCAAAATACTTTTACATTTATACAAGATTCACTTACAAATACATTGTTCCCATTAGTTGTTCAATATACCGAATCTTGATATATATAAGTTACTTTTCGTTTAAAAACAATATACCTTCCATCAATCACCTACATTGTTCTTCCATATCCATTCGTCCTAACATTCATTCACACAACCAAAAAAATAAATAAAAAATATATTAAAAAATGTATCTGCGACAAACATGAGTCCTTCCACGTTCTCCACAGCAGGTGGCAATGCCAAGCCACCACTCTGGAGCCGTCTGGAAAACTCAGTCTGGGCGAAGACTCCACCATCCGACATCCGGCCATTCTTCCCCATGTCCACATATAGAAACTGGAGCAACCAATTCTTCGTCCATGAACTCCTCCCCACCCTTTTCATGGACTAAGCTTGGGTCAAAGCAAGAAGCCCAACACTAAGCCCCCACACAGCATGAACTCTACGACGAGTACCTACCCGCAACATGGCTAGAAAACGGTCGGCTGGTCAGAACGAACTAACAGAACGCACTGAAGAACAGAAAGGCCTATGAAGAATGACCTGAACACAGAAACGAGCGGACAAGAACTCACTGAAAACCAGATACGAACTGACTACACGCACTGAAAAACAGATTTGAACCCTCAAGAACAAACTGAGCAGCAGAAACGGTCTGAAAAGCACGAAGGCTGAAAAGCGCGAACCGTCTCTCACCAAACTTCTACTAACACGAGATTAGCAAAAGGAGCCCAAAGGGTGTCGGACTCGGAATGGAATTTCCGTTTTTATAGTTGCCAGCGTACGTGTTTTACGTCACCGCGTTCTTGACGGGCGGAATTTGGTGTGACCGTGTATATGCAAGCTTGAGCGGAATTCCGTCGGAAAAACCAGCCAAGGTTTTCCAACGGAAAATCCGATCGTGTGTACGCGGCATAACAGATTTTCTTCAAAGATCGCCCTGTATTTGGGCCATCCATTTCCCATCAACTCTGACCAGCTTCCCTGTTCCTGCTGAAGAAAAGCATCCCCACAACATGATGCTGCCATCACCATGTTTCACGGTGGGGATGGTGTGTTCAGGGTGATGTGCAGTGTTAGTTTTCTGCCACACAGCGTTTTGCTTTTTTGGCCAAAAAGTAAAATTTTGGTCTCATCTGACAAGAGCACCTTCTTCCCCATGTTTGCGGTGTCCCCCACATGGCTTCTCGCAAACTGCAAACAGGACTTATTTTGGCTTTCTTTCAACAATGGCTTTCTTCTTGCCACTCTTTCAAAAAGGCCAGATTTGTGGAGTGCACGACTAATGGTTGTCCTGTGGACAGATTCTCCCACCTGAGCTGTGGATCTCTGCAGCTCCCCTAGAGTTAACATGAGCCTCTTGGCTGCTTCTCTGATTAATGCTCTCCTTGCCCAGCCTCAGCCTGTCAGTTTAGGTGGACGGCCATGTCTTGGTAAGTTTGCATTTGTGCCATACTCTTTCCATTTTCGGATGATGGATTGAACGGTGCTCGGTTTTTTTTTTTTTTTATAACACTGGTCGCTGTGAAAATGACAATGGTCCAAAAATGGTGTCAAAAGTGTCCGATGTGTCCGCCATAATGTCGCAGTCACAATAAAAATCGCTGATCGCCGCCATTATTAAAAAATAAATTTATTAATAAAAATGCTATAAAACTATGCCCTATAACTTTTGCGCAAACCAATCAATAAACGCTTATTGCGATTTTTTTGTTTGTTTGGTTTTTTTTTTGTTGTTTTTTTTTTTACCAAAAATATGTAGAAGAATACGTATTGGACTAAACTGAGGAAAAGTATTTTTTTTAAAAAAATTTTATTATAGCAAAAAGTAAAAAATATTATTATTTTTTTTTTTTTCAAAATCGTCGCTCTATTCTTGTTTATAGCGCAAAAAATAAAAACCACAGAGATGATCAAATACCACCAAAAGAAAGCTCTATTTGTGGGGAAAAAAGGACGTCAATTTTGTATGTGAGCCACGTCGCACGACCGCGCAATTGTCATTCAAATCGTGACAGTGCTGAAAGCTGAAAATTGGCCTGGGCAGGAATTTAAGTGCCCAGTAAGCAAGTAGTTAAACTTCTCCAACTTTATCCCTGACCTGTCTGGTGTGTTCCTTGACCTTCTTGATGCTGTTTGTTCACTACGGCTCTCTAACAAACCTCAGAGGGCTTCACAGAACAGCTGTAGTTATACTGAGACCAAATTACACACAGGTGGACTCTATATACTAATTTGACGTCTGAAGGCAATTGGTTCCACTCGATTTTAGTTATGGGTATTAGAGTAAAGGGGGCTGAATACAAATGCACGCCACGCTTTTCAGATATTTATTTGTAAAAAATTTGGAAAACCATTTACCATTTTCCTTCCACTTCACAATTATGTGCCACTTTGTGTTGGTCTATCACATAAAATCCCAATAAAATCCTTTTACGCTTTTGGTTGTAACATGACACAATTTGGGAAATTTCAAGGGGTATGAATACTTTTACAAGGCACTGTAAGTTTGAAAGATTGGCACTGTATTGACTGATCTCTGTAGGTGAAAAATTACCTCTCTGATTCTCTCTTGTTTACTGGAATGTGTTGATTAGTGGGTGTCTGAGGGAGGGGAACCACATCTTTATATGAAGAGGTTGGTTTTTATTTTATTTTATGAAAACTGTGAGCCATGTTTATTGTATGTAATAAGATGGTCCATGTTCAAAAGTAAGAACACGTTTATTATGGTTTCATAGTACTGAGGGGTAGTGATAAATGTCTGTATCCTGCAAGCAAATGTAGAGGCTCTCAGAGTGTAATTATTAAAACAAGAATTGTGAATAAATAACTGTATATGCTGGGGCCTGGCTTGGACATGTCCGCATGAGGGCACTCAGCTAAAGAGCTTCTGCACCCTCCCTAAAAATATCGACACTCGTTACTGCTAGATTTGCCCTTTTTGCTCTGGGACTTGCCAAGGAAACAGCAAGGCCCCTTTCACACGGAGGTCCGTTCAGGTCCGCCTGTCAGTTTTTTAGGCGGACCTGAAACGGATCCTCCATGCACCCCTATGGAGGCACGGATGTCAGCGGAGACATGTCCGCTGACATCCGCTCCGCCAAAGTGTGACGGAAGAAAACCCTATTTTTCCTTCCGTCGGCGGAGCGGATCGGATGACAACGGACTCTACGGTCCGTCATCATCCGATTCCCCATAGTAGAGAGCGGCGCTCTGACAGGGCGGTCCCTGCACAGTGTGCGGGGACCGCCCAGTCATCCGTCGGCTCAGCGGGGATCAACGGAGCGATCCCCGCTGAGCAAGCAGAGCTTCACGGGGCGGATCTGCACGGATCCGCCCCGTGTGAAAGAGCCCCAAGTGTTGCCATCTGGTCTCGTTACACCTGAGAGTTGAGATATGAGCACGGGTATTTTGGTCTGGGGCGTTTCCCTTTTTTATATTGCAGAAAATGATTATCTCTTTCCTTGTACCGTATATACTCGAGTATAAGCCGAGTTTTTCAGCACATTTTTTTGTGCTGAAAATGCCCCCCTCGGCTTATACTCGAGTCACCTTTTTGCGCCTGATCTCCCGGACTTTGGGGACCTGGTACCGGCCTAGTCTAATTTGGCACACATGTAGCCCCACTCCTCCTCTGCAAGTGTGCAAAGTTTTTTGTCCGGGGGACCTACGGCCGGGGAGCACCGATTTTTCAAAGCCGGGCATCGCTTCCATAGACTCCCATGTTAAACGGTAATTTCTTCGGTGAATTTGGGAACCCGGTACCGGCCGCTTGTAGGTTCCCTGGACCCAAAACTTGGCACACATGTAGCCCCATTTCTCCTATATAAGTGTGCAAAGTTTTTTGTCTTGGGAATCTACGGCTGGGGAGCACTGATTTTTCAAATCCAGGCACCCCTTCCATAGACTCCCATGTTAAACGTCAGTCTATTAATGGACACAGTGAGGCATGCACATGGGCACAGTGAGGCACAGTGGAGGCATGCAGATGGACACCCTAGGCTTACACTCGAGTCAATACGTTTTCCCAGTTTTTTATGGTAAAATTAGGTGCCTCGGCTTATATTCGGGTCGGCTTATACTCGAGTATATATGGTAATTTGATTTTCTGTTTGTTGTTTTGCCAATTTAATATCTATTTACAGTTCTTACACCCTGAATCTTGTCATTTGTTTTTTCCTGACAGATGAAAGAACATCCTCATTAATGGTTGTGGACTTGCCCTAAAGCCATGCAGGGGCCTTTTACTACCTCATGTCCCGACTTAAGCTGTTGTCATATAACGTGCGGAGACTAAATTATCCTAATAAGAAGAGTAAACTCTGGCTGGAATGATGCCGCTTTCACCCCGGGTAATTATGGATACTCATTTTGCCACTGCTTCTATGCCGGGGTCAGCAACCAGTTGATCGCAATCTACCTTTAGATCACAGGTAGGTGCCTGGTCGACTGTGTCCCTTCCTTACCAACCTCAAACTGCTCCTCCCACATATGCAGAGTGGCTCAGGGAAGGAACAACTTGGTATGCTGCACCACTGACAACTTCCAAGCAGAAGGAGGGGGAAACTGGACAAGAGGGTCAGCATTTAGTGTAACCGATCCCCTGTAGTTCCCCCTCCTGTCCAGTTTCCCCTTTCTTCTGCGGTCTGGGCGCCCTTTGTGCTCCCCTAGTCCCCCTCTCCTCACAGAACATGCCGGCTTCCACCCTCTCCCTCTAGCCGGCTGCTGCGGTACCGAACATTCACTGTTCATTCATAACTGAAGCATAATAAGCTGTTTTTGCTGTGCTTCAGTTTGTGAGTGAACGGGAAGACTGAAGAGCTCTTCCTGTTCCACTGAGGCCGCCTCCTCAATCTCCTTTCTGTGTCTCAAAAGTGAGACATCAGGGGTCTGTATAGACCCCTGATATTTCACCAAGGCCCCCCAACAGGGCTGTTAAAAAAAATGTAAAAATACAATTACAAAAAATGGTAAAAAAAAAAATTGTAAAAAAAAATAAAAATAAAAAACTACTGACACCATCCACTGTTCTACTGACACCATATACTGCGCTACTGACACTGTCCACTGCCCTACTGACAGCAACCTCTGCCCTACTGACACTTTCCACTGCACTACTGGCATCGTCCACTGCCCTTCTGGCATCGTCCACTGCCCTTCTGGCATCGTCCACTGCCCTACTGACACCATTCACTGCCCTACTGACACCATTCACTGCCCTACTGACACCATTCACTGCCCTACTGACACCATTCACTGCCCTACTGACACCATTCACTGCCCTACTGACACCATTCACTGTCCTACTGACACCATTCAGTGCCCTACTGACACCATTCAGTGCCCTACTGACACCATTCAGTGCTCTACTGACACCATTCAGTGCTCTACTGACACCATCCAGTGCTCTACTGACACCATCCAGTGCTCTACTGACACCATCCAGTGCTCTACTGACACCATCCTTTGCTCTACTGACACCATCCTCTGCCCTACCAACAAAGTCCACTGCTCTGCTGATACCATCCACTGCTGTACTGATTGACACCGTCTACTACCCTACCAACACTAACCTCTGCCCTTCCGACACGTCCACTGCTCTACTGACACCATCCTCTGCCCTTTTTACATTGTCCACTGCTCTACTGACTGACACTGTCCCCTTTTAAGTTAGGCAAAGTTTATATTTTTACAGTGACGTTTGTTTTATAATATTTTTCTAAGTTTACCTTACTGTTTAGGCTTTAATGTTGTTCAGGTAGATCTCTACTTCACAATGGTTGCCTACCCCTGTTCTAAGCTCACACTCCCTACTCATACATTTAATCAATGGTATAATAGCTTGTCTCCTGATCTTAATGAGTAACTATTGTGATACACAAATCCTGTCCCTTCCAGGTGATAGAGCAAATGACGACAGATCTGGAGGGTAGGTTTCTTTTTGTCAAAGGGGTACTTGAAGGCCATAGGTTTGCACCCAACTCTCGTACAATAATTTTTTTGTCTGGGGTGTCATCTAAATTGGCTGACTTAAAAAAAGGTTTTCTATTGTTAGGAGGCGATTTTTAACCTATGCACTAATCCTCTTGTGGATACTTCCTTAGGAAATGTCTTTTGCAGCGCTAAAATTGTTTAAGAAATTGCTACAATTCTTGCATCTATTGATTGTTGGTGGTCCTTAAACCCCAGACTGAAGGATTATAGCTGTTACTCAAAAACATATAAAGTGTTTACATTGATCAATATTGCCTCCAAAATCTTAATACTACGGTACCTCTTTTATACAAAAAAAGAGTTCTGATTGTGCACCAGTCAACCTAATGTTGCATTTTCCCGACTTGGCCAGTAAAGTACAAACCTGGAGGCTGAACGACACTCTGTTAGATGACAAAACATCACATACAACATTACCAACTCTATTAACCCTTTTGCCACTGATGTACGTCATGTCTTTGGCAGCGGGGGGTTTTACACACACACACACACACACACACACACACACACACACACACACACACACACACACACACACTCTCTTTGCAACTGCAGCCGCCAGCTGCGTTTGTATATCTGACAAGTCGACTGCCAACTGTCAGATGAAAGCAATCTACACCCCTTCCACACACCCTGGCTTTTTGTCACTTTTTGTAACTGACCTATGTTAAAAAGCACTGAAAATCCTCTCCAAAAAATTTGCCCCCCCCCCCCCATACGCATACATACAAACAGAAATGAATGTGTTGGGGGCGCCTATGCAGGAAAAAAAACAATTGCGTTACACATGTTACATATCACCACACATGCCAGAGTGAGACCAATCATTTTAGTCCCATTATTCATGGTTTACTGTAAACTGATGACCTGAAGGGGCTTTTAAAGCATCACAAATGAAAAATATAGGGTACCAAAGTTTGTTGCCAGTTTATGGGTGCACACAATTTTAAGGCTTGACATTTTTGGTGTCTATTTACTCGGCACAACCTCATGTTTTATACTTCACCTAAAATAACTTCAGTGTATTTTTTAACTGAAATTTTGCATTTTGTAAACTGTTATGCTAATATTGTGTGACCTAAAAAATTGGAATTACCATATTTTTATTCGCTAGGGTTTCTGCTTTCAGAAAACATATATTGTTTGGGGTTTTTGTGTGCATTAAGCAGAGTTCCACCCTAAAATGGAACTTCCGCTTTTCGGAAACCTCCAGCGTGTCACATTTGGCACCTTTCAGGGGGGAGCAGATACCCGTATAATGCAGGTATTTTCTCCCACTTCCGGGCATTGATAGCCACAGTATCCACGGTTATCTATGCCATATCCGGACCCTCCTCCATCCCCCCAGGTCCCAGAAGACAGCAGGGACCATTCAGATCACGCAGCACGACTCGCAAGGCTTTACTTCCTGATTCCCTTACCGAAGATGGCGGCAGCACCCGAGGGCCGAGGGACAGATCGGCTTTGGGTGCCGACATCGCTGGCACCCTGGACAGGTAAGTGTCCATATTTTAAAAGTCAGCAGCTGCAGTATTTGTAGCTGCTGACTTTAAAAAAAAAAAAACTATTCTGTGGAACTCTGCTTTTAAATGCAAAAATTGCTCTGGCAGAAAAAAGATTATAAATAGTTTTTTTTAACAAGAGAAGAGAAAATAGTTGCATAGTCAGCTTAAAAAAAGACACAAGACCATCTAGTTCAACCAAAAAAAAACAAAAAACATTCAATTACATATATACAATCCTATACCTACAGTTCATCCAAAGGAAGGTGAAAACCCCCAGCAAACCATGATCTAATTTGCTACAGCAGGGGAAAAATTTGCTTCCTGATCCCCCGAGGGGCAATCGGATATACCCTGGATCAACTTTACCTATAAATGTTAGTACCCAGTTATATTATGTACACCTAGAAAAGACTCCAGTCCTTTTTTAAAGCAATCTACTGAGCTGGCCAGAACCACCTCTGGAGGGAGCGTATTCTACATTTTCAGAGCTCTTACAGTGAAGAAACCTTTCTGTATTTGGAGATGAATTCTCTTTTTCTCTAGATGTAAAGAGTGCCCCTTGTCCTCTGTGATGACCTTAAAGTGAATAACTAAACACCCTGTTCACTATGGACCCCTTATGTATTTATACATGTTGATCATATCCCCCTTAACCTCCTCTTCTCAAGAGAGAATAAATTCAGTTCATCTAATCTTTCCTCATAGCTGAGCTCCTCCATGCCTCTCATCAGTTTGGTTGCCCTTCTCTGCACTTTCTCCAGTTCCCCGTTATGCTTTTTGAGAACTGGTTCCCAAAACTGAACTGAATATTCCAGATGAGGTCTTACTAATGATTTGTTCAGGGGCAAAATTATATCTCTCTTTCTGGAGTCCATACCTTTCTTAATACAAGAAAGGACTTTGCTCGCTTTGGAAACCGCAGCTTGGCATTGCATGCTATTATTAAGCTTGGGAGCCTCCAAAACCTCCAGATTCTTCTCCACTGTGGATTCCTCCAGTTGTTCTTCCCCTAGTATGTATGATGCATATGCATATTCTTAGCCCCCAGGTGCATAACTTTACATTTATCAACATTAAACCTCGTTTGCCACATAGTTGCCCAATGAAACAGTGTATCGAGATCGGCGTGTAAGTTAGAGACATCTTGTAAGGACGTTGCGTTACTAAAAGTAAGGGTCCCAACACTAAACCTTGGAGTACTCCACTGATAACTTTAGACCATTCAGAGTAAGAATCATTAACCACTACTCTCTGAATTCTGTCTTTTAGCCAGTTTTCTATCCATTTACAAACTGATCCTTCCAAGCCTGTAGACTTAACCTCACACATTAACTTTTTTGCAAATTCTAAGTATACTACGTCCACAGCCACCCCTCTGTCCAAGGTTTTACTTACCTCCTCATAAAAAGAAATCAAGTTTGACAACTTCTGTCTTTCATGAATCCATGCTGTCTGTTGCCTAAAATATTTTTCTCTTTTCGTAGGAGAGGACTAGGCAGAACATGTTAGTTATCTTAAAACATGTAACTTTAACAGAGTTGAGCAGCCCCGCCCAGGGGGCGGTCCCTCCGCACATAACCCTCCTACCTGCAGTCAGCAGCCTCAGTTTTTTTCTGCCTAGCAGAGGAGATGGACATGGCTCCCTTTGGGCCCTGAGTCCTGAAGAAATTTTTCTTTTATTTTATTCTGAGAGGCAACAGCCAGTGCCCCTGCACCAGTGGTTTCCCGCCATTTCCTGAGGGATGCTCTGACAGGACCACTGTTCTAAGGGTCAGAGGTTGTTTTTTGTGTGCAGTTTGGTGCTTGCTTCAGCAGCTCTTATACTCAGATTGGATTCAGAGAGGATTAAGCGCCCTCGGTGCCATAGTTTAAACATACACAATTATGTTTATAGTGTCTGCGTGGGTTTCCTCCGGGTGCTCCGGTTTCCTCCCAAGCTCCTATGACATGCGCGCCTTCGGCGCAATGCACATTATAAACATAAACAATATGTTTATATACGACACTAAATACATTCACAGCATATGTCTGTATGGTTATTCTCTGTGTCTGCGTGAGTTTCCTCCGGGTGCTCCGGTTTTCTCCCACACTCAATTTCATGCGCGCCTTTGGCGCAATACACAGTATGAACATACGCAATATGTTTATACACAACACTGAATGTATGTATTATTGCTCTATGTTTCTGCATGGGTTTCCTCCCAGGTGCTCCGGTTTCCTCCCACGCTCCAATGGTATGTGCGCCTTCTGGGCTATGCACAGCATAAACATGTTCAATATGTTTATTCACACATACACCGTATGTCTATGTACTATGCTCTCTGTGGCTGAGTGGGTTTCCTCCCACGCTCCAATTGCACGTTTTGGCGCAATACACCGTATAAACGATGTGTTTGTACAATCAGCACTTATCAATGAAGTAGCTGCTGAAAGGTGTCAGTCCTTTTTTTTTGGGTCACACTCGACCCACTCTATATTGAAGACGACTCTTCATAGATGGGGACTGGGTTTGTCGCAGAGGTCCTTTTTGGTCCCTCAACGCACGTTATTCCTTGTAGAGCATTTTCTTAAGGATATGTGTTTTTGCCTATAAAGTTGACCCCTGGTATCGGGTACCACTTTCCCGGCCTTTCGGAGGTGATCAGAAGCGATGGCTCAGACTGTGTTCGCCATGCTGAGGTCAGCGTTACGCCCGTTAGTGGCTGCGTCTCTGGTATCTCTGACACTCAATGACTGGGCAAAGCTTTTGTACCAGGCAGTGGAGGAGCATCATATAAAAGTAAAAAACAAAAAAAGAACAGACCTCCACACACCTAAATTAATTATATTACAAATTTTTAATAGCCTATATCAGGCAAATACAACATAAAAACACTACTAATACCCCAAATTGACATATGACCAAATAAAACCATATGAGAGGCCACCAAACCACTGTGGATCCCTCCAATCGGAGAGAACCCCCTCAGTAATTGATAGCTGGTGAACCCACTCCCTCCCCCCCCTGTGAAGAACACCCCTTGTAAGTACCTGATATGCCCCAAGAGTCTCCTATAGAGACCAAAAGTTCACCCGTATACTTCCTAAGCAAGAGCAGCGTATGCTTAGAAACAGCATGTATCGCTGCTAGTGAATGGAAGACACAGCCTGGATCGGATCCCCATATAAATTCACCCCCCAGTCAGCAGTCAGTCAGTGGAAGGGCCTAACAAGATATTGAATGATGATGATCCGCAAGGATCCGGGCATGAAAAATATATATTTTATCTGGATTCAAGTGGTAGAGGAAAAACAAAAATAAAGAAAACCCGCATCCACTTCAAAATATGTAAATGTCCAATCACTAGTATATCGCCACAATCCGTGCAAAGAATTTGTTCCTACGAGAATTCATCTGCAACTAATTCCCAAGCAATGGGTAAGTATTAGTGTCGTTTCCCAGGTGCACCTGATTGCAAGTGTAATTATGATAGTTCGTATCCTCACGATAGTTATATATTGAACCAACTGTGGATCTCAATGTTTTCCATTGTATTTGTCATAAATGTTTCTGTGCTCTACAGATAAAGATTGCAATAACGGATAAACTTATATACATGCCATTCATAGGTTTACTCACGCGACCTGCATGGATTATCAGAACATATGGTTTGGGGTTGGTTTGTTTTATCTCCAGTCCAAATAATCCGATAGATTGGTAGTTGCACAGAAATCTCCCAATCGGAGTAGTCTGTGTATAAGCGTCCCCGATATTTGTTCACAATCCGTATCAATAGTGCAGGTAATAGCACAGAGATCTCGCAGTGGGATCGATCTGTGTGTAGGCGCTTTCAACGACTGTTAGCAAGCCATCAGCAACATGTAGAAAACATAAACTGTAGAGCAGGTCCTTCCTCCAGAGTTCTATATATCTCACAGTCCTTCTGAAGTTTGTTCGGGGTGTATGTAGAGTCCTAAATTCCAATTGAAATGTCCAGGCAATGCCTCACAGGAACAATTGGTTGATTCTCATTGAAAATTGGAGGCTACTTGGGTGGGCATCAACAGAAGGTGTTCACCCCAGTAGTTGACATGTTTCGTTCCAGTGTACCGGAACTTCGTCAGAACTAGGGGATTGGTCGATATTCACCTGTTAAAATTCACAGCCACAGCCCAATTTTAATTATATGGGGATGATCAGCAGGTGTAATGCACCCATCTATCACTACACCTTACTTTTTAAAACAGTTAAAAACAAAAAAGTAGCGGTGTGCTGCTCTGCAAACGAATCAAAAAACACATATAGATGTACACCCGAATCAGACAGTTAGTATGGGTATATACATACTGATACATCTGATCTTATATACCCGCGTATTGGGGTTACACCATGCAATTATAGTTTCATCCATATGCACAAGGTTTCTTTTCACGTCCACAGTTGCATAATTCCTCCCAAAGGTAATCAGGAAGGGAGAAGAAAGGAAAAATGGGGGGGGGGGGTTGGTGGGGAGGGTAGGGAAAGAAGGAAGATAATGGGGGGGGGGGGTTGGTGGGGAGGGTAGGGAAAGAAGGAAGATAATGGGGGAGGGGAGGGGAAGAGGGAGGGACAATACTATATGGTGATCATTGATGCAAACTACTGTGATCGTGTACACATACATGTCCAATCCAAAGGGTTCCGATGTTAATACATCCAGCCTGTACGATAGACCCCCACCATCAACTCAGGAAATCCAGATGTACACACATATGTTACGAATAACATAAATCGATCATTATAACTGTGATATTCTATTCAATTGAATTCAGCGCCAGCAGTGATCGGAGCTAGTAGGGTAAATGGCGTGGAGTACATCTGGGGTCATATACCAGAAGTAGAGGATTTTATCACTGCAGCCTCTTCACCAATATCCACAGCCTATTTCCAAGGATCAAAAACTCCAAATCCGCGATAATCAAAGAAAAAACCTGACAATCTCCATAGTGTATTATGTTTAAAAAGTATAAACCGTTTATTAAAAATTAACCGCGCAATAAAAAGCAGTAAAAACGTCTTAAACGAAGACAACACACTCCAAATAAAACAACTTCCAGTCACGGCCGTAACCGGAAGTGACGTCACTAAGCTCCTCCTGACGCGCTGCGTCCCACCTCACGTGACTTCATCAAGGGTAACTTGGTTTGGTGAAGATCTTCAGGTCCGAATTCAGAAGGGCAAAACGTAGTTAGCACAGAGGGAGGGATCTTTATCTGGCTTAGGGATCACTGTAATAAAGGAACAAGAGTCCTGAAGAAAGGCATTAAACAGCTTACACATATAGGGGAGTAAGAGAGGGAGGAATGATTTGTAATATTCATAAGGTAGACCGTCTGGTCCCGGGGCCTTATGGGAGGGTAAAAACTTGATGGTCTGCTCTAATTCTTCTACCGTGATCTGTGCGTTTAGGGAGGTGTTAGGTCTGATGGTTGGAGCTGGGAAATCCCGTTTTGCTCGAGATAGTGTCTCATACGCTGGGAGAGGTCGGGGGAAGGAGGGTTGCTGGGAATGCCAGGGTTGTTTTTAAAGATCCATGTAACATTCTGCAAAGGAATTGGCTATCTCCCTGGGATGGGACACCAAGCATCCCAAGCTATTCTTAATCTGGTGCGGCGTTGTTATGTGGGCGCTATCACGCAACTTTCTAGCCAGGAGGGAGTGGGCCTTATTGCCTTTATCGTAGTAGAGTTGCTTTTGTCTGATTAAGGCTTTCTTTTTCGTACATCACGGGACACAGAGCGACTTAGTCATTACTAATGGGTTATATAGATGCCTTCAGGTGCTGGCACTGGCAACTTCCAAAACCGGAAGTACCCTCCCCTATATAAGCCCCTCCCATCCGGGAGCACCTCAGTTTTTTTGCCAGTGTCTAAGGTGTTGGCCAAAGAGTAACATGTGTTTTCCTGGGCTTGCGTACAGGTTCTTTTACGGGCCTTAGTAAGCTGTTCCGGATCCCACCAAAAAAGCTTCATAGCTAAACGGTCGGTACCCGGGCCTTGCAACAGAAGAGCAAGGTTTTGCCTGTAATGCCTCTCTTAGGAGGGCTGGACCCTGGGATCCATCCAGAGCTCTGGTCATACCCACGACCAAGATGTTTTCTGTGCAGGGTGCTATACAGGTCCAGGGGAGTGGAATCCTTGGGAACCCGGTCCCTGAAGGTTTAATTACAATGCCTGCCGTGATAGGTGAAGTTTGGGCTTCTGTGGACCAAACAGAGTCCTGCGGCGGGGAACAGGTAAGTGGGGGCCCCCAGGAACTTGGTTCTATTGGGGGACCCCCAAGCCTAATTTGTCTTTCTGTCTGTTACCTAACGGTATTCCCGCTAATATCTGTGTATGCCTGTAACTACTGAAAAATGTAAGATTTTAATAGTAGTCAAGAAAAAAAAAAGAGGACCGCGGTACCTGTGTTAAACCACTAGAGGCCGCTGTGGTCCATTTTTTCTTGTCATGTGGATCTTTGGTTTTCTCAAGTCAAAAGATCCAGGCAGTTGGTAAGTTCTCTGTGGGAATCCACTTCCTCTGCCCTGTTGCTGCGCCCATCCACCACACAGGCCCTCCGGCAAAAAGGGCCCTGGCTCCTAGTCCCTGCTTGGTTTCGAAAAGGGCGCGCGCGCGGGCGCGTGCACGCGCCTCCTATGAAAAAAAAAGGGGCGGGGCGGGTAGATTACGCTCGATGCGCGCCGCGGCGCTTCTGCGCATGTGCAGGCGTCCCAGCATGTATAAAAGACACAGTACAAGTGTCAGCTGGATGCAAACAGAGCTAGCAACAAACAGTGGCACACTGAGGCGGTTGATGCAGGCATCCCCATAGAAAGGCACTTTAGGGGACACCAGCTGGTATATAGCAGCAACTGTGTTAGACTATTACCAGCAAAATTGGTGTATGACGACGGGAATACCTCAGCTTTGTGCTTAAAGGATATGTCGTCCAGACGCTCCGGAAATAAGTCTTCCAGGAAGCCAAAGGGGTCTCCATCGGGCTCTGAGGATATTGGGCATGCTTGTACTGCACCAATCTCCCCTGAGAATTCAGAGGTCAGTAGCCGTAGGAACCCCGCAGGAGTGCCTGGTGCTGCGGCTGTCCCCAGTCCACCTGCTCCTGTATATATAACAGAGGAGGTTTTATCCTCAACTCTGGGAGGATTGGAAGAGAGATTAACAGCATTGATCGCTGCTTCCCTGTCACAGGGAAAGCGCGTCCGATCTCAGTCTCCTCCTTCAGAGTGCCTGTTAGTGGAGGAACAGCCCCACACAGAGATCGACCTACCTGAAGGGGATCAGGATGAGGTTGATTCAGTTATGGAGGAATCAACAGTGGAAGAACCTTTCTCAGCATCTCAGGCTGAAAGATTATGGGTTCAGTCTCTGACTAACATGGTCCGATCAGCATTTAAAATGCCTCTGGCGGAACCATCAACCACTACGGTTTCCTCGCTGGGATCGCTGAAAGCTCCCCAGGCTGTCTGTTCCTTCCCAATCTACCCTTTATTGGAAGGGCTTATTTACCAGGATTGGGAGCATCCTGATAAAATATTTACTCCCCCCAAGAGATTTCCGGTGATCTATCCCATGGAGGATAAGTTCATAAAAAAATGGAGGGTCCCTACAGTGGACGCAGCCATCTCTTCTGTGAACAAATCACTGACATGTCCAGTAGATAATGTTCCAATGTTCAAAGACCTAATAGATAAAAAATTGGAGTCTTTACTAAAATCTTCTTTCTCTACAGCAAGCATGGTGACACAACCTGCGGTAGCAGCGATTGGAGTCTGCCAAGCGGTGAAAGATCAGTTGAAACAAGTCTTAAGGGACTTACCAGATCAGCAGGCTCTTGCCCTAGCTGACCTACCTAGAGCCTTGTGTTTTGCGGTGGACGCCATAAAGGATACAATCCAACAGGCCTCCCGCTTTACGCTGTCTGTAGTACATATGCGTAGGCTTCTATGGCTCAAAAACTGGTCTGCTGAAGCTCCCTGTAAGAAATTGCTGGTTAGCTTCCCATTTCATGGAGAACGCTTATTTGGAGAAGATCTGGACAAATATATCCAGAAAATTTCTGCCGGTAAAAGTTCACTCTTACCGGTTAAGAACAAGAGTAGAAGTCCTTCTTTTAGGAGGCCTACTTCTCCAGTCCCTGGCACATCGGCTGTGAAACCGTTCCGACGGCCTCCGCGGTCAAATTCAGGGGGCAGAAATCAGGGACAATCACAGGGTAACAAGAAACCCTGGGTCAAGAGAGGTACAAAACCTCCCCCTAAGTCATGAAGGGTTGCCCCCACTCAATCGGGTGGGGGGAAAACTTCAGTTGTTCACAGAGACCTGGCGGGACACCATCAGAGACAGATGGATGCTCTCCGCAGTAAGTCTGGGATACAAGCTGGAGTTAAAAGACACTCCTCCTGCCCAATTTATGAGGTCAAACGTGCCAAGCGATCCCCAGAAGAGAGGATCCCTCCTTCTGGCACTAGAACAACTATTGCTCCAAGGTGTAATCATGAAGGTTCCCCTGGAAGAAAGCGGGTTCGGGTTTTACTCAAACCTTTTCACAGTCCCCAAACCAAATGGGGACGTGAGGCCCATATTAAATCTAAAAGGGCTAAACAAGTTCCTAAATATCAGGACTTTTCGGATGGAGTCGATCCGATCGGTGGCCACCGCCCTACAAGGGCAGGAATGGTTAGCCTTGATCGACATAAGGGATGCTTATCTGCATATTCCCATCTTTCCGGCCCACCAGAAATTTCTACGCTTTGCAGTAGAAGGGCGCCATTTTCAGTTCAGAGCCTTACCTTTCGGTCTGGCCACAGCACCACGAGTGTTCACAAAAATTCTGGCCCCACTATTGGCCAATCTAAGAACACAAGGTGTAACGATAATGGCATATCTAGACGACCTGCTACTAATAGACCACTCAGTGGAAAAGCTGGAAGTAGCTATTCACAAGACAATCAAGTATCTGGAATATCACGGTTGGATTATCAACCCGGGACAAGTCAGCTCTAAGACCAGTCAGAAGTCTGGAATACTTAGGGCTAAGGCTGGATTCAAATCAGAGAAAGATTTTCTTACCTCCAGAAAAGGTGTCGTCTTTAAAAGATTTGACCCACTTAGTGGGTACAAAAAGAAAACCATCCATACGCCTGTGCATGAGGCTGCTGGGGAAAAATGGTGGCTTCATTCGAAGCAGTACCCTACGGTCAATTCCATTCAAGGAACTTGCAGAGGGCCATACTGTCAGCCTGGAACAAAAAAGTTCAGGCTTTAGACTTACCAATGTCCCTGTCCCCTTCCGTTCGCAAGAGCCTCCATTGGTGGTTGGTGCCCCAGAATCTGGAAAAAGGGAAACCCTTCAGTCCGGTTTCTTGGAAGGTGGTCACTACAGATGCCAGCCTCATAGGCTGGGGGGCAGTACTGGAGCAATGGTCTCTCCAGGGCAAGTGGTCAGAAGCAGAGAAGGCCCTGCCCATCAATCTCTTAGAGATACGAGCAGCCCGGTATGCCCTAGTAGCATGGACATCCAAACTCCAAGGGTCCCCTGTCAGAATTCAATCAGACAATGCCACAGCAGTGGCATATATCAATCACCAGGGTGGCACCAGGAGTCGTGCAGCCCAGAGGGAAGCGAATTGCATCCTGGAATGGGCAGAAAGATATGTCCCAGCCATATCCGCGGTTTTCATCCCAGGAGTGGAAAATTGGAAAGCAGACTTTTTAAGTCGCCAGCAATTATGCCCGGGGGAATGGTCTCTTCACCCCGAGGTTTTCCAGGCAATATGCCAGCGGTGGGGAACACCGGATGTAGATCTTCTAGCATCCAGATTCAATGCAAAGGTGGACAGATTTGTGTCTCGCACAAGGGATCCCCTAGCTTGCGGCTCGGATGCCCTAGTGTTCCCTTGGGATCAGTTCAAGCTGATATATGCATTCCCACCGCCACAATTGTTACCGCGATTAATCCGCAGAATCAGGGTAGAAAAGAAACCAGTGATTCTGGTGGCTCCAGCGTGGCCCCGAAGGGCATGGTACGCGGAGATTGTAAAAATGTCAGTGAGGAGTCCTTGGACCCTCCCACATCGTCCGGACCTGCTGTCGCAAGGACCGATATACCACCCTTCCTTACCAGCCCTA
Organism: Rana muscosa; assembly: GCA_029206835.1. Classification (NCBI taxonomy): domain Eukaryota; kingdom Metazoa; phylum Chordata; class Amphibia; order Anura; family Ranidae; genus Rana; species Rana muscosa. The sequence continues at coordinate 60,048,448 of CM055123.1, forward strand.
GGTTTGACGGCCTGGCTATTGAAGCCCACATTCTGAAAAAGAGAGGGCTCTCTAATCCTGTGGTATCTACTATGATCAATGCCAGGAAGCCGGTATCCAGGCAGATCTATTATAGGATCTGGAAGGCGTACATTACATGGTGTGAGGCCAAGAAATGCCATCCACGTAAGTACGTAATAGGTAGGATTTTGGACTTCCTACAGTGGGCTGTAGATAGGAAGCTGGCCTTGAGTACTATCAAGGGTCAGATTTCGGCCTTGTCAATATTTTTTCGAAGGCCCTTGGCTTCGCATTCACTAGTCAAAGCTTTCATACAAGGAGTGATGCGTATTAGCCCTCCGGTTAGTATTCCCATATGTCCTTGGGACTTAAACCTGGTTCTGTCAGTTCTACAGAAACAACCGTTTGAACCATTGCAACACATTTCCTTGGTTCTTCTCACCAGGAAATTGATTTTCTTAGTAGCCATTTGTTCGGCTAAAAGAGTATCGGAATTAGCCGCCTTGTCCTGTAAGGAGCCATATCTGGTTGTCCATAAGGACAGAGTAGTATTACGTCCTCATCCAGCCTTTCTTCCTAAGGTGGTATCGAGGTTTCATTTGAACCAAGATGTGGTTCTTCCTTCTTTTTTCCCCAAACCTAGCTCGGTAGAGGAAAAGTTATTGCATTCTTTGGATGTAGTAAGAGCAGTTAAAGCTTATCTAAAAGCCACTGCTCAGATTCGCAGAACGGATACTTTGTTTATTCTGCCGGAAGGCCCCAGAAAGGGTCAGGCAGCATCAAAATCTACTTTAGCCAAGTGGATTCGACAGGTCATAATACAAGCCTATGGCTTGAGAAAGAGACCGCCTCCATTCAAAGTTAGGGCGCACTCCACAAGAGCAGTTGGAACTTCATGGGCAGTGCATCACCAGGCCTCCCTGGCTCAAGTCTGTAAGGCCGCAACATGGTCTTCAGTACACACGTTTACTAGATTCTACCAGGTAGACGTTAGAAGTCAGGAGGATGTCGCCTTTGGGCGCAGTGTGTTGCAGGCCGCAAAAGATCCTCATGCCTGATGGCGCCCAGCTTATGTATAGTGTATCCCTCCCCTCATTTGGCATTGCTTTGGGACGTCCCATTAGTAATGACTAAGTCGCTCCTGTGTCCCGTGATGTACGAAAAAGAAAAAGGGATTTTTATAACAGCTTACCTGTAAAATCCTTTTCTTGGAGTACATCACGGGACACAGAGCTCCCACCCCTCTTTTTGGGACACTTATTGCTTTGCTACAAAACTGAGGTGCTCCCGGATGGGAGGGGCTTATATAGGGGAGGGTACTTCCGGTTTTGGAAGTTGCCAGTGCCAGCACCTGAAGGTATCTATATAACCCATTAGTAATGACTAAGTCGCTCTGTGTCCCGTGATGTACTCCAAGAAAAGGATTTTACAGGTAAGCTGTTATAAAAATCCCTTTTTCTCCACCCGGCCTATTGCTAAGTCGCCAAGAGTCGCACGAAGGGTGGAGATTTTTTTAAGGAGGGTCAAGGTGGGGGAACTTTGCAAACAAAGTTCCAGGACCTTAAGCTCCCTTTCCGTTTGCATTTTTATGGTCTGTGCTTTTTTTTTTTCCTGGCAGAGGATAGTGCAAGGCATTTACTCCTCAGTAAAGCCTTATGGGCTTCCCACAGTGTGGGGAGGGTCGTGTCCGGGGTGTTGTTTTCCTCAAAGTAGTATTCTAGAGTGGATTCCAATTTTTTTTTTTTTGTATAATCTTTATTTTCATTTTCAATTTATATGAACAATTTGACATTTCAACATAGACAAAACAACAAGGGAGGGGGGGGGGGGAGGATAGGGAGTGAGGTAGGGGACATAAGGCAAGGGGAAGAGAGGGGAAAACAAAAAGGGGGGGATGAGGAACAACAGGGGGTTTGGGTAGCATGGTCCGAACACGGACAGCCATATTAATAGGGAGAAACATCTGTTGGTGAAACGTGAACAAAAGGGCCCCCTGCCTGCCCCGGACATTCGATCCATAAGGGCAGGCCTCGCCTCCAATCTGGCGGGGTGGAAGGGTGGCCATATGCTCTAGTTCTATGGTAGTTGCAATATAACTCCCTTGCTGATAAGCATCCTGAGTGAGTTTGAGGTACCTAAGACAGTCAGAAACCTGAAGACCGTCCAGGTAGCCCAAAAAGAACACCCAGGTGCCCCAAGGGAACATCACAGTAAAAAAACTGAACAAAACGAATACACAACAAACAGAGGAGAGAAGGAGGGAGAAAAATAATTGAAAGTGAGGTGGGAAACAAAAAAGGTAAAGGGGAAAAGAAGGGATAGTGAAGATCATGAAGGCATGTGGACCAGCTCTCACCGGGTTTGCTGATGAGATGAGTCCCCCTTCAAGTGGAGTCCGTGGAAGTTGACTGACGGTGCGCCTGGACGAGTCTCCCGAAGGAGGGATCCGCTAAGGTAAGTAATGCAACGTCTAAACTTGAAGAGATCGTGGCTGTGTCATGTACGTGGGCTTTTCAAGCTGCCCAGGTAAGGTCAAATCTTTTGCGAGTGTCTCTGCAGTCCGCGAGCCAGCTCTCTGCTTCCATGATCTCCCCCACCTTCCCCAACCAGTCCTGCTCGCTTGGAATATGCAAGCTTTTCCAGTGAATTGGTATAAGGCGTTTTGCTGCGTTGAGGAGGTGGGGGAGAGCACTTTGTTTATAACGCGACAGGGGCATGGGGGGGACATGGAGCAGGAAATGTTTAGGCAGAGCTGGGATATCAATACCCAGACCCTCAGCTATGTGTCTGCCGACTACATCCCAAAACGTCCGGAGCACTGGGCACTCCCACCAAATGTGGAGGAACGTGCCCTTCTGTCCACATCCCCTCCAGCACCTATCAGAGGCAGTAGGGAAAATTCTAGCAAGAGTAGTAGGTACCCTGTACCACCGTGTCAGTAATTTGTAGTAGTTTTCTTGGGTCTTGGCATCTACAGAGCTCGAGTGGGTTAAGCGGAAGAGGTGGTGAAGTTGTTCCTCAGTAAAGTCGGACTGGAGGTCCCTTTCCCATTCCCTAATGTAATGTGTGTCTGGTGGTGTCAGGACGCTGCCTTCTATAATCCTTGCCAGACTAACGATTCCGTCGCTCGCCCAAGTTCCGAGAGAAGCTTTCAGTTCGCCAGGAGAAAACCATGGGTATCCACCCACAGGCGCCAGCGGAGACGTCCGTGGCGCTAGTGCTAGGCGGTCATTCATTTTGTCCCACATCATCAGGGAGTGGGTTGTTAGCGGAGAGACCCAGTCCGAGTGCCCCCTATAGTCTGCGGGGACCCAGGGCGCGTAGGACAAGTCCTGCCCCGCCATTGTTTTCTCCAGGGGAACCCACAGCTTAAAGGTTGTATGGAACTTCCAATTCAGGATACGTTGTAGCGCAATCGCCTGGTAGTATTGGAGAATGTTAGGTATACCTAGACCTCCCCTTAGCTTGGATCTTTGTAGCGTTGCCATGGCGAGTCGAGGTCTCTTACCCCCCCATACAAATTTAATAAAAAGGCTGCGAAGATCCGCAAAGAAGCGTTTTGGTAGGTGTATTGGTATCATTTGCAGGAGAAATAAGATACGGGTAGTACAGTCATTTTCAAAATATTTGTCCGGCCAACCCAAGTAAATAGTGCCTTATCCCATGCCTGGAGGTCCTGAGTGATCCTCTGTAATAGGGGGACGTAGTTGTATGTGTACAGAGAGTCAAGTTGATTTGTAAGCTGGATCCCTAAATATTTCATAGAGGAGGTGGACCATGTAAAGGGGAAGGAATCCCTCAGGGAGGACGCTAAAGTTTGTGGGATAGTGATCGGCAATATCTCTGACTTTGAATAATTTATCCGGAAGTTGGATGCTTTGCTATACGCAGTCAGTTCTCCCATCAGGTTCGGCAACGAGACAAGGGGGTCGACAACATGGAAAAGTATGTCATCTGCATAAGCAGAGAGTTTATGCTCAAGGGAGCCCGTGTGCACCCCCTTGATATTTTGATTTGTTCTGACCCTCTGCAGCAACGGTGCCAAGACCATCGCGAACAGGAGGGGCGAAAGCGGGCATCCTTGTCTCGTGCCGTTCCGGATAGGGAACGCTGTGGAGAGGCCACCATTCACCTTAACCTGGGCAGTAGGGGACACGTAGAGTGTAGAGATCCAGCGCAACATGTGTGGGCCTAAGCCGGAGTTCCTAAGAACCGCGTTGAGAAAATCCCAGTCCATGCGATCGAATGCCTTCTACGCGTCTGTGGACAAAATCAGGTAAGGAGGCATCCGATCGCGTGTGCGCACCCAGTGGACAAGCTGTATGGCCCTGTTTGAATTGTCCCTGGCTTCCCGACCCACTATAAATCCTGATCTGCGTGTATCAACCACTTGACCACTGGGCACTGGGCACTTAAACCCCCTTAATAACCAGACCAATTTTCAGCTTTCGGTGCTCTCACATTTTGAATGACAATTACTCAGTCATAAAACACTGTACCCATATGATTTTTTTTTGATTTTTTTTTTCACACAAATAGAGCTTTCTTTTGGTGGTATTTAATCACCGTTGTTTTTTGTGTTTTTTTGTGCTATAAGAGAAAAAAGACTGAAAATTCTGTAAAAAAATTAATTTTTCTTCGTTTGTTATAAAATTTAGCAAATTTGTATTTTTTTTTCATAAATTTTGGCCAAAATTTATACTGCTACATATCTTTGGTAAAAATAAGTACAAATTGGTGCATATTATTTGGTCTTTGTGAAAGTTAGAGTCCACAAGCTTTGGTGCCAATATCTGAAAATTGATCACACCTGAAGTACTACATTTCTTGAGACCGTAACATGCCAGAAAAGTACAAATACCCCCCAAATTACCCATTTTTGGAAATAAGTCATTCCAAGGTATTTAGAAAGAGGCATTGTGAGTTTTTTGAAGTTGTAATTTTTTCCCACAATTCTTTGCAAAATCAATATATTTTTTTTTTTCTTTTTTTTTCTTTTCACAAAATTGTTATATTAGCAGGTTATTTCTCACACACAGCATATGCATACCACAAATTACACCCCAAAACACATTCTGCTATTACTCCCGAGTATGGCGATACCACGTGTGAGACTTTTACACAGCGTGGTCACATACAGAGGCCCAACATGCAGGGAGCACCATCAGGCATTCTGGAGCACCTAGGCCAATTCTGACATTTCTCTCCTACATGTAAAAATCATCATTTGTTTGCTAGAAAATTACATAGAACCCCAAAACATTATATATGTTTTTTTAGCAAAGACCTTGGAGAATATAATGGTGGTCGTTGCAACTTTTTATCTCGCACAGTATTTGCGCAGCAATTTTTCTAACACGTTTTTTACGGAAAAAAAACTTTTGTGCTTCAAAAAAAACAGTAAAGTTAGCCCAATGTTTTTGCATAATGTGAAAGATGAAGTTACGTCGAGTAAATAGATACCTAACATGTCACCCTTCAAAATTGCACCTGCTCGTGGAATGGCGCCAAACTTCGCTACGTAAAAATCCCCATAGGCGATGCTTTAAATATTTTTACTGGTTACATGTTTTGAGTTACAGAGGAGGTCTAGGGCCAAAATTATTGCTCTCGCTCTAACGTTCGCAGAGATGCCTCACGTGTGGTTTGAACACCGTTTTCATATGTGGGCGGGACTTACGCATGCGTTCGCTTCTGTATGCGAGCTCACTGGGACAGGGGCGCTTTAAAAAAATATATATACTTTATTGTTCATTTTACTTTATTTATTTTAGTTTGACACGTTTTTCCGGCTAAAAAAATTTTTTGATCACTTTTATTCCTATTACAAGGAACGTAAACATCCCTTGTAATAGGAATATGGCATGACAGGTCCTCTTTACAGTGAGATATGGGGTCAATAAGACCCCACATCTCACCTCCTAGGCTGGGAAGCCTGAAATAAATAAAAAAATGTAAAAAAAAAAAACAATCCTGGCTTTGATCGTAGCGGTGAGTCGGTAGAAGCACCGAAGGGCGGCGGGGGGGGGGACATCCCCTCTCGCTTCCCGTAAGAATGATCAAGCGGTGGAACAGCCACTATGATTGTTCTTATGGTGTAGGGAATCACCGGCTGAAAAAGCTAATATCTGAATGATGCCTGTAGCTGCAGGCATCATTCAGATATCCCTGCACAAAGTCAAAGACGTCATATGACGGCCGGCGGGCGGGAGGTGGTTATTGCAGGGTGATGCGGAGTATGGCAGGGTATTGCAGAGTATTGCACAGTATGGCAGGGTATGTTAGGGTATGGCAGGGTATGTTGGGGTATTGCACGGTATTGCACGGTATGGCAGAGTATTGCACGGTATGGCAGAGTATTGCACGGTATGGCAGAGTATTGCACAGTATGGCAGGGTATTGCAAAGTATGGCAGGGAATGGCAGGAGACTCCCGTGTGCGCGCCTCAGGGAGCACGCGGGAGCGCGATTCTATAACGATTGTATAACGTCCTCCCAGAGTTAAGGAACCACCCTGCCGCCGTTATTCGGCGGTGGGCGGTGGTTAAGTCAGGGAGTAGATATTTTAAGCAGTTAGCCAGAATTTTAGAAAAGATCTTTAGGTCTGTATTTAAAAGAGAAATTGGGCGGTAACTCTGAGGTTGGGTGGGGTCCTTACCCTCTTTTGGGAGCACAGTGATGTGCGCCAACGGGGTCTCCTGAGGAAGGTGTCCAGAGGTCGCCAAGGAGTTGAGGAGGGCACAGAAATGCCCTAGTGAAGCCGTCAGGCCCAGGACTTTTGCCAGTGGGCAGGGACTTGATAGTGGCTAATAATTCTACTGGGGGTGATGGGATGTTCCAGGCCCGTTGCCTGTTCTGGGGTCAGGGTAGGGAGCCCTATTGAGGAGAGGTATGTGGTGATTCGAGTCTGTTTAAGTGTTTAAGTGTTACATCTGCCGGAGAAGAGGCGGAGTCCAGGTTGCATAACGACTCATAGTAATCGCAAAACATTGATGCAATTTTAGAGGTGTGCTGTGCTGGCTCACCTGAAGGGGAGAGTAGTTTATGCACATGGGCCAAGAGTCTTTTACACAGAGAGCGGGTGTGGAGGTGTGGGTGCACAGGGCCCGGCAGGGCCAGAAAGTCCTCTGAGGCATCCGAGGACGCAGGGGAGCCGGGATCCGTCTCATGGACGCAGGGTTCTGACGCCGTCCGCAGCAGCCTTGGGAATGCATCCATGCATTGGGTGTGCTGCTGCTGTTTTGGGAGGCCCAAGATGGCGGCCAGCAAGCCTGGCGGCGAGGCCTCAGGAGGGTGGTGTAGGCCGGCTCGGGGGACTCACCGCTCAGGATCGCGAGGAGGCGTCCCCGGTGTACATCGCCAGTCGCTGGGAGTCCGTGGGGGCCCAATGCTGTGTGGGAGCCGAGGGGGAGAGCTGCGTGGGGGCCCTTGTGGTGGAGGCGTCGGCGCTATTTTGTCCGTCCCGTCCGGCGGCATGTCGGATGACTGGATGTAGGACCGGAGGTCCGTGGAAGAGCCCGGCGGGGGTTGCGATGATCACCGGGCTGTAGTGGAGCGGGTCTTCCTGGATCCACCCATGGAGGTGAGGCGGAAAGTCCCCAAAAGTGTCTGTTTGTTAAGGGCTGAGAGAGAGCTGGGAGATTAGGCTTCCATACAGGGCGACTTCCGGTCACGCCCCCCAGCTTTATATTTTTTAAAAGCTCTTTTCTTATTATTTATAGTTTTTTTTTTTTTTTTTTTACTTTGGCCGTGAGCCACATAGGTTTTATTTTAAGTCTTTTAAACTTATTGCCCATGGGAATATACTTTGCAGTGAGTTTGCATGCAGTCTTTTTGAATAATTTCCATTTCTGCTCTGTGATCATCGATGCCAGTTTTTCCCTCCTAGTCTACCGTATATACTTGAGTATAAGCCGACCCGAATATAAGCCGAGGCACCTAATTTTACCACAAAAACTGGGAAAACTTATTGACTCGAGTATAAGCCTAGGGTGTGCCTCACTTTGCCTCACTGTGTCCATGCCTCACTGTGTCCATGACTAGACTGACGTTTAACATGGGAGTCTACAAAAGGGGTGCCTGGCTTTGAAAAATCGGTACTACCCGGCCGTAGGTCCCCCGGACAAGAAACTTTGCAAACTTGTAGAGGAAAAGTGGGGCTATATGTGTGCCAAGTTTGGGGTCCAGAGGACCTACGACCGGCCGGTACCGGGTCCCCAAAGTCACCAGAGAAGTTACCGTTTAACATGGGAGTCTATTGAAGGGGTGCCCGGATTTGAAAAATCGGTGCTCCCCGGCCGTAGGTCCCCCGGACAAGAAACTTTGCACACTGGTAGAGAAAGAGTGGGGCTATATGTGTGCTAAGTTTGGGGTCCAGAGGACTTACGGCTGGCCAGTACCGGCTCCCCAAAGTCTGGGAGATCAGGCGCAAAAAGGTGACTCGAGTATAAGCCGAGGGGGGCATTTTCAGCACAAAAAACTGCGCTTATACTCGAGTATATACGGTAAGTCTTGGAGACTTGAAAATTTGCTCCCTTAAAGTTAAGTGTTTTTTATATTTCCCGTATGTGTTTGTTGCTTACAGCTTACATTAAATGAAATCATGTTATGGTCACTGCTACCCAGATGTTCTTTTATATGAATATTGGTAATAAGCTGTGCATGGTTTGAGATTACCAGGTCCAGCAAAGCATAATTTCTAGTCAGGGCCTCAATAAACTGCAGATAACAACAAAAGCCTGGGGAATGCCCAGGAAAAAACCAAGCCTACTTACCGACCAGCTAGCAGACAACCAATTAACCTGTCTAACAGTATGCGCTAAACAATCAATAAACTGCACCATAAAATTGTCTTGTAATAGGTTTATACATTTTTGGCCTTTAACTGTTCCAGCAGTGCCATTGCTGCAGTCAATTTCTGGGTAGTTAAAATCCCCCAGTATAATCACTGTCCCAGCCCTTGCAGCCCTTTCTATCTGTGCAAGGAGCTGTGTCTTCACCTCCTCATTAACACTGGGAGGTCTTAACAAACTCCAATGATAACCTTTGTAGTACGCACACTCATGTACATTTCCACCCATAATGCTTCAGACTCATCATACTCTCCATCAACTAGGTCCTCTTTGAGGCTGGGTTCACATATGAGCCAAATGCGGCTCACAGCAGGGGTCCAGTGCATCCTGGTTCACCGTTTCAGGTCTGATTTCAGCCCGAATTTTGGGCTGAATTTGGACCTGAAATGGACCAAAAGACGCACAGCGTTTTTGTGCAAATAGCACCGGACCCGCTGCAGAGATATGTGAACTGGCTCCATAAAAAGCCGGTCAAAATCTCTTACAATTGCGTGCGGGGAACCCGCATCTAATTTGCAATGGTTTGAACCCAGCCTCGCACTCGCTTTGAGATCACCACCACACCCCCATTTTACCCTGTCTTTCCTAAAGAGAGCATAGCCAGGAATATTAATAGCCCAGTCATGTTAAGAATGAAGATTTCATTCTACCAACAAGATTTCTAAGCATTTTCTTTGGGAGAGGCGTAAGGCAGTGATCAAAGGTGAACTAACTGAACAGGGGACAAGAATTAAATAGAAACAGCTTTTCGATTTGATCACTAAAATCAGGGAACTATAAATGAAACACGAACAAGATCTACATTGACTGATCTTAGGGTGACAATATCACCGCTACTTGATGCCAAAGTGAAACCTAAATATATATACTTAGCCCATAAATTCTATGAATTTTGTAATAAAATTAGGAGGCCCAAACGAGAAAGTAATCATAAATGACTGTCCCGGGGAACACTATTATGCATTCCACCAAAATTGCAAAGGCCTTCCACGAATATAAAAAAGAACAGTACTTATTTTAATACTTCTATTCTGGGTCACAGTATTGCAGTTACGGTAATTGTTCCTAGGGACCTGGCCTGGGACTCACGGGTGTGAAACCTCAAGGAGAAGCACAGTATTGCCTTCTTGGGACAGAATTCTTTGAAGTGTGTGTGTCAACAAGTTCACAAGGGAGAGTAGCAGGTTCTAGGCTTGTGGAATCTGCTCTGCACCACCGACTCAGAAATGCTATATGTTCTAATATCGGGTGAGGATGAGGCTGCTTACCTGTAGCGTTACAAGGAGAGAAGTGTGTGAGGATGTGACGGAGAGTACTGCTTTAATGCCACTTCAAGAGCTTCCTTCCAGTGGGCCCCTAGAGGGAGGAAGAACACGTCAGTACTTTCCCTTTCCCTACATTTCACATACAGAATGGGACAAGCCAAGTGTGCACATTATTAACTTTACTATTTGCTCTTGACCTGGAATCCTTCTAAAGTTAGAGACCACCCTGATATATGAGGGATCACTATGGGCCCTCAAGAATACAAATTTTCAGCATACGTTGATGACATTTTGTTTTATGTATCTAAGCTGGTAACCACACTCCCCATTCTTATGGCAGAACAAGATAAATGTGGCCATCTTGCTACATTTAAAATGAATTGTATAGTTGTATTATAATCCTTCTTTCCATCTGTGTTGACACGTCATTTATGCAATACTTATTTCTGCTGAATCCAAAAGATCATATATGGATAACTATGAGAACTTATTAGCCACTCAGAGACCTGAATGCCTGGCGCTGCATGTCTATTATGTGGCTAGGAAAATTTTAAGTTATTAGAATAAATATTTTTCCCCAGGATCCTTTATTACCTTTATACCATACCGATTAAACTTCTGAGATCCTATTTTATGGGGATCCAGATATGATTCACTGAATATGTCTGGCTATATAAAAACTCTCAAGTCTTTTTGCCACTTAGAAACTCCAAACTGGCTGGGGCCTCATGCATAATTACTATAGAGCCATGGCATTGGTTAAAATTTTGAAATGGACTATACAATGTCCAAGACAAAATATGGATTCAATTGGAGAAATATATATGGTAGGTCACAACCTCGCACATGCAGTCGGGCTCCCATCTGCATTTTGCAATCTCTCAATAGGGACGTTACTGTGGATGCCCTTATGGTCTTTGAAAACTTTATATAGATTATATTAATAAATCCCCCCCCCCCCCCCTACTCTCAGTAATGTACAAACTGCTAACTTAATCTCACTCATCTCCAGAACCTAGTGTTTGGGGAGAATGTGGAAAGGAATTAAACTGCACACACTCACCTAACCGTAATTTGAAAATTCTTACACAGGCCCACGTTTCCTCCATCATAAAACCCAAGGAAAACTTGCGCTTTTATATCCTGGCCTTTTGCTGGCATGTTGGAGGCATTGTACAAAACCAGGCTAATTTTTAAACATATGCAGGTATTGCCCAAAAATTCTGAAATTCTCGTATGAGGTAACTCCTGGGGTGCAGAAAATATCCCCTTTCCACATTTCTACAGACTCTTTATAATATCTATTCTATGACACTCAGGTTTCTATAAAAGCATATAAGAACAGTATATTGGGGTCAATTCACTAAAGTTTATATACTGCATGATTATTTGAGTTAAAAAAACTCATGCAGTAATTAACTCATGATGAACATGCATTTCACAAAATTACCCACATTATACTGCATGAGTTTTTTTTATTTTTATTTTGCAGTAATTAATGTGTTTTTACACGTTATTTTACCACAGACTGGCTTCAGTGGGAACTGAAACATTTAGCAGTGGTAATCGTACCACTGCTAAATATAAAAGTTCAGCTCAGAGTTGCTAGTTCTTAGGCAATCCCACTGACAGCAGAATTTAAACATAAGCAGACAGTAACAAAAGAAACAAAAAAGGCGTGCAGTCTCCAGCACCCACCCCCCCCCCCCCCCCCAGTCCAAACCAGGTCATTGGGGTCTGGTATGAATTTTGGGGGGGAAACTTCACACCAAAAAAAAAAAAAAAAAACTTGTCAGAACCTATGATGTCATTGACCCCTGCCCCCATACTTAAGCGGCAGGGAAAAGCTGCGTGTCAGTTGGCAGGAGACTAGCTACAGGGTTTTTTGTGTGGGCGGTGAGCATTCATTGTGATTGATGATGGATCTACATAAAGGGACATTTTTTTAATGAAAGATTTGTCAAAAACTGTCCACTGTTTTTATTTACACTTGTTTTTTTGGTGAATGAGTGGGAGTACTATGTATCCCTACATTTACATGGGGCTGGGATCTTGGTGCCCCCTTGATAAAAGGGGTTTCCAGATTCCAATAAGGTACCCCCCACACACCTACAACCACCAGGGTTGTGGGGAAGAGGCCCTTGTCCTCATCAACATGGGGAAAAGGTGCTTTGGGGGGCATTACCCCAAAAGCACCCCCCTTATGTTGAGGGCATGTGACTTGGTATGGTCCAGGAGAGGGGGGTACTCGCTCAACCCCCCCTTTCCTTGTTTGCCCAGCTGCATGCTCGGATAAGGGTCTGGTATAAATTTGGGGGGGGGGGCCTCACAGCAATTTTTATTTTTTGCCCCAAAGGTTCCCCCAAAACCCATACCAGACCCCAAGGGCCTGGTATAGACTGGAGGGGGACTGCACACATTTAAAATAAAAATGTTTTACTATCGTTTTTTTTGTTTACATTCTGCTGTCAATGAGTCATGATTGTTAGGATGTCTATTCACTGGTTATAAAGGACGCCGCTGGGTCCATGAGGAAAGCCTTGTACACACGAGCGAGAATCCCGTAGTTAAAAAAAACGTTGGTTTTCTCGACAGGATTCTTGTCAAGCTTTCCTTGCATACACACTGTCAATCAAAAATCTTGTCGTTGTAAAGCGCGGTGACATACAACACGTACGACGGCAGTATAAAGGGGAAGTTCGATTCCAATGGCGCCACCCCTTGGGCTGCTTTTGCTGATCTCGTGTTACCGCGTGTTAGTAAAAGTTTGGGGAGACGATTCGCGCTTTTCAGTCTTCGTGCTTTCAGTTCGTTTTCTGCGGTTCAGTTTGTGCTTGTGGGTTCATATCTTGTCTTTCAGGGCGTGTAGTAAGGTCGTATCTGTTTTACAGTGCGTTCTTGTCCACTCATTTCTGATTTTCAGGTCGTTTTTCATAGGCCTTGCTGTTCTTAAGGGCGTTATGTTTAGTACGTTCTGATCAGACGACCGTCTTCTAGCCATGTTACGTTCTCATCGTAGAGTTCGTGCTGTGCGGGCGCTTGGTGTTGGTCTGCTTGTCTTGGACCAAGACCAGTCCATGAACAGGGTGAGGAGCAGTTCATGGACCAAGAATTGGTTGCTCCAGCGGGACCAATTCTGTCACATGCCTCTGCTGCGGGAGATCCAGGAGAATAATCCTGATGACTACAGGAATTTTCTCAGGATGTTGGCCCCCATTTTTCAGCATCTGTTGGCTTTGGTGTCCCCCTATATCATCAAGCAGGACACTGTTATGCGGGAAGCCATCACTGCTGAGCAGAGGCTCATCGCCATGTTGCGATACCTGGCGACTGGGAGAAGTCTGCAGGACCTGAAGTTCACGACAGGCATCTCCCCCCAGGCTCTGGGACTCATTATCCCAGACACCTGTTCTGCCATCATCCAAGTCCTGCAGAAGGACTATATTAAGGTAAGTTTTCTCCTTTAACATCACATTCTATGTATTTAATGTATGCTAATGTATTGTATTTCTTTCATCCTTTCCTAATTACCATGATTGTAATATGCTGTGAATGTCCCCTTTTTCCCCATGCATGCTGTAAGCTTTTAATGCCCCTTTTTTGGCCTACATGCATATTTCCCTTCACTAACCTCTCCAGCATGCTATCCTGGGCCCATACACACCTAGCCTAGTCACTTCCCAATGTATTTTGTCGGCTCCATTGTAGTGCTTTAACCCCCCCCCCCCTAAACACCCCCTAAAATGACTACAAATGTATATTTTCACGTTAAATTCTGAGTTTTTTTTTTTGGTTCCCAAACTCATCCAGCCCCCCCCCCTAAAATTTTTACAATGGGCCATCAGAGGGGGTGATGAATCTGATAATTGGGCCTTCTATTTTTGTTTTAAAAAAATAATAAAAATAAAAATTCTAATGATGTTGGCCAAGAATGTATTTTTGTGTAATCTACTAGCAATGTTATGTGCAAAAGTACTAATATTTTTTATCTTGTTTGACTCCACAGCTTCCTTCCACGCCACAGGAATGGCACACTGGGGCATCCCATTTTGCTGAGCGGTAGGACGTCCCCAACTGCGGAGGGGCAATAGATGGGAAGCACGTCCGGATCGTGCCACCACCCCGGTCAGGGTCATTTTTCTACAACTACAAGGGGTTTCATAGCATCGTGCTGATGGCGGTGGTGTCAGCACAGTATGAGTTTCCCTATGTGGATGTGGGGAAGAATGGCCAGATGTCGGATGAGGGAGCCTTCGTCTACAGAGTGATGACCTTGCATTGCCACTGGATGCAGGGAATGTGGAAGGACTCCCCTTTGAGTTTTTGGCTGATAAAGCCTTTGGACTGGGACCTCATCTCATGAGGCCATTTCCCCAGAGGACCCTCACCCCGGAGAGGAGGGTTTTCAACTGCCGGCTGGCCAGAGCCCGAAGAGTTGTGGAGAATGCCTTCGGGATAATGGCCAGACGGTTCCGCCTTTTTATGACTTCTATACACATGGCAGAGTACAAAATTAACTATATCGTTTTTTGTTGCTGCATTCTCCATATTTTTTTGCGCAGAAATGCGCCAAATTATATGGCCTCAATTGGGCCTGAGGCCGGACTTTCAGGGGACAATATCTTGCCGGGTCTTGAATCTGGCCGTCCTGGCTTGCCCCCCAAAACGCCGTGAGGTTCGGCAGCAATATGTCAATTATTTCACGGGTAGGGGGGCCATTCCTATGCCAGGCAATGTTTAAAACTTTTCTTAACCCAAAAAATAAAAATCTGCTTTAATTTAATTTTTGGATGTATTGCTTGTGTTTCTTTTAGCTGTCTCCTAGTTTTTCCTAGTGCACTTGTAGTGCCAAGTGTAATTTCCTTTAGTAAATACCAACCATTTCATGGCGGCACAGTGGTGTAGTGGGTAGCACTCTCGCCTAGCAGTAAAAAGGGTCGCTGGTTCGAATCCCAACCACGACACTACCTGCCTGGAGTTTGCATGTTCTCCCTGTGCCTGCGTGGGTTTCCTCCGGGTACTCCGGTTTCCTCCCACACTCCAAAGACAAATTAGTCTTAGTATATGAATGCGAGTTAGGAACCTTAGATTGAAAGCTCCTTGAGGGTAGGGACTGATGTAAATGTACAATGTATATGTAAAGCGCTGCGTAAATTGACGGCGCTATATAAGTACTTAAACAATAATAATAATTTTACTGGTAACACCAAAACTAAACTCAAAAAAGGTTATAGCGGATTTGATAAAGAAGCCACACTTTGTTGTTCAAAAATTTTACTCTGTGCACATTCAAACATGGTAACTTTGATGAAATTTTGGTATAGGTTTATTAAACTGCCATTTGCACATTTAGCTATCATCCCCAACGATCAATACTAACTACTATCACTGCCATTTTATTAACAACTATACCTTTATATAGGATGGACCCGTTACTATGGATTATTTTGATATTTCATTATAGTTAGTTCCAGTATCCTTAAAATTTCATCAAAGTTACAATTTAATACCTGAATGGATATAAATTAAAATGTTATCGTTGATATTCCCATAATGCAATTTATTTATTTAATTTTTCATTCTTGCCCTAAATAAACTTGATAGTTATGAGGGGGTTATAAATACACTTATGTCACCATTTATTGATTAATTCATTGATTTTGGCAATGTTTTATTATATGGGTAAAATCTGATAAATTAATAATCTAAGATATAAAATTTAAAATTTGATATTTGAGTATGTTATCTATCTGGTCAGCTTACAGAGTCAAAATTTCCTTGCGTTTCGACCGGCTGGTTCTGATGCCCGCCGGCTTCAACAGTTGTGGATGGGGGCCGGTCACTATGTTGAAACGGTCGTCTCAGTGATGTGTATCCTATTCCAGTTATTTCATAATCAGATTGGGTGAGCTTGTCATACCTTCATAAAATTTGTTAATATGTAGTATTTTTTATCATATCAATCCATGTACTGTTGTTTATGATATTAATTATATATATTTTTATGTCTTACACAGACCTCATGAAATTAAAGACACATGCTAAGCCCTGACGAAGCGCATACAGTGCGAAACATGTCGGCTAATTGCACAACATAGATCTTTATTTTCCAACTTATGAATCTGTATTCATGTAACTTTTATGATGCTACAAATAAATTTATATTTTTCTTAAACTGTTGTTCCTAGTACACTCACCTGCTATCAGAACTGTTTTCCCCCTGCAAAATCCCGTCAGTGAGAGCTTGTCTCTCTTTTTGTTTTCCTTATATTTTCCATGTGGGATTGGGAGATCATACAGCATCTGTATCTGGACAATATCCAAATATTTCCCATATATATTCCATAACATTCATACAACATGTTCACCCCCTAAAAAAAAATTAAAGGTATTATAACTCTGCAGGCCTACATCTCTTACCTGAAGCTGTGGTGACAGACACTGACCTGTTGTGGTGACAATTTCCACCACGTCATCCACTTCTCCTTCCTCCACTTCTACTTCCTCCACATCCTGGTTTTGGGGTTCTTGCAGAGCTTGGTGTTCTCTCTGATGTGTGGGGTTCCTGTGCTCCCTGGAGTGGTGTCCTCCCAGTCTTCTCTCCCCTATGAGAATGAAACAAAAGGTATACTTAGCACACAGATATTTTATGGAAAAAATAGGAACATCATACATTGCTTGGAAGTGGGGTAAAAGTGTCTGTTTGGGCAGAGTTACAAGCTGAAGACATGATTTAAAAAAAAAAAAATCTTGACCTTTTTGGGACAAGTTTCACACATGGAGACACCCCAATAATACACTGGAGCACCTGTGTGGGACACCCTAAAAAGGTTGTTCTGGTGGCCCACACTATAGTACTCCAGAGTGCAGATGTGTAAACAGTTGCTGAGTGTCGTCCTCCTTTACACTGTGAATCAAGTTTGCTTTTCATTCTAGTTCCAAACACATCATCTAGACAACAATGTAATAACATTTATGGAATACAAACAGGCATGTCAAAATTATTTTAACCCTGTATCTTCAAAAAACATAGTATGTAGTGGGTGAAAGATGTGTCTTTAACCACTTAACGACCGCCCACTGTAAATATACGTCGGCAGAATGGCACCGACAGGCAGAATCCCGTACATATACGTGATTGCCTTTGTATAGTTGGGGGGTCCGATCGGACCCCCCTTCTTTACAGTGGGTGGTCGTTTTACCTTCGGGAGCAATCCGGCATGAGGGGACGGCCGTTCGATTCCGGCCACCCCCTCTCGATCGCTCCCGGCGAATGAGAGAGCTTCCCCTGCCTGCCAGGAAGGAGGAAGTGATGTCATCTCTCCTGCGGCGCTCACATATACCGAGCGCCGTACAGGAGAAGATGCAGGTTAGTACACAAAACAGCACACTGACACCAGGACACATAGGCACATAAATCGCCCCCCCAGGCCCCCCCAGACACCCCCAGATCACCCCCCAGCCCCCAGTCACAGTGTCACCATTTATTTAGTGATCACTGCAATCAGTGACATTTGTGACTGTAAAAGTGTCACTACATTTAGTTTTAGGTCCAGTGTAGCCCCCTAACCCCCCCAATAAAGGTTTAACCCCCTGATCACCCCCCAGATAACCCTTTCACCCCCTAGCACCGCCGTCACTAAGCAATCATTTTTCTGATCGCTGTCTTAGCGTCGGTGATGCTGATCGGTAGCCAGTAATTTTTTTTAGGTTCGCCGCAGGTTTTTATAGCGTCGGGTACCCCCATATATTACCTAATAAAGGTTTAACCCCCTTGATCACCCCCCAGGTAACCCTTTCACCCCCTAGCACCGCCGTCGCTATGCGATAATTTTTCTGATCGATGTCTTAGCGTCGGCGATGCTGATCGGTAGCCAGTAATTTTTTTTAGGTTCGCCGCAGGTTTTTATAGCGTCGGGTACCCCCATATATTACCTAATAAAGGTGTAACCCCCTTGATCACCCCCCAGGTAACCCTTTCACCCCCTAGCACCGCCGTCACTATGCGATCATTTTTCTGATCGATGTCTTAGCGTCGGTGATGCTGATCGGTAGCCAGTAATTTTTTTTAGGTTCGCCGCAGGTTTTTATAGCGTCAGGTACCCCCATATATTATCTAATAAAGGTTTAACCCCCTGATCGCCCCCCAGGTAACCCTTTCACCCCCTATCACCACTGTCGCTAAGCAATCGCTTTTATGATCGTTGTCTTAGTGTCGGTGATGCCGATAGGTAGCCAGTAATTTTTTTTTTAGGTTCGCCGTCAGGTTTTTATATAGCGTCAGGTACCCCCATATATTACCTAATAAAGGTTTTAACCCCCTAATTGCCCCTAGTTAACCCTTTCACCAGTGATCATCATATAAGTGTTACGGGTGACGCTGGTTAGTTAGTTTGCTTTTTATAGTGTCAGGGCACCCGCCGTATATAACCCAATAAAGGTTTAACCCCCTGATCGCCCGGCGGGTGATATCAGTTAGGTTTTAGCGTCAGAGAGGGTCTGCGTCACACCCCAGGCAGCGTCAGGTTAGTGCCAGTAGCGCTAACACCCACACGTGAAGCATACACCCCCCTTAGTGGTATAGTATCTGATCAGCTCAATATCTGATCTGATCAGATCTATACTAGCGTCCCCAGCAGTTTAGGGTTCCCAAAAACGCAGTGTTAGCGGGATCAGCCCAGATACCTGCTGGCACCTGCGTTTTGCCCCTCCGTCCAGCCCAGGCCACCGAACTGCAGTATCGATCGATCACTGTCACTTGCAAAACACAACACACATAACTGCAGCGTTCGCAGAGACAGGCCTGATCCCTGTGACTCCAGTGCTGTAGGAGGTGATTTCACCACCACAGTTAAAAAAAAAAAGCATATATGCCAAAGCATTGGGGCAGCAGGGGCGGAGGAGCGATTTTGCTCCTAATGCCGCGTATATACGGTCGAAATTCCGACGGAGGCTTGCCCGTGGAAAAGTCTGACCATGTGTACGCGGCATAACTTTTGCGAGAAGATGCCCCCATGCTTCGGCATATATAAATGGTGCATGTATGCCCATCATTAGAAGTGGGTGGATGAAGGGCGGTATTCTAATGGTGGGCATACCCACCGATCAATCTTTTTTTTTCATTCAGCCAACAGGCTGCATGAAAAAAAAGATTACAATACATGTCCAACAAGGACCAGCAATGTACTGGTATGTTGCTGGACTTTGAATGTTTATACCAGAATGATGCCTGCGGGTTTAGGTATCATCTTGGTATCATTCTTTTCAGCCAGCGGCCGGCTTTCATGTAAAAGCAATCCTAGTGGCTAATTAGCCTCTGGACTGCTTTTACAAGCAGTGGGAGGGAATGTCCCCCCCCCCCCCCGGATATAAAAAGCGCCATTGGGAAATTGGGAAAGCATTTTATCACACCGATCTTGGTGTGGTCAGATGCTTTGAGGGCAGAGGAAAGATCTAGGGTCCAATAGACCCCAGTTTTTTCAAAAAAGAGTACCTGTCATTACCTATTGCTATCATAGGGGATATTTACATTCCCTGAGATAACAATAAAAGTGATAAAAATAAATAAATATGGAAGCAACAGTTTAAAAATAAAATAAAAAAGCAAAATTAATAATAAAAAAAAAAAAAAAAAAGCACCCCTGTCCTGCCCTGCTCTTGCCCAATGGCGAACGCAAGCGTCGGTCTGGCGTCATATGTAAACAGCAATTGCACCATGCATGTGAGGTATCACCGCGAAGGTCAGATCGAGGGCAGTAATTTTAGCAGTAGACCTCCTCTGTAAATCTAACGGGGTAACCTGTAAATGCTTTTAAAGGCTTTTAAAAATGTATGTAGTTTGTCGCCAATGCGCGTTTGTGCGAAATTTTAAAGCATGTCGTGTTTGGTATCTATGTACTCGGCCTAAGATCATCTTTTTTATTTCATCAAACATTTGGGCAATATAGTGTGTTTTAGTGCATTAAAATTAAAAAAAGTGTATTTTTTCCCAAAAAAATGCGTTTGAAAAATCGCTGCGCAAATACTGTGTAGAAAAAAAAAATGCAACACCCACCATTTTATTCTGTAGGGCCTTTGCTTTAAAAATATATATAATGTTTGGGGGTTCAACATAATTTTCTTGCAAAAAAAAAAAATGTTTTCATGTAAACAAAAAGTGTCAAAAAGGGCTTTGTCTTCAAGTGGTTAGAAGAGTGGATGTAAGCTTCCTAATGTTGTGTATAAAATGCCAGAACAGTTCAAAACCCCCCCAAATGACCCCATTTTGGAAAGTAGACACCCCAAGCTATATACTGAGAGGCATGTCGAGTCCATGGAATATTTTATATGTTGACACAAGTTGCGGAAAAAATACAATTTTTTTTTTTTTTTTTGCACAAAGTTGTCACTAAATTATATATTGCTCAAACATGCCATGGGCATATGTGGAATTACACCCCAAAATACATTCTGTTGCTTCTCCTGAGTACGGGGATACCACATGTGTGAGACTTTTTGGGAGCCTAGCCGCGTACGGGACCCCAAAAACCAAGCACCGCCTTCAGGCTTTCTAAGGGTGTAAATTTTTGATTTCACTTCTCACTGCCTATCACAGTTTCGGAGGCCATGGAATGCCCAGATGGCACAAAACCCCCCCAAATGACCCCATTTTGGAAAGTAGACACCCCAAGCTATTTGCTGAGAGGTATTGTGAGTATTTTGCAGATCTCGCTTTTGTCACAAAGTTTTGAAAATTGAAAAAAAAAAAGAAAAAAAAAAAAAATGTTCTTTCTTCATTTTCAAAAACAAATGAGAGCTGTAAAATACTCGCCATGCCTCTCAGCAAACAGCTTGGGGTGTCTACTTTCCAAAATGGGGTCATTTGGGGGGGTTTTGTGCTATTTTGGCATTTTATGGCCTTCGAAACTGTGATAGGTAGTGAGGAGTGAAATCAAAAATTTGCGCCCTTAGAAATCCTGGAGGCGGTGCTTGGTTTCCGGGGTCCCGTACGTGGCTAGGCTCCAAAAAAGTCCCACACATGTGGTATTCCCGTACTCAGGAGAAGCAGCAGAATGTATTTTGGGGTGCAATTCCACATTTAACCATGGCATGTGTGAGCAATATATCATTTAGTGACAACTTTTTGTATTTTTTTTTTTTTTGTCATTATTCAATCACTTGGGACAAAAAATAAATATTCAATGGGCTCAACATGCCTCTCAGCAATTTCCTTGGGGTGTCTACTTTCTAAAATGGGGTCATTTGGGGGGGTTTTGTACTGCCCTGTCATTTTAGCACCTCAAGAAATGAGATAGGCAGTCATAAATTAAAAGCTGTGTAAATTTTTACTAAAGACATGTGGCTGAATACATTTTGGCCTAAATGTATGACTAAAATTGAGTTTTTATTCGATTTTTCTTATAACAAAAAGTAGAAAATATCATTTTTTTTCAAAATTTTCGTTTTTTTTTCCGTTTATATCGCAAAAAATAAAAATCGCAGAGGTAATCAAATACCATTAAAAGAAAGCTCTATTTGTGGGAAGAAAAGGACGCAAATTTCGTTTGGGTACAACATTGCATGTCCGCACAATTTACAGTTAAAGCAGCGCAGTGCAAAATTCTGAATTCACCTCTGGTCCTTTAGCTACCAAATGGTCCGGGGCTTAAGTGGTTAACGACCGATTACTGTGCCCACAAAATTTTGGGAGATGTAATTTTCTAAGGTCCAATAGTAAAAAGCAACAACATGGAGCAACATGTAAGTTCAGAAATACAATAAAATAGGAACACAGGTGAAGTACTTACTTTTTTCTAGCATTCTCTTAATACTCTTTAACTGCTCCGGCTCCCTCAGTTTCAGGTCAGACCACCTCTTTCTAAGCTGCTCCTTTGATCGTCGTACCCCGAAATTCTTCTTCAGACTTTTCACTACTTTCTTCATAATTTTGGCCTTCCTTGGATTAGGGTGGGTATACGGCCCATGCTTGCCATCATAATCCGACTTTCTCGCGAGGAGGGGGGAGTGGTCTGCGCATGTCCGGGCGTGAGGGCTGAGAGGCATGAGTCCCTGGTTCCTCTAGCCGCTCCATGAGAGACGAAAAAGACCGATTGGAAGACGGAGAACGGCAGTAATAGAGCAATAGCAGTGCACTTGTTTCAGCACGTGAGAGAGCACTCCAGCGCGTGAGAGAGCAGGAGACACTCGGCGGATGTACACGCTACGGGAGCACAAACAGCAGCAGTGTTAACAGCATGTGTGCGTGGAGGCAGCGGGAAACCTGAACCTCACGTAAGGCACAATCAGCAAAGCCGGGGGAGCAGCAGCCTGAGATCCAGCTCTACTTCACCCCCAAACAGGGTGGAGGACCGGAGTTCCGAGGTAAGAGTGGCCAGACAGACGAGCTGCAGCCGGGTCGACAGCTTACACAGATGCACCAGACACAGTCCCAGATGGCCGGGAGAGTTGGGGTGGAAGCTCTTCAGATCCCTCCACAGAGCCCTAGAACGGCGGGGGTTGTTGCTGGGACTATACCCCTTCCCCCCATACGAGGAGATGTTGAGACGGGGGTTGAAGAGAGAAATGGAGGATTTGAAAGCACTTATTCAAGCACTTCCCACCAGAGCAGATATAGGAGCTCTTATCTCTAAAGTGGAGGAAACGCATCACATGGAATTAGAAATAATCCGAGGGGATTTGCAGGGGGTAACGGATCGAGTAACAGAGGGCGAGAATGCGTCCCATCTCCTGGAACAAAGGGTGAAGTTGTTGGAGGGATCCAGCCAGGCTCAAGTAAAAACTACGGTCGCCCTACAGTTACGCCTGGAGGACCGCAGTCGCCGTAACAATGTACGTATACGGGGTGTCCCAGAGGCGACTGACCAGGAAGATCTACAGGAGATGGTAAAGTGCATTTTTCAAAAAATACTGAAGGACGTTATGCCTGGAAACTGTGAACTTGATAGAGCCCATAGGGCATTGGGCCCTAAATCTAAAGATAGAAGTCGCCCCCGGGATGTGGTGTGTCGCTTTCACTATTTTGTGCATAGGGAGAGAATTCTAAGGCAAGCATGGGAGGCAGGAACAATAGAATATAATGGGGCACAGCTAAAGATTCTACCAGACTTATCAAGCACCACTTTGCAGCGTAGAGCTCTACTTCGCCCAGTATTAGATCGAGTGAGGGAATGGGGAGGAACTTATCGGTGGAGATTCCCAATCTCAGTGCTAATCAAAAAGGGCTCACTTGCGTTTTGGTTGCGTTCCAGAGCCGATCTGACAGAACTATATTCTTTTTTGGGAACTGAACCATTTGAGGTGCCGGACTGGATGCAACTAAACCCAAGAATACATAGACTATAGAGGTAACGGACTAGAGACATGAATAAACAAAGGGATTAACATTTGATGTTGGCCCTTTTTTCCCTTGCTCTAAAGACTAGTTATTTGACCTTTTTTGTTTTTGTTTTTTCTCTTTTTTTTTCTTGCTGGCTATTTTTTTTTTAAGGCCTAAAGCTATTGGACTGGTTTACGTATGAGGAAGAGGGGGGGGGGGCGGGAAGAGGGCATGGGGTATAGGAATAGGGGGGAAGGGTGGGGTTGGGCGTGTGTAGGTGAGGGGTGACCCCTTCCCCCCCCCTTTTTTTTCCCCCAACCTCCTCATTTAGAAATGGCAGGGTTATTTAATCTTGCATATGATGTGTAAAAGGCAGGGAGGTTAGGGGTAAAAAGGCGGCCCACAGAATGTGTTAGGGTAAGTGCAGTCAAACTTTTTTTTTTATTATATATCATATTTTTTTGATGAGTATAATATAAGGAGGATTAGAATCTATGGAGGGGGAAGGGTAGGGAAGGGGAGGGGGGGTAGGAGAATAGTGGGGGGGTAAGGGGGTAAAGGGGTATAAGAGGTTGGCAGGAGGTAATATGGAAGACGGGATAGTATTCGTAATGGGTAAATACCCCGAAAGGTTAAATAGTGAGCTCCTTTGTACTCGCCTCGTTGGCCGCTCATCCCGCTCCCGACGGGTGCAGTATAAGCACACAGAGGCACATATTGATACACACACATACACATGAATACATTTTCACGCACATACATTCACTCAAACCCATTTATAGACATACACGTTTATACTCAGGAGAATGCTCCTTTTTAGTTTGTTTTTATTGGCCTTTTCATTGGCTTTTTTTCATTTTTTATGCAATCATTTTATTTATTTTGTTGTTCTGGTTTATGAGGGACAAAGTAGGGCAGGGTTACATACACAAATATACACTACAAACATCACAAAAAAAAAAATGTTTTTCACAATTAGATTTGGGCAAGAAACATATTCATAGTCACAGGGGGCTAATTGATATATGTACAAGTGGGGCACCGGGGGGGGGATGGGCGGGTTAAGAGGGGGTGCAGAGGAGGTATGTGCTTAATGGGGATAACATGTGGTTACCTCAAGAAATGGGAGGTTTTCCCTTTTTTACGGGGAAAAACGACCAGAGTAAATGGCAATAGGCAATATAGGCGATATCTGTAATGTATGATTGGATAGGAATAATATGTAAAGTTTTGATGACATCTCCTGTATTATTATTTTTATGTCTTTTTGAGTTTATGGAGAACTAAAAGTATATTGTAATATCAATAGATCTCATACCTTGTAAATGATAACTGTTAAATTACGATAACAATATGAATAGGAAGAATATGAGTAGATGCAGAGTGCAGATAGTAGAGAGAAGTAGAGGGCAGGAGTGTCAGAAGAGAGGTCTGCTGAATCACATATATACAGAGAGGGTCATTGGGTAATTATGGGATATTGTTTTGGGGTAGTTTACTTGAGTTTTTTTTTTTTTTTTTTTTTATAAGGCACTCTCGAGTTTCCTTCTTTTTGGGGCATAGAAAGGGTTTGCATTTTGGGCCGGGGGTGCATTTTTTTTTTCTCTCCTGGATTATAGTAGTCAGCAGGAATAGGATTATAAGAGTCAGAACAAAGGTTCAGACGGGCAAAGGTCTAATGGAAGATAAGATAACCAGTTAGACAGATGGTATAAGTGGGCAGCATAAAGGGACAGGAGGAGCGGGTGGGGGGCCAGGGACCCCTCGCTTGGGGGGCATGCGCAACTAACACCCCCCTAGTAGGTCAACACTCAGATAGGGTAAGAGTGTTTAAAGCAAATTGCTTTACATATCAGCGGGGAGTAAGGGCAGGGGCACTTTTTTCCCATTGGATATTAGAGTAGGGTAGGGGAGGGTTTTTTTTTTTTTCCTTTCTTTCATCTTTCTCTTTTTCTCTACTGCTCTCTCTCACGGGGTGTACCCCGGTCTGCCGCCGTCGTTACTTGAGGTTTTACAGTATAATATTGCACTGATCAGTAAAAGGGAAGAGGAAAGAAAAAAAAAGAAAAAAATGGATGCAGTGTCAATAATGTCGATTAATGCAAAAGGGTTAAACACTCCAGAAAAGAGACCGATACTTCTGCGGGAGCTGAAGCGGACAGGGAGCGAGATAGCTTTTATTCAGGAGAGACACTTCAGAGAGGGATGTCTCCCCTTTCTTAGAAATAGAACGTACCCAATAGGATATCACGCCACCAATCCGGTGGCAAAAAAGGGAGGAGTATCTATTCTGATCTCGAATAAGATTCCATGGTTATGCACAGACACCCTGGTGGACGCTGGGGGACAATACCTGGCCCTGAAAGGGACGATTGGGTGGTCATTGGTAATGCTGGCCTCGTTTTATGCTCCCAACACACAACAGGACATATTTTTTGGGAAATTTATGGATAAACGGAGTATTTCAGGAAGGGCAGTTGATTCTGGGGGGTGATTTGAATATCCCCTTGGTGCCCAGTGTGGATACCTCTTCCGGGACCTCAGCAGCATCAGCGGGGACCCGGAAACGGATCTTGCGGTTAATACAAAAAGAAAGACTAGTAGATGTATGGCGACTGACACACTCAGGAGAAAGAGACTACTCCTTTTATTCCATTCCCCATAAGATATACTCCCATATAGATTACTTCCTTATTCCAGATAACCAGCTACATGCAGTTAAAGAAGCTGGAATAGGGAAAATAACTTGGTCAGATAATGCGGCAATTACTCTGAAATACAATCTTGCGGATTTTCAGCTTCCTGGATCAGTAACCTGGAGGCTGAATGAAAGTCTCCTGCAGGACCCTGCAGTATTGGAAGACGTGCAGAGAGAAGCAAGGTGGTATTTCCAGATTAATGACACGCCGACTGCGACCCAGGGGTGATTTGGGAGGCACACAAGGCAGTGATAAGGGGGATCTTAATGAAACATGGGGCAAGGATTAAGAGGGAAAGGGAAGCAAAGTTGACTGTGCTCCTGGCAGAGATCGCACGGTTAGAACTTTTACATAAACGGAGCCCTAATCCAGACCTGGAAAAGCTATTGCTGGGAGTGCGTAGACAGACTACAGAGTTACTCCTGTACAAAGCAAAGAGGGCAATACAGATAGGTAGGAGACAAAATTATGAATTTGGGAATAAGTGTGGGAAGCAAATGGCTAGCTCTTTGAGGGAGCAACAATCAAAGACTTATGTATCAATGATTAGAGGGGCGGAAGGTGAAAAACTCAGGCTACCTAGAGAGATAGCTGAGCGATTTGGAAATTTTTATACAGCTTTGTATAACTTGCAACCAAGCTCTCAGAACCAAACTAGAATGGAAGAGTATATAGCAACCTTAGGCATTCCGAGTTGAACACCAGTAATAAGCTAGGAATTGGAGAGGCCCATTACCATAGAAGAAATTCAGGAGGCAATGAAAATGGGGAAGAGAGGTAAAGCTCCAGGGCCGGATGGCTTTACAATTCAATATTACAGACTTCTCTTCCCCATCTTAGGACCATTCCTGTTGAAAATGCTTAATGGGTTAGGGAATACAAGCTCTTTCCATATAGAATCCTTGAAAGCACTGATTGCGGTTATACCGAAGGAAGGTAAGGACCCATCTCATTGTGGGAGCTATAGGCCGATCTCGCTATTAAATACAGACCTGAAGCTTTTTTCCAAGATCCTTGCAATGCGATTAGAGCAGCACGTCCCCTGCCTGGTCCATAGAGATCAGGTAGGGTTTGTGCAAACGCGAGAGGCCCGGGATAACACGATTAAGACTTTGAACTTGATCCACTTGGTAAGCACATCCCGAACCCCATGTGTCTTCCTGGGAACAGATGCGGAGAAGGCTTTCGATCGTATCGATTGGCAGTTTATGCTCGCAGTCCTAAGACACATGGGGTTCGGGAATAAGATGCTGCAGTGGATATCAAGTAATTATACTCAACCCACGGCCCAGGTTAAAGTGAATGGAGTAATGTCTCCACTTTTCAAGCTATCTAACGGGACAAGACAAGGGTGCCCGTTATCACCTCTTCTATTTGTTCTATCGGTGGAGCCGCTTCTGAATAGGATCCGTAAGAACCCAGATATTAAGGGGGTGCCTGTGGGAGGTATAGAGCATAAGATATCGGTGTACGCGGATGACATGATGTTTAACCTGACTAATCCGATGGTTTCCCTCCCTAATCTGCTCCAGGAATTGGAGACATATGGAGAGCTATCAAATTTTAAGATAAATTATGTAGAATCTGAAGCAATGGGAATTGTGATTCCCAAGGAAGAACTGAACACTTTGAAAGCTAATTATAAATTTAGATGGACAGATCAAGCATTGACGTACCTAGGGACTTCCATCCCGGCGGATCTTTCACAAATATATAAGATCAACTTTCTGCCATTACTAGCTAGGGTTCGGGTCCTCCTGGAGGGATGGCAGAAAGGTCTTTTTTCGTGGTTGGGGAGGTGCAATATCATTAAAATGAACATCTTGCCGAAATTTTTGTACCTCTTCCAGACGCTCCCTATTGCGATACCTAAACAGTTTTTTAAACAGATACAGTCCTTGTTTGGAAGATTCATATGGGCAAACAAACACCCAAGAATCAGGAGATCGCTGATGTCATTACCCAAACGATATGGAGGTGTGTCAATGCCAGATATATACAAGTACTATCAGGCGGCTCTATTGAGCCGCTTGATTGATTGGAGTCGACATAGTGAGGGGAAAATTTGGCCAGCGTTAGAACAAGCTCAGTGTAGTGGATTACTTCACCGAGCGGCATGGTGTTATAAGGACCTCCCGCGGGGTGTGAAGACGCACCCCTTGATAGGCCCCACACTCCGGATGGGATATGGGCTATTTGTGAAAGGGAAATTATCAACATTGGACTCACCTCTTTTTCCCATTCTGGGGAATCCACAGTTTGGACCGGGACTGAAGAAGGGACCCTTTTAGTGAACTGGTTGAACAGGGGCTGTTTCAAGCATCTCACTTTATGAGGATGGGTGCTTGGCCTACGATCCAGGAGATAACGGGACAAAGTGTATGTCAATTGGACTTTTGGAGGGCAATGCAATTGAGACACTTTTTTCATACCCTGAGCTCACCGAGTAAATATAAAAGAAAGCTAACGAAGTTTGAGGAGTATTGTAATGGGAGTGGTATAATGCGGCATACCCTCTCTAAAATTAGTGAACTGCTGAATACTCCTGGAGAGGAGTTTCAGCTGCCCTTCTTCAGGAGATGGGAGATGGAGTTGGATAGGGTTTTTTCGGAGGAGCAAAAGAATAAAATATTACGTAACATGTTTGAATCCTCAGTCTGTATAAAAATGCAAGAGATGAACTTCAAGATCTTATCGCAATGGTACCGTACCCCAGCTGTATTAAGCAGATGTTATTCAGATATATCACATAAGTGCTGGCGGTGCGGGGGAAATGGAGGGACGTTAATACATATTTTCTGGACTTGTCCCAGAATACTGAGATTCTGGAAGGAGGTCCGAGAAATTGCGCAAAGGTTTAGAGAGGAGGAGCTGCCGGACGATCTGACTTTTTTCCTGTTACAGGACTCGGACACTACGGTGAAAGAGTATAGGAGATCGATCCTCTGTCACCTCCTGAATGCGGCAAGAGCCTGTAACACAGCAATGTGGAAGCAGACCAAGCCACCGTCAGTAGGGATGTGGCTTAAGCGGGTAGAAGACTTGAATCTGATGGAGGATCTGGTCTGGACCTCCCGACAGAAACGGGGAGTTTATCTTGAAACATGGTCAGAATGGAATGTCTTTAAATACTCGGAAGAGGGAAAAACCCTAATAGACCATAACTGAACGGTCGTGGGACGGGGGGGGGGGCGCAGAGGAGAGAGAGTGGGAGCTTTAACCCCCTTTAGGGGTCTCTTTCTTTATTTTTTTTTCTCTCTTTTTTTTTTTTTGTGAGGGGTTAAGTTGAAATAAAGAGAGCGTCAATGAGATAGAGGGGAAAAAATCGGGGCAGAAATCTCCCGGCCATCCCGAGGAGAAAGCGGGGCCTTGGGATGGGGGGGATTGGATGCCCCATTGGTGGGGACACAAATGACTTGAAGGTATATGAGTAATATGAGTAAGGCCTGGGCGAGAGGCGAGGAATTAAACATACATAGAATGGCGGATATTGTATATCAGGATGTATGATATATATGATAGAAGACAAAAGGTCCAGTGGTGATACAAGAAGTATATAGAATGTACCCTTGTGATATTTGTTCTCGCTTTCTGTTTATTTCAAAACAAAACAATAAAAAAGTTAACATTAAATAATCCGACTTTCTCAATATGTCCTCCATCTCCGCAAAGGACATATTAGATGCCTTGTATCTCCTCCTTGATCGTGACGTTTCACGCTCCGGGCTTGTCTCATCATTAGAGGAATTAGCAGACACCTGCTGTGACTCCGCCATATCGTCTGCGCGTCAAAAGAGAAGGGGCGGGGAAAAGTCGATAATGTGAACATCATGGGCGGGCGACGTTTGCGGAGTTTCACGCATGCGTAGTGTACATAAAGCTAACACACATGTGACGTTACTACGATCTGTGTGCGAAGAGAGGAGGAAAAGTGACGAACGTCAGACCGAAGGTATGATTTTTAATTTGTGAAATCAGTGGCCTATACTGCATAGAGATTGATTGCGGATATTGTGACAGCAGGCAGGTAAAGTCACCAGGTTGCATCCAGGATGGAAGGTATATATGTCCTAGATTCAGGCTTTATGCCCATTTATACCACTAGGGGGAGTGCTGGGAGTCTTGCAGGGGAAGAGTTAATGAGCCCAGCTGAATCAAGTGGCTCATTGAGGCCTCTACAAGAACTCCCAGCATGCTAAGGGAGATGCTCCATCCTGGAACCAGATCTGTGTGGATAGTCTGGGGAGTGTAATCTCTGTGTGGTGAGCCAAAGCCTGTGTGGTTATTGTAAGAACTTCAAAAAGCAGGGAGCTAGGGACTGGGACAGCACAAGGCTGTACCCAGTTGTTAGTTAGGGACACCAACGTGTGTAGTGAGCGGTCAAGTTGACCAGGATTTCTTTTCATGTTTCTTTTTGTTTTGCTGTTTTTCCCTTGTAAATAGTTTGAATAAACCGCACCTTTCGTTTTTGCAACTACAAACTCTGTCTGCTGTACCTGTTTTGTGTGGTGAACCCATCCAGGGGGTCACACACACCCGCTGCCGAGTTAACCCCCTCACAATATATATATGGGGATAAAGATTTACTCAAGTTTAGACTGACTGACATTACTAATTTTTGTCTTGTGTTTTGTCTTGCAGAAAAAAATGAATCCTATTCTGGACAGAGATTTCTCTCAGAATTTATTGATCGCTTAAGGGAGCTGCCCGCTCTGTGGGAGACTAAAAACCCTATTCATAGGAAAAGAGGGGTAAGGACAGCAGCGCTGGAGACCCTGCTCCCATTTGTGCATACAAGGATGCCCACAGCAACCATCCAACAGGTGGATACTAAAATTGTGACCTTGAGAGGGACATACAGGAGAGAGGGCTTTAAGGTCCTGGCTTCTCAGAGGTCAGGAGAAGCAGCAGTGAAGGTATATGTCCCGAAGTTGTGGTACTACAGCAGATTGTCCTTTCTGAACGACCACCTTGAGGCAAGGCCATCACTGTCTAGTCTTCCCTGCAGCCAAGCTGAGCCTTCTCTGGAGCTAGAGGAGGCTGCTATCCTGGAAGAACCTGATTTGGACATCTGGAGCCAGGTAAAGTATTTTAAAAACATTTATTGTGATAAAATTAATGCTGCAAAAAAGATGATAATATGGAAAGAAAAAAAAATTGTTTAATTAAAAAGTGTGTTACATATCAATAGACAGTAGTGGCCCAAAACGTTGAAGAGAAGAATGAAAACTGCTGGGGTCATAATGACAGTATTTTCTATTTATTTACATTCAATTTGCAACAGTCATGAGCTGAAAATTGTGTGTGATTGATGAACCTAAAACTCAAACTATGTCCCTTTTTCATACACAGGATGACATCAGCCAGGATGAGAGGCAGGAAAGTGTCAGGCAGGAGGAGGCAGGGCCCACTGTGAGCCAGGAGGAGGCAGGGCCCACTGTGAGCCAGGAGGAGGCAGGGCCCACTGTGAGCCAGGAGGAGCCAGGGCCCAGTGGCACACAGGAGGAAGCAGGGCCCAGTGCCAGACAGGAGGTGGCCGGGCCAAGTAGCAGAACCAGATCTCAGGTGCCTCCCCATCCGCCTTACAAGAAGGACCAGGAGGGAGAGGAGCACCAGCCAGGCAACAATGGCCCTGATTAGAGAGGCACATGCCACCCTCCAGGAGCCAACAACAACGGAAGAGGCCCATGCCGGCCTAGTTGGGGCAAAAATAAAAAAAGATGTCAATGGACCAACGCCTCCTATGTGAGCCCCTACTTCTGTGCTTACTTAATAAGGGGGTGATGGGGACAGTTACCCCCAACACTGCCATATGTGAGGTCGCCCAGCTTTCTCAACCTCATCCTCCTTCTCCACCTCCTCCTGACACGAGTACACCTCCAGTGCCACAGGCTCCAACCACACGCAGAAGGAAGGCTGCAGAGAAGGCTGCAGGGAAGGCTACCAAGAAGACTAGGAAGTGATGGCCTTGATTCAATGTGGTCTGACAGAAGGCAGGCTGTTGTAGTACCACAGACTTGGGACATATATCTCACCTGCTGCTGTTCCTGACCTCTGGGAGTTCAGGACCAGATTGTGCTCACAACTGGATGTGCTTCTCAAGGTCCCAATTTTAGTGTCCACACAGAGTTGATGTGTGCTCTGGGGTCCCATGGATGCACAAATTGCAGCAGGTTTTCCAGCGCTGCCTTATGTTTATTATATACCATAATAAATGGAATTTTTTTACAGTTAATTCTTGCCTATGTGTTTTTATAAAACTAAAACATTTAGCTTTGGAGTAGGCAGATACATTTAAAAAAAAAACAGATAACACCAACCAATCTCCTTGAAGGTCAAAAAATACAAGGTAATAATGTTAATTTTGGTAAATTGACACAACAAAATTGAAAAGCAAATCATGGAGATCACTAGAAATTAAATAATCATTTAAAATGAAGATCTGTAGTCAAAATCTTGAAAAAAAAAACATTAAGGAGATCTTGCTCTATATAATAACAAATATTCATGAGATCAGCATGAAAAATGTTGCAAAAAGTTAGTCAGAACTCTGTGTGAATATCCGCAGCAAAACAAGTTCATTATTGTTCGTTATTGTACCATTCTAAAGAAGATTTTATTGCGCACCATTTAAACAATGCAATAATTTCCAGCGTGATGAATGTGCTATCTCTATTACGAACGCTAGTTTTACCAGAAGGAGCGCTCCCGTCTCATACTTTGATTCGGAGCATGCGCGTTTTTTTTAGACTGGGAAAAGCATACACATGACCGGTTTTCTCATTGGGAAACAGGCCGACGAGAAAAACGAGAATCCTGACGAGAAAATGGAGAGCAGTTTCTCTATTTTTCTCGTTGAGATTCCTGGCAGTTTTCTCGACGAGAAACCATACACACGAATGGTTTTCTCGGCAAAAAAGTTTTCTTGTCGTTTCTTGCCGAGAAAACCGGTCGTGTGTACGAGGCTGAAGTGCTAGTAGCGGGTGCCGGCATCTTAACACCCAGCTAGTTTGTTAAATGCCCTGTGGCTAGACCATGCCTTATTTAACCACTTAACAACCACCTGCCGACAAATAACGTCGACAAGGTGGTTGCTTAACTCTGGGAGGACGTTATATAAAGTCCTCCCAGAATCGCGCTCCCGCGCGCCCCCTGGGGCGCGCACACGGGAATCTCCGTGACCGCCGTTTCCCGAGGACCCGGTGCATCACAAATCGGGGTAAATCGCCGCTGATAGCAGCCGTTTACCACGTGATCGCTCTGTCAAATGACGGAGCAATCACTTGTAAACAGACCGGCGTCATGTGATGACGCCGGTTCCTCTCTCCCCTCTCTGTACCGATCGGTACAGTGTGAGAGGAGAGGGGAGGGAGCGGATCATGTCAGCTCCCTCCCCCATGTCAGATCATGTCAGCTGTGGGCTGGATCTGTGACAATTGCAGTCACAGATCCAGCAATCCATCCATCCCTGCCAATACTCTGCAAAATACCCTGTGCAATACTCTGCAAAATACCCTGCGCAATACTCTGCAATACCCTGGTGCAATACCCTGCGCAATACTCTGCAATACCCTGCACAATACACCCTGCGCAATACTCTGCAATTCCCTGCGCAATACTCTTCAATACTCTGCGCAATACTCTTCAATACTCTGCGCAATACTCTTCAATACTCTGCGCAATACTCTTCAATACTCTGCGCAATACCCCCTGTGCAGTACCCCGTGCAATACCCTGCCATACTCCGCAATGCCCTGCAATACTCTGCAATAACCACTTCCCGCCCGCCGGCCGTCATATCACGTCCTTGACTTTGTGCGGGGATATCTGAATGATGGGTGCAGCTACAGGCATCATTCAGATATTAGCTTTTTCAGCCGGCGATTCCCTACACCATAAGAACAATTATAGCGGCTGTTCCGCCGCTTGATCATTCTTACGGGAGACGAGAGGGGATGTCCCCCCGCCACCCTCCGGTGCTTCTACCGACTCACCGCTATGATCAAAGCCAGGATTTTTTAGATTTTTTTTTCAGGCTTCCCAGCCTAGAGGTGAGATGTGGGGTCTTATTGACCCCATATCTCACTGTAAAGAGGACCTGTCATGCCATATTCCTATTACAAGGGATGTTTACGTTCCTTGTAATAGGTATAAAAGTGATCAAAAAAAATTTTGGGGCGGAAAAACATGTCAAAGTAAAATAAATAAAGTAAAATGAACAATAAAAAAAAATATATTTTTTTTTAAGCGCCCCTGTCCCCGTGAGCTCGCATACAGAAGCGAACGCATACGTAAGTCCTGCCCACATATGAAAACGGTGTTCAAACCACACGTGAGGTATCGCCGCGAACGTTAGAGCGAGAGCAATAATTCTGGCCCTAGACCTCCTCTGTAACTCAAAACATGTAACCAGTAAAAATATTTAAAACGTCGCCTATGGGGATTTTTAAGTAGTGAAGTTTGGCACCATTCCACGAGCGTGTGCAATTTTGAAGGGTGACATGTTAGGTATCTATTTACTCGGCGTAACTTCATCTTTCACATTATGTAAAAACATTGGGCTAACTTTACTGTTTTTTTTTTTTGTTTTTTTTTAAGCACAAAACATTTTTTTTTCCGTAAACGCGTTAAAAAAATTGCTGCGCAAATATCGTGCGAGATAAAAAGTTGCAACGACCACCATTATATTCTCTAAGGTCTTTGATAAAAAAACATATATAATGTTTTGGGGTTCTATGTAATTTTCTAGCAAACAAATGATGATTTTTACATGTAGGAGAGAAATGTCAGAATTGGCCTGGGTGCTCCAGAACGCCTGAAGGTGCTCCCTGCATGTTGGGCCTCTGTATGTGGCCATGCTGTGTAAAAGTCTCACACGTGTGGTATCGCCATACTCGGGAGTAATAGCAGAATGTGTTTTGGGGTGTAATTTGTGGTATGCATATGCTGTGTGTGAGAAATAACCTGCTAATATGACAATTTTGTGAGAAAAAAAAAAGAGAAAAAAAAATCTTGATTTCTCTTATCATCCATGGACTGACACGGTGTCTCTTTACACTTTACACGTGGGTTTATGTCCCTGCTTGCAGGAGAAGACCTAGGCAGAATGTGAGATGTTATACATACATTCTAAAAGCCAGAGCTGAACAGCCCCACCCAGGGGGCGGTCCCTCCGGACATAACCCTCCCACTACAGTCAGCAGACTTCAGTTTTTTTCTGCCTAGCAGAAGGAGAAGACGTGGCTCTCTCAGGAGCCAGTCTCCTGACCTATTTTTATTCCTTTTCTGGAATTCTTTTTTATTTTATTTTTGAGAATTTTCTATCAACTGTCGGCTGGGCAACAGGTTGGGTACAAGATATCCTCGTAGTCTTCCCTGTCCGACCATCGAGCGTGCTGATCCTCGCCTTGTGGGCTTGAGACTCAGTTCACGACAGGCCCCATGACTCCAGGGGTGGCCGGGTTTGCTTTCATGCTCCCACGGTCCTCTCAAGACTGAACAGTTCCTGATTGACTGTATCTTTCGCGGTGGACCGGGCCGACAGCTACTCAGTACTGCACTGTGATAGTCCTGTCAGAAACACACCAGTGGGTCCCTCAGGGGACGGGTAAGTAGTCTCTCCTGCCTGCAGGTGAGTACAAAAGGCTGTGTGTTTCTCTGTGGGGGATTTTCCCTGTCTTCCCCTGTATTTCATTGTCACTCTCTGTCACCATTGCTGGCGCTGTGCTGTGTGGGGTGCCTGGGGGTCACACTGTTCTTGGAGGGGCTAATGCTGGTCTGCAGATATGCTTGGGGCCTTTTTTTGTGTGTTTTGGGGCCTGAGCGCCGAGTGGCGCTGTGTGTGCTGTTTTTTTCACTTTTGCTGAGTCATGGCGGCCATCTTGCCGCGGATTGCCTCAGTGAAGTGCGGCGGCCATTTTCTTGTAGCCCGCGCGCTCTTCAGCACTAGTTTTGGCCTCTAGCGCTGCTGTAACAGCGCGAATCTCCTCACAATCTCCTCACAGCTCACCAGCGCTGACACAGCGCGGTACAGACAGCGGAACTGAGCGGTCCCTGGTCCGGTTTGGTGAGTCCCCTGGGCGCCCCCTCCTCAGTCAGCACAGCCTGTGGGTGGACTTTTTATCTGAGGAGTCTCAGAGGGGGGCAATATGGAGTCTCTGTCACCAGCTTCCCCTAAATGTCAGTGGACAACAGGCAGTGCTTCAGCACCTGCGGTCCCTAGGGACCAGTTGTGGGCAGTCCTGGAATCATTTCTGACCAGGATGGGAGCTGTGTGCAAGCGCAAGGGAGCAAAAAAGCGCCCTCTCCCCACTTTAATTCATGAGGGCAGTACGCTGATTCAGATATGGGCCTAGCCACTACCGCTCAGGACCCTAGTTCTGAATGTATTGGATGGTTTTGAACAGGACATTCCTTATGAGGAAAACTCCAGTTCTGAGTCAGTAAATGACAGGGCGCTTGTTCGTGTACTCATGACTGCGGTGAGGGACACTTTCAAGCTAAAATGCTGCGGATGCAGAACCTCAGGCGGATACAGTCTCCTTTGGTTCTTTTAAGGCCAGGCCTTCTAAAGAGGTTTTTCCATATGTACTTTCTTTGACCAGCTCATTGATAAGGTCTGGGAAAAGCCACAGAAGAATTTTTTTATGGTCCCGCGGCGTTTGTCTATCAGATACCCCTTGAAGATGCCCTACTTAAAAAGTGGGCTTCTCCCCCAGGGTCGACCCTCCAGTCGCCCGGTTGAACAAGGCCATCACTATCCCGATGGAGGGGACTCCTGCATTTGAGGACCCCACTGACAGGAGGTCAGAAGTGGTGAGCAGAGCCATGTTTGCCTTGTTGGGATCCGCCCTACGGCCTGTGGTAGCGGCGACCCTTGTGTCTTAAACACTTACAGGTTGGGCAAAAATTTTGCACCTAGCTGTACAGGAGCATAATCTTCCTCCAGACACAGTTGCTCTGGCCCACCAACTGGTTCAGAGCCTGGTTTATGTGTGCGACGCCTCGTTGGACGCGGCCCCTTTAATATCCAGGGCCTCTGTCTCGGCGGTGGTATTGCGTCGTCTTATCTGGTTGAAGTGCTGGTCTGCTGACCTAGCCTTAGGAAGCTCCTGACGGATCTGCCATTTAAAGGTGGTAGACCTTTCGGTGCTGCTCTGGATGACATCGTCATGGATGTCATGGGAGGTAAAAGCACTCTTCTTCCTTAGACTAGCAAGGGTGAGGAGGCCCGCCGCAAACAGGGGCCTTCCTTTCCAGCAAAACGGTTTTTTTTCGTCATTCAGTCCACGGGTAGGCCCTCTCAGACTGACGGCAGTGCGGC
Source organism: Rana muscosa (assembly GCA_029206835.1). Classification (NCBI taxonomy): domain Eukaryota; kingdom Metazoa; phylum Chordata; class Amphibia; order Anura; family Ranidae; genus Rana; species Rana muscosa. Next base: position 60,085,901 of record CM055123.1, read on the forward strand.
TGGTGGGCACAAGTGCCCCTGGGTGCGTAAGCCGAACAAGCGGCTCCCAAGCCCGCCTCCACGTGAAGTCTTGCCTCCACCCGACTCTGGGGTGGGGGGACGACTTCGCAGGTCACGAATCGGTGGTCCTCCCGAATCTCCGACTGGTGGGTGTGCGAGGTGGTCACCTCAGGATACAGGATAGTATTCCGATCCTGGCCCCCAGACAGATTCTTTCCCTCAAATCTTCCTCTCCTTCCTACCTGTCGGGCAGCCCTCTTGGGGGCTGTACAGGAATTTGATCAGGTCCGGAGTGATTGTGCCGGTTCCGTCACAGGAGAGTTTTCAGGGATTCTACTCGAGTTTGTCGTCCCAAAAATAGGACGTGGTTCGACCTATCCTGGACCTCAAGGCCCTGAATGCCTTCGAGAAGGTGCAGAAATTCTGCATGGAATCCATTCGCACGGTGATCGCTACACTCCACCAAAGGATTTTCTTCTGGCGTCCTTGGACTTCAAGGACGCCTACTTGCATGTTCCGATCTGCGCAAGTCACCAGAAGTTTCTGCGATCAGCGAAGTCCACTATCGATTGTGGCTCTTCCTTTCGGCCTAGCCTCGGCACCAAGGGTGTTCACCAAGGTGCTTGCTCCGGTTCTAGCCTTCTGTTACAGCGAGGTATTGCTGTCGTGGGCTATCTGGATGATCTTCTGCTAAGAGCAGAAAGTGGATCAGACTTAGAGGAAAGGTGACTATCGTCAATTGGACCCTCAGGGACTCGGGTGGTTCCTGAACATTCAGGAGTCAGTCCTGGTCCCGACTCCAGTGTCTGGAGTATCTAGTTCTGATTCTGGACTCCTTGGAGGCAAAGATATCCTACCTCTGGAGAAGTTGCTGACACTTCAGTCTGCGGTGCGGGTGCTGGCATCCCAAAAATGATTGTCAATCCGTTTTTTGCATTAGAGTCCCGGGACTCGTGGTGGCCTCCTTCGCGGCCATTCCGTATGCCCAATCACACACCAGGGCATTGCAGAAGGAGATCTTGTCCACCTGGGACAAATCCCTGTTGTCCTTGGATCTTCAGATCCAGGTGATTCACCTGGTCAGGGCGCCCCTGACATGGTGGTTGAGATCCTCGGCTCTTCGGTCCAGAAAGTCGTTCCCCTCCCATCCAATGGACGGTACTCACGACGGACACCAGCCTGACGGGCTGGGGTGGAGTCTGGGGGATCCTGTCGGCTCAGGCCTTGGACTCCGGACGAGCCCGTTTACCAATCACTGTTCTGGAAATACGGGCCATCGGACTGTGTCTCTCCTCAGGTCGGAGAGAGTACGGGGTCGCTCCATCAGGAGCCAGTCGGACACCTCCACGGCGGTGGCGTATGTAAACCATCAAGGGGGAACTCGGAGCTCAGCTGCGGCTTCCGAGGTAGTCCGTATCCTGAAGTGGGCCGGAAGAAACGTGTCGGCTCTGTAGGCCATTTTACATTCTGGGCATAGACAATGGGCAGGCGGACTATCTGAGTCGCCAATCGCCAGACGCCGGACCAAGAAGAGTGGTCCTTGCATATTTCAACTCCTTTACCGATGGTGGGGCACGCCGGATGTGGACCTGATGGCCTCTCGACTCAATCGCAAGGGTCGAGGTTGTGGCCAGATCCAGGGATCCTTGGGCGATGCCACGGATGTGTTGGTGGCCCCATAGGGTCCTTATCGCCTGATATAAACTCCGGCGATCCTAATTGTTCCGGATTGGCCTCAGCATCACTGGTACGCTGATCTGGTACGTCTCGTCGCGGACGTTCCCTGGCGGTTGCCGATGAGGGCGGACCTTCAGTCTCAAGGTCCTATGTTTCATCCGGCTTACAGTCTCTGGCTTTAACGGCAAGGCTGTTAAAAGCCCGGTGTTGAGGGACCAAGATCTCTCGGACTCGGTCATTTTGACCATGTTAAGGACACGGAAGTCTTCCTCCAGGCAGATCTATCACCGTGCCTGGAAAGCTTATATCGCCATATGCGAAGCGCTGGACTGGCGTCCTCGGACGTATTCCGTCCCCAGAATCCTGCGTCCTCTGCAGTGTGGAGTGACCCAAAAGCTTGCTTTGAGTACCATCAAGGATCAGATTTCGGCCTTGGCCATCTTCTTTCAGCGACCTCTAGCGGGTCATTTCTTGGTTAGCACCTTTGTGTTGGGGGTTCGCCATGTGCTCCCTCCTGTCAAGCCTCCTTTCCCACCGTGGGATCTGAATTTGGTGCTCTCGGTCCTCCAGGAACCTCCTTTTGGGAATATCCGGGATATTCCCCTCTTGTTTGGTCTCAGAAGGTGGCCTTTTAGTGGCAATCACTTCTGTTTGACGGGTGTCTGAGTTGGCGGCTTTGTCCTGCAAGTCGCCATATTTAGTCATCCATAAGGATAAGGCGGGGTTGCATCCGCGACCTTCCTTTTTGCCAAAGGTGGTGTCGACCTTTCACCTACATAAGGGCATTGTCCTCCCGTCTTTGTGTCCTCACCCATCGCATCCCAGAGAGTTTGCGCTGCACATATTGGATGTGGTACGAGCCTTACGGGTGTACCTGTCTGCTACTGCTTCTATTTGGGTCCATAACAGGGCCAAGCGGTTTCGTCTGCCATCATTTCTAGGGGAATCAGACAAACCGTCATTCAAGCCTATGCTCTCAAAGGGCGGGCGCCTCCCTTTCCGGTTACGGCGCATTCCACCAGGGCAATTGGTGCTTCCTGGGTTTTCCGACATCAAGCGTCGGTTGCACGAGTGTGCAAGGTGGCGACCTGGTCGTCTGTTCATGCCTTTTACGTTTTATAAGGTTAACGTGGCTGCATCTTCGGATGCTTCCTTCGGCCGCAGGCCGCTGTTTAAAGTTGCGACTCCTCCGTTGAGGAGCTCTGCCTTCTTGGAGTGAAGTTTTTGGTTTTTCCATTTATACTGCTCCCATCCCTCTTGACACTGCTTTGGGACATCCCACGTGTAAAGTGTAAAGAGACACCGTGTCAGTCCATGGATGATAAGAGAAAATAGGATTTTTTGTACTCACCGTAAAATCCTTTTCTCTGACATCCATGGACTGACACGGCACCCACCCTTCCTTTTTAAGTTTGTACTGCTTTGTTACGAACTGAAGTCTGCTGACTGTAGTGGGAGGGTTATGTCCGGAGGGACCGCCCCCTGGGTGGGGCTGTTCAGCTCTGGCTTTTAGAATGTATGTATAACATCTCACATTCTGCCTAGGTCTTCTCCTGCAAGCAGGGACATAAACCCACGTGTAAAGTGTAAAGAGACACCGTGTCAGTCCATGGATGTCAGAGAAAAGGATTTTACGGTGAGTACAAAAAATCCTATTTCTTTTTCGTACATCACGGGACACAGAGCGACTTAGTCATTACTAATGGGTTATATAGTTTACCTTCAGGTGCTGGCACTGGCAACTTCCAAACCCGAAGTACCCTCCCCTATATAAGCCCCTCCCATCCGGGAGCACCTCAGTTTTTTTGCCAGTGTCTAAGGTGTTGGCCAAAGAGTAACATGTGTTTTCCTGGGCTTGCGTACAGGTTCTTTTACGGGCCTTAGTAAGCTGTTCCGGATCCCACCAAAAAAGCTTAATAGCTAAACGGTCGGTACCCGGGCCTTGCAACAGAAGAGCAAGGTTTTGCCTGTAATGCCTCTCTTAGGAGGGCTGGACCCTGGGATCCAGAGCTCTGGTCATACCCACGACCAAGATGTTTTCTGTGCAGGGTGCTATACAGGTCCAGGGGAGTGGAATCCTTGGGAACCCGGTCCCTGAAGGTTTAATTACAATGCCTGCCGTGATAGGTGAAGTTTGGGCTTCTGTGGACCAAACAGAGTCCTGCGGCGGGTAACAGGTAAGTGGGGGCCCCCAGGAACTTGGTTCTATTGGGGGACCCCCAAGCCTAATTTGTCTTTCTGTCTGTTACCTAACGGTATTCCCGCTAATATCTGTGTATGCCTGTAACTACTGAAAAATGTAAAATTTTAATAGTAGTCAAGAAAAAAAAAAAAGAAGAGGACCGCGGTACCTGTGTTAAACCACTAGAGGCCGCTGTGGTCCATTTTTTCTTGTCATGTGGATCTTTGGTTTTCTCAAGTCAAAAGATCCAGGCAGTTGGTAAGTTCTCTGTGGGAATCCACTTCCTCTGCCCTGTTGCTGCGCTCATCCACCGCACAGGCCCTCCGGCAAAAAGGGCCCTGGCTCCTAGTCCCTGCTTGGTTTTTGAAAAGGGCGCCAATGGTGCACGGGCGCGCGCGCGGGCGCGTGCACACGCCTCCTATGAAAAAAAAGGGCGGGGCGGGTGGATGACGCTCGATGCGCGCCGCGGCGCTTCTGCGCATGTGCAGGCGTCCCAGCATGTATAAAAGACACAGTACAAGTGTCAGCTGGATGCAAACAGAGCTAGCAACAAACAGTGGCACACAGAGGCGGTTGATGCAGGCATCCCCATAGAAAGGCACTTTAGTGGACACCAGCTGGTATATAGCAGCAACTGTGTTAGACTATTACCAGCAAAATTGGTGTATGACGACGGGAATACCTCAGCTTTGTGCTTAAAGGATATGTCGTCCAGACGCTCCGGAAATAAGTCTTCCAGGAAGCCAAAGGGGTCTCTATCGGGCTCTGAGGATATTGGGCATGCTTGTACTGCACCAATCTCCCCTGAGAATTCAGAGGTCAGTAGCCGTAGGAACACCGCAGGAGTGCCTAGTGCTGCGGCTGTCCCCAGTCCACCTGCTCCTGTATATATAACAGAGGAGGTTTTATCCTCAACTCTGGGAGGATTGGAAGAGAGATTAACAGCATTGATCGCTGCTTCCCTGTCACAGGGAAAGCGTGTCCGATCTCCGTCTCCTCCTTCAGAGTGCCTGTTAGTGGAGGAACAGCCCCACACAGAGATCGACCTACCTGAAGGGGATCAGGATGAGGTTGATTCAGTTATGGAGGTATCAACAGTGGAAGAACCTTTCTCAGCATCTCAGGCTGAAAGATTATGGGTTCAGTCTCTGACTAACATGGTCCGATCAGCATTTAAAATGCCTCTGGCGGAACCATCAACCACTACGGTTTCCTCGCTAGGGTCGCTGAAAGCTCCCCAGGCTGTCTGTTCCTTCCCAATCCACCCTTTATTGGAAGGGCTTATTTACCAGGATTGGGAGCATCCTGATAAAATATTTACTCCCCCCCAAGAGATTTCCGGTGATCTATCCCATGGAGGATAAGTTCATAAAAAAATGGAGGGTCCCTACAGTGGACGCAGCCATCTCTTCTGTGAACAAATCACTGACATGTCCAGTAGATAATGTTCCAATGTTCAAAGACCCAATAGATAAAAAATTGGAGTCTTTACTAAAATCTGCTTTCTCTACAGCAAGCATGGTGACACAACCTGCGGTAGCAGCGATTGGAGTCTGCCAAGCGGTGAAAGATCAGTTGAAACAAGTCTTAAGGGACTTACCAGATCAGCAGGCTCTTGCCCTAGCTGACCTACCTAGAGCCTTGTGTTTTGCGGTGGACGCCATAAAGGATACAATCCAACAGGCCTCCCGCTTTACGCTGTCTGTAGTACATATGCGTAGGCTTCTATGGCTCAAAAACTGGTCTGCTGAAGCTCCCTGTAAGAAATTGCTGGTTAGCTTCCCATTTCATGGAGAACGCTTATTTGGAGAAGATCTGGACAAATATATCCAGAAAATTTCTGCCGGTAAAAGTTCTCTTACCGGTTAAGAACAAGAGTAGAAGTCCTTCTTTTAAGAGGCCTACTTCTCCAGTCCCTGGCACATCGGCTGTGAAACAGTTCCGACGGCCTCCGCGGTCAAATTCAGGGGGCAGAAATCAGGGACAATCACAGGGTAACAAGAAACCCTGGGTCAAGAGAGGTACAAAACCTCCCCCTAAGTCATGAAGGGTTGCCCCCACTCAATCGGGTGGGGGGAAGACTTCAGTTGTTCACAGAGACCTGGCGGGACACCATCAGAGACAGATGGGTGCTCTCCGCAGTAAGTCTGGGATACAAGCTGGAGTTAAAAGACACTCCTCCTGCCCAATTTATGAGGTCAAACTTGCCAAGCGATCCCCAGAAGAGAGGATCCCTCCTTCTGGCACTAGAACAACTATTGCTCCAAGGTGTAATCATGAAGGTTCCCCTGGAAGAAAGTGGGTTCGGGTTTTACTCGAACCTTTTCACAGTCCCCAAACCAAATGGGGACGTGAGGCCCATATTAAATCTAAAAGGGCTAAACAAGTTCCTAAATATCAGGACTTTTCGGATGGAGTTGATCCGATCGGTGGCCACCGCCCTACAAGGGCAGGAATGGTTAGCCTCGATCGACATAAGGGATGCTTATCTGCATATTCCCATCTTTCCGGCCCACCAGAAATTTCTACGCTTTGCAGTAGAAGGGCGCCATTTTCAGTTCAGAGCCTTACCTTTTGGTCTGGCCACAGCACCACTGTCAGGGTCACCTGTGGCCAGGTGACAGATGCACACCGTAGGGGGACAGGAGTGCACCGCGAGGTAGTGAACCCTATGGCTGGCTTCTGTGGATAGGAAATTGGGTGGTTGTGGAAAGCGGGACCAGAGGAGCACAACCGGGATCCCAACGGAAGCGAGAGCCAAGATTCCCCAGGGCGCGGAGTCTAAGACCCAGCTGGTCTTCTCCAGGGCCTCTAGTGGTGAGGATGTTACGCTGCAGGCTGGGACCAGGTCGCGGCCCCTGGAGTTTCCTAGCTCACGCCCCGTAGGATAAGGGGAAGCAGCAGCACACGATAGAGAGAACCGAATAACAAGCCGAAGGTCAGGGGCCACAAGCAGACAAGGATAACGAAGAACGAGCCGAAGGTCAAGGGTCACGAGCAGACAGGGATGGTCGGGGACAAGCCAATAACGTAACAGAGAGACAGACGTAGCACACGGCAGGCAGGAACCCAAACACACAATGCCTAACAAACACGTTGATCAGCAAAGCAGGCTTGCAGTGCACAGGTTAATATAGTGTTCAGTGATAGGGCCTGGGGTGGAGTCAGGCTGGGAGGAGATTATAAAGGAAGCCAGGTGAAGGAGGTCTGGTCTCTAGATGAACACATGAGGAGGAAGGTAAGATGGCAGACAGACATTAATGCATATCCATGACAGTACCCTCCCTCTTACGAGGCCTCCCCCTTCCCCGCCTGGGCCCAGGTTTAGAGGGAAACTTCAGATGAAACTCCTTTAACAGACGAGGTGCAAAGACCTCAGATGCAGTGATCCAAGACCTCTCCTCAGGACCAAACCCTTTCCAATGAACGAGGTACTGAAGAACGCCTTTACAGAGTCGGGAGTCCAGAATTTGACTGATCTCGTACTCCTGATTATCCTCAGAGACAGGCGCCACGGTAGGAAGAGGACGAGAGAATTTATTGAGGACTAAAGGCTTTAGAAGAGCAACATGAAAGGAGTTAGTGATTTTAAGGCTCTTAGGAATCTGGAGTTTGAAACAAACCGGATTCAGTTTAGCAGTTACCGTGTATGGACCGATGAATCGTGGAGCAAACTTCAGAGAAGGAACTCGGAGCTTGATGTTCCTGGTAGAGAGCCAGACTTTGTCCCCTGGCTGAAGAGAAGGCGGTTTACGCCTGCGGCGGTCGGCAAAGCCTTTGAATTTTTCAGCAGCTGCCCGGAGGGAATCATGAACGTGACCCCAAACGGAATTGAGAGACTCCTGAACCGAAGCCAAAGCTGGAATGTCTGGAGAACAGATCATAGGAAGAGGAAGTTGAGGGTGTTTTCCATAAACTGTGAAAAAGGGTGTCTTCTGCGAACTGGTATTCACATGATTGTTATGGGAGAATTCTGCCCACGGGAGTAGAGAGGACCAATCGTCATGGTGAGAAGACACAAAGGTGCGAAGAAAGACCTCTAACTCCTGATTAACCCTCTCAGTCTGTCCATTGGATTGGGGATGGTAAGAAGAAGAAAAATCCAAGACAATATTGAGGGATTTGCAAAAGGCTCTCCAAAAACGAGACGTGAATTGGACTCCCCTGTCGGAAACAATATGAGAAGGGACCCCATGTAGGCGGAGAATTTCTCGAATGAAAATGGGAACCAAGGCAGGGGCAGAAGGAAGACCAGGAAGAGGAACAAAATGAGCCATCTTGGAGAATCGATCGATTACCACCCAAATGACTGTATTATTCTCAGACAGTGGGAGATCGGTGATAAAATCCATGGCAATATGGGCCCAGGGTTCCTTAGGAATAGGCAAGGGCATGAGGAGACCAGCAGGAGCTTGTGTGGAGGATTTGGACTGAGCACAGACATGACAAGCTTTAACGTAGTCTTTGACGTCTGAGCGGAGATTAGGCCACCAGTAGTGACGACTGATGAGTAGGAAGGATCGGAGGAATCCAGAATGCCCTGCCACCTTGGAATCATGTCCCCAACGAAGGATCTTAGCTCTTAGCCCAGTGGGGACAAAGGTCTTACCAGGCGGAATTTTAGACTTCAGGGTGGTAGAGTGGGCAACAATGCATGAGGTGGGAATGATCGGCTCAGGTTCAGGGGCGGACTCCTCGTCCAAAGTGTCAAATGACCTAGAGAGCGCATCAGCCCGACCGTTGCAGGAACCAGGTTTGTAGGTAATCGTGAAATTAAAACGGGCAAAGAAGAGACTCCACCTGGCCTGTCTAGGATTCAGACGTTTAGCATTCTGTAGATACTGTAAATTCTTGTGATCGGTAAAGATCGTTATGGAGTGAGGGGAACCCTCCAAGAGATGACGCCACTCCTCTAACGCCAATTTAATTGCGAGAAGTTCCCGATCACCGATGGCATAATTCCTCTCTGCCTGAGAAAATTTTTTGGAGAAGAACGCACATGGTTGGCGTCTCTTCTCAAAGATTTGAAGAAGCACAGCTCCCACCCCCATTGAGGAAGCGTCCACTTCAATAAAAAATGCATTCCCAGGATTTGGTCTCCTCAAGAGGGGGCCAGAAACAAAGGCCTGTTTCAGGTTGTGAAATGCAGAGACAGCTTCGGGAGGCCAGTCTCTGGCATTCACACCCTTCTTGGTCAAAGCGATAATAGGCGCGGCAATGGAAGAGTAATTCCTTATGAACTGCCTATAATAATTAGTGAAGCCAAGAAAGCGCTGTGTGGCCTTGAGGCTAGCAGGAAGAGGCCAGTTGGTGATAGCCAAGACCTTCCCAGGGTCCATACGAAGCCCCGAACATGAGACAAAGCACCCCAAAAACAGGACCTCAGAACATTCAAAGGAACATTTCTCCAGCTTGGCATAGAGATTGTTCTCTCTAAGACGTTGAAGTACAGTGCGGACATGGTTTCTGTGGACGAGCAGATTTTCAGAAAAGATCAGAATGTCATCCAGATAGATGACAACAAACTGGTACAGCAGATCTCTGAAGATTTCATTGACAAAGTTTTGAAACACGGCTGGAGCATTACACAGACCAAAAGGCATCACCAGATATTCGTAATGCCCGTCTCTAGTGTTAAATGCAGTCTTCCATTCGTCACCCTCCCGTATTCGAATGAGATTGTACGCGCCTCTGAGATCCAACTTGGTGAAAATGGAGGCACCCTTCAACCTATCGAATAGCTCAGATATTAAGGGTAAGGGGTATCGATTTTTAATAGTAACCGCATTTAAACCCCGATAATCGATGCAGGGTCTTAAGGTACCATCCTTTTTGGCAACAAAAAAGAACCCTGCCCCTGCAGGCGATGAGGATTTCCGGATGAACCCTCTCTCCAGATTCTCTGCTACATACTCCGACATGGCCTGGGTCTCTGGGATGGACAGAGGGTAGGTACGACCCCTGGGTAGAGTTGCTCCGGGGACAAGATCAATAGCACAGTCAAAAGACCTGTGGGGAGGAAGCACCTCAGCTGATTTTTTACAGAACACATCCCGGTAATCGCTGTATGCGGCGGGAAGATCAGAAGAAACAGAAGTGGCAGCAACCGGAAGACTCTCCTTGGGGGTCACCTTGAGAAGACACGACGAGAAACATGAGGAACCCCAGGCCAGGATCTGCCCAGAGACCCAGTCCACATGTGGAGAGTGGAGCTGTAGCCAAGGGAGGCCCAATACAACTGGGGTAGAGGCCTTGGGTAGAATAAGAAAGGATATCCACTCCTGGTGGAGAATCCCTACCGACATCCTAATGGGTAGCGTCTGGAAGCGAATAGGGCCCCCTGGGAGAACAGTGCCATCAATTGCCGAGACTACCAATGGGCTAGTGAGAGGTGAAAGGGTAAGCTTCATAGAAGAAGCAGTTCTCCAATCCATGAAATTGCCGGCAGCCCCGGAATCCAGGTATGCAAGGGTTGACTGAGGAGAAGTGCCTACATGAAGGGACACCGGCAAGAGCAGGCGAGAAGGTGATGTTTCTGGGTCCAATACTCCACCTTCCAAATGTATTAGACCCGAGCGTTTCCCGGACGAAGCGAGCAGGAGTCACGAAAATGACCCTTGCCCCCACAATAGAGGCACAAGCCCAGAGTTCTGCGCCTAGCACGTTCTTCGGGGGTTAGTCTGGTCCGGCCCAGCTGCATAGGTTCTTCAGCAGGAAGAGGATGCTCCACGGAATGAAGGGAGGGGAGCTCAGACTGGCTAGGACCCAGAGAGTGCTGGCGTCTTTTTTCTAAGGACCTCTCTTGAAAACGAATGTCGATCTGGTTGCATAATGAAATTACATCGTCCAGACCGACGGGAATGGCTCTTCCCGCTAATTCGTCTTTCACTCGGTCAGAGAGGCCATGTAAAAAGGTAGCGACCAGGGCCTCATTATTCCAGCTCAATTCAGCTGTGTGGATACGGAACTGAAGAGCATATTGCCCCACTGAACTAGATTCTTGGCGAAGACGTAAGACAGCACTAGCCGCTGAAGAAGCCCGAGCCGGCTCTTCGAAGATATTACGAAAGAGCTTCAAGAATTCGGACAGACTGGAAACCACCGGATCGTTCCTCTCCCACAGGGGGGCAGCCCAGGCCAAAGCTTCACCGGAGAGGAGGGAAATGATATAGGCTACCTTAGCCCGGTCAGATAGGAAGCTTTGAGGCTGAAGCTCAAAATGAATAGTGCATTGGCTGAGAAACCCCCTGCAGGCCTTGGAGTCCCCAGAGAAACGGAACGGAGCTGGCAATCTTAGTGAGTGTGAGGCTGCGACTGGTGCGATAGGTACAGCCGCTGGTTGTACTTGGGGTTGCGGATTCGGGGTTCCCAAGGAGACCTGAAGCTGCTCGAATCGAGAAGCCAGATCCTGGAGGAATCGCATCACCTGGGTCTGATTTGATTCCTGGGTCTCAAGTCTGCGAACTATGCCCTGCAATGGATCATCCGCGGGAAGCGGGATGTCAGCCGGGTTCATGGCTGATCAAACTGTCAGGGTCACCTGTGGCCAGGTGACAGATGCACACCGTAGGGGGACAGGAGTGCACCGCGAGGTAGTGAACCCTATGGCTGGCTTCTGTGGATAGGAAACTGGGTGGTTGTGGAAAGCGGGACCAGAGGAGCACAACCGGGATCCCAACGGAAGCGAGAGCCAAGATTCCCCAGGGCGCGGAGTCTAAGACCCAGCTGGTCTTCTCCAGGGCCTCTAGTGGTGAGGATGTTACGCTGCAGGCTGGGACCAGGTCGCGGCCCCTGGAGTTTCCTAGCTCACGCCCCGTAGGATAAGGGGAAGCAGCAGCACACGATAGAGAGAACCGAACAACAAGCCGAAGGTCAGGGGCCACAAGCAGACAAGGATAACGAAGAACGAGCCGAAGGTCAAGGGTCACGAGCAGACAGGGATGGTCGGGGACAAGCCAATAACGTAACAGAGAGACAGACGTAGCACACGGCAGGCAGGAACCCAAACACACAATGCCTAACAAACACGTTGATCAGCAAAGCAGGCTTGCAGTGCACAGGTTAATATAGTGTTCAGTGATAGGGCCTGGGGTGGAGTCAGGCTGGGAGGAGATTATAAAGGAAGCCAGGTGAAGGAGGTCTGGTCTCTAGATGAACACATGAGGAGGAAGGTAAGATGGCAGACAGACATTAATGCATATCCATGACAACCACGAGTGTTCACAAAAATTCTGGCCCCACTATTGGCCAATCTAAGAACACAAGGTGTAACGATAATGACATATCTAGACGACCTGCTACTAATAGACCACTCAGTGGAAAAGCTGGAAGTAGCTATTCACAAGACAATCAAGTATCTGGAATATCACGGTTGGATTATCAACCGGGACAAGTCAGCTCTAAGACCAGTCGGAAGTCTGGAATACTTAGGGCTAAGGCTGGATTCAAATCAGAGAGAGATTTTCTTACCTCCAGAAAAGGTGTCGTCTTTAAAAGATTTGACCCACTTAGTGGGTACAAAAAGAAAACCATCCATACGCCTGTGCATGAGGCTGCTGGGAAAAATGGTGGCTTCATTCGAAGCAGTACCCTACGGTCAATTCCATTCAAGGAACTTGCAGAGGGCCATACTGTCAGCCTGGAACAAAAAAGTTCAGGCTTTAGACTTACCAATGTCCCTGTCCCCTTCCGTTCGCAAGAGCCTCCATTGGTGGTTGGTGCCCCAGAATCTGGAAAAAGGGAAACCCTTCAGTCTGGTTTCTTGGAAGGTGGTCACTACAGATGCCAGCCTCATAGGCTGGGGGGCAGTACTGGAGCAATGGTCTCTCCAGGGCAAGTGGTCAGAAGCAGAGAAGGCCCTGCCCATCAATCTCTTAGAGATACGAGCAGCCCGGTATGCCCTAGTAGCATGGACATCCAAACTCCAAGGGTCCCCTGTCAGAATTCAATCAGACAATGCCACAGCAGTGGCATATATCAATCACCAGGGTGGCACCAGGAGTCGTGCAGCCCAGAGGGAAGCGAATTGCATCCTGGAATGGGCAGAAAGATATGTCCCAGCCATATCCGCGGTTTTCATCCCAGGAGTGGAAAATTGGAAAGCGGACTTTTTAAGTCGCCAGCAATTATGCCCAGGGGAATGGTCTCTTCACCCCGAGGTTTTCCAGGCAATATGCCAGCGGTGGGGAACACCGGATGTAGATCTGCTAGCATCCAGATTCAACGCAAAGGTGGACAGATTTGTGTCTCGCACAAGGGATCCCCTAGCTTGCGGCTCGGATGCCCTAGTGTTCCCTTGGGATCAGTTCAAGCCGATATATGCATTCCCACCGCCACAATTGTTACCGCGATTAATCCGCAGAATCAGGGTAGAAAAGAAACCAGTGATTCTGGTGGCTCCAGCGTGGCCCCGAAGGGCATGGTACGCAGAGATTGTAAAAATGTCAATGAGGAGTCCTTGGACCCTCCCACATCGTCCGGACCTGCTGTCGCAAGGACCGATATACCACCCTTCCTTACCAGCCCTAGGTTTGACGGCCTGGCTATTGAAGCCCACATTCTGAAAAAGAGAGGGCTCTCTAATCCTGTGGTATCTACCATGATCAATGCCAGGAAGCCGGTATCCAGGCAGATCTATTATAGGATCTGGAAGGCGTACATTACATGGTGTGAGGCCAAGAAATGGCATCCACGTAAGTACGTAATAGGTAGGATTTTGGACTTCCTACAGTGGGCTGTAGATAGGAAGCTGGCCTTGAGTACTATCAAGGGTCAGATTTCGGCCTTGTCAATATTTTTTCAAAGGCCCTTGGCTTCGCATTCACTAGTCAAAGCTTTCATACAAGGAGTGATGTGTATTAGCCCTCCGGTTAGTATTCCCATATGTCCATGGGACTTAAACCTGGTTCTGTCGGTTCTACAGAAACAACCGTTTGAACCATTGCAACACATTTCCTTGGTTCTTCTCACCAGGAAATTGATTTTCTTAGTAGCCATTTGTTCGGCTAAAAGAGTATCGGAATTAGCCGCCTTGTCCTGTAAGGAGCCATATCTGGTTGTCCATAAGGACAGAGTAGTATTACGTCCTCATCCAGCCTTTCTTCCTAAGGTGGTATCGAGGTTTCATTTGAACCAAGATGTGGTTCTTCCTTCTTTTTTCCCCAAACCTAGCTCGGTAGAGGAAAAGTTATTGCATTCTTTGGATGTAGTAAGAGCAGTTAAAGCTTATCTAAAAGCCACTGCTCAGATTCGCAGAACGGATACTTCGTTTATTCTGCCGGAAGGCCCCAGAAAGGGTCAGGCAGCATCAAAATCTACTTTAGCCAAGTGGATTCGACAGGTCATAATACAAGCCTATGGCTTGAGAAAGAGACCGCCTCCATTCAAAGTTAGGGTGCACTCCACAAGAGCAGTTGGAACTTCATGGGCAGTGCATCACCAGGCCTCCCTGGCTCAAGTCTGTAAGGCCGCAACATGGTCTTCAGTACACACGTTTACTAGATTCTACCAGGTAGACGTTAGAAGTCAGGAGGATGTCGCCTTTGGGCGCAGTGTGTTGCAGGCCGCAAAAGATCCTCATGCCTGATGGCGCCCAGCTTATGTATAGTGTATCCCTCCCCTCATTTGGCATTGCTTTGGGACGTCCCATTAGTAACGACTAAGTCGCTCTGTGTCCCGTGATGTACGAAAAAGAAAAAGGGATTTTTATAACAGCTTACATGTAAAATCGTTTTCTTGGAGTACATCACGGGACACAGAGCTCCCACCCCTCTTTTTGAGACACTTATTGCTTTGCTACAAAACTGAGGTGCTCCCGGATGGGAGGGGCTTATATAGGGGAGGGTACTTCCGGTTTGGAAGTTGCCAGTGCCAGCACCTGAAGGTAAACTATATAACCCATTAGTAATGACTAAGTCGCTCTGTGTCCCGTGATGTACTCCAAGAAAAGGATTTTACAGGTAAGCTGTTATAAAAAGCCCTTTTTTTGCAAAGAATTGTGGGAAAAAATGACAACTTCAAAAAATTCACAATGCCTCTTTCTAAATACCTTGGAATGTCTTCTTTCCAAAAAGGGGTCATTTGGGGGGTTTTTGCACTTTTCTGGCATGTTAGGGTCTCAAGAAATGAGATAGGCCGTCAGTACTTCAGGTGTGATCAATTTTCAGATATTGGCACCATAGCTTGTGGACTCTAACTTTCACAAAGACCAAATAATATGCACCAATTTGTACCTATTTTTACCAAAGATATGTAGCAGTATAAATTTTGGCCAAAATTTATGAAGAAAAAATTGTAATTTGCTAAATTTTATAACAGAAACGAAAAAAAAAAATTTTTTACAGAATTTTCAGTCTTTTTTCTCTTATAGCGCAAAAAAAAAAAAAAAAAAACGGTGATTAAATACCACCAAAAGAAAGCTCTATTTGTGTGAAAAAAAGGACAAAAAAATAATTTAGGTACAGTGTTGTATGACTGAGTAATTGTCATTCAAAATGTGAGAGCACCGAAAGCTGAAAATTGGTCTGGTTATTAAGGGGGTTTAAGTGCCCAGTGGTCATATAACGTCCTCCCAGAGTTAAGCAACTACCTTGTCGACGTTATTTGTCGGCAGGTGGTTAAGTGGTTAAATGTGTCACGTGTCCCAAATATCTAATGCAATATCCTTTTGTGAGTTGACCCCATTGCCTCATTTATTAAAAACGAGTCTTATACCCTGCTTTTGGAAAAAATATTTATGCATTCCAATTTTATATTGGAAAGCAGAGGTAGAAAAATTGATGGAAGCCGAAAGATGGTTATACACACTCGGAGATAAATATAAGTTCTATAAGATTTGTGCCTGTTGGCTCCACTATTCCCTACAAATATAAGCGGGTTAAGGACACTTATAGCCCTACTGCACACTGCCTTCTATGACTCAGCTGTGACACATGATGATAAATCAGAGTGTTTGTTGTTGCCCTATACATGGCCTCCTTCCTAGGGGTTTCTTTGAAACTCCCAATTCATTTTAACATTTGAAATCTAAAATTACTGATATTTATACTGAGTCTCAGGTTGTTGTTTCAGCTCTCTCTTTTCAACTGTATCCTATAGATCAGTGGTTCTCAACCTCAGTCCTCAACTACCCCCAACAGGCCATGTTTTCAGGTTTTCCTTGATCTTGCACATGTGCTTTAAATCAGAGTCAATGGCTTGGTATTTTGGACAGCTATTTTATCTAAGACTCCATACACACTATACAACTTCTGATTTCCTTTAGATTTACCAAAACCATGTAGTGCAAGGGCCTGCCTGATTGCATACAAATTGAAACGCTTAAGGTTTGAAGGAAAAAATCTACAGAAAATTGTATAGTGTGTATCCAGCTTTAGAGAAATTCCCAAAACATGGCCTGTTGAGGGTACTTGAGGACTGAGGTTGAGAACCACTGCTATAGTGTACGCGGAGAGTACCTTTTCTTTTTATACTCCATATTATTTTTTTGTTTTCTAATTTTGCTTGGGATTGCGATTTACATATTAGGATTCATAATGGAACTAGGTCTTGTTAAATTACATAAATTGGAAAGATCCTCCCTATTTTTTCTTTTTTTAATGTACTGAGATTGACTGTATACACAACAACCCTATCTTTGTTATCTTTGCTATCAGATGCATGTGCTCTGTACTCTTTACAATGAATATAAATATTATACAAAAAATATTGTATATACTCACATGGTGCTAATACACAAAAAGGGAATGTGCGCGTTTCTGTTGACCAGCTATTTTTAAATGGAATTTTTGGTATGGTTTGGTGGAGATACTGGTTCATATGTAGTGGTTGGTATCCCTAAATGTGTGCCTGAAATCTTATAAGTGAAGTTTTGTTGAGCCACCGCAAGCTTACCACATCGAAAAGATGAATCCTTGGACATGACCAATCAAGAGTAACAGGTTTGTAGAGTTCATTTTAATAAGAATAAAGGAACTTATTTTGTTCAGCGGTTCATCATCAGTGTTTAAAATCATACAGCAAGTTTGCCGTATGGCAGTGGTTCTCAACCCTGTCCTCAAATATCCCCAAAAGGCCATGTTTTGGAAATTTCTCTTAGATAAAATAGCTGTCCAAAATACCAAGCCATTGACTCTAATTTAAAGCACCTGTGCAAGATAAAGAAAAACCTGCAAACATGGCCTGTTGGGGTTACTTGAGGACAGGGTTGACAACAGGGTTGACAACCATGGAATATAGTGAGTAGGCTGCAGATGTGCTGGAGCAAAAATACAGGTTCAAGATGCAGAGTTCACAGCCAGTGTAGCAGTTGGCATGCTGACTGAATATATTTCCACATGCATAGTCAATGTTTTGTCTGCAAATACTTACCAGTGATGCAGTGCTGCCCCTTTTAAAGATGCCAGTCCTCACACTGCTGCACCACCACTTCAACATTGGTGGGCCAATTCTTTAAGAAACAGCAATGTTTGTCACAAATGGAGGAGAGGTGGAGGTGTTGAGCAGCAGTAGACCAAGTGGGACATGAGGTTAACATACATCTGGGGTTTGGACACTGGGCAAAGCAAGAAGCACAGCCCCATCTGGTCACCATACCACTGCATGTACAGCACAAGCTCAGGAGTTGCAAATGGTGAGAAAACTGTAGTAAGCTTCCTGAGAACATCTTAAACTGTTTCTAAAGCCCACATTTTTTTTCATGTGGATAGATTAGGAAAGGGTTAAAATCAAACCAGTGAGGGAAGATACGATTTTAGATACTGTAATCAAAACTAGTGTCCTTATGGAGGACTCCCATCCCCCCCCCACCCGTTCCTATTCCTGTGACTAGAAAAAATAGTTTGGAAATCAATACTCACTATTTGTTATTGTGTGCAATATACCCATATGGTGTCCCAAAATTTGCAGACTCACCAATGGTAGGTGCGGTCTCTGTGCCTAGTAAATATACAGGATAGATATATACAGAAATATCCTCCTATTCCTGTGACACCTGTAACAGTTTGCATTTTACATCACTTTCTATCCCATTGACAGTGGTCACCAAAACAAATAGAGGAGGTAAATCCTTTCAGCAGGAACACATACAGTAATAAATACATGATTACATCCAAAACTAAAAAGTTTTGACTTCAGATACACTTTAACTGTGGCAACAGACCAACAAGGCAAAAAAAACAACCACAAGAGGGAAGGGAACTGAGTACTCCAATAAACTACTGGGGAAAAGGATTTTAAAAGGATAAAATCCTATTTTCTACCAAGATTTATTGCAGGATACATGATCCAACCTTCTGGGTTCAAAAGCAGTTCTAAAAAAGCCACACTAAAGTGTCTAAGCAAACCTAAAGGGTCATAGCATGACAGGATCAGGCAGCTGTCAATTACCATGTTCCAGCCGTTTATACCCAAGATAGCAATGCATGTTGCTGGAAGACCCAGGAGTCATCGCCCTTGTAGAATGAGTGGTAACGGGGAAGCATTTCATTCAGGGAAAAAGTCTGTAAAATAATCCTGCAAATCCCTCCAGAGACGGTTACATTGGAAGTGTGTGTCCTTAACCACTTAACGACCGCCCACTGTAAAAATACGTCGGCAGAATCACGTATATCTACGTGATTGCCTTTGTATAGTTGGGGGGTCCAATCGGACCCCCCTTCTGTACAGTGAGCGGCCGTTAAGTGTTCAGGAGCGATCCGGGATGAGGGGACGGCCGTTCGATTCCGGCCACCCCCTCTCGATCGCTCCCGGAGAATGAGAGAGCTTCCCTGCCTGTGTAATGTTTACACAGGCAGAGGAAGTGATGTCATCTCTCCTGCGGCGCTCACATATACCGAGCGCCGCACAGGAGAAGATGCCAGGTTAGTGCACAAAAGAATTATATACAATCCAGCGCACAAATGGTGGCAAAAATGATGAAATGTAACTTGGTGATCAAATAAAAATGATAATTTATTGATTAAAATGCATGCAAAGGACCTTTGACAAAGCGCATGCGCGCGAAACATGTTAGTGTGAGGACTCTCCGACACTACAGGAGCCCACCATCCCGCCAGCCAAGTCTGCACATCCCTCCTGCTCCTTGCCCCCGTCTTGGTGTTTCTTCCGGCCGCCAGTTGGAGAGCGCAACAGCTACATAGCCGCATAGAGCCGCTGATCATTCCATCTCCTGCCTGCCTGCACAGCTGGTCTGATTGCGATACAGGTACTTGCAGAGTATGTCACATCTCTTTTTGGTCTTCCTGGTCTCCACGGCTTTTGTATTTCCATCCAGCCATAGGCTGTGAAAGACTGCATCTACGGATACAGGTTTAAATCTCTGACGGCAAGGATAGTGCAAGTTACATCCAGTAACTTTGATCAACACCAAGCTCATTCCATCCAACTGGTCATCACAACCAGATTTATTCAGCACACTTGCACAGCTTAATCCTTTGGCTGGCGTTGTTGGTTGTTATGCGTTTTTTAATGCTTCAATACTGATCAAGATTTTTGTCTGATCCCAGTTTGAAGGTTATTGTACTTTGTATTTTTGATTCCATCCGATCAAATACATTAATCAGTTTTCAGCATGCATTTTAATCAATAAATTATAATTTTTATTTGATCACCAAGTTACATTTCATTATTTTTGCCACTATTTGAGCGCTGGATTGTATATAATTGTTTCGAGATTGCCTTGTTCCGGAGGTTGCCAGCTGCACTGGGGGCAAGTTTTTTAAGACTTATATTCATATGACATTACGTTTTACATATTGCTGCCGGTTTTAGCGCTACAAGACTCTTTTTGTTTTTGTTCTAGTGCACAAAACACTACACTGACACCAGGACACATAGGCACATAAATCGCCACCCCAGATCACCCCCCAGCCCCCAGTCACCGTGTCACTGATTGCAGTGACCATTTACTGATCACTGCAATCAGTGACATTTGTGACTGTAAAAGTGTCACTAAAGTTAGTTTTAGGTCCAGTGTAGCCCCCTAACCCCCCTCTAATAAAGGTTTAACCCCCTGATCGCCCCCCAGATAACCCTTTCACCCCCTATCACCACTGTCGCTAAGCGATCATTTTTCTGATCGCTGTCTTAGCGTCGGTGATGCCGATCGGTATCCAGTTATTTTTTTTAGGTTCGCCGCAGGTTTTTATAGCGTTGGGTACCCCCATATATTACCTAATAAAGGTTTATAACCCCCTTGATCGCCCCCCAGGTAACCCTTTCACCCCCTATCACCACTGTCGCTAAGCGATCATTTTTCTGATCGCTGTCTTAGCGTCGGTGATGCCGATCGGTAGCCAGTTATTTTTTTTAGGTTCGCCGCAGGTTTTTATAGCGTCGGGTACCCCCATATATTACCTAATAAAGGTTTAACCCCCTTGATCGCCCCCCAGGTAACCCTTTCACCCCCTATCACCACTGTCGCTAAGCGATAATTTTTCTGATCGCTGTCTTAGCGTCGGTGATGCCGATCGGTAGCCAGTAGTTGTTTTTAGGTTCGCCGTCAGGTTTTTATATAGCGTCAGGTACCCCCATATATTACCTAATAAAGGTTTTAACCCCCTAATTGCCCCTAGTTAACCCTTTCACCAGTGATCACCATATAAGTGTTACGGGTGACGCTGGTTAGTTTGCTTTTTATAGTGTCAGGGCACCCGCCGTATATAACCCAATAAAGGTTTAACCCCTTGATCGCCCGGCGGGTGATATCAATTAGGTTTTAGCGTCAGAGAGGGTCTGCGTCACACCCCAGGCAGCGTCAGGTTAGTGCCAGTAGCGCTAACACCCACGCGTGAAGCATACACCTCCCTTAGTGGTATAGTATCTGAACAGATCAATATCTGATCTGATCAGATCTATACTAGTGTCCCCAGCAGTTTAGGGTTCCCAAAAACGCAGTGTTAGTGGGATAAGCCCAGATACCTGCTAGCACCTGCGTTTTGCCCCTCCGTCCAGCCCAGGCCACCCAAGTGCAGTATCGATCGATCACTGTTACTTACAAAACACAACACACATAACTGCAGCATTCGCAGAGACAGGCCTGATCCCTGCGACTCCAGTGCTGTAGGAGGTGATTTCACCACCACAGTTAAAAAAAAAAAAAAAGCATATATGCCGAAGCATTGGGGCAGCAGGAGCGGAGGAGCGATTTTGCTCCTAATGCCGCGTACATACGGTCGAAATTCCGACGGAGGCTTGCCCGTGGAAAAGTCAGACCGTGTGTACGCGGCATAACTTTTGCAGGAAGATGCCCCCATGCTTCGGCATATATAAATGGTGCATCATTAGAAGTGGGTGGATAAAGGGCGGTATTCTAATGGTGGGCATACCCACCGATCAATCTTTTTTTTTCGTTCAGCCAACAGGCTGCATGAAAAAAAAGATTACAATACATGTCCAACAAGGACCAGCAACGTACTGGTATGTTGCTGGACTTTGAATGTTTATACCAGAATGATGCCTGCGGGTTTAGGTATCATCTTGGTATCATTATTTTCAGCCAGCGGCCGGCTTTCATGTAAAAGCAATCCTAGTGGCTAATTAGCCTCTGGACTGCTTTTACAAGCAGTGGGAGGGAATGTCCCCCCCCCCCGGATATAAAAAGCGCCATTGGGAAATTGGGAAAGCATTTTATCACACCGATCTTGGTGTGGTCAGATACTTTGAGGGCAGAGGAAAGATCTAGGGTCCAATAGACCCCAGTTTTTTCAAAAAAAAGAGTACCTGTCACTACCTATTGCTATCATAGGGGATATTTACATTCCCTGAGATAACAATAAAAATGATAAAAAAAAAAAATATGAAAGCAACAGTTTAAAAAAAAAAAAAAAAGCAAAATTAATAATAAAAAAAAAAAAAAAAAAGCACCCCTGTCCTGCCCTGCTCTTGCCCAATGGCGAACGCAAGCGTCGGTCTGGCATCATATGTAAACAGCAATTGCACCATGCATGTGAGGTATCACCGCGAAGGTCAGATCGAGGGCAGTAATTTTAGCAGTAGACCTCCTCTGTAAATCTAACGGGGTAACCTGTAAAGGCTTTTAAAGGCTTTTAAAAATGTATGTAGTTTGTCGCCAATGCGCGTTTGTGCGAAATTTTAAAGCATGTCGTGTTTGGTATCTATGTACTCGGCCTAAGATCATCTTTTTTATTTCATCAAACATTTGGGCAATATAGTGTGTTTTAGTGCATTAAAATTAAAAAAAGTGTATTTTTTCCCCAAAAAATGCGTTTGAAAAATCGCTGCGCAAATACTGTGTAGAAAAAAAAATGCAACATCCTCCATTTTAATCTGTAGGGCCTTTGCTTTAAAAATATATATAATGTTTGGGGGTTCAACATAATTTTCTTGGAAAAAAAAAATTTCATATAAACAAAAAGTGTCAAAAAGGGCTTTGTCTTCAAGTGGTTAGAAGAGTGGATGTAAGCTTCCTAATGTTGTGTATAAAATGCCAGAACAGTTCAAAACCCCCCCAAATGACCCCATTTTGGAAAGTAGACACCCCAAGCTATATACTGAGGCATGTCGAGTCCATGGAATATTTTATATGTTGACACAAGTTGCGGAAAAAATACAATTGTTTTGTTTTTTTGCACAAAGTTGTCACTAAATGATATATTGCTCAAACATGCCATGGGCATATGTGGAATTACACCCCAAAATACATTCTGTTGCTTCTCCTGAGTACGGGGATATCACATGTGTGAGACTTTTTGGGAGCCTAGCCGCGTACGGGACCCCAAAACCAAGCACCGCCTTCAGGCTTTCTAAGGGTGTAAATTTTTGATTTCACTTCTCACTGCCTATCACAGTTTCGGAGGCCATGGAATGCCCAGATGGCACAAACACCCCCCCCCCCAAATGACCCCATTTTGGAAAGTAGACACCCCAAGCTATTTGCTGAGAGGTATGGTGAGTATTTTGCAGATCTCGCTTTTTGTCACAAAGTTTTGAAAATTGAAAAAAAAATATTTTCTGTCTTCATTTTCAAAAACAAATGAGAGCTGTAAAATACTCACCATGCCTCTCAGCAAATAGCTTGGGGTGTCTACTTTCCAAAATGGGGTCATTTGGGGGGGTTTTGTGCTATTTTGGCATTTTATGGCCTTCGAAACTGTGATGGGTAGTGAGGAGTGAAATCAAAAATTTGTGCCTAGAAATCCTGAAGGCAGTGCTTGGTTTTCGGGGTCCCGTACGCGGCTAGGCTCCTAAAAAGTCCCACACATGTGGTATCCCCGTACTCAGGAGAAGCAGCAAAATGTATTTTGGGGTGTAATTCCACATATAACCATGGCATGTGTGAGCAATATATCATTTAGTGACAACTTTTTGTAATTTTTTATTTTTTTTGTCATTATTCAATCACTTGGGACAAAAAAAAAATATTCAATGGGCTCAACAGGCCTCTCAGCAATTTCCTTGGGATGTCTACTTTCCAAAATGGGGTCATTTGGGGGGGTTTTGTACTGCCCTGCCATTTTAGCACCTCAAGAAATGAGATAGGCAGTCATAAACTAAAAGCGGTGTAAATTCCAGAAAATGTACCCTAGTTTGTAGACGCTATAACTTTTGCGCAAACCAATAAATATACGCTTATTGACATTTTTTTACTAAAGACATGTGGCTGAATACATTTGGCCTAAATGTATGACTAAAATTGAGTTTATTCGATTTTTCTTATAACAAAATTAGAAAAAAGGGATTTTTATAACAGCTTACCTGTAAAATCCTTTTCTTGGAGTACATCACGGGACACAGAGCGACTTAGTCATTACTAATGGGTTATATAGTTTACCTTCAGGTGTTGGCACTGGCCAATTCCAAACCGGAAGTACCCTCCCCTATATAAGCCCCTCCCACCCGGGAGCACCTCAGTTTTGTAGCCAAGCAATAAGTGTCCCAAAAAGAGGGGTGGGAGCTCTGTGTCCCGTGATGTACTCCAAGAAAAGGATTTTACAGGTAAGCTGTTATAAAAATCCCTTTTTCTTTTTCGTACATCACGGGACACAGAGCGACTTAGTCATTACTAATGGGACGTCCCAAAGCAATGCCAAATGAGGGGGGGGGTACATAAGCTGGGCGCCATCAGGCATGAGGATCTTTTGCGGCCTGCAACACACTGCGCCCAAAGGCGACATCCTCCTGACTTCTAACGTCTACCTGATAGAATCTAGTAAACGTGTGTACCGAAGACCATGTTGCGGCCTTACATACTTGAGCCAGGGAGGCCTGGTGATGCACTGCCCATGAAGTTCCAACCGCTCTTGTGGAGTGCGCCCTAACTTTGAACGGAGGCGGTCTCTTTCTCAAGCCATAGGCTTGTATTATGACCTGTCGAATCCACTTGGCTAAAGTAGATTTTGATGCTGCCTGACCCCTTCTGGGGCCTTCCGGCAGAACAAACAAAGAATCCGTTCTGCGAATCTGAGCAGTGGCTTTTAGATAAGCTTTAACTGCTCTTACCACATCCAAAGAATGTAATAACTTTTCCTCTACTGAGATAGGTTTGGGGAAAAAAGAAGGAAGAACCACATCTTGGTTCAAATGAAACCTCGATACCACCTTAGGAAGAAAGGCTGGATGAGGACGTAATACTACTCTGTCCTTATGGACAACCAGATATGGCTCCTTACAGGACATAGCTGCTAATTCCGACACTCTTTTAGCCGAACAAATGGCTACTAAGAAAACCAATTTCCTGGTGAGAAGAACCAAGGAAATGTGTTGTAATGGTTCAAACGGTTGTTTCTGTAGAACCGACAGAACCAGGTTTAAGTCCCAAGGACATATGGGAATACTAACCGGAGGGCTAATACGCATCACTCCTTGTATAAAGGCTTTGACTAGTGAATGCGAAGCCAAGGGCCTTTGAAAAAATATTGACAAGGCCGAAATCTGACCCTTGATAGTACTCAAGGCCAGCTTCCTATCTACAGCCCACTGTAGGAAGTCCAGAATCCTCCCTATCATGTACTTACGTGGATGCCATTTCTTGGTCTCACACCACGTAATGTACGCTTTCCAGATCCTATAATAGATCTGCCTGGATACCGGTTTCCTGGCATTGATCATGGTAGATACCACAGAATTAGAGAGCCCTCTCTTTTCCAGAATGTGGGCTTCAATAGCCAGGCCGTCAAACCTAGGGCTGGTAAGGAAGGGTGGTATATCGGTCCTTGCGACAGCAGGTCCGGACGAAGTGGGAGGGTCCAAGGACTCCTCACTGACATTTTTACCATCTCCGCGTACCATGCCCTTCGGGGCCACGCTGGAGCCACCAGAATCACTGGTTTCTTTTCTACCCTGATTCTGCGGAGTAATCGCGGTAACAATTGTGGCGGTGGGAATGCATATATCAGCTTGAACCGATCCCAAGGGAACACTAGGGCATCCGAGCCGCAAGCTAGGGGATCCCTTGTGCGAGACACAAACCTGTCCACCTTTGCGTTGAATCTGGATGCTAGCAGATCTACATCCGGTGTTCCCCACCGCTGGCATATTGCCTGGAAAACCTCGGGGTGAAGAGACCATTCCCCCGGGCATAATTGTTGGCGACTTAGAAAGTCCGCTCTCCAATTTTCCACTCCTGGGATGAAAACCGCGGATATGGCTGGGACATATCTTTCTGCCCACTCCAGGATGCAATTTGCTTCCTTCTGGGCTGCACGACTTTTGGTGCCACCCTGATGATTGATATATGCCACTGCCGTGGCATTGTCTGATTGAATTCTGACAGGGGACCCCTGGAGTTTGGATGTCCATGCTACTAGGGCATACCGGGCTGCTCGTATCTCTAAGAGATTGATGGGCAGGGCCTTTTCTGCTTCTGACCACCTGCCCTGGAGAGACCATTGCTCCAGCACTGCCCCCCAGCCGATGAGGCTGGCATCTGTAGTGACCACCTTCCAAGAAACCGGACTGAAGGGTTTCCCTCTTTCCAGATTCTGGGGCACCAACCACCAATGGAGGCTCTTGCGAACGGAAGGGGACAGGGACATTGGTAAGTCTAAAGCCTGAACTTTTTTGTTCCAGGCTGACAGTATGGCCCCTTGCAAATTCCTTGAATGGAATTGACCGTAGGGTACCGCTTCGAATGAAGCCACCATCTTTCCCAGCAGCCTCATGCAGAGACGTATGGATGGTTTTCTTTTTGTACCCACTAAGTGGGTCAAATTTCTTAAAGACGACACCTTCTCTGGAGGTAAGAAAATCTTTCTCTGATTTGAATCCAGCCTTAGCCCTAAGTATTCCAGACTTTTGACTGGTCTTAGAGCTGACTTGTCCCGGTTGATAATCCAACCGTGATATTCCAGATACTCGATTGTCTTGTGGATAGCTACTTCCAGCTTTTCCACTGAGTGGTCTATTAGTAGCAGGTCGTCTAGATATGCCATTATCGTTACACCCTGTGTTCTTAGATTGGCCAATAATGGGGCCAGAATTTTTGTGAACACTCGTGGTGCTGTGGCCAGACCGAAAGGTAAGGCTCTGAACTGAAAATGGCGCCCTTCTACTGCAAAGCGTAGAAATTTCTGATGGGCCGGAAAGATGGGAATATGCAGATAAGCATCCCTTATGTCGATCGAGGCTAGCCATTCCTGCCCTTGTAGGGCGGTGGCCACTGATCGGATCGACTCCATCCGAAAGGTCCTGATATTTAGGAACTTGTTTAGCCCTTTTAGATTTAATATGGGCCTCACGTCCCCATTTGGTTTGGGGACTGTGAAAAGGTTCGAGTAAAACCCGAATCCGCTTTCTTCCAGGGGAACCTTCATGATTACCCCTTGGAGCAATAGTTGTTCTAGTGCCAGAAGGAGGGATCCTCTCTTTTGGGGATCTCTTGGCACGTTTGACCTCATAAATTGGGCAGGAGGAGTGCCTTTTAACTCCAGCTTGTATCCCAGACTTACTGCGGAGAGCACCCATCTGTCTCTGATGGTGTCCCGCCAGGTCTCTGTGAACAACTGAAGTCTTCCCCCCACCCGATTGAGCGGGGGCAATACTTCATGCCTTAGGGGGAGGTTTTGTACCTCTCTTGATCCAGGGCTTCTTGTTACCCTGTGATTGTCCCTGATTTCTGCCCCCTGAATTTGACCGCGGAGGCCGTCGGAACTGCTTCACAGCCGATGTGCCCGGGACTGGAGAGGTAGGCCTCTTAAAAGAAGGACTTCTACCCTTGTTCTTAACCGGTAAGAGTGAACTTTTACCGGCAGAAATTTTCTGGATATATTTGTCCAGATCTTCTCCAAAAAAGCGTTCTCCATGAAATGGGAAGCTAACCAGCAGTTTTTTACAGGGAGCTTCAGCAGACCAGTTTTTGAGCCACAGAAGCCTACGCATATGTACTATAGACAGCGTAAAGCGGGAGGCCTGTTGGATTGTATCCTTTATGGCGTCCACCGCAAAACACAAGGCTCTAGGCAGGTCAGCTAGGGCAAGAGCCTGCTGATCTGGTAAGTCCCTTAAGACTTGTTTCAACTGATCTTTCACTGCTTGGCAGACTCCAATCGCTGCTACCGCAGGTTGTGTCACCATACTTGCTGTAGAGAAAGCAGATTTTAGTAAAGACTCCAATTTTTTATCTATTGGGTCTTTGAACATTGGAACATTATCTACTGGACATGTCAGTGATTTGTTAACAGAAGAGATGGCTGCGTCCACTATAGGGACCCTCCATTTTCTTATGAACTTATCCTCCATGGGATAGATCACCGGAAATCTCTTGGGGGGAGCAAATATTTTATCAGGATGCTCCCAATCCTGGTAAATAAGCCCTTCTAATAAAGGGTGGATTGGGAAGGAACAGACCGCCTGGGGAGCTTTTAGCGAACCCAGCGAGGAAACCGTAGTGGATGGTGGTTCCGCCAGAGGCATTTTAAATGCTGATCGGACCATGTTAGTCAAAGACTGAACCCATAATCTTTCAGCCTGAGAAGCTGAGAAAGGTTCTTCCACTGTTGATTCCTCTATAAGTGAATCAACCTCATCCTGATCCCCTTCAGGTAGGTCGATCCCTGTGTGGGGCTGTTCCTCCACTAACAGGCACTCTGAAGGAGGAGACGGAGATCGGACGCGCTTTTCCTGTGACAGGGAAGCAGCGATCAATGCTGTTAATCTCTCTTCCAATCCTCCCAGAGTTGAGGATAAAACCTCCTCTGTTATATATACAGGAGCAGGTGGACTGGGGACAGCCGCAGCACCAGGCATTCCTGCGGGGTTTCTACGGCTACTGACCTCTGCATTCTCAGGGGAGATTGGTGCAGTGCAAGCATGCCCAATATCCTCAGAGCCCGATGGAGACCCCTTTGGCTTCCTGGAAGATCTATTTCCGGAGCGTCTGGACGACATATCCTTTAAGCACAAAGCTGAGGTATTCCCGTCGTCATACACCAATTTTTGCTGGTAATAGTCTAACACAGGTGCTGCTATATACCAGCTGGTGTCCACTAAAGTGCCTTTCTATGGGGATGCCTGCATCAACCGCCTCTGTGTGCCACTGTTTGTTGCTAGCTCTGTTTGCATGCAGCTGACACTTGTACTGTGTCTTTTAACCATGCTGGGACGCCCGCACATGCGCAGAAGCGCCGCGGCGCGCATCGAGCGTCATCCACCCGCCCCGCCCCTTTTTTTTCATAGGAGGCGCATGCACGCGCCCGCGCGCGCGCCCGTGCGCCAATGGCGCCCTTTTCGAAAACCAACAGAGGACTAGGAGCCAGGGCCCTTTTTGCCGGAGGGCCTGTGCGGTGGATGAACGCAGCAACAGGGCAGAGGAAGTGGATTCCCTCAGAGAAACTTACCAGCTGCCTGGATCTTTTGAGTTGAGAAAACCAAAGATCCACATTTACAAGAAAAATGGACTACAGCGGCCTCTAGTGGTTTAACACAGGTACCGCGGTCCCTGTTTTTTTTTTTTTTTTTTTCTTGACTACTATTAAAATTTTACATTTTCAGTAGTTATAGGCAAACACAGATATTTAGCGGGAATACCGTTAGGTAACAGACAGAAAGACAAATTAGGCTTGGGGGTCCCCCAATAGAACCAAGTTCCTGAGGGCCCCCACTTACCTGATCCCCGCCGCAGGACTTTGTTTGGTCCACAAAAGTCCAAACTTCACCTATCACGGCAGGCATTGTAATTAAACCTTCAGGGACCGGGTTCCCAAGGATTCCACTCCCCTGGACCTGTATAGCACCCTGCACAGACAGCGTCTTGGTCGTGGGTATGACCAGAGCTCTGGATCCCAGGGTCCAGCCCTCCTAAGAGAAGCATTACAGGCAAAACCTTGCTCTTCTGCTGCAAGGCCCGGGTACCGACCGTTTAGCTATGAAGCTTTTTTGGTGGGATCCGGAACAGCTTACTAAGGCCCAAAAGAACCTGTACGCAAGCCCAGTGAAAACACATGTTACTCTTTGGCCAACACCTTAGACACTGGCAAAAAACTGAGGTGCTCCCGGGTGGGAGGGGCTTATATAGGGGAGGGTACTTCCGGTTTGGAATTGGCCAGTGCCAACACCTGAAGGTAAACTATATAACCCATTAGTAATGACTAAGTCGCTCTGTGTCCCGTGATGTACGAAAAAGAAATATCATTTATTTTTCCAAATTTTCGGTCTTTTTCCGTTTATATCGCAAAAAATAAAAATCGCAGAGGCAATCAAATACCATTAAAAGAAAGCTCTATTTGTGGGAAGAAAAGGACGCAAATTTCGTTTGGGTACAACATTGCATGTCCGCACAATTTACAGTTAAAGCAGCGCAGTGCAAAATTCTGAAATCACCTCTGGTCCTTTAGCTACCAAATGGTCCGAGGCTTAAGTGGTTAATGAGAACCTTACAGAATGACATACAAGGATTCCATCAACCAAAAAGAAGCAGTGGCTGCCAAGTAAACCCTGAGAGCCCTAACCACGTCTAGCATGTGTAGGACAATCACCTTAGTATGAGATGGTTATGGACAGAAGAAAGGAAGCACATTGTTTTAATTAAGGTGGAACAAGAGCACAACCTTAGGCAAGTTGCCTATATCTCAATACAAAAAAAGCTGTTAGTTCACAGACCCTCCTGGCCACAGTGATAGTAACTATTAATGCCACTATCTGGGACATGGTCATTAGAGAGACCTAACAGTTCAAAGGGAGGTCTTTAGTTACATGGTTTTCAGCTTAAAAGATCCAGAAGAGCTAGAGAGAGATGTCGTGCCTCCTTAGGACACTAAGCTAAACTGAGTTGGTGCTGTACATGCTGGGAGAAATAAGTGTTAACAGTTATAAAGTGGTCGTCTTGCCCCAAAAGCTGTGGTAACCAAACTGTTTGCCTGGTTTTACCAATGATAAAATGGGAAGCACAACAAAGCTTGAAGCCTAAAACTGCCCATAGACAGAGGGGAATGATATAAACAATCCGACTCTTACAATTCAGTTTGACACAAATGATTAAGTTGCATAAGTGTTCCTGTTACTCTATGGGCAGAAGGAAAGGTCAATAGTATTTAGACAAGGTTTTCTTACCTACCTGATCACACTTGCCCTTCTTCAAGATCTCTCAGCCAGGAGTGCCTGCAGCTCCTTTATGTTGAAGAGGGGTGGTGACATCACAATCTCCACCTCGTCCAATCAGAGACTGCCTTGTATTTATTGAAAAAAAATTGAAGGTGTTCTGTGAATGGTGGCAGTGCAGAGTGCGCAATTCCTGTGGTCAGTATGCAATAGGGCAGCTATTCAGCACTCGGAAGTTCACACTGAACTTGCGCCAACGGCTTCTGCAGCAGTTCCTCAGGTGTGAGATATGCATACGTACATTGGTCCAAGCTGGACCAATGTAAGTATGCAATTAAGATCAAACCCAGAGTTCAGCTTTAAGCTGTGGGATTCCCTACCTACACAGGTTATATTGGCAAAAACGAATAACCTTTTTTAAGATAAGCTGTATTGCTTTTTTTACTGCAAATGATTGCTATTACTCGGTTTACCAAAGGATAGTATAAGGATATTTTGATCCAGTGACCGCTGTGCTGGTAATGTGACTGTGCTGTGGGATGTTATTTGTTAAAGGCTGAATCATGATAGACATGTCTTCCAAACCTAAGTAACCTGTTAATACAATGGGTACGGAAAGTATTCAGACCCCCTTAAATTTTTCACTCTTTGTTATATTGCAGCCATTTGCTAAAATCATTTAAGTTCATTTTTTTTCCTCATTAATGTACACACAGCACCCCATATTGACAGAAAAACACAAAATTGTTGACATTTTTGCAGATTTATTAAAGAAGGAAAACTGAAATATCACATGTTTTTTTTATTACAAAGATATTGAAAAGAAAAGATTTCACCATGTACACATTCAAAAATAAATAGTTGTGGCAATCAACAGTTCATACCATTGTGACACAATGGAAAATCATACAGGTATAGTTACATAGTATGCAGTGCTTAACATGTTTCGCGTTGATGATTCCAAAAGGAATCCGCTTCTTCAGGAGCTGAATATAATGTTATTTTCAATGGATAAAGGCATGAGTTGTCACATAACTATAGATAAGAAAGAACATGGTTATAAAATCAGAAAAAATGTGGATATATATTATCAATTTCACAGATAAAGAAAATTTAAATGAACAAAAACATCATCTGAACCATACACACAGATTGCACCCAGAACTCTCACCATGGGAGCCGGGCCAAATCCTGGATTTCTGTGTCCCTGGTGGGGTCCCTTGTCCCCGTGGACACACCTGGATTTTTGGTCCGCGTCTTGGCCGCAAGGTCCAGCTCCCATGGTGAGAGTTCTGGGTGAAATCTGGGTGTATGGTTCAGATGATGTTTTTGTTCATTTAAATATTATTTATCTGTGAAATTGATTATATACATCCACATTTTTTCTGATTTTATAACCATGTTCTTTCTTATCTATAGTTATGTGACAACTCATGCCTTTATCCATTGAAAACAACATTATATTCAGCTCCTGAAGAAGCGGATTCCTTTTGGAATCATCAACACTAGGGATGAGCCGAACACCCCCCGGGTTCGGTTCGCACCAGAACCCTCGAACGGACCGAAAGTTCGCACGAACATTAGAACCCTATTAAATACAATGGATGCGAACGTTCGAATTCTAAAGTGCTAATTATAACGACTATTATCCATGTTATTGTCCTAAACAGAGTTTGGGAACCCGGGTTCTGCACCAGGGGACATGTATCAATGCAAAAAGAAGTTTTAAAAACGGCCGTTTTTCGGGAGCAGTCATTTTAATGATGCATAAAGTGGAAAAAAAAAGTCAAATATTCCTTTAAATATTGTACCTGGGGGGTGTCTAAAGTATGCCTGTGAAGTGCCACGTGTTTCCCGTGTTTAGAACTGTCCCTGCACAAAATTACATTTCTAAAGGAAAAAAAAGCCATTTAAAACTGCTTGCGGCTTTAATGTAATGTCTGGTCCCGGTAATATGGATGAAAAGCTTTAAGAAAAATGGCATAGCTACCCCATCACCCCCCCCCCCTCCCACCCCAGCCCATTACCAGCCCCTTTGGGTCTTGTTTGGATATTAAGGGGAACCCCGCAAAACAAAATAAAAAAGGCCCTATATACTCTGAACAGCAGTATACAGGCGGTGTAAACAAGACCGGTGTAAACAAGACAGGGACTGTAGGTTTGTTCTTAAGTAGAATCTGTTTGTAATTTTGAACACGTACATTGTTTAAGTGTAGCTCCAGCCAAAAAATCTATTTTTATGCTTTTTGGAAAACATAGGGAAGGGTTATCACCCCTGTAACATTTGTTTTGCTGTCTGTGCCCCTGTTCAGAACATTTCACCTCACTTTGCGTCCCAATGACAACTGTTTTTGAAATGTGGTGTTTTTATTGAAACAAGGATTGGTGATAAAGCATCAGTAGAGAGGAGACACCTTTCTCCCATATTAATTCTTACAGGAGAGAATTTTCCTTCCTAGGGGTAGATTTCCTCTCACTTCCTGTTGTCTTCTTCCGTTTGCAAGTAGGAGTCGTTTGTAAGTTGGATGTTTGAAAGTAGGGACCTGCCGTATATACTCTGCAGAAATTGGCCCCTTAGGTGTTGATGTTGGCACAACACTGTAAGCACTCACAGTTACTCTTGGTGGGTGCTGGAACGCCCTGCTGTGAACTATTATATCAGGAATTGTAATAACATATAATTGTTGAACAGTGGTAATAAAAATTGGGCCTTTGATGGTGGTGCTGGTGCCACAACACTGTAAGGCCTGACAGTTACTCTTGGTGGGCGCAGCAATGGGCCCTGCTGTGAATTATTAGATCAATAATTATAATTGCATGCCCCTGTTGATTTGAACAGGGGCTGAAAAATTGGGCCTTTGGTGGTGTTGACACAACACTGTAAGGCCTGACAGTTACTCTTGGTGGGCGCAGCAATGGGCCCTGCTGTGAATTATTAGATCAATAATTATAATTGCATGCCCCTGTTGAACAGGGGCTGAAAAATTGGGCCTTAGGCACTGGTGGCACAACACTGCAACCCCTCACAGATACTGTACTTGGAGCACAGCAATGAGCCCTGTTGCAAAGTATTGCATCAAAAATTGTAATTACACGCCCCTGTTAAACAGGGGCTGAAAAATTGTGCCTTAGCCACTGGTGGCGGCACCCATAAACCAAAATGATCTTCCAAGCTATCATCATTAATCGGATCATTGAGGAGGAGGAGGAGGATAGCCAGTCAACATAACAACACAGGCACTCAGCATCAGTCTTGAAGGGATGTGACATTTTAAAATCAATTAGTCTGTTAT
This sequence comes from Rana muscosa, assembly GCA_029206835.1. Taxonomy (NCBI): domain Eukaryota; kingdom Metazoa; phylum Chordata; class Amphibia; order Anura; family Ranidae; genus Rana; species Rana muscosa. The sequence continues at coordinate 60,119,543 of CM055123.1, forward strand.
ATCAGCATCAGGTGTGTGGTAGCTGGTGGTGATCCAAGACTGGTTCATCTTGATGAAAGTCAGTCGATCAACCGAGTCGGTGGACAGGCGCACCCTGTGATCCGTGACAAATCCTCCAGCAGCACTGAATGTGCGTTCTGAAAGAACGCTGGATGCAGGACAGGCCAGTAGCTCAATTGCATACTGTGCAAGCTCTGGCCAGTGATCCATCCTCAAGACCCAGTAAGCCAGAGGATTTTCGGTGGGGAAGGTGTCCAAGTCTGACCTTGCCCCTAGGTATTCCTGCACCATGTATATCAGACGCTGGCGATGGTTGCTGGAACCGATCATACTTTGGGGCTGCGGACTAAAGAATTGTCTGAACGCATCGGTCAGACGGCCACCTTCCCCACCGCTCCTTCTTTGACTGCCCGAAGCCTCAGCAACTCGTTGTCCAGGACCAGGAGTTTGTAACCTCCCAGTCTCTGGGAACGCGTTGCACAGACCTTTCTGCAAGGCCTCCCGGAGTTGTCTCATCCTCTGCTCCCTCTGCGACGGTAAGATAAGGTCCGCAACCTTACCCTTGTACCGTGGATCAAGGAGAGTGGCCAGCCAGTAATGGTCCCTCTCCTTGATCCGAAGAATACGAGGATCCTTCCGCAGACTTTGCAGGATCAGGGAGGCCATGCAGCGTAGGTTAGCTGAGGCATTCAGTCCGGAGTCCTCTGGGTCACTAAGGACGACATGATCCGCAGCCACCTCCTCCCAGCCACGTACAAGTCCACTGGTTTCTTGGGACTGTAAATCATCCCTAAAAGACTGCTGCTGATGATGCTGAGTGCCAGCCTCCACCTCCATGCTGACACAATCCTCCTCCTCCTCCTCCTCCTCTTCCTGTGCGATGGGTGGGACAGAAGGAACATTGTCTGGGTAAAGGGGGCCTTGAGAGGCAAGGAAGTCCTCCTCTTCCTGCCTCTGTTCTGCCTCAAGTGCCCTGTCCATAATTTTTTCTTTAACAGAGAAATTTTATTAGACAAATCAGCATTGCAATACAACCAGTAAATCGCACATCCAATAGTACAGAACAAACAAACAGGATAATGCGTCACATCCGGGGGATCACACCCCCCTCATTCGTTACTTAATGCAAATAATCAACAAACAAACATTGGCCCAACCCCTATCGTGCTTAACAACGACTCTAGTTCACCCCACCCCGGCCGTACAATAACCCTAAGTAGCAGTTAAGTCCAGGAGCCAAGAGGGGCGGGGCGGGGGGGGAGGAACTGCCCCCCAACAAACAGCCCAGTCAGCCACACCCAGGGGGGGGGGCTCCAAGTCAGAGCGAGTGGTCTGCCATGAAGACCAAACTCTGTCGAACTTTGCGGGGCACCGTCTACTCTCGTAAGTCAGTTTATAGAGAGGAAGTACTGAATCGACTGAGCGCTGCCAAGCAGCGCATGTGGGGGGGTCCTCAGATTTCCACTTGAGCAGAATTTCCCGCCTAGCATAAAATAGTGAGAAGGTCAAGCAGAGTTTACAATATCTATCCCCTTCCTCGTCCTCCATATGATTTAGTAGTAGGATCTTGGGGTCAGTCGGCACGTTTAAGCCAGTCACTTCAGTCAGTCTGGAAGCCACATCCTCCCAATAGGGCTGGAGTTTCGGACACGACCAGACCATGTGCCAAAATGTACCTGTCTCGTGCCTGCATCTCTGACAATTGGGATCTCGCTGCGGGTAAATACGTGCTAGCCTCTGCGGGGTGTAGTAGGCTCTGTGGAGAAATTTAAATTGTATAAACCTATCCTTTGCTGCAATCATAACGGGGATATAGGATGAGAGGCAGTCCCGCCACTCCTCCTCATCTAGCGACGGAATATCAGCCCTCCATTCATCCCACGGTTTAGTAAGCTTAGCATCATACTGTACCGTGAGGTATAGGTACAGGGACGAGAGGGGTCGGTCCATAAGAGCGGAGGATAAGAGTCGCTCAATAGAGTCTGACTCCAGGGTTATAGGCTCCGGGAATTGGGCCTCAAAGGCATGTCTCAGCTGCCAGTACCTAAATTGGAAAGAGACCGGGAGGAGATACTCCTGCCTGAGTTCCCGGAAAGACATAATTGTACCCGCTTTCACTATATGTTTCAGAGTAACGATCCCCTTTTTTGCCCACAGGGATGAATCTGGGATACTGTTCATGTGAGGCAGCATAGGGTTAGCCCACAAGGGTATATGCGGGGGATACCAGGTTGGGCCGCCGGTACATTAGTCGAGCCTCCTGCCAGACCTTAACTGTGGTCCGCATGAGGGTCGTCATACAGGGGCTGGCCCTGAGGCCGCGAAAAGGTAAATTGCTCAAGGCCGCGTAGGAGCCCAAAATAGCCGCCTCTAGTGTAACCGCCGGGTTCTGTCTAGGCTGGGAGAACCACCATCTCACCGTAACCAGGACAGCCGCCCAGTAATAAAGCAGGAAGTTAGGGAGCGCCAGTCCCCCCCAGACAAGGACAAATACAAGATCCTCCTCGCCACTCGGGGGGGTCTCCCAGCCCAGACAAAAGCGATCAACAAGCTGTCCAACCTCCGGAAGAACGACCTAGGGATGTACGAGGGGGTACTGCGAAAGAAGTACAGGAATTTTGGGAGAAAGACCATCTTCAAAAGGTTGACTCTACCCACCGGCGTCAGAGGGAGGGACCGCCACACCGCGCACTTGGTCACTAGTTGGGCCATGAGTGGTTGTATGTTTTTGCCAACATAATCTCCGATTTTGCCGCTAATCTTGATGCCCAGGTACGTAAATTCATCTACCCATTTCAGGTGCGTTTTGTGTCGTGGGCCGCGGGGTCGAGGGACATAGAGGAAACAAGACCGATTTGTCCCAGTTGATACGAATACCGGAGTAGCCCCCAAATTGGTTAATCAGATCTAAAGCTACATGCAGGGATGATGAGGCATCCGCCAGGTATAGCAGGGCATCATCCGCATATAGAGACAGCTTTTCTTCAATTGGGCCTATTTGTAATCCCCGGACCCTCGGCTCAGCTCTCAACAGGATGGCCAGTGGTTCCATAGCAAGGGCAAATAAACCCGGGGAGAGGGGACACCCCTGTCTCGTGCCGCGGCCCAAGGGGAAGACGTCTGATTGGCAGCCGTTGGTCCGAATTCTAGCAGATGGGGAGCTATATAACATGCGTACCCATTTCAGGAAGCCTGGCCCGAACCCGAAGCTGTCGAGCACCCCCCAGAGGTAGCCCCACTCCACAGAGTCGAAGGCCTTCTCTGCGTCAAGTGAGGCCACCACTCCCGTCGACCCCTCGCCAGCCCCATCAACGTGGGTGAGGAGGCGTCTAATGTTGATATCCGTTCCTCTACCTTGCATAAAGCCTGTTTGATCCGAGTGTACCAGGGCAGTAATGACAGAGTTCAGTCTTGTTGCTAAGATCTTAGCCAGGATCTTCGCATCCACGTTCAGCAATGAGATAGGGCGATACGAGGAACAGAGGGAAGGGTCCTTCCCCGGCTTCGGGATCACCACTATGACCGCCTCACCCATGGAAACAGGGAGCTCTCCCTGCTGCGCGGACACCGTGAATAGGGAATGTAGTCTGGGCACTAGTTCGTCTGCATAGTGTTTGTAGAACTCCACAGGAATTCCATCAGGCCCGGGCGTCTTGCCAGATTGCATAGATTTAAGGGCCCGCTGTATCTCCTTCACCGTGATAGGGGCATCGAGCCGCTCTCGGTAGGTCTCCGTAAGGACCGGAATGTCAATGTCCCCCAAATACTTCACCAGGTCCTCATCACCATAATCCACCCTTGACTCATAGAGTGCACGGTAGAAGTCGGCAAAGCACTGATTAATACCCCCCGGAGAGCTTACCAGCTCCCCCGTGGGGTCCGTAATATGGGAGACACCGACCCCTCCCTCCTGCTCCCTGGAAAGCCAAGCCAGCATCCTACCCGACCTCTCCCCCTGTTCAAAAATCCTATGGGATTGCGCCAGTAGCTTTTTTTGGGTAAGTGAGGTACGGATATTAAGGACTTCCCCCGTCAGGAGCTGCAGGTGAGCATAGTGTTGGGGGTCACGGGTCCTAATAAAGTTCTCTTCTGCACTGGCAGCCTCCCTTTCCGCCTTCACTAAGTCTGCGCTGCGCTCCCTACGAACTCTGGCAATTATGGTCTGGTAGTGTCCTCTTGTGGAGGCTTTAAAGGCATCCCATAGAGTTCCGGCCCCCGCCGTGCCCTCATTGTCCGCCCAATAACCGGTCAGTTCAGTGTGGAACCATTCGTCCACGGAGGTGTCCGAGATCCAAAACCTGGACAGTCTCCACAGGCGAACAGGATGGCCCCTAGAGGAATCCAGCGCCAGAAGCAATGGTGCGTGATCTGAGATCCCCCTAGGCAAGATCTTCACATCCGTAACCCTTTGCAGGACCGGTCTGCCCGCATATACCAGATCTATGCGGGAGAACGTCCTGTGGGAGGCCGAGTAGCAGGTGTAAGCCAAGTCCCGAGGGTGCTTCCACCTCCACACGTCCATCAGCCCAGTCAGCCAACCCAGAGTAGTGTCGACCTCCAGGCGACAGGCGATCCATATTCGGATCGGGAACCAAGTTAAAATCCCCCAAAAACACAGTATTATCAGAGGTGAGCTCGGCCACCCTACTCGTTATGTGGTTCAGCAGCAACAGGGAGGCCGGCGGGGGAAGGTATAGACCCACTATGGTCCAGGTCAGGGAGTGAATCACGGCATGAATTATGACGTATCTACCGTCAGGATCGAGAATCAGGTCCAGGAGCCGAAACGGGAGGGATTTTAGCACTAATATACTGACCCCCCTAGAGAAGCTAGAGTAGGTAGAGTGATAGTGGTGGCCCACCCATGGCTTTTTAAGTGAGAGAAGTCTACTCCCCATGAGGTGGGTTTCCTGTAAGACACAAATATGCGGGTTGTAAGACTTAAGAAATTGGAACACCAGGGAGCGTTTGGTCGGGGAATTCAACCCCCTGGTGTTCCACGACAGGATATTAACTGCTGTCATGGCCCGTCAGATTGGTGGGGGGAATAGGATGATACCGCATGACTCCCGGACCTGACCCCCCAGACCCAGGATGTACACATCTGGAAACAGAGCAATGCCGAAGTACCAACTTTTTGAATGTAAAGCAAAAACATAATGGAAACAAAAACAACAAAAAGAAAAAAACAACTCAGAACAAGAAAAAATAGCCCCAGTAGGGCAACATTCCCCGCCCCCCACCCCACCCACCCCCTTGAAACTGAGGATGGTATCCATCCCAAATGATAACAGCTCGCCGGCTGCAAAGGGGTTCCGTGCAAGAGGCGAACTCTGCCCCCCGGATAACTTCTGGGGGGGCCGAGCAACTGTCTGAGCGACTCTCTAAGTGTGAGACCTCCGCTGATTATGCAACAAGCTGTAAGGGACAGGGGTTCAAGAGGATTGAGGCGGACAGGAGCGCGTCCCAGCAGTAAAGTCGATCCTGTGACATGGGAGTATACTTGGTATGGTCCCCAGTGTCACACAGGGGGGTAAAAAGACCCAAAAAGGGAAAAGAAGGCAGTGTTCTCCTGACCATGTCAGGGGCGCTAACTTGGGTTCCCACATCGGCGGGGGCCAGCCGCCACCATCAGAGCTGCACACACCAAGGGGATTAGCCGGGCACAACAAGTGCAACAACAGGTGTGAGAGCTCCGTCCCGGGGGTCAGTTCGCGGGCCACACCGATATTGGCAAATGCAAAACAAGGGTGTTGTCAAATAGTACATACCGTGCGGCTGATCAGCGGTCCCGCGGCAGTGACTCCAACCAGACAGACACCTCCCTGGGATTAGTGAAGAAGCGGGTCGACTCTCCGTCCTGTACTCTGACGGGCCGGGAAAAGGATGCTGTAACGGATGTTGCCCGCCCTCTGGGTCGCCTTGAGCTGATCGAATGACTTCCTGAGCTTCTGTGTTTCCACCGAGTAGTCGGGGAAGATCATCAGCTTGACGTTCTGGAATCGCAGGTCGCCCACTAGCCTGGAGGCACGGAGAACCTCGTCCCGATCCCGGAAGTTGAGCAGGCGGAGAATGAAGGTTCGCGGCGGGGTTCCGGGAGGTCCCGGCTTAGGAGGGATGCGGTGCGCCCTTTCCACCACATATTGGGGTTACATGCAAGCCTCGGGGAGGAGGGTACGCAACATACCCTCTATGAAGCCTATAGGGTCACTCCCCTCTATCCCCTCGGGTAGTCCGACAATGCGGAGGTTGTTGCGCCGGTTTCGGTTTTCGGCATCTTCGGCTCTGTATTCAAGGGCTTTAACTTTGGTTTGGAGAGTGCGGAGTGCCGCGCCCTGTTCTGCGACCACATCTTCAGCGTTGCTAACTCTCTGCTCAGTCTCCGCCACCCTGGTTCGAAGCTTGTCCATGTCCTGGCGGATAAGGCCCACATCCATCTGGACGGCCTCTATTTTTGTGGTCAAGGTGGACTGGCACGTGGCGATGGCCGCCATGACTTCCGCCAGCCAGGGCGGTCGGGCTTCAGCCGAGTCCATGGGGCCTACCTGTGAGGCCTTGTGGGAGCTCCGGGTGGCACGGCTCCGCACCTGGAGATCAACGGGCGTCGGAGGGGGGTCCGGCAGCGTTGGAAAAGCTAATTTTTTGCTCCCTTTGTTGGACCGTGCACCCGAGCTCCGGCGCCGCATTCAGGGCGCGCACCGTGCCCCCCCGTGTTTCCCCCGGAGATTCACAAGAGGAGAAGGGGGGGAGGGAGGGTTCCAGTCCAGCCAGGGACCGACAGGAGAGGCCCCGGCTTTGGCCTAGCAGGTTGAGCGGGCCTGGATGTAGGATTGCCGGATGGATGGATACGTTGCTCAGTGATCGGTGTGTCCTCCTCCGTCCAGCCGCCCACCGCCCTCACCGGCTCACCTGTCTCATGTGCAGGGGGCCGCAGCGAAGCTCCGACGGTCCTCAGGAAAGACCGCGGCCTAGCAGTGCGAGTGGGCCCGGATGGATTGATCAGCAGCTGGTGTGTCTCCACTACCTCCGTCGCCCACAGCCCGCAGCAGTGCACCTCACCCAAGTGCAGGGGGGCGCCGCGTAGCTCCGCCCCGATCTGGACCTCCGATCGCCGTCAGGAAAGACTGCGGCCTAGTAACACGCGGGGCCTCCGGATCTCACCAGTGGAGGGGTTAGCAGCTGCCAGGGGGATTGCCTCGCTCCCCGCTCTATTGCGCCCCACTCCCCCGGTCAGCTGGGGTGAATGAACCGCCGTCAGGTAGCCTAGGATCCAGGAAAGATGCAGGAAGCAGCGGAGCTCTCAGAACAAGCAGCCGCTCACAGCGCCATCTTGGCCACGCCCCTGCCCTGTCCATTATTCCACGCAGCGTGTGCTCCAACAGGTGGACAAGAGGTACAGTGTCACTGATGCATGCACTGTCACTGCTCACCATCCTTGTGGCCTCCTCAAATGGTGCCAGGACAGTGCATGCATCCCTGATCATGCCCCACTGGCGTGGTGAAAAAACCCGAGCTCCCCTTACCCTGTCCTGGTGCGGTAGTCGCACAGGTACTCATTGATGGCCCTCTGCTGCGTGTGCAGCCGCTGCAGCATGGCCAACGTTGAGTTCCACCTGGTGGGCATGTCACATATAAGGCGGTTCTTGGGCAGGTTCAACTCCTTTTGCAGCTCAGCCAGGCGAGCACTGGCATTATAAGATCTGCGGAAATGCACACAGACTTTCCTGGCCTGCCTCAGGACATCCTGTAAGCCCGGGTACCTGCCCAAGAACCGCTGCACCACCAGGTTAAGGACGTGAGCCACACAGGGCACATGGGTCAGTTGTCCCTGTCAGAGGGCGGAGAGGAGGTTGGTGCCATTGTCGCAAACCACCATTCCTGGCTTAAGCTGGCGTGGCGTCAACCACCTCTCGGCCTGCCCCTGCAGAGCAGACAGGACCTCTGCCCCAGTGTGGCTCCTGTCCCCCAAACACAGCAGCGCAAGCACGGCATGGCATCTTTTTGCCTGCGTACTTGCGTAGCCCCTTGACCGCCTACGGAGCACCGCTGGTTCCAAGGACAAAGCACAGGAAGAGGCCATGGAGGAAGAAGAAGAGGAGGGGGTGGAGGAGAGAGGTGTGTCACAACCAGTAGTAGCATTTTGGAGGCGTGGAGGTGGAACAACCTCCAACACTACTGCACCTTGTCCTGCATCCTTCCCAGCTGCCAAAAGAGTGACCCAATGGGCCGTGAAAGAAAGGTAACGTCCCTGTCCATGCCTGCTGGACCATGAGTCAGCGATAATATGCACCTTACCGCTGACCGCCCTGTCCAGCGAGGCCAAGACATTGCATTCCACATGCCTGTAGAGAGCCGGAATCGCCTTCCGTGAGAAAAAGTGGCGTTTGGGAACCTGCCACTGAGGAACCGCACATTGCACAAACTCACGGAAGGGAGCCGAGTCTACCAACTGAAAAGGCAGCAGTTGAAGCGCTAGCAATTTAGCCAAGCTAGCATTCAACCGCTGGGCATGTGGATGGCTGGGAGTGAACTTCTTTCGACGGTCCAGCAGCTGGGGCAGGGAAATTTGCCTGCTAGAATCGGACGTCGGTGTACTGCTAGCAGAGTGGCCGCAAGTACTTGGCTGTGACACACCTAATTCTACACCTTCATTCCTCTCAGTGCAGGTTTCAGAGAGGACTGAAGGTATACTGGGGTTGGAGATCCCAGCTGATGCGGTGCAAGGAGAGGTCCGCTTTGTTCTTTGGTGTGGGTCTTTAAGGTAGGCTTGCCAACGAGCTGCATGGCAGGTCAACATATGTCTGATCAAGCATGTGGTGCCCAAGCGGCTGATGTTTTGGCCACGCGATATACGCTTGAGACATATGTTGCAAACAGCAGCTGTGCGATCTGATGTACTCGCCTCAAAAAAGGCCCACACCAAAGAACTTTTTGAATGACGGGCAGAGGCAGCGCCCTGCACAGGCGGAGCTCTGCGGTGTGATTCCGTCGGTGTGCTGCCCATACGCTGGCCACCCAAGGGCATCCTGCCTCGTTAGAGATGTGCCTCCTCCTCATCCTACTCCTCCTCCTCCTCCTCTCTCCTATCAGGCACCCACGTGGAGTCAGTGACCTCATCATCCCCTCCCTCCTCATCACTGGAGCCAATCTGGCAGTATGCTGCAGCTGCTGGAGCATGACTGCCAGATTGGTGTCCTTCTTGAGCATCCCCTCTCTCTGCTCTCACGCTACTGCCTTCCTCTATCTGGGTATCATCATCAGATCCTTCGAAACGCTGGGCATCCTCCTGGAGCATGTACCCAACACTGTGCTCAAACAGTTCGGGGGACTCCTCAGGAGGAGGACATGGTGGGTCTAGGGAAGGATTGACTAATGAAGATAATGATACCAGAGAAGAGGACGCTTTGGCAGCTGCTTTGCCAGTACCCTGAGCCTGGGTGAGAGAGGATGAGGAGGATGAGGTGGGCTTGGTCATCCACTCTACCAAGTCTTCGGCATGATGTGGCTCAACATGTCCAGCTGCCGAAAAGAAGGACAAGCGTGTCCCATGGCCATGTGCTGATGACAATGCACCGCGTCCACAACCAGCACTGTTGCCCCCAGACACAGAGCCTGCTTGCCCTCTTTTTTTGCCTCCTGACTGTCTGCCTCTCCTTGTTTGCCTTCCAGACATTTTAATGGATGGCCTGCAGGGAGATGGGAAAAACAGCAATAAGGGCTACCTTCAGGTGTATACTGTGCAGGAGGCTTAGCAACAATGACACTGACACTGTCCCTTGCCTATCCTTCTCTGTCCCTAAACACAAGGATTTGCAATATGCTTCAGCAAGATTGGTTTAGCACAGAATAGCACACTGACAGTTTCCCTCACTGTCCTTCTCTGTCCCTACAAACAAGGTTTAGCACAGAATAGCACACTGATAGTTTCCCTCACTGTCCTTCTCTGTCCCTACAAACAAGGTTTAGCACAGAATAGCACACTGACACTCTCCCTACCTATCCTTCTCTGTCCCTAAACACAAGGAATCCAGGATTAGTAAAGGAAAAAAATGACACTGTCCCTGCCTATGCTTCTCTTTCCCTGCTCCGGAACACACTACACAAGGCCGCCGCGCTGGCGGCCTTTTATAGTGTGGGGCGTGTACTAAACCCCCTCAGCAATAATTGGCCACAGGCATCCTGCCTGTGGCCAATCATTGCTCTTCCTCGCTGCCGGCGCTGTGATTGCGGGCATGCTTGGCCAATCACAGCGCCTGGATGACACTGCGATGGCGTAGTGCATTGTGGGCCGTTCGCGTCACTCGAATTTGGCGCGAACGGCCCAAATCGTTCGATCTTCGTCGAACAGCCGATGTTCGAGTCGAACGTATGTTCGACTCGAACACGAAGCTCATCCCTAATCAACACGAAACATGTTGAGCACTGCATACTATGTAACTATACATGTATGATTTTCCATTGTGTCACAATGGTATGAACTGTTGATTGTCACAACTATTTATTTTTGAATGTGTACATGGTGAAATATTTTCTTTTCAATATCTTTGTAATAAAAAAACTTTTATATCTATATCCTAAACTGTCTATCAGTTTTTCATATGGTGCCGATATAGTCCATTGAAGCCTCTATTTTTCCCTATACAAAAAATTGATGGGACGAAGGCACCGATCTCTATACTCTCAAAAACCTACAGCACTTTTATCACATGAAATATCACATGGTCCTAAGTATTCAGACCCTTTTCTCAGTATTTAGTAGAAGCTCCCTTTTGATCTAATACAGCCATGAGTCTTTTTGGGAAAGATGCAACAAGTTTTTTACACCTGGATTTGGGGATCCTCTGCCATTCCTCCTTGCAGATCCTCTCCAGTTCTGGCAGGTTGGATGGTAAACGTTGGTGGACAGCCATTTTTAGGTCTCTCCAGAGATGCTCAATTGGGTTTAAGTCAGGGCTCTGGCTGGGCCATTCAAGAACAGTCACGGAGTTGTTGTGAAGCCACTCATTCGTTATTTTAGCTGTGTGCTTAGGGTCATTTTCTTGTTGGAAGGTAAACCTTCGGCCCAGTCTGAGGTCCTGAGCACTATGGAGAAGGTTTTCGTCCAGGATATCCCTGTACTTGGCCGCATTTATCTTTCCCTCGATTACAACCAGTCGTCCTGTCCCTGCAGCTGAAAAACACCCCCACAGCATGATGCTGCCACCACCATGCTTCACTGTTGGGACTGTATTGGACAGGTGATGAGCAGTGCCTGGTTTTCTCCACACACACTGCTTAGAATTAAGGCCAAAAAGTTCTATCTTGGTCTCATCAGACCAGAGAATCTTATTTCTCACCATCTTGGAGTCCTTCAGGTGTTTTTTTAGCAAACTCCATGCGGGCTTTCATGTGTCTTGCACTGAGGAGAGGCTTCCGTCGGGCCACTCTGCCATAAAGCCCCGACTGGTGGAGGACTGCAGTAATGGTTGACTTTCTACAACTTTCTCCCATCTCCCGACTGCATTTCTGGAGCTCAGTCACAGTGATCTTTGGGTTCTTCTTTGCCTCTCTCACCAAGGCTCTTCTCCCCCGATAGCTCAGTTTGGTCAGAGTTCTGGTCGTCCCAAACGTCTTCCATTTATGAATTATGGAGGCCACTGTGCTCTTAGAAACCATAAGTGCAGCAGAATTTTTTTTTGTAACCTTGGCCAGATCTGTGCCTTGCCACAATTCTGTCTCTGAGCTCTTTAGGCAGTTCCTTTGACCTCATGATTCTCATTTGCTCTGACATGCACTGTGAGCTTGAAGAAAGAAAGGAAGATCTTCTGGACGCAGCACTCCGGTTAAAAAGCCTTTATTCCAAAAAAAAAGGTTCAGGAAACCAAAAACACTCTGCACAACACAACAAACTGATCTAGTTTGGCTGACGCGTTTCACACTATTTAAAGTGCTTATTCATGAATAAAGGCTTTTTAACCGGAGTGCTGCGTCCAGAAGATCTTCCTTTCTTTCTTCAATTGCACTTGCATTTGCCTGCACCCTTGGTTGCTGGGAGGAGGTAATTCCAGGGACTTCCACACCTGAGCGGCTCCCTTCCTCCATGCACTGTGAGCTGTAAGGTCTTATATAGACAGGTGTGTGGCTTTCCTAATCAAGTCCAATCAGTATAATCAAACACAGCTGGACTCAAATGAAGGCGTAGAACCATCTCAATGATGATCAGAAGAAATGGACAGCACCTGAGTTAAATATGAGTGTCACAGCAAAGGGTCTGAATACTTAGGACCATGTGATATTTCAGTTTTTATTTTTTAATAAATCTGCAAAAATTTCAACAATTCAGTGTTTTTCTGTCAATATGGGGTGCTGTGTGTACATTAATGAGGAAAAAAAATTAACTTAAAAGATTTTAGCAAATGGCTGCAATATAACAAAGAGTGAAAAATTTAAGGAGGTCTGAATACTTTCCGTACCCATTGTATTAACAGGTTACTTAGGTTTGGAAGACATGTCTATCATCATTCAGCCTTTAACAAATAACATCCCACAGCACAGTCACATTAGGTCTGAATACTTTCCGTAACCACTGTATGTAATAATGTTATTATGAATATTGTTGTTGTTATTATTATTATATATTAAGATGGATGTGTTAAAGATAATGTGCAAATCTCAAACCATTTCTGTAGCATCCCTGCAACTACTAAGATCTAGTATGCATACATTTTCTCTTTAATCATTTAGATACTGGTAATAGATCCAGTTGAATCTAATTATAACTATTGTGACAGCAGGAAGGTAAAGTCACCTGGTTGCATCCAGGGGGGTAGATATATTTCTCCCAGATTCAGGCTTTATGCCGACTTATACAACTAGGGAGAGGGCTGGGCGTCGTGCAGGCAGGGAGTTGATGAGATCAGCTGAAGCTTGTCAGCTCGTTTAAGGCCTCTACAAAAACTCCCAGATTCATTAGGTGTTGGCTCATGCCTGGACCCAGACCTGTGTGGACTGTCTAGGGAGAGTGAACCCCTGTGCGGTGAGACAAAGCCTGTGTGGCTATTTATTTGGACATTGACTAAACCAGGGACTTAGGGACTAGGACAGCACCAGGCTGATCCCAGTTGTTAGTTAGGAAACCTGCATGTTTAGTCAGAGGTCAAGCTGACCAGGATTTATTTTGTTTATGTTTCTTTTTGGCTTTGCTGTGTTTTTGTCACTGTACATAGAAAAATAAACCGCACCTTTTGATTTGGAAAACCACAAACTCCGTCTGCTGGCCCTGTTTTTGTGTGGGGAGCCCAACCAGGGGGTCACACACACCCGCTACCGAGTTAACCCCCTCACACTATTCACATATGTTTTTACTGCAGCCCCTTCATTGTGGGCATGAGTACATGTGTTATATGAAGACTTATTAAAATCTCCCGTATGTTATTACCTATGCATCCTCTGTGGCATAGAAACACTAAGGTCATTATAACATACTGACAGATGAATGAGCAATTAAAAGTCTGATCCAAAGCTGTTTTTGTCACTCCAAGCCCTGCATCCATTTCAACTTTGAGAACCTGCACTCAAACTACAGACACAGTTAAACTGTATGTCAGGGTAAAATAAAAATGTATGTATTAGATTTATGTATTACAAACCCGACACTACCTGCCTGGAGTTTGCATGTTTTCCCTGTGCCTACGTGGGTTTCCTCCAGGTTCTCCGGTTTCCTCCCACACTCCAAAGATATGCTGGTAGGTTAATTGGATCCTCTCTAAATTGGCTCTAGTATGTGTACAGTATTTATAAATGTGAGTTAGGGACCTTAGATTGTAAACTCCTTGAGAGCTAGGTACTGATGTGAATGTAAAAATATACAAAGAATTTCTGCGCTACTAAACAAAACACACAAGCAGCTGCACAACCAATGGACAAAGGTGAAAAGCAGAACAAAAAACAAAAAATGCAGCGCTGAACAAAAGTGAAAATAGAAAACACCCAGTGTGATAAAAAATAATGTCCAATTAAGTGTCAAAATTCATGTAAATGGTGAAAAAAGTCTCTAATAAATAAAGCGATTCTTGAACAGATGTGTATGAAATCTGCAATCTTGGAAAAGAAGTGTAGATAACCACCACCAATATATGGAAGGCTTACCGGAACAAGTGAACCCAAACAAACATGCGTTTGAAGGGTCACATCAGGCTTTTAGATGTATGCCTCCTCCTGCGCTGATCCTATGCAGGTAAATCCTCAGGACAATGCTCTCGGCAATGGTAATGGAGGTGAATGGAAAAAAGGCTCAAATGGTGGTAAACCAGAATGCCGATCAGATAAATATATATGGGAGAAAAGAGAAGGGCACATGGCATAATATCGTCTAAAAATCAAACTTTAATGTAGGCAAATACACTTACATCAAGATGGTTTAAACAAACGCTTGTACAACAGTGGCAGCAGTGGAATCTCCCGACGCGTTTCGCAAAAAGGATTGCATCATCTGATGTGAATGTACAATGTAAATGTAAAGCGCTGCGTAAATTGACGGCGCTATATAAGTACCTGAAATAAATACATGAATGTGACCCCATGTTTTATCCATTTAAAGACCCTACAAGTACAAAAAATACCTGTTGATCTGCTTGCACTCCGTTTCTTTTTTTGCCCTGGACTGACAACAGCTTTATTGTAAACTAAATAGCATTAGCCCTGCCCAGTTGTTTCTTGCTAAACTACTGAATGCCTCCCACTGTCCTCATTCCACAGCATAGGGGTCGAAGGCTGGCCATACATTGTTAGTATTTTTTTGTATTTCAGCCAGCAGCCATGGAGGAACTCCCCACTGTAGTGACCCTGTACAGTATTTTGATTTGCTGTCACAATACAATAATCAGCAGCTGCAGTCACTGAACGAGAGAGATTTTCCAGCATTTCCCTTCAAAAGAAGTTGATCAAACGATCAACTTCTGTCTGCTGAACTATCAGAGTTTCGATTTAGTGTATGGCCAGCTTAATTGTTCTGTAGTCCTAGATAAGAACTAGGAGGGCTAATTAGGTTCCTTGAGATAACACAGAACGTGTGAACAGGACACATGACAGCTCTGAATTACTGACATAAAACTGAACTTGTCTAAAATCAATGCAGTTCTGTAATAATTAATACATCATTTACCATGTTTTTTTTAAAAATACAAGCAGTGTGATTACCTGGGTTTAATCTGGGATCAGCCTTTTTCAGTCCCTGTATACTGTAGCAGAGCTGGAGGGTGAAAGGAAGAAGCAGAATAACAAGTCAATCAGCTCATGTTCTGATAAGAAGCATGAATAATGTGGTCATCTGTCTGGAGTATACAGAACAGCCAGAACACCTTCTGGTGACACTGTGGTCCCTGGGCTGAGTTGGGTTAATTCCAGTGTCTGAGAAGCCTATTGTTGCATCTTTTGTGCCTGCTCGCCTCTCTGCCATCCTACCGAATTGCCTGATCTCACTTGGTCCTACTCCTACTTGCATGTTCCCTTGAAATTATTTATGCATAATTAGAGTTATTTTACATAAGCATTGCACTCTGAAGAGCGATCTGCAGTGGATAGCTTTTTAGAGGGCATTTGGCAGGCGGTGAGGATGTGTCGCCACCCCACAGTGTTTGTTTTAACTCCTAAAAGTCCACATCACTGTGCCGCAACCAGATGCATTGCACCTGGTTGCAGCATGGCCCCATCCACCTGAGTGGGGTACTGTGTGGTACTGCTTTGTGAATGCAGCAGCCATGAAGCAAAGCAAAAGACGGCCTTGGCAAATATACCACCCTGCCTTGTCGCCTTTTCAACCTAGGGGGTGAAGTTGTGAGGCAGTAAAATGTGTCTAAACAACCTTATTTTACTGCCCCCTCAACTGTAAGTGTACAATTAGCGCTAGTTGGTTAGCTTGTAACTAAGCATTTGCTTCACTTCCACGCGTGTTACACTGTTTAGTTATTTTCCTATGCATGTGTTATATTTTGAATGTTGCATGCTCACTAAATAAAAAGTGTTGCTTTAACATAAGCAGTGGTATCTTCCTGTATGTAGCTCACATATGTGGATCCACCAGATCACAAGTAACCTCTTACTGGTTTCCTGACACATCAGACTGAGGACATCTAGCAACAGAAAAAGTGCTGCAGGTGAAATCTCTGGATTGAAGGTTAGTACTGGTTTAGGTATCTTATCTTTTTAATGGGCTATTCATTTTTATCACAAATGTAAGAGTGCAGCACTAATTAGCATGTGTATATGAACCACATGTTATACATATGAGCCTGAACAAACTCAGTGATCGATGTAATAATATTTAACCACTTAACGACCGCTCACTGTACATATACGTCGGCACAATGGCACCGACAGGCACAATCACGTACAGTGTACGTGATTGCCTTTGTACAGTTGGGGTGTCCAATCGGACGCCCCTTCTGTACAGTGAGCGGTCGGAATTTGTCTGGGAGCGATCCGAGATGGGGGGGGCGACCGTTCGATTCCGGCCACCCCCCCCGCGATCGCTCCCGGCGAATGAGAATGCCCCCTCTGCCTGTGTAATGTAAACACAGGCAGAGGAAGCAGGAGGAAGTGATGTCATCTCTTGTGCAGCGCTCACATATACCGAGCGCCGTACAAGAGAAGACATCAAGGTTAGTGCACAAACACTACACTAACACCAGCACACATAGGCACATAAATCGCCCCCCCAGATCAGCCCCCAGTCACAGTGTCACTGATTGCAGTGACCATTTATTTACTGATCACTGCAATCAGTGACATTTGTGACTGTGTAAAAGTGTCACTACAGTTTAGTTTTAGGTCCAGTGTAGCCCCCTACCCCCCCCCCCCAATAAAGGTTTAACCCCTTGATCACCCCCCAGATAACCCTTTCACCCCCTAGCACCGCCGTCGCTAAGCGATCATTTTTCTGATCGCTGTCTTAGCGTCGGTGATGCAGATCGGTAGCCAGTAATTTTTTTTAGGTTCGCCGCAGGTTTTTATAGCGTCAGGTACCCCCATAAATTATCTAATAAAGGTTTAACCCCCTTGATCGCCCCCCAGGTAACCCTTTCACCCCCTATCACCACTGTCGCTAAGCGATCATTTTTCTGATCGCTGTCTTAGCGTCGGTGATGCAGATCGGTAGCCAGTATTTTTTTTTTAGGTTCGCCGCAGGTTTTTATAGCGTCAGGTACCCCCATAAATTATCTAATAAAGGTTTAACCCCCTTGATCACCCCCCAGATAACCCTTTCACCCCCTATCACCACTGTCGCTAAGCGATCATTTTTCTGATCGCTGTCTTAGCGTCGGTGATGCAGATCGGTAGCCAGTAATTTTTTATAGGTTCGCCGCAGGTTTTTATAGCGTCGGGTACCCCCATATATTATCTAATAAAGGTTTAACCCCCTTGATCGCCCCCCAGGTAACCCTTTCACCCCCTTTCACCCCCTATCACCACTGTCGCTAAGCGATCATTTTTCTGATCGCTGTATTAGCGTCGGTGATGCAGATCGGTAGCCAGTAATTTTTTTTAGGTTCGCCGCAGGTTTTTATAGCGTCAGGTACCCCCATATATTATCTAATAAAGGTTTTAACCCCCTAATTGCCCCTAGTTAACCCCTTTCACCAGTGATCATCATATAAGTGTTACGGGTGACGCTGGTTAGTTAGTTTGCTTTTTATAGTGTCAGGGCACCCGCCGTATATAACCCAATAAAGGTTTAACCCCCTGATCGCCCGGCGGGTGATATCAATTAGGTTTTAGCGTCAGAGAGGGTCTGCATCACACCCCAGGCAGCGTCAGGTTAGTGCCAGTAACGCTAACACCCACGTGTGAAGCATACACCCTCCTTAGTGGTATAGTATCTGAACAGATCAATATCTGATCTGATCAGATCTATACTAGCGTCCCCAGCAGTTTAGGGTTCCCAAAAACGCAGTGTTAGCGGGATCAGCCCAGATACCTGCTAGCACCTGCGTTTTGCCCCTCCGTCCAGCCCAGGCCACCCAAGTGCAGTATTGATCGATCACTGTCACTTGCAAAACACAACACACATAACTGCAGCGTTCGCAGAGACAGGCCTGATCCCTGCGACTCCAGTGCTGTAGGAGGTGATTTCACCACCACAGTTAAAAAAAAAAAAAGCAAATATGCCGAAGCATTGGGGCAGCAGGGGCGGAGGAGTGATTTTGCTCCTAATGCCGCGTACATACGGTCGAAATTCCGACGGAGGCTTGCCCGTGGAAAAGTCCGACCATGTGTGTGTGGCATAACTTTTTTGCGGGAGGATGCCCCCATGCTTCGGCATATATAAATGGTGCATGTATGCCCATCATTAGAAGTGGGTGGATGAAGGGCGGTATTCTAATGGTGGGCATACCCACCCGATCAATCTCTTTTTTCATTCAGCCAACTGGTTGCATGAAAAAAAAAGATTACAATACATGTCCAACAAGGACCAGCAACGTACTGGTATGTTGCTGGACTTTGAATGGTTATACCAGATTGATGCCTGCGGGTTTAGGTATCATCTTGGTATCATTCTTTTCAGTCAGCGGCCGGCTTTCATGTAAAAGCAATCCTAGTGGCTAATTATCCTCTGGACTGCTTTTACAAGCAGTGGGAGGGAATGTCCCCCCCCCCCGGATATAAAAAGCGCCATTGGGAAATTGGGAAAGCATTTTATCACACCGATCTTGGTGTGGTCAGATGCTTTGAGGGCAGAGGAAAGATCTAGGGTTTAGACCCCAGTTTTTTCAAAAAAAGAGTACCTGTCACTACCTATTGCTATCATAGGGGATATTTACATTCCCTGAGATAACAATAAAAATGATTAAAAAAAAAATATGGAAGGAACAATTTAAAAATAAAATAAAAAAGCAAAATTAATAATAAAAAAAAAAAGCAACCCTGTCCTGCCCTGCTCTTGCCCAAAGGCGAACGCAAGCGTCGGTCTGGCGTCATATGTAAACAGCAATTGCACCATGCATGTGAGGTATCACCGCGAAGGTCAGATCGAGAGCAGTAATTTTAGCAGTAGACCTCCTCTGTAAATCTAACGGGGTAACCTGTAAAGGCTTTTAAAGGCTTTTAAAAATGTATGTAGTTTGTCGCCAATGCGCGTTTGTGCAAAATTTTAAAGCATGTCGTGTTTGGTATCTATGTACTCGGCCTAAGATCATCTTTTTTATTTCGTCAAACATTTGGGCAATATAGTGTGTTTTAGTGCATTCAAATTTTGAAAAATCGCTGCGCAAATACTGTGTAGAAAAAAAATGCAACACCCACCATTTTATTCTGTAGGGCCTTTGCTTTAAAAATATATATAATGTTTGGGGGTTCAACATAATTTTCTTGCAAAAAAATATGATTTCATGTAAACAAAAAGTGTCAAAAAGGGCTTTGTCTTCAAGTGGTTAGAAGAGTGGATGTAAGCTTCCTAATGTTGTGTATAAAATGCCAGAACAGTTCAAAACCCCCCCAAATGACCCCATTTTGGAAAGTAGACACCCCAAGCTATATACTGAGAGGCATGTCGAGTCCATGGAATATTTTATATGTTGACACAAGTTGTGGAAAAAAGACCATTTTTATTTTATTTTATTTTTTGCACAAAGTTGTCACTAAATGATATATTGCTCAAACATGCCATGGGCATATGTGGAATTACACCTCAAAATACATTCTGTTGCTTCTCCTGAGTACGGGGATACCACATGTGTGAGACTTTTTGGGAGCCTAGCCGCGTACGGGACCCCAAAAACCAATCACCGCCTTCAGGCTTTCTAAGGGTGTAAATTTTTGATTTCACTTCTCACTGCCTATCACAGTTTCGGAGGCCATGGAATGCCCAGATGGCACAAACCCCCCCCCCCCAAATGACCCCATTTTTGAAAGTAGACACCCCAAGCTATTTGCTGAGAGATATTGTGAGTATTTTGCAGATCTCGCTTTTTGTCACAAAGTTTTGAAAATTGAAAAAAAAAAAAAAAATTTCTTTCTTCATTTTCAAAAACAAATGAGAGCTGTAAAATACTCACCATGCCTCTCAGCAAACAGCTTGGGGTGTCTACTTTCTAAAATGGGGTCATTTGGGGGGGGGGGGTTTGTGCTATTTTGGCATTTTATGGCCTTCAAAACTGTGATAGGTAGTGAGGAGTGAAATCAAAAATTTGCGCTCTTAGAAATCTTGAAGGCGGTGCTTGGTTTCCGGGGTCCCGTACGTGGCTAGGCTCCTAAAAAGTCCCACACATGTGGTATCCCCGTACTCAGGAGAAGCAGCAGAATGTATTTTGGGGTGCAATTCCACATATAACCATGGCATGTGTGAGCAATATATCATTTAGTGACAACTTTTTGTCATTTTTTTTTTTTGTCATTATTCAATCACTTGGGACAAAAAAAAATATTCAATGGGCTCAACATGCCTCTCAGCAATTTCCTTGGGGTGTCTACTTTCCAAAATGGGGTCATTTGGGGGGGTTTTGTACTGCCCTGCCATTTTAGCACCTCAAGAAATGAGATAGGCAGTCATAAATTTAAAGCTGTGTAAATTCCAGAAAATGTACCCTAGTTTGTAAACGCTATAACTTTTGCGCAAACCAATAAATATACGCTTATTGACATTTTTTTTACTAAAGACATGTGGCTGAATACATTTTGGCCTAAATGTATGACTAAAATTGAGTTTATTCGATTTTTCTTATAACAAAAAGTAGAAAATATCATTTTTTTTTCAAAATTTTCGGTCTTTTTCCGTTTATATCGCAAAAAATAAAAATCGCAGAGGCAATCAAATACCATTAAAAGAAAGCTCTATTTGTGGGAAGAAAAGGACGCAAATTTTGTTTGGGTACAACATTGCATGTCCGCACAATTTACAGTTAAAGCAGCGCAGTGCAAAATTCTGAAATCACCTCTGGTCCTCTAGCTACCAAATGGTCCGGGGCTTAAGTGGTTAAAGTGCATGTAAGTGAATACAACTAATAAATTAAGTGCATATAAACCAATATGACTCATGAGTGAGCATCAATATAAACAGTGTGTACAAATAATGAAGGTGCAACAGTGCTGATGAGGTGAATCAATTGATGCAAAAAATCATCACAAAAATTTACATATGTAATGAAACAAAGTGCATAAGTTCTAATATTCACAATGAAGTGAATAACAGCAGAGAAATTCAAAGAAAATTAATGTCCATCATGGTCTGCTTGAGCCGTTCACACAGTAAACCGGAGTGGTATGAAATGAAGACTAAGGACCAAAGTCTGTCAGAAGAAACAGTGATGGATGTATAGCTGTAACAAGACCACCCAGGATAGTGCGTCCTTCGCCCAAGGGAAGGGGAAGGTACTCTTACCAGAAACTGTGGACCCACATGCCAGCAGCAGAGAGTCAACCAAGCTTAGGAAGGAGCCGGAGCTCTGGAACAGGTCACCGAAAATCTGGAGGCTGTGGACGCACGTGCAAGCGGCAGCGAGTTGACCAAGTTAGAAAGGAAGCTGAAATTCTGGTACGGGTCACCGGAAATCCTGGTAGTGTACACAGAAATCTCGTCCACCGGGTGATTTATAAAAAAGGATCATAAAGTGAAAAAATGCCTCCACATGGTGTATGTCAAAATGGATCGATTTATTTAAAACGACTGTAATTAAAATAATGTGATCACAACAATTTAAACCGCAATGTATGGAGCTGGCTAGCAAACCCGACACATTTCGTCAACCAGGACTTCAACTGGGGTATTGTTATTTTGTTAAAACGAGGAAAAAATTAAGGAAAATTAAATTTTAGGGTTTATATACAGTGTAAGCTTATTTTATGTTAAAGCAGTAACACCAATCCTTAAATGTGGGTTCTGCGTTCTTTTTTTTTCCTTTATGCTAACTGGTGATCCAACCAGCAACACGTTTTCTGTCTGGTTTTATATGGGCAGTTGGTTTTATATGGGCAGCCTCTGTAATGCGCATCTGCCTGCACAGCAGAGGATCTCTCCGCTGATCCCTGCTGAGCATCCCTGCTGAGCAGGCGGATAACATGTCTGTGTCTGCTCTGCTATGCATAGTAGAGCAGACATGGACACAGCCCCGCTCTTCTCTATGGGGCTGTCAGATGGAAAAGGACTGCCTGTCTTCCGATCTGCCGGATGGATGAGGAATGAATCCCCCATCCATCTGTGTTTGGCGTACAGGATCAGATCGGATGCCGGCGGGTGCCAGCGGACACATGTCCGCTGATATCCGCTGCTCCATAGAGAGCAATGGCTGGTCCAATCAGGTCCACCTGAAAAACTGACAGGCGGGCCTGTTTGGACCACCCATGTAAAACCAGCCTAGAGCTGGCCATAGCTGGAATGAAAATGTGACCAGTTCAGCAGGGGTCAGCCATATTTTGATCTTTCTATGGCCATTTGGGTTTTGAGAGGAGTTGACTTAGTGATAAACTTCTTTCAAATGAGAATGTTGGAAAATCTCTGCTCAATCAGCTTTTGCAGCCAATCAAGCTGTAGTGCTAATCAGTGTATTCTGGCAGCAGAGAAGTCCCGTTGTCAAAATACAATAGCACTGTCAGAATTCCCTTTGTTTTTTTTTCTTTCGTTTTTTGACCAGCTGACAGCCTGGTACATAGGGGAGCTGGAATAAAAAAGCTTTAGGGTGTCTGCATTCTGGATTAAGTAGTAAAGCAGATACCTTTTGGACAACAGCAGTCTGGGGAGAGAATATTGTTAGATGAAGTAGCAAATCTTATATGGACAAATTGAAGCTAGAATCCAGCTTACACTTTATAAGCAGTTACAACAACCGTTTTGATCCTTTTTGGGATAAAAGTTTTACATAAAGAAATAAAAACTGACTATTGTAAGCACCCCTGTCAATGTTAAATGGTCTTTGTCAATCATCTAACTTTTACATCTGCAGGACAGCTTGTTCTGTTGAAAAACATCAGACCTACTGGCAGTATCACTAGGTGAAAATAAAATAAAAAAGCCTGCAAAAAAGAAAATGAATGCAGCCACCACTTCTAGGAATTAGTACGCTGCAATATAATACATTTTTGGTTTTGAGTTTAATACCGCTTTAAGTTAGTAATTTTATCTTACGATACTTTTCTCCTAAATATGTTCAATTCACAAACATAAATATCTCTTAGGTGTGGAGTCCTTATTATTTCTCAATAGATGTACATTGAACTGTTGACGCCTCATTGAACTCCCAGTTATTACCAGCCTGAAGCTAGCAGCGATAACCCATGCCATAATATCTGTGATTTGACTTTCACTTTGAAAATCCCTTTAAAAAAATTGATAAAATGTGGAAAATTCATCTGATTCATGCAGTAAAGCCTTTAGTGAGTGGAAAAATCTATTTTCTGTTGCAAAAAGCAAATAACACTTTTTAATGAAAGTGTCATATGTGTTATACTTTAGCGAATTGAGCCGTATGGATGCTTTTTCCAGTATTTAGTAAATATCACTAAAGCTAAGGCCAGTAACTTCCCAAGGCTTGCTAAAAGTCTGCTGATACTTGCTAAATGCCTTGTAAGTGTGATAAATGCTTGATAAAACTATAGCCAACACTTCCATTAAGATCTGTATTCACCAGTTCCAGACTGGAGCTGAAAGGTGTTCGGAGATTTAAAAAGCTGCTCATCACTTTTCAAATAACTGTTTTGAGACAGTTCTTAAGGTAATGACATGATCTAAAAGGGATGTAAATGTAGCTGCACATACCTGTAGATTTGTGGGTAAGCACCCTGGGAGTCTCACAACACAGAATATTCTGTTACGCTAAGCTCAACCGTCCCTGGCACATCTGCCCTACCTCCTACACCTCACTATTGGTTCATGAGTGTGATGGACAATCTCAGTGACCGACCGATTATGAAGTGTAGGAGGTGGGAGAGGACCTTCCGGATTTTAACCTTCTCTGGATAATTTGAGGCAAACAGAGCGTTCAGAATTTTGGGGCTTCAAGGCACACATCAGCCTCCTTTTAACCACTTCAATACTGGGCACCTTTACCCCCTTCCTGCTCAGGCCATTTTTCAGCTTTTAGTGCTGTCACACTTTGAATGACAATTGTGCAGGCATGCAACACATTTTCTTTACACAAATAGAGCTTTCTTTTGGTAGTATTTAATCACTGCTGGGTTTTTTATTTTTTACTAAAATAAAGAAAAAAGCGTTTGTCAGTAAATTATGCAAGTAATTTTTCTCCTTCACTGATGTGCGCTGATGAGGCTGCACTGATGGGCACTGATAGGCTTCACTGATGGGCACTGATGAGGTGGAACTTTTGGGCACTAATTAGGCGGCACTGATGAGGAGGCACTGATGGGCACTAATAGGTGGCGCTGGTGGGCACTGATAGGTGGCACTGATGGGCACTGTAAGACAGCACTGGTGAGCACTGATCGGTAGTACTGATGGGCATGGATAGGCTGCACTGATGGGAGGCACTGATAGGCATTGATGGGCAGCATTAATGAGCAGGCACTTATGGGCACTGAAAAGCAGCACTGACTGGCATCACTAATGGGCACTGACTGGCATCACTAATGGGCACTGACTGGCGTCACTGATGGGCACTGATTGGTGGCACTGATGGGCACTGATTGGTGGCACTGAGGGGCTTTACTTTAATCAGGGCACTTATGATCAATGCCCTGATAACCTGTCCAGGTGTCCCCTGCGAGGAGATGCCGCTGATCGGCTCTCTTGTCCTAGCAACACGGCGTGGCCACGATCGCCACGCTGTGCGCCTCCGCGGGCGCACAAGAGCGGCAGTTCTGGGGTGACATCATGTGACGTCCACCCATAACGAGAGCCGCGCCGCTCCTCCCTCATTTGACGGTGGGCGGGAGGCAAGGGGTTAAAGGCTAAGTTTACATTTGTTTACTTTTTTTCTAAGTTTCAGCTCCTATATGAACCAATATAGCATTAATGTACTTATTTTACAAAAATTAATCAGCTTTCCATTAATTCTACACCGACTTACCTCATTCTTTTCATAGCTGTTTACTTTCAAAATATTTTATTTTCAGAAAATAAATATTACAATTCAGTACATTACGGTATATCTCATTATGAATAAAATCTGGTAGATGACCGCTTAGAATAAATACTACTATTTTGTAGATAAATAAAGACAAATCATTAAAACGATAGATGTGGTTTTAGAAATTTAAATTCTTCATATTAATTATTTAACAAAGAGAAGTTTCTCCTATATAGGCCAAATGATAAACAAAGACCTTTCTGTCCTCCTGGTGCCCCTTATCGGGAACTAACTGGACCAGGGGAGGAAACCTCTCACCCAGGCTAAAAGAGATCGGCCTTATTATCTATGAAAGAGGATATTTTATCTATCATTTCTATGTATAATCAGAAAGTGAAAAGAGTGGAGATAGGTCTCCCTCAGAACATCACCAGAAATCCCTATAGGAGCGAAAAAATAAAAATAAGAGGGGGAAAAGTATGAGAGAAAAAGGAAAGAAGGGTTAGGAAGGGTGGGAAGATAGGAAACGTGCCTAACTTAGAGTTATGTAGGAACCAGAGGAACACCCTGGGTAAGAGAGATTCCTACATATCTAGCCCAAGGTTCCCAAAGGTTTTCGAATTTCGGAACAGTATCAGTTAGAATACTAGCTAGCTTTTCTTAAGTCATTATCCAAGATATTTTTTTTTTTGGCTTCCACGAACGAAGGTTTAGGTTTCTTCCATGCTTTGGCAATTGTAAGCTTGGCTCCTGTGAGAATAAAATGGATTTGTTTTTGTGTAGTTTTTGGTATTTGAGGTACGTGAGCATTTAGGAGAGCTATTGAAAGAGACCTCGAAACCTGGCAACCAGTGACCTTGGAAATTATAGAGAAGATTTTGCCCCAAAAGGGGCGGATTCTAGGACATTCCCACCAGATATGGGTCATTGACCCTAAAAGTTGGCATCCCCTGAAACAGGTTGGATCAGCTGTAGGGTATATAGATGCAAGTTTAGAGGGAGTTAAATACCACCTGGTTATAACCTTAATATTAGCCTCCATCAGTGAGACATTTAGAATACCCTTGAAGGACTTTGAGAAGGCTCTATGCCAGGTGTCTAGGTCCCATTTTATTTTGAAGCTCCTTTTACCAAGCCTCCATATATGAGGATTTCACTGTAGTGTGAGTGAGGCACGAATATATTATGGATATACCTCCCCTTTGCCCCCCAGCCTGGTCACACCATAGCTCATATTTCGTGAATTGGGGGGTGTCTTTTCCATCCAGACTAGTTGTAAAAATTGTGAGATTTGCTCAAAACGAAGTCTTTCGGAATCAGGGAGTTCCAAAGTTTTAACACAGTGGTTTAGAGACAAAGGTCCACCAGAGTAGAACTGTCCTATACAGTATAGTCCCTTGTCCACCCACCACTTAAATGCTTCTAAATCCAAACCAGGGGGAAAATCCGGGTTCCCGAACAGGTTTGCAAGTGGACGTCCTGCAGAAACAAGGGCTGAATGATTTCTAAGGCTATCCCAGAGCGCAAAGGATTGTGATAAGGATGGGGCCAGTATTCTTCATAGCTGTTTAAACACACTGCTCAATTACTTCTGCCTTATTTCCTGGTCAGACTTTAGGTCATGATACAGGAAGGAGTTGCTCAGCTGAGGGTAGATGTCTGATGCAGGTTGTGTGCTAATGAGATCAGCTGGTCAACTTCTTCCTGTGTCATGACCTAAAGTCTGACCAGGAAGTAAGGCAGAAGTAATGGAGCAGTGTTTTTAAACGGCTATGAAGAGAGTGAGGTAAGCATGTGCATAATAAATGGAAAGCTGTTTTATTTTTGCAAAATAAGTACATTAATGCTATATTGGTATATAAGGGAGCTAAAATTTAGAAGAAAAAAAAAAGGTGAACTTAGCCTTTAAGTGTTTAATCTGCCACTGGAAGCACAGGTTTTGTATTCTATCTAAAATTAGCTAAACTGAATGCACCTAAACTCAAGTAAACGCACAATGTGTATTATTCAATTATTTTAACCACTTACAGGACACCCACCGTGGATATACGTTAGCTGTTCTTCTTCAGCGGGCAGTCGGCTTTCAGATAAAAGTGGTCTCTGCGACAGATTCGCCACGAGATCACATTTATCGGTGGCAGGAGAGGGCCCCCCTCCCGCCGCGGCCCTGGTGGTCTCTGCCGCTTACCGAAACGCAGGTAGTGGCGGAGAAAATCGCGTCCTCTCCACTGTTTGGCTGGCTGCCGAGTGAGGGGAAGATGGCCCCTACTCAGCTCCATAGCATTGACTGGCGGAAGCGTTGTCAAACGTCACTTCCACACAATGCTCTTAAAGGTGACATTTAAATATATATATATATATATATATTTTTTTTTTTTTTTATTGCATTTTGACCACAGATCTCAGTCTTTTTGACCCTAGATCTCATATTTAAGAGGTCCTGTCTTGCTTTTTTTTTTCTATTACAAGGGATTTTTACATTCCTTGTAATAGGAATAAAAGTGACCCAAATTAAATTTTTTGAAAGGACAGTTTTAAAATAAAACATAAAAAGTTAAATAACTAAGAAAAAAAATAAAAATTAAAGTGCCCCATCCCGACAAGCTCGCGTGCAGAAGCAAACGCATACGTGAGTAGTACCCGCATATGAAAACAGTGTTCAAACCACACATGAGGTATCGCTGCCATCATTATAGAGTGAGAGCAATCATTTTAGCCCTAGACCTCCTCTGCAACTCAAAATTGGTAACCTGTAGAAACTTTTAAACGTCGCATATCGGTAAAAGTTTGTCGCCATTCCACGAGCGGGCGCAATTTTGAAGCGTGACATGTTGGGTATGAATTTACTCAGTGTAACATTATCTTTCACAATATAAAAGAAAATTGGGCCAACTTTATTTGTTCCTTTTTTCCAAAACAATTGCGCTTGCTACGGTGTGACAGAAAGTATTGCAACGACCGCCATTTTATTCTCTAGGGTGTTAGAAAAAATATATAATGTTTGGGGGTTCTAAGTACGGTAATTTTCTAGAAAAAAAACTGATTTTAACTTGTAAACACAGAGATGTCATCTTTTAATATATCAAATAGCGATTTTCTAATTATACAACAGCTGAAATGCAGAAAAATCTGTATAAAATGTTCTGCAGACTTCTTGAGCACACAGCCCTAAAACCCAGGATGCATATCCTTCCTTCTTTCAGAGCCTCGTTGTTGATGTATGTTGAAATTAAATTGTATTAGGATATTGTAGTAGTAGTTGTAGGGGTCCAACCAAAGCTTGACTTCCCCAGGTCAGTTTGAAATTTGTATAAAGCTTTCTTCAGAAAACACTTTATTGGGATGATATCAGGTGTTTGCAGGTATGTTGGTGCTTGTATTTCATTTATACTTCCAGTTTAAACAATATAGACTAAAATTGTCAACCCAAATATTAAAGGAGTTTTAAAGGCAGAAGTTTTTTTTTTATCTTAATGCATTAAGATAAAAAGCCTTCTGTGTGCAGCAGCCTCCCCAGCACCCCCCTAATACTTACCTGAGCCCCATCTCTTGCCAGCGATGTCCACAAGTCCCTTGGCAGTGTAGGTCTCTCCTCCTGATTGGCCGAGAAACATCAGTGGCGCCATTGGCTCCCACGGCTGTCAATCAAAGTAAGTTAGCCAATCAGGAGAGAGAGGGTGGGGCAGAACGGAAGCTCTGTGTCTGAATGGCCCCCCATAGAAAGCTGCTTGCTTTGGGGGCCCTCGACAGGAGGGAGGGGCCAGGAGCACCGAAGAGGGACCCAAGAAGAGGAGGATCCAGGTTGCCCTGTGCAAATCCACTGCAACAGAGCAGGTAAGTAAGACATGTTTGTTATTTTTATATATTTTTTTTAAACTAGACTTTACAATCACTTTAAAGTTGTATAAATAGCTGACTTTTTGCTTTGGAAATTTACTTTCTCTTATAGTCCATGGACTGACACAGCTGGATACTGTAAACGTGTGGGTATATGTCCCTGCTCGCAGGAGAAGATCTAGGCAGAATGTTAGATTGTTAGAAACATACATTCTAGAACAAACCAGAGCTGAACAGCTCCACCCAGTGGGGCGGTCCCTCCGGACATTACCCTCCCACCTGCAGCTAGCAGCGTCAGTTTTTTTCTGCCTAGCAGAAGGAGAAGACGTGGCTCTCTCAGGAGCCAGTCTCCTGGAAGATTTTACTTTAAAATTTTATTACTTTTATTTTTGAGACCTTCAATCAACTGTCGGCTGGGCAACAGGTTGGGTACACTGGTATCCTCGTAGTCTTCCCTGTCCGACCATCGAGCGTGCTGATCCTCGCCTTGTGTGTGTGAGACTCAGTTCACGACATGCCCCATGACTCCAGGGGTGGCCGGGTTGCTTTCATGCTCCTGTGGTCCTCTCAAGATTGAACAGTACCTGACCGACTGTATCTCTCGCGGTGGACCGGGCCGACAGTTACGCAGTACTGCTCTGTGATAGGTCTGTCTGAAACAAGCCAGTGGGTCCCTGAAAGGGACGGGTAAGTAGTCTCTCCTACTGCAGGTGAGTACATGCTGGCTGTGTTTCTTTATATGGGGGGTTTCTCCCTGTCTCCCCCCTGTTATGCTGCTCTCTGCACCCTGTACTGGTGCTGTGCTGTGGGGTGCTTGGGGGTCACTCTGGCCTGGCTGGGCGCTCATGTCTGTAGTGGGTTCTGGAGAGAGGGGCAGTTTTTCTGGTGTGTGAGGTGATTATTGCGTGCGCCATTAGCGCGCGCATTAGCGCTGTTTGAGGTGGTTATTGCATGCGCCATTAGCGCGCATTAGAGCTTTGAATTTCGCGCTCGGCGGCCATTTTGGCGTGGTTCGATGGCGCAGTTATAGCTGCGGCCGGCGGCCATTTTTTTGTAGCCGCCGCGCATTTACTTCCGGTTTCGGCCTCGAGCGGCTGTGCGAATCTCCTCACAATCTCCTCACAGATTCTTCACTCTCCTCAGGCTCACAGCGCGTTTTTTTCAGCAGGACTTAGCGGTCCTTAAGGGTTGGTGAGTCCTCCGGGTATCCCCTCCTCCGCCTCAGCGTAGCCAGTGGGTGGACTGTATATTCACTGTATAGTGTATAAGGTCTCAGAAGGTGGCGTTATGGAGTCTGATACACCTGCTCTCCACACTTGCCTCGGGCAACTGGCAGTGCTGCACAGTTAAACATGTTCATATGTTTCCTGCACCTGCGGTCCTTATGGACCAGTTGTCGGCAGTCCTGTAATCATTCCTTGTCAGAATGGAAGCGGCGTGCGAGCGAAAGGAGCTATAAGCCCCCTCTCCCCACAAAAATCTTTAGTGAAGGAGTGCTCTGATTCAGATATGGGCCTAGCTACTGTGCTCAGGACCGTAGCTCTGAATATTTAATGTTTATGAACAGGGCATTCCCTTGTGAGGAAGACTCCAGTTCTGTGTCAGTAAATGACAGGGCGCTTGTAAGTGAACTCATTGATGATGTGAGGAACACTCTCAAGCTGGGTGCTGTGGCTGAGGTACCTCAGGTGGACGCTGTTTCCCTTGGTTCCTTCAAACTTTTATTTTACACAGCTTTCTCACTGTTTTCCTCACACGCTGCGTCAAGAGCAGCATGGATGATACAGTGGTACACAGTGTTTCCCTCCCCCTGGTCGGTGCAGCATGGTGAGGGGGGGCTTTATTCATTTATGTCTCTAGTACCTGTGAGCCTTCTGTGTGATGTCCTGAGGCAACAACAGGGTCTCTGCACCTGTGTTTTCCCGCCATTTCTGGGGAGCGCTTTGAGCTCTGACAGACACACGGTCTGAGAATCAGAGGTTACCTGTTACCTGCATGCTGCTTCGGCAGCACAGTCAAGCAGGTTGGAATGATACAGAGAAGATTATGCGCCTCTGCGCCATAATTTAAACTCATCCTATACCTCTACACTGCATACATTCACAGTGTATGTATGTGTTATTGGTCTCTGTGTCTGCGTGGGTGTCCCCCCACGTTCCGATGCTGTGTTTCAGTGCCATACATGATAAAAACGTACAAAATATGTTTATGCACGACTCCAGATACATTCACAGTATATGTATGTATTATACTCTCTGGGTCGGCGCGGGTTTCCGCCGGGGGCTCTCTGCACAGTATAGACATGTTCAATATGTTTATTGCACATACTTGTAAGGTACCTGTGATAGGTGGTGTCCGAATTGGAACTTGTGTGCTGAGGATTCAGGCGAAAACGTAGTCAGGCAGATTAGGTTGGCAACAGATCAGGCAAAACAGTACACGATCGAAATCCAGAGAGTGGTCAGGCAGGCAAAGGTCATACACAAGCTGGCAGTGAAGTACAAAATCAGCAGGCTAGAGAGTAGTCAGGAATTCAGGCAGAAGTTCAACACGAAAATCAAGATCAAAAAGCAGTCACAACATCCAGGGAGCTATTCCACACAAACGGGCGCTGAGAGATAGCATCACTTTCTTTTTATGGGCTGCTTTGATAGAAAATTGTCCACAGCTGGCAGCAGGTGGGGCTAGTGAGTCCAAGGTAATGCTTAATACTGAGAGGACATTTCCAAAAGTCTAGATCTGCTCCGTAGCACAACAGGTAAGGCTGCAGCTGTGGGACCAGGAAGATCCCGGTTCAAATACACCCAGGTACATGACAGGGCCCCCTCCCCAGTGGACCCCTCCGGGGGCCTAGCGGGGCTTAGTGGGAAAGGAGGCATGGAAGTCTCGAATAAGAGAAGGGGCATGCAGATCTTTGGCTGGAACCCAGGAACGGTCTGTGACAGGATATCCCTTCCAATGAACCAGATACCGAAGGCCATGACCCTGTCTTCTAGAATCAAGAATCTTGGAGATTTCAAACTCATTTTGTCCATCAACAAGAACAGGAGGAGGTAGCTTTTGCGTTCTGGAGTAGCGATTGAAAATTGCTTTTTTGAGGAGGGAAACGTGGAACACAGGATGAATCCGGAGAGAGGAGGGTAATTTCAACCGATAGGAGACTGACCCGACTCTAGCAATAATTCTGTAAGGACCAATGAATCGAGGGCCCAATTTGGTAGAAGGTTGTTTCAGTCTCACATATTTGGTTGATGGCCAAACTCTGTCCCCCACCACATATGGAGGTATATGGCGTCTTCGTTTGTTGGAAAAAAAGTGCATACTTGCCTGCTGACTTCCGTAGTAATAAGCAAATCTTTTTCCAATGTAGCAGAATATTTTTCACCCGCTTATCTGCTGCTGGTACACCAGAAGAAGGTTGAAGTAGGGGAGTCTTGGTGCAAAAAAATGCTACTGGATGGATTCTAGCGGACTTGGGCTGTCTCTGGGAGAGCACGGCACCTGCTCCTACCTCAGAGGCATCAACCTCAACTATGTACTGGAGATCGGGATTTGGATGTTGAAGAATTGGAGCTTTGCTGAACATGTCTTTTAATTGCTGGAAAGCCGATTCTGCTTCTGAGGACCAAACCTTGCAATTTGTACCCTTCTTAGTCATAGCAGTAAGGGGGGCCGCAATGGAGGCAAAACATTTGATGAAGCGTCTGTAGTAATTTGCGAACCCTAGAAAGCTTTGGAGCCCTCTTAAAGTGGACGGTTGGGGCCATTGCAAGACAGCGGAAAGTTTTTGAGGGTCCATTTGGAAACCGACAGCACTTATAATGTATCCAAGGAAAGGAATACGGCTTTGATGGAAACTGCATTTCTCAATCTTCGCGTAAAGATGGTTTTTTCTCGGTCGTTGCAATACCTGCTTTACATGCGAGATGTGCTCTAGATGAGTCTTGGAAAAGATTAAAATGTCGTCCAAGTAGATGATCACAAAACTGTTGCTGAAATCATGAAAAATTTCATTCATGAAACGTTGGAAGACAGCAGGGGCGTTGCACAACCCAAATGGCATAACCAGATATTCAAAATGTCCATTACGAGTGTTGAATGCTGTCTTCCACTTGTCCCCGTCTTTAATTCGAATCAGATTATAAGCCCCTCGTAGGTCTAGCTTGGAGAAGATAACAGCCCCCTTAAGTACATCAAACAGTTCAAGAATGAGAGGCAAAGGGTAGGAGTCTTTTACGGTGATTTGATTTAACCCTCGATAGTCTATGCATGGTCGAAGACCTCCATCTTTTTTTTCAACAAAGAAAAAACCTGCCCCTACTGGAGAAGAAGAGGGTCGGATAAAACCTCTTTCCAAGTTGTCTTTTACATATTCCTCCATGGATTTTTGTTCAGGCAAAGACAGGGGATAGGTCCTTCCTTTGGGAAGAGGTGCTCCAGGAATCAATTTAATTGCACAGTCAAAAGAATGATGTGGAGGTAAAACCTCTGCCTTTTGCTTGCAAAATATGTCTGCAAACGCATGGTATTCATTAGGCAAGGTAGGTGGGACGGCCACGGAAGCCAACATACAAGCAGAAAGTCTTTTGGGTTGAGACAAACAGTTTGAATGACAGAACGACCCCCAAGAGGTTAGTTCTCCATTTTCCCAATCAAAAGAAGGGTTATGTTGTAACCATGGGTAACCAAGGATAACAGGCAGAAGTGGAGAATCAATAAGAGAAAAGACAACTTCCTCTTTGTGGAATACGCCTACCTGAAGGGTGATTGTCATAGTCTCAAATTTTACAATGCCATCTCCCAAGGGTTGTCCATTCACGGTGGTAATGTTCAGGGGTCTAGATTTTGGAACAAATGGGATATTATTTTTTTTAGCAAAAGTGTAGTCCAAGAATATGCCAGCAGCTCCAGAATCCACAAAAGCCTCACAGGAAACAAGTTTAGAGGGTAAATGGATAATTGCAGGAATGGTAATCTTGGTCTTGGAGGATATACCTGTAAGGTCTAAGCCAGCTCCTCCAACACTGGTTAGACCCTGCCTTTTACTGGACGGGAAGGGCAGACAGATAATAAATGTCCTTTTAAGTCCACAGTATAGGCATAGGCCCAATGCACGCCTCCTTTGCTTCTCAGACTCAGTTAGGTGGAGACGGCTTACATACATGGGTTCCACAGGTGCCTGTGGTTCAACTGAGATTTCAGGCTGAGGTGGTGCTTGGAAGTTAGGGGCCAAACGGTAAACTGGCCTAGGAAACTTGCGAATTCTAAGTCTCTCTTGGCACCTTTCATGATACCGGACATCCAGACGAACACAGAGCTCTATGAATTTCTCTAGGTCTTCTGGGGAATCCTTATAGACTAATTCGTCTTTGATGCGATCCGCAAGACCTTTTCGGAAGGCTGCACGTAATGCCCTTGAGTCCCAAGTAGTCTCAGCGGCAAGGGTACGAAACTCAATAGCATATTGTGCCACAGACCTGGTGCCTTGTTGCATGTCCAAGAGTGAGTACTCAGCTGCAGAAGCTCTATCTGGCTTGTCAAATACAGTCTGGAGAGAAGCCAGAAATTTGTCAGCGTCTTGCAGCACAGGATCATTGCGTTCCAGATAAGGAGAGACCCAGGCCAGGGCCTTCCCCTTTAACAAGGAAATTACAAAAGTCACTTTGGCAGACGAAGTGCTAAAGGTCCCAGGGTTGTTGCGGAAATGCAAACGGCAAACATTTAAAAAGCCTCTGCAGTCCTCAGTATCACCACCAAATTTGTCAGGCAAGGGAAGTTTGGGTGGTACAGAAGAGGTGGGTTGGATCGTAGCAGGAGTAGGATCCGGAGTCTGGACCGTTGCAGAGGAAGCAGGCAAACAAGATTTAAGCATAGTACAAAGTTCATCTAACTTGGCGTCCAGGGAAGAAAGATGCTGTTCATGAGCTCCAATCAATTGTCCCTGACGTGAAATCGCCTTAACAATCTCAGCAGGGTCCACTGTCATTGTGGCCCATTTGTAATGTAAGGTACTTGTGATAGGTGGTGTCCGAAGTGGAACTTGTGTTCTGAGGATTCAGGCGAAAACGTAGTCAGGCAGATTAGGTTGGCAACAGATCAGGCAAAACAGTACACGATCGAAATCCAGAGAGTGGTCAGGCAGGCAAAGGTCATACACAAGCTGGCAGTGAAGTACAAAATCAGCAGGCTAGAGAGTAGTCAGGAATTCAGGCAGAAGTTCAACACGAAAATCAAGATCAAAAAGCAGTCACAACACCCAGGGAGCTATTCCATACAAACGGCGCTGAGAGATAGCATCACTTCCTTTTTATGGGCTGCTTTGATAGAAAATTGTCCACAGCTGGCAGCAGGTGGGGCTAGTGAGTCCAAGGTAATGCTTAATACTGAGAGGACATTTCCAAAAGTCTAGATCTGCTCCGTAGCACAACAGGTAAGGCTGCAGCTGTGGGACCAGGAAGATCCCGGTTCAAGTACACCCAGGTACATGACAATACTATACATGTTTACAGTATGGGTATACTGTTTGTGTGGGGTTCCTCCGGGTACCCCGGTTCCCCCCAAGCTCCAATGGAAATGCACAGCATAAACATGTGCAATATGTTTATTCACATGCTATCATTCCTACACAGTATCTGTGTGCTGTCTGCGTGGGGTTCTTCCGGGTGTTCCGGTTTCCTCCCACGCGCTGACGGTATGTGCACCTTTGTTTATCACGCATGCTATAATACCTACAAGGTATGTGTATGCAGTCTGTGTGGGTTTCCTCCAGGTACTCCGGTTCCCTCCCACACTCCATTGGTATGGGCGCTTGCGCGCTATGCACAGTCTAAATTTGTGCGATTAGATATCCACATACCTACCCGGTATGTCTGTGCAGTCTGCGTGGGTTTCCTCCGGGTCTACGCCCACGCTACATGATATGTGTGCCTTTGGTGCAATACACGGTGTAAACATACACATTATGTTCATACACAACACTAAATACATTCACAGTAGTTGTAGGTATTGCATTCTCTGAGTATGCGTGGGGTACTTCGGTTCCTCCCACGCGCCAACGGTGTGCGCGCCTTTGGTGCTATGCACACATGGGCTTGTGCAAAATGTTTAGCACACATACTATAATACCTACACTGTATGCGTATGCAGTCTGCATGGATTTCATCTGGGTGCTCAGGTTTCTCCCCTGCGTTCCAATGGTGTGCCCATTTTCCGCGCTATGCACAGTATAAACATGTGCAATTTGTTTATTCGCAGGCTAACATACCTACACAGTTGTGTACGCAATCTGCGTGGCTGGTTTACGTCCAAGCCCCGATGATGTGCGCGCCTAGGTCGCTGGCACAGTATAAACGTGTTTAATAGGTTTATCCACACATACTAAACTACATACACCGTATGTGGTTGTATTATGCTCTTTGTGGCTGGGTGGGTTTCCTCCCATACTCTATTTGCGCGTTTGACGCAATACATAGTATAAACTATGTGTTTGTACAATCAGCACTTATCCATGGGTAGCTGCTGGATGGAGCATTGTCACAAGGATCCCTGGTTTCAGGGGTACCACTTTCCACCTGCTTTCAGTGGTGATCAGAAGCGCTGGCTTGGACTGTGTTCGCCAGGCTGAGGTTAGCGTTATGCCCGTTAGTGGCGTAGTCTCTGGCGTTTTTGTAGCTCAATGACTGCACTGCAACTGCTTTGGCCTTTAGGGTCTCTGTGCCCGGGGGGGTTTGTGCGGCTGAGGTACTAGTCCTCTGACCGAGTTTCTAGAGAAGTTCCGTCAAGTTGCCTTTATTGGCCAACAGTTGAGGCACCCTGTACACCGGGGCCTCCCTTCTCCGATACATTGCGGAGTCTCTTTGGGATTTTCATACATCTCGCTGCAAGACGGTCCTGTCGGCCGTGTGCATTGCAGGGGAAGGGTCCTTGCATCTGGAGGTGTTTCCACCTCCTTTACCGCAGGTGCGGCACCGGAAGTGGACCTTATGGCCTCTCGACTCACTCGCAAGGTGGCAAGATCGTGGCCAGGTCCAGGGACCCCTGGGCGGATGCGTCAGACGCGTTGGAAGCCCGTGAGGGCAGTATCGCCTGATATATGCTTACCCTCCGCTACTGTTGTTGCCTCGCCTGCTTCGCAGAGTAGGGGCTGAGGCCATTCCGGTGATTCTCATTGCTCCGGAACGGCGACATTGGTATGCCGATCTACTTCGGCTAGTCGCAGACGTTCCTTGGCGACTGCCTATTAGGGTGGACCTACTGTCTCATGATCCCATACTTCATCCTGCTTTACAGTCCGTGGCTTTAATGGCATGGCAGGTGCTGAAGGACCGAGTTCTCTCGTATTCGGTCATCTCTTCTATGTTGTTGACACGGGAATCTTCCTCCAGAAAGATATCTCACCGTACCTGGAAGGCTTACATCGCTATGTGCGAGGAACTTGAGTGGCATCCTCGGATGTATTGCATTCCCAGGATTTTGATGTTCTTACAGTGTGGTGTGACCCAAAAGCTGGCCTTGCATACGTTTTTGAGGGTCGGATTTCGGCCCTGGCTGTCTTTTTCAATGACCGCTACCGGGCCATTCCTTGATTAGCACCTTTTGTGCAGGGGGTTCTCCATGTGATCCCCCCTGTCAAGCCTCCTCTCCCTACTTGGGATCTGAATTTGATGCATCTCGGTTCTCCAAGAACATCCCTTTTGAGAATATCAGAGAGATTCCTCTCTTGACCTTGTCCCGGAAGGTGGCCTTCTTAGTGGCCATTGCTTCGGTTATTCGGGTGTCTGAGTTGGCGGCCTTGTCCTGCAAGTCGCCTTACTTGGTCCTCCATAAGGATATGGCGGTGTTGCGCCCACGACTGTCCTTCTTTTCAAAAGATGGTCTTGGCCTTTCACCTTAAGAAGGACATTGTTCTTCCATCCTTGTGTCCTCACCCATCGCATTGCTAAGAGTTTGCGCGTCATACATTAAGATGGGTACAAGCCTTACGGGTGTACCTGTCTGCTACTGTTTCCATTCGGAAGTCTGTGTCTGGTCCAAAACAGGGCCGAGCGGTGTCGTCTGCCACCGTCTCTAGGTGGATCAGGCAGACCGTCATATGGGCCTATGCCCTTAAGGGGCGGGCGCCTCGCCTTTCCGGTTGCGGCGTATTCCACCAAGGCAATTGGTGCTTCCTGGGCCTTCCGACCTCAAACGTTGGTTGCACAAGTGTGCAAGGCGGCGACCTGGTTGTCCGTTCATACCTTTTCAAAATTTTATAAGGTTGATGTGGCTGCATCTTCGGATGCTTCCTACGGCCGCAAAGCATTGCAGGCCACTGTTTAATGTTGCAACTCCTCCGTTGAGGAGCTCTGCTTGTTTGGAGTGAAGTTTTGGTTGTTCCTTTACTACTGCTCCCACCCTGCTGATACTGCTTTGGGACGTCCCACAGGTTTACAGTATCCAGCTGTGTCAGTCCATGGACTATAAGAGAAAATAGGATTTTTGTACACACCGTAAAATCCATTTCTCTGACGTCCATGGACTGACACAGCACCCACCCTTCCTTTTAATGTTTGTACTGCTTTGTTAGGAACTGAGGCTGCTAGCTGCAGGTGGGAGGGTAATGTCCGGAGGGACCGCCCCCCCTGGGCGGGGCTGTTCAGCTCTGGTTTGTTCTAGAATGTATGTTTCTAACAATCTAACATTCTGCCTAGATCTTCTCCTGCGAGCAGGGACATAAAGGGATTTTTATAACAGCTTACCTGTAAAATCCTTTTCTTGGAGTACATCACGGGACACAGAGCGACTTAGTCATTACTAATGGGTTATATAGTTTACCTTCAGGTGCTGGCACTGGCAACTTCCAAACCGGAAGTACCCTCCCCTATATAAGCCCCTCCCATCCGGGAGCACCTCAGTTTTGTAGCAAAGCAATAAGTGTCCCAAAAAGAGGGGTGGGAGCTCTGTGTCCCGTGATGTACTCGAAGAAAAGGATTTTACAGGTAAGCTGTTATAAAAATCCCTTTTTCTTTTTCGTACATCACGGGACACAGAGCGACTTACTAATAGGACGTCCCAAAGCAATGCCAAATGAGGGGAGGGATACATAAGCTGGGCGCCATCAGGCATGAGGATCTTTTGCGGCCTGCAACACACTGTGCCCAAAGGCGACATCCTCCTGACTTCTAACGTCTACCTGGTAGAATCTAGTAAACGTGTGTACTGAAGACCATGTTGCGGCCTTACAGACTTGAGCCAGGGAGGCCTGGTGATGCACTGCCCATGAAGTTCCAACTGCTCTTGTGGAGTGCGCCCTAACTTTGAATGGAGGCGGTCTCTTTCTCAAGCCATAGGCTTGTATTATGACCTGTCGAATCCACTTGGCTAAAGTAAATTTTGATGCTGCCTGACCCTTTCTAGGGCCTTCCGGCAGAATAAACAAAGTATCCGTTCTGCAAATCTGAGCAGTGGCTTTTAGATAAGCTTTAACTGCTCTTACTACATCCAAAGAATGCAATAACTTTTCCTCTACCGAGCTAGGTTTGGGGAAAAAAGAAGGAAGAACCACATCTTGGTTCAAATGAAACCTCGATACCACCTTAGGAAGAAAGGCTGGATGAGGACGTAATACTACTCTGTCCTTATGGACAACCAGATATGGCTCCTTACAGGACAAGGCGGCTAATTCCGATACTCTTTTAGCCGAACAAATGGCTACTAAGAAAATCAATTTCCTGGTGAGAAGAACCAAGGAAATGTGTTGCAATGGTTCAAACGGTTGTTTCTGTAGAACCGACAGAACCAGGTTTAAGTCCCATGGACATATGGGAATACTAACCGGAGGGCTAATACGCATCACTCCTTGTATGAAAGCTTTGACTAGTGAATGCGAAGCCAAGGGCCTTTGAAAAAATATTGACAAGGCCGAAATCTGACCCTTGATAGTACTCAAGGCCAGCTTCCTATCTACAGCCCACTGTAGGAAGTCCAAAATCCTACCTATCACGTACTTACGTGGATGCCATTTCTTGGCCTCACACCATGTAATGTACGCCTTCCAGATCCTATAATGGATCTGCCTGGTGTGAGGGGGTTAGCTCGGCAGCGGGTGTGTGTGACCCCCGGGATGGGCTCCCCACACAAAACAGGCCCAGCAAACGGAGGTTGTGGTTTTCAAAATCAAAAAGGTGCGGTTTATTTTCTATTTACAGTGACAAAACACAGCAAAGCAAAAGAAACATAACCAAAATAAATCCTGGTCAAGTTGACCTCTGACTAAACATACAGGTTTCCTAACTAACAACTGGGATCAGCCTAGTGCTGTCCTAGTCCCTAAGTCCCTGGTTTTAAATGTCCAAGCAAATAGCCACACAGGCTTTGTCTCACCGCACAGGGGTTCACTCTCCCTAGACAGTCCACACAGGTCTGGTTCCAGGCATGAGCTAACATCTAATGAAGCTGGGAGTTCTTATAGAGGCCTAAATGAGCTGACAAGCTTCAGCTGGTCTCATCAACTCCCTGTCTGCACGACGCCCAGCCCTCTCCCTAGAGGTATGAGTCATCCATGAGCCCACTAGCCTTATACAACTCTCCACCTAGTTGTATAAGTCGGCGTAAAGCCTGAATCTGGGCGAAATATATCTACCCCCCTGGATGCAACCAGGTGACTTTACCTTCCTGCTGTCACATACCCCCCCTCTTGTTTTAACCTCGGGGTTGGAACACCAGCAATCAGGCATTCATGTACTTGAGACAAAGCATCCACATTCCCCATTTGAACGCCAGGGCGATGCTTTACTGTGAAGTTGAATTCCTGGAGGGCCAGGAACCACCTATTCACTCTTCTATTTGTTTCCTTGTTTTGAGCCATCCACTTTAACGGAGCGTGATCCGTAACCATGTCAAAGTGCCTACCTAGCAGGTAGTACCGAAGGGAATCTAGAGCCCACTTCACCGCTAAACACTCCTTTTCAACGGTGGCGTAATTTACCTCATGGGACTTCAACTTCCTGCTGAGGTAAATGACTGGGTGCTCTTCCCCGTTCCAGACCTGGGACAATACTGCTCCTAACCCCACATCTGACGCATCACTTTGTACGACAAAGTCTTTAGAGAAGTCGGGTGAGTACAACACTGGCTGGCTACATAAGGCTTGTTTCAAGAATTGGAATGCTGCCTCAGCCTCGGGGGTCCATTTAATCATGACCGACCCTTTCCCCTTCGTCAGGTTGGTTAGGGGCACAGCCTTAGAAGCAAAGTGGGGAATGAATCGCCGATA
Source organism: Rana muscosa (assembly GCA_029206835.1). NCBI lineage: Eukaryota > Metazoa > Chordata > Amphibia > Anura > Ranidae > Rana > Rana muscosa. The sequence continues at coordinate 60,160,622 of CM055123.1, forward strand.
ATACCCAGCGATTCCCAGAAAGGCTCGTACCTGCTTCTTGCTGTTGGGACGTGGCCAACTCTGGATGGCCTCGACTTTGTTGAGTTGGGGTTTTATTACTCCCCTCCCAATGGTGTACCCAAGATATTTGGCCTCCTCCTGCCCAATGGTACACTTCTTGGGGTTAGCCGTAAACCCCGCTTCCCGAACAGAGTCCAGGACTGCTTGCACTTTTGGCAGATGTGAGGCCCAATCTGTGCTATGGACAATTACGTCATCCAGGTAAGCCACAGCATACTTCCGATGGGGCCTCAGCATCTGGTCCATTTTCCGCTGGAATGTGGCCGGCGCATTCTGTAACCCGAACGGCATTCTTTTATATTGGAACGCCCCGTCTGGGGTTACAAATGCGGTTTTCTCTTTGGCCGACTTGGCCAGGGGGATTTGCCAATACCCTTTTGTGAGGTCAAGAGTCGTCATGTATCGGGCTGTTCCCAGCCGGTCGATCAACTCATCTATACGTGGCATGGGGTAGGTGTCAAATTTTGTAACTTTGTTCAACTGACGAAAATCGTTACAAAATCGCCAGCTCCCATCCGGTTTAGGCACCAACACGATGGGACTAGACCAATCACTTTGGGACTCCTCTATCACCCCTAAGTTCAGCATTTTCTGTACTTCCTCCCGTATTGCCTCCCGTCGAGCCTCTGGGATCCGATAGGGTTTTAACTTCACCCTTTCACCGGGCGGGGTAATGATGTCATGCTCTACCCCAGATGTTTGTCCCGGCAGCTCAGAGAATACCTCCTTGTTGCGAAGCACAAACTCCTTAACCTCCTGTTGTTGGGGTTGTGACAAGGTGGCTGCTATTCCAACCTCAGGAATCACGCAACCAGTTTGAGCTGGTGACCAAGTGTCTGCGACTAGGGACTCTCTATCCCTCCAGGCTTTCAACAGATTAACGTGATAGATCTGTTCGGGCTTTCGCCTTCCTGGTTGTCTGACCTTGTAATTCACTTCGCTCACTTTTTCCATTATCTCGTAGGGGCCTTGCCATTTGGCAAGGAATTTACTTTCAACCGTAGGGACAAGTACCAATATCCTATCCCCCGGGGAAAAGGTACGGGTCTTGGCTCCACGGTTGTACACTCTCTGCTGTGCCAACTGCGCTTGGGCCAAATGTTCCTTCACGATGGGCATTACCTGTGCAATTCGATCTTGCATCAGGGCGACATGCTCAATCACACTCCTGTGGGGAGAACTCTCACTTTCCCAAGTTTCCTTGGCAATATCCAACAGCCCTCTTGGGTGTCTCCCATACAGTAACTCAAAGGGGGAGAATCCCGTAGAGGATTGGGGCACCTCCCTAATAGCAAACATCAAATAAGGAAGTAAACAGTCCCAATCCTTTCCATCTCTATCCACCACTTTCTTCAACATTTGTTTTAGGGTTTTGTTGAATCTTTCAACCAGCCCATCGGTTTGGGGGTGATACACAGACGTACGCAATTGCGTCACTTTGAACAATTTACACAGCTCTTTCATAACCCGGGACATAAAGGGTGTACCTTGGTCCGTAAGCAGTTCTTTACAAATACCCACCCAGCTAAAAACAAGAGATAGCTCTTTGGCTATGGTTTTGGCCGAGGTATTTCGGAGAGGGATCGCTTCTGGATAACGGGTGGCATAGTCCATTATAACTAATATGTACTGGTGCCCCCTAGCGGACTTGATTATAGGACCTACCAAATCCATGGCGATCCTCTCAAACGGGACCTCAATGATGGGTAGAGGGACCAGCGGGCTACGGAAATGTGGCATCGGGGCCAACCTCTGACACACAGGGCAGGAGGAACAATCATTTTCTACGTCCTTCATCACCCCCGGCCAATAGAATCTCTGTAATACCCTCTCTCGGGTTTTCTCTGTCCCCAGATGACCTCCAAGAATGTGCCCATGGGCCAACTCCAACACCAACTTCCTGTAAGGTTTGGGCACCACAAGCTGCTCAACGGTTTCTTCTGCCCTTTTTGCCACCCGATACAGTAGGTCCTTCTCTACCCTGAAGTATGGGTAAGTGCAGGTATTATCTGGGTTCACTAACTCGCCATCTATTTTCACTACGTTTTCCCGTGCCTTTATTAGGGCGGGGTCTTTCAACTGTTCTGTGGCAAAGTTTTCCCTGTGAACCTCAAGATCAGAAAACTCCACAGACGGTAGGTTTTCGTCTGAGGAGGTGGGCTCCTCTCCAGTTTCTTGAGTCTCCCCTGCCAATACTGATAAGGGAAATTCCGGAGAGTCCTCACCACTCTCAGGGGAGTTCTGGCTATCACATTCCTGGTACATAGGGGCACCAGTGAGGGGCTCAGGATCATCCCACAGTTCCCAGAACTTCGGAAAATCCCTTCCCACAATGGCGTCATGCGGTAACTGAGATACTAAGCCCACTGGATGAGAGAGGGTACCTTTGGGGGTCTCGAAACACACTGTAGTCACTGGATACTCTCGGGTGTCCCCATGCACACAAATAACAGCTACCTTGCTATTCCCAGAGACCTCTGTTTTAACTAACTCAGCCTTTATCAGGGTCACAAGGCTACCTGAATCCAGCAATACCACAACATTTCTACCATTAACACACATTTTGCATAAATGTTTCTCAGTTCCTCGAATGGCAGTGCATGCGACTGTCGCACACAGCGACTGACGTCTGCCCGTCAGAAAGTCACACTGCATGGGTTCCTCCACAACCGGGCAATTGGCTGCAATATGTCCCGCTTGCCGGCAGCGGTAGCAAACGATCCTTCTTGCCGCCTCTTGAGCCGCTGATTTCCCAGGCTGTTCTCGCCAAACTTGGGGTAGAGCTCCCACCCTCTCACTCTCTCCACCCTCACCCCTTGGAATCCTCTTATCCGCCCCTGGGGATGGTCTGGTCTTAGGGTGGAAAGTCCGAGTGTCTCTGGAAGAGGCCGTCAGGTTCTCTGTAGCCAAGTATTTCTCCACACGATCCACAAGACCATCGGCCGTCTCTGGGTCTCCATGGCTTACCCACTTTTGGATGGCAGTAGGAAGAGCTCTCAAAAACCGATCCATTACAACACGTTCCACAATCTTTGGTGCGGACAAAGTCTCTGGCTGTAGCCACTTTCTGCTCAGGTGAATGAGATCATACATTTGAGACCTGGGGGGTTTTCCAAGCTGGAAAGTCCAGTTATGCACACGCTGAGCCCGGACAGCCTGGGTGACACCCAGCCTTGCCAAAATTTCAGCTTTTAGCATCACATAGTCTTTTGCTTGGTTAGGCTCTAGGTCATAGTAAGCTTTCTGCGATTCACCAGTTAACAGAGGAGCCACCAGTCCAGCCCACTGCTCCTCAGGCCACTTTTCTCTTTCAGCGGTCCTTTCAAATGTGGTCAAAAATACCTCTGGATCATCCTCTCCAGTCATTTTTGTCAATAAACGACTCACCCCAAAGGACGCGGTATTAGTGGGACGGCTTTCCTCACTGGTCTGCGGACGTTGCTGCATTACTGCTTCCATTTGTTGTAGTCTCTGCTCTTGCTTCTGTAACAGGTCTATGAAGCGGGCCTCAGATTGCTGCTGGGCTTGTTGCTGAGCTTCCAGACTCTGTTGGTGAGCTTGCTGCTGGGCTGCAAGGCTCTGTTGATGAGCTTGCTGCTGGGCTGCAAGGCTCCTTTGCAAACCTGCATTTGTCTGCTGTTGATTGGCATTTGCTAGAGCCAGCTGTTTCAGTATCTCCTCCATGCTGGCTTAAAAAAAAACTGCCACTGGTTCTCCACCAACTGTGAGGGGGTTAGCTCGGCAGCGGGTGTGTGTGACCCCCGGGATGGGCTCCCCACACAAAACAGGCCCAGCAAACGGAGGTTGTGGTTTTCAAAATCAAAAAGGTGCGGTTTATTTTCTATTTACAGTGACAAAACACAGCAAAGCAAAAGAAACATAACCAAAATAAATCCTGGTCAAGTTGACCTCTGACTAAACATACAGGTTTCCTAACTAACAACTGGGATCAGCCTAGTGCTGTCCTAGTCCCTAAGTCCCTGGTTTTAAATGTCCAAGCAAATAGCCACACAGGCTTTGTCTCACCGCACAGGGGTTCACTCTCCCTAGACAGTCCACACAGGTCTGGTTCCAGGCATGAGCTAACATCTAATGAAGCTGGGAGTTCTTATAGAGGCCTAAATGAGCTGACAAGCTTCAGCTGGTCTCATCAACTCCCTGTCTGCACGACGCCCAGCCCTCTCCCTAGAGGTATGAGTCATCCATGAGCCCACTAGCCTTATACAACTCTCCACCTAGTTGTATAAGTCGGCGTAAAGCCTGAATCTGGGCGAAATATATCTACCCCCCTGGATGCAACCAGGTGACTTTACCTTCCTGCTGTCACACTGGATACCAGCTTCCTGGCATTGATCATGGTAGATACCACAGGATTAGAGAGCCCTCTCTTTTTCAGAATGTGGGCTTCAATAGCCAGGCCGTCAAACCTAGGGCTGGTAAGGAAGGGTGGTATATCGGTCCTTGCGACAGCAGGTCCGGACGATGTGGGAGGGTCCAAGGACTCCTCACTGACATTTTTACAATCTCCGCGTACCATGCCCTTCGGGGCCACGCTGGAGCCACCAGAATCACTGGTTTCTTTTCTACCCTGATTCTGCGGATTAATTGCGGTAACAATTGTGGCGGTGGGAATGCATATATCAGCTTGAACTGATCCCAAGGGAACACTAGGGCATCCGAGCCGCAAGCTAGGGGATCCCTTGTGCGAGACACAAATCTGTCCACCTTTGCGTTGAATCTGGATGCTAGCAGATCTACATCCGGTGTTCCCCACCGCTGGCATATTGCCTGGAAAACCTCGGGGTGAAGAGACCATTCCCCCGGGCATAATTGCTGGCGACTTAAAAAGTCCGCTCTCCAATTTTCCACTCCTGGGATGAAAACCGCGGATATGGCTGGGACATATCTTTCTGCCCATTCCAGGATGCAATTTGCTTCCCTCTGGGCTGCACGACTCCTGGTGCCACCCTGGTGATTGATATATGCCACTGCTGTGGCATTGTCTGATTGAATTCTGACAGGGGACCCTTGGAGTTTGGATGTCCATGCTACTAGGGCATACCGGGCTGCTCGTATCTCTAAGAGATTGATGGGCAGGGCCTTCTCTGCTTCTGACCACTTGCCCTGGAGAGACCATTGCTCCAGTACTGCCCCCCAGCCTATGAGGCTGGCATCTGTAGTGACCACCTTCCAAGAAACCGGACTGAAGGGTTTCCCTTTTTCCAGATTCTGGGGCACCAACCACCAATGGAGGCTCTTGCGAACGGAAGGGGACAGGGACATTGGTAAGTCTAAAGCCTGAACTTTTTTGTTCCAGGCTGACAGTATGGCCCTCTGCAAGTTCCTTGAATGGAATTGACCGTAGGGTACTGCTTCGAATGAAGCCACCATTTTTCCCAGCAGCCTCATGCACAGGCGTATGGATGGTTTTCTTTTTGTACCCACTAAGTGGGTCAAATCTTTTAAAGACGACACCTTCTCTGGAGGTAAGAAAATCTTTCTCTGATTTGAATCCAGCCTTAGCCCTAAGTATTCCAGACTTTTGGCTGGTCTTAGAGCTGACTTGTCCCGGTTGATAATCCAACCGTGATATTCCAGATACTTGATTGTCTTGTGAATAGCTACTTCCAGCTTTTCCACTGAGTGGTCTATTAGTAGCAGGTCGTCTAGATTTGCCATTATCGTTACACCTTGTGTTCTTAGATTGGCCAATAGTGGGGCCAGAATTTTTGTGAACACTCGTGGTGCTGTGGCCAGACCGAAAGGTAAGGCTCTGAACTGAAAATGGCGCCCTTCTACTGCAAAGCGTAGAAATTTCTGGTGGGCCGGAAAGATGGGAATATGCAGATAAGCATCCCTTATGTCGATCGAGGCTAACCATTCCTGCCCTTGTAGGGCGGTGGCCACCGATCGGATCGACTCCATCCGAAAAGTCCTGATATTTAGGAACTTGTTTAGCCCTTTTAGATTTAATATGGGCCTCACGTCCCCATTTGGTTTGTGGACTGTGAAAAGGTTCGAGTAAAACCCGAATCCGCTTTCTTCCAGGGGAACCTTCATGATTACACCTTGGAGCAATAGTTGTTCTAGTGCCAGAAGGAGGGATCCTCTCTTCTGGGGATCGCTTGGCACGTTTGACCTCATAAATTGGGCAGGAGGAGTGTCTTTTAACTCCAGCTTGTATCCCAGACTTACTGCGGAGAGCACCCATCTGTCTCTGATGGTGTCCCGCCAGGTCTCTGTGAACAACTGAAGTCTTCCCCCCACCCGATTGAGTGGGGGCAACGCTTCATGACTTGGGGGGAGGTTTTGTACCTCTCTTGATCCAGGGTTTCTTGTTACCCTGTGATTGTCCCTGATTTCTGCCCCCTGGATTTGACCGCGGAGGCCGTCGGAACTGTTTCACAGCCGATGTGCCAGGGACTGGAGAAGTAGGCCTCTTAAAAGAAGGACTTCTACTCTTGTTCTTAACCGGTAAGAGTGAACTTTTACCGGCAGAAATTTTCTGGATATATTTGTCCAGATCTTCTCCAAATAAGCGTTCTCCATGAAATGGGAAGCTAACCAGCAATTTCTTACAGGGAGCTTCAGCAGACCAGTTTTTGAGCCATAGAAGCCTACGCATATGTACTACAGACAGCGTAAAGCGGGAGGCCTGTTGGATTGTATCCTTTATGGCATCCACCGCAAAACACAAGGCTCTAGGCAGGTCAGCTAGGGCAAGATCTGGTAAGTCCCTTAAGACTTGTTTCAACTGATCTTTCACCGCTTGGCAGACTCCAATCGCTGCTACCGCAGGTTGTGTCACCATGCTTGCTGTAGAGAAAGCAGATTTTAGTAAAGACTCCAATTTTTTCTCTATTGGGTCTTTGAACATTGGAACATTATCTACTGGACATGTCAGTGATTTGTTCACAGAAGAGATGGCTGCGTCCACTGTAGGGACCCTCCATTTTTTTATGAACTTATCCTCCATGGGATAGATCACCGGAAATCTCTTGGGGGGAGCAAATATTTTATCAGGATGCTCCCAATCCTGGTAAATAAGCCCTTCCAATAAAGGGTGGATTGGGAAGGAACAGACAGCCTGGGGAGCTTTCAGCGACCCCAGCGAGGAAACCGTAGTGGTTGATGGTTCCGCCAGAGGCATTTTAAATGCTGATCGGACCATGTTAGTCAGAGACTGAACCCATAATCTTTCAGCCTGAGATGCTGAGAAAGGTTCTTCCACTGTTGATTCCTCCATAACTGAATCAACCTCATCCTGATCCCCTTCAGGTAGGTCGATCTCTGTGTGGGGCTGTTCCTCCACTAACAGGCACTCTGAAGGAGGAGACGGAGATCGGACGCGCTTTCCCTGTGACAGGGAAGCAGCGATCAATGCTGTTAATCTCTCTTCCAATCCTCCCAGAGTTGAGGATAAAATCTCCTCTGTTATATATACAGGAGCAGGTGGACTGGGGACAGCCGCAGCACCAGGCACTCCTGCGGGGTTCCTACGGCTACTGACCTCCTGAATTCTCAGGGGAGATTGGTGCAGTACAAGCATGCCCAATATCCTCAGAGCCCGATGGAGACCCCTTTGGCTTCCTGGAAGACTTATTTCCGGAGCATCTGGACGACATATCCTTTAAGCACAAAGCTGAGGTATTCCCATCGTCATACACCAATTTTGCTGGTAATAGTCTAACACAGTTGCTGCTATATACCAGCTGGTGTCCACTAAAGTGCCTTTCTATGGGGATGCCTGCATCAACCGCCTCTGTGTGCCACTGTTTGTTGCTAGCTCTGTTTGCATCCAGCTGACACTTGTACTGTGTCTTTTATACATGCTGGGACGCCTGCACATGCGCAGAAGCGCCGCGGCGCGCATCGAGCGTCATCCACCCGCCCCGCCCCTTTTTTTTCATAGGAGGCGCGTGCACGCCCGTGCGCCATTGGCGCCCTTTTCGAAAACCAAGAGGGACTAGGAGCCAGGGCCCTTTTTGCCAGAGGGCCTGTGCGGTGGATGAGCGCAGCAACAGGGCAGAGGAAGTGGATTCCCACAGAGAACTTACCAACTGCCTGGATCTTTTGACTTGAGAAAACCAAAGATCCACATGACAAGAAAAAAATGGACCACAGGTACCGCGGTCCTCTTCTTTTTTTTTTTTTCTTGACTACTATTAAAATTTTACATTTTTCATTTGTTACAGGCATACACAGATATTAGCGGGAATACCGTTAGGTAACAGACAGACAAATTAGGCTTGGGGGTCCCCCAATAGAACCAAGTTCCTGGGGGCCCCCACTTACCTGTTCCCCGCCGCAGGACTCTGTTTGGTCCACAGAAGCCCAAACTTCACCTATCACGGCAGGCATTGTAATTAAACCTTCAGGGACCGGGTTCCCAAGGATTCCACTCCCCTGGACCTGTATAGCACCCTGCACAGAAAACATCTTGGTCGTGGGTATGACCAGAGCTCTGGATCCCAGGGTCCAGCCCTCCTAAGAGAGGCATTACAGGCAAAACCTTGCTCTTCTGTTGCAAGGCCCGGGAAACCGACCGTTTAGCTATGAAGCTTTTTTGGTTTGATCCGGAACAGCTTACTAAGGCCCGTAAAAGAACCTGTACGCAAGCCCAGGAAAACACATGTTACTCTTTGGCCAACACCTTAGACACTGGCAAAAAAACTGAGGTGCTCCCGGATGGGAGGGGCTTATATAGGGGAGGGTACTTCCGGTTTGGAAGTTGCCAGTGCCAGCACCTGAAGGTAAACTATATAACCCATTAGTAATGACTAAGTCGCTCTGTGTCCCGTGATGTACGAAAAAGAAATACCCACACGTTTACAGAATCCAGCTGTGTCAGTCCATGGACGTCAGAGAAATGGATTTTACGGTGAGTACAAAAATCCTATTTTTTCCTATTGCTGCGAGGAAATGATTTATAAACACTAGTTGATTTAGCCAGTTTCTGCTCTCTATCGGAAGCATTTTCTAATATTGAGACCACAGCTCCCAAATTTGCAGATTGGTGGTCACCCCGTGCTTTCATTTAGCCCGCTGCAATAAATGCCCATTGCTGGTTGACAACTGCTCTGACATTTTGCAGTTGCATCTGGGACTTCTTGTAATAGTAAATGGCCCTTTTACTGAACAGGTTTGCCTGTTGCAGTTAGTGGAAAAATAATGGATGTTGTAGAAGATAACCAAAAAAAGAGAATACTACTGTGTTAATTCTAGTTAAAGTCTCCATTATATATGTAATATACAGTATTTATATACAGTATATACAGTGCTTCCGGAAAGTATTCACAGCACTTCACTTTTTCCACATTTTGTTATGTTACAGCCTTATTCCAAAATGGACTAAATTCATTTATTTCCATAAAATTCTACAAACAATAGCCCATAATGACAACGTGAAAGAAGTTTGTTTGAAATCCTTGCAAATTTAAAAAATGAAAAAAATCACATGTACATTCACAGCCTTTGCTCAATACTTTGTTGAAGTACCTTTTGGCACCAATTATAGCCTCAAGTATTTTTGAGTAGGATTCTACAAACTTGGCACACCTATTTTTGGGCAGTTTCTCCCATTCTTCTTTGCAGGACCTCTCAAGCTCCATCAGGTTGGATGGGAGCATCGGTGCACAGACATTTTCAGATCTCTCAGGAGATGTTCAATCGAGTTCAAGTCTGGGCTCTGACTGGACCACTCAAGGACATTCACAGAGTTGTCCTGTAGCCACACCTTTGTTAACTTGGCTGTGTGCTTAGGGCCGTTGTCCTGTTGGAAGATGAACCTTCGCCCCAATTTAAGGGCCAGAGCGCTCTGGAGCAAGTTTTCATCAAGGATGTCTCTGTACATTGCTGCATTCATCTTTCCCTGGGATGGTATTGGCCAGGCGATGTGCGGTGCCTGGTTTCCTCCAGAAAAGTCACTTGTCATGCAGGCCAAAGGGTTCAATCTTTGTTTCATCAGACCAGAGAATTTTGTTTCTCATGGTCTGAGAGTCCTTTAGGTGCCTTTTGGCAATCTCCAGACAGGCTGTCATGTGCCTTTTACTGAGGAGTGGCTTCCGTCTGGCCACTCTACCATACAGACCTGATTGGTGGAGTGCTGCAGAGATGGTTGTTCTTCTGGGAGGTTCTCCTCTCTCCACAGAGAAACCCTGGAGCTCTGTCATAGTGACCATCAGGTTCTTGGTCACCTCCTTGACTAAGGCCCTTCTCCCCCGATCGCTCAGTTTGGCCCGGGCGGCCCACTCTATGAAGAGTCCTTGTGGTTCCAAACCTCATTAATTTACGGATGATGGAGGCCACTGTGCTCATTGGCACCTTCAATGCTGCAGATATTTTTCTGTACCCTTTCCCAGATCTGTGCCTCAATACAATCCTGTCTCAGAGGTCTACAGACAATTCTGTGGACTTCATGGCTTGGTTTGTGCTCTGATATGAACTGTAAACTGTGGTAACTTATATAGACAGGTGTGTCCCTTTCCAAATCATGTCCAATCAACTGAATTTACCACAGGTGGACTCCAATCAAGTTGTAGAAACATCTCAAGGATGATCAGTGAAAATAGGATGCACCTTAGATCACTTGAGTGTCATGACAAAGGCTTTTTCGTTTTTTTATTTTTAATAAATTTGCAAACATTTTAAACAAACTTCTTCCACATTGTCATTATGGGATATTGTTTGTAGAATTTTGAGGAAATAATGAAGTAAATCCATTTTGAAATAAGGCTGCAAAATAACAAAATGTGGAAAAGGTGAAGCACGTTTTGAATACTTTCCGGATGCACTGTGTGTGTGTGTGTATATATATATATATATATATATATACACATACAGTAGCTCACAAAATTGAGTACACCCCTCACATTTTTGAAAATATTTTTATGTCACAACACTGAAGAAATGAAATTACACTATGCTACAATGTAAATTAGTGAGTGTACAGCTTGTATAACAGTGTAAATTTGCTGTCCCCTCAAAATAACTCAACAAACAGCCATTAATGTCTAAACCGCTACCAACAAAAGTGAGTACACCCCTAAGTGAAAATGTCCAAATTGGGCTCAATAAGCCATTTTCCCTCCCCGGTGTCATGTGATTCGTTAGTGTTACAAGGTCTCAGGTGTGAATGGGGAGCAGGTGTGTTAAATTTGGTGTTATCGCTCTCATTCTCTCATACTGGTCACTGGAAGTTCAACATGGCACCTCATGGCAAAAAACTCTGAGGATTTGAAAAAAATAATTGTTGCTTTACGTAAAGGTGGCCTAGGCTATAAGAAGATTGCCAAGACCCTGAAACTCGGCATCATATCCAGAGGTTGTCTTTGGGAAATAGATGTATGAGTGCTGCCGGCATTGCTGCAGAGGCTGAAGGGGTGGGGGGGGTCAGCCTGTCAGTGCTCAGACCATACGCAGCACACTGCATCAAATTGGTCTGGATGGCTGTTGTCCCAGAAGGAAGCCTCTTCTAAAGATGATGCACAAGAAAGCCTGCAAACAGTTTGTTGAAGACTAGCAGACTAAGGACATGGATTACTGGAACCATGTCCTGTGGTCTGACGAGACCAAGATTGCTTATTTGGTTCAGATGGTGTCAAGCGTGTGTGACGTCAACCAGGTGAGGAGTACAAAGACAAGTGTGTCTTGCCTACAGTCAAGCATCCTGGTGGGAGTGTCATGGTCTCGGGCTGCATGAGTGCTTCCGGCACTGGGGAGCTACAGTTCATTGAGGAAACCATGAATGCCAACATGTACTGTGACATACTGAAGCAGAGCATGATCCCCTCCCTTCGGAGACTGGGCCACAGGGCAGTATTCCAACATAACGACCCCAAACACACCTCCAAGATGACCACGCTTTGCTAAAGAAGCTGAAGGTATAGGGGATGGACTGGCCAAGCATGTCTCCAGACCTAAACCCTATTGAGCATCTGTGGGGCATCCTCAAACAGAAGGTGGAGGAGCGCAAGGTCTCTAACATCCACCAGCTCCATGATGTTGTCATGGAGGTTTTGAAGAGTACTCCAGTGGCAACCTGTGAAGCTCTGGTGAACTCCATGCCCAAGAGGGTTAAGGCAGCGCTGGAAAATAATGGTGGCCACACAAATTATTGACACAGGCCCAATTTGGACATTTTCACTTAGGGATGTACTCGCTTTTGTTACCAGCGGTTTATACATTGGCTGTGTGTTGAGTTATTTTGAGGGGACAACAAATTTACACTGTTATACAAGCTGTACACTCACTAATTTACATTGTAGCAAAGTGTAATTTCTTCAGTGTTGTCACATGAAAAGATATAATACAATAGTCTTTTGTGAGACACTGTGTATATGTGTGTGTGTGTGTATATGTATATATGTGTATATATATATATATGCACACACACATACTCTATATTACCAAAAGTATTGGGACACCTGCCTTTAAACAAACATGAACTTTAATGGCATCCCAGTCTTAGTCCGTAGGGTTTAATATTGAGTTGGCCCACCCTTTGCAGCTATAACAGGTTCAACTCTTCTGGGAAGACTGTCCACAAGGTTTAGGAGTGTGTCTATGGGAATGTTTGACCATTCTTCCAGAAGCGCACTTGCAAGGTCAGGCACTAATGTTGGACGAGAAGACCTGGCTTGCAGTCTTCGCTCTACTTGATCCCAAAGGTGTTCTATCAGGTTGAGGTCAGAACTCTGTGCAGGCCAGTCAAGTTCCTCCACCCCAAACTCGCTCATTCATGTCTTTATGGACCTTGCTTTGTTTGTGCATTGGTCCAAATTATTTGGTGGAGGGGGATTATGGTGTGGGGTTGTTTGTAAGGGTTTGGGAGAGGCCCTTTAGCTCCAGTGAAGGGAACTCTGAAGGTGTCAGCATACCAAGACATTTTGGACAGTTTCATGCTCCCAACTTTGTGGGAACAGTTTGAGAATGGCCCCTAGCTATTCCAACATGACTGCGCACCAGTGCACAAAGCAAGGTTCATACAAACATGGATGAGTGAGTTTGAGGTGGAGATACTTGACAAGCCTGCACAGAGTCCGGACCTCAACCTGATAGAACACCTTTTGGGATGAATTAGAGTGGAGACTGCGAGCCAGGCCTTTTCGTCCAACATCATTGCCTAACCTCACAAATGCGCTTCTGAAAGAATAGTCAAACATTCCCATAAACGCACTCCTAAACCTTGTGGACAGCCTTCCCAGAAGAGTTGAAGCTGTTATAGCTGCAAAGGGTGGGCCAACTCAATATTGAACCCTACGGACTAAGACTGGGATGCCATTAAAGTTCATTTTGCGTGTAATAGCATATATATATATATATATATATATATATATATATATATATATATATGCTATGTGTGTGTAGCGGGGTGTTCCCCTATAATGGGAAGAGACTACATCACCCATAACCCCATTCTTCACATGTTCCACCGCAGAGACTCATGGGAGGGGTTATAAAAGGAGGAGGCGAGGCCGGGCTCGGCCTCTTTGGGACACGAGACTTCACAGACGGATCCTCCTGTGCGGATGTGTCAGAGTGCAAGGCCTGAAGCTTGAGGCCTTGCTCTGCATCAAAGAGCCTTCCACCCCCCTCTGCGAGCCTGGGTGGCATCTGACTTTGTGCGCTACAGCCTTGTCGGATCGGGGGCCCGATCGTTGGAGAGATCGTGTGTGTGTGACACGGCCGGTGGAGGTTTCCCGGATTGGATCCGTAGTCCGGCGGGTGAGAGGGCATAAGCCCAGCTAAGATACTGTTACTGTATATAGGCCTATAGATTGCCGTGGCCTACAAGTTATTTTGATACCCCTATTGAAGAGCCTTGTCAGAACTGAGCCTGCGGCTTTATTTAACCAAGTTCTATACCCCTTGGATTACAAAGTTATACTCTGTTTAAAGTGCACCACCATTACAGACCTGCCGGTGAAGAAAGGAGGACTAAGTTAAATATTAGAACCAGGCCTGGTGGGGATTCTAGCGTGTTGAATTACTGCGCCATAGGGCACTTAGTTAACGGTCGCCCGTATGGCGCACCTGTAGCGTGTGTTACTACATAGTGTGTTAGAGTGGCAGGACGCTGCCCTTAGGAGTGATTATCTTGAACTGTGATTACTGTTACCCCCTTTTATCCATATTGAGAGAATAAGTAAAACACTTTATCTATTACAATTCATTACTGTGTCCTGGCTTAGTTATTATATTGCATAGGATATATCATTGATTATTAGTACTAGCTGTGCCAGAAGGGGGTAGAGCCTATTGCCGGGGGTTGGCGGAGCTGCACTCAGGGCCCAAATCTAATTCTGCGGCCTCCTTAGTTGGAGGTATCGCTACACGTGGGGGTTCTCGTCCGGGATCCTGATGCAGCAAGCGAACGCCAGAAGTGCCGGCATGGACCCCATGGATCCAAGAGCGGTAGAAGAGTGGTGCAAAGCCGCTAATACAGAGCCAAAACAGTCGATAGCCATTAGCCTCCCTGGGGAGAAATGGTCGAGTGAGACGGTAGAGGAACTAATGAGTTCAGTGTCCCCAGATCACACACCGTGGGTGATAGACATGAAGACAGACCCAGACATCTCATATCAATACGCATTAGTGGAATATTGGGACGGGATGCCAGAGGCCTGTAAGCACAAGTGTCTGCGGACGCCAGACAACAGAACATTTAGGCTGGCGCACGCAATAACTGTAGAAAGGGAACCATCCTCTACGGGATCGCCACAGGCTGCGGCCCGAACTCCACCTGAAAGAGAAGACAGGGCGACACCCCCGGTGGCACCTGCACTGGCCACTGCTATATCACCAGAACTGATAAATGCAATAGGGGATTTGTTAGCCAAATGTCAGAAGACAAGTACGGTGCATGTGGAAACTAGCTACCGGAGACTAAAAATATTCTCAGGGAAGCTCCCTGTCCCGGCAGGGGAAGAAGATTTTGATACCTGGGTGGAGCAGGCATTACAGGCGGTGGAGGCATGGGAGGTGCCTGAAGCACAGAAGAGGCAGCGAGTGTTAGAAAGCCTTAAAGGTGCAGCAGCAGAAGCAGTGAAAAGTTTCCGGTTTGGGAATGCAGGGTGCACGGCGCAGGACTGTCTAGCTATGCTGCAGGAAGAGTTTGGTCAATTAGACAAGGTGACAGAGATGGTCTACCAGTTTGAACACACTTTCCAAAAACCGGAGGAGAAACTTTCCGAGTATGTCAGAAGGCTAAACAGGCTGCTGTGCAAGATTGTGTTAAAGAAAGGGATGAAGCCCCAAGATGCCGATGCGGCAAGAATGAAGCAAGTCTTAAAGGGAGCGCTACGCTCCGATCCAGTCTGGCTGCACCTGAAAACCTTGGGAGGAGGAATGTTGCTGACTTATGCTGATTTAATAAAAAATCATCAGAGATGAGGAGGCGCTGCAACAGGACCAGCAGAAGGATAAGACAAGTGTTGTACCCGCACAGGTGCTGGTCAATCCAGTAATGACCCCTGAAAGAGAGGCGGAGATAGACACCCTAAAAACTCAGATGTCCAAGGTGTTAGAGATATTGACCTCTCTGATAGCAAAAGACACAGAGTGTCCCAAGAAGAAGGAAAGTCCAAGGAAGGAATTGTTCCCGATTGCCTCAGCACCCGAACCTTTACAAGAATGGGGAGATATAGTCTGCTTCAACTGTGGGGGAGTTGGCCACATTGCAGCCACATGTTCTAGTCCGAAGAAGAAGAGACCAGACAACCGCAAGCCGGCGGGAAACTCCAGAGGGCCCCGGTGAAGGAGTCAACCGGGTGCCCATCATCTTCAGTAAACTCCAAGCTGAATGCGAAGAAAAACAAAAAGAGAGATAGAACACCAAAGGGGAAACGCAATACCCCTCAACAAAGCTATACTCCAGTCGGAAGGGGGGAGACCCCTCAGGAGAGGCACAGCACTCCCCAAAGGGGGTGCCCACCCAAGAAAAATAATAGTACCCCTCAGCGGGTTCCTACACCCATTAAAAGGAGGGAAGTCAGTGCATACCAGGCTCAAGAAAGGTTCAAGTCCAAAGGGAATAGGACAAGAGAGAGTCCAAAGGGAAAAGGTCTGAAGAAGGCGGCTCCTGCGGGACCATATCCAGAGAAGCTGGTAGGCCCATCCCCTATAGTGCCCATTCAAGTGGAGGGAGTCTACACCAGGGGCCTCCTGGATACCGGGGCACAAGTGACCCTACTATACCGGGACTTCTACGACAGGCACCTGAGTCATCTGCCTATCCAGAAGATAGAAGAGCTGGAAATATGGGGAATTGGAACCCAGAGTTTCCCTTACGACGGCTACCTTCCCATCAAAATGACCTTTGACCCATCCGTGGCTGGGAAGGCCGAAGTGTTTGACACCCTGGCAGTTGTGTGCCCTAGGCTGCCTGGAGCCAACAAGAATTCCCTTATAATAGGGACGAACACGGACCTGGTCCGAAGACTCCTGACCCCTCTCGTGACAGAAGAAAGACAAGCAGCTACCAAGATCCATCCCATGCTGAAGACAGCCTACCAACGGCTGGTCCAAGAGCGGGAGACCCCTGGAGAGGAGATAGGGAAGGTGTGGAGACTTGGAAGAGAAGGGGTAGTGTTGCAGCCCGGTGAAGTAACCTGTCTCAGGGCCACTGTGAAGCTTACTTGGGAGCAGCCTGGTCCCTTTGTCATGCTGGAGTCAGACCCAAGGGGTGAGTCCTCAGGCCTGGAGGTGATACCGGAAGTGATTCCGCTGAAGGTCCTGAAGAAGGCCCATTATAGAGTTCCAGTGAGTGTTAGGAATACTACCAAAGACCCCATGGAAATCCCAGCCAGAATGTTGCTAGGCCAGGTGAGCCCAGCGGCCCCTGTTACCCTGTCAGAAGTGAAGAGGACAGGTGGAGGAGGGGATGTTTGGGAGAAGCTGTCCATGGAAAACCCGAATCTGTCCAGGGCTTGGAAAGAGAGAGCCAAGGCCCAGTTGAATAGATGGGAGAAGATCTTCTCTAAGGATGAGTTTGATGTGGGGTGTGCAAGGAGTGCCACCCATCGGATCCGCCTCCAGGAAGATAAGCCCTTCCGAGAAAGGGTCAGGCGGGTCCCGCTAGCAGATCTGGAGGATCTGAGGGAACAACTTGCAGAACTCAAGAGGACTGGTGTGATACGGGAGTCCAGAAGCCCCTATGCCTCTCCCATAGTGGTGGTCCGAAAGAAGAATGGATCATTGAGGCTCTGTATCGACTACAGGACTTTCAACAGGAGAACCATACCTGACCAATACACCACTCCGAGGATAGAGGATGCCCTACAGAGCTTGTCTGGAGCCAAATGGTTCAGCGTTATGGATCTCAAGAGTGGGTACTATCAGATTCCGATGCACCCAGCAGACAAGGAGAAGACAGCTTTCATAACCCCAGTGGGGTTCTTTGAATTCGACCGGATGCCCCAAGGTCTGTCTGGAGCCCCAGCTACTTTCCAACGCCTCATGGAGAAGACAGTAGGAGACATGAACTTGATCGAAGTCCTTGTATACCTGGACGATGTCATTGTCTTTGGGAGAACCTTGGAGGAACATGAAGAGAGGCTGGAAAAAGTGTTGAGAAGACTCAGTGAGGAAGGACTTAAGCTTTCGCCTGAGAAGTGTCGGTTCTACCAGTCTTCTGTGAACTATCTGGGGCACATAGTGTCTGAAGAAGGGGTGGCCACAGACCCTGAGAAATTGGAGGCAGTTACCTCCTGGCCACGGCCCACCACAGTAACAGAACTCAGATCCTTCTTGGGCTTCTGCTCCTACTACAGGAGGTTTGTGGAGGGATTTGCCCGAATTGCTAGACCATTGAATGAGTTGCTCAAGACTGAAGGAGAAGAGGATGGCTCGGGGCCCAGGAGGCCAGGAGAGTCCATCAGAGATCAGTGGAATCAGAAGTGTGAAGAGGCTTTCCAGGAATTGAAGAGGAGCCTGACCACTGCACCAGTCTTGGCCTACGCAGACCCAACCAAACCCTATGAACTGCACGTGGATGCTAGTCATGACGGTCTGGGAGGAGTACTTTACCAAGAACATGAGGGGCAATTGCGACCTGTTGCCTATGTGAGTAGGAGCCTGACCCCCTCTGAGAAGAACTACCCCACTCACAAGCTGGAGTTCCTGGCCCTCAAGTGGGCGGTAGTAGACAAGCTCAAAGACTACCTGTATGGAGCGGAGTTCACTGTGAAGACCGACAACAACCCCCTTACCTACCTGTTCACCACGGCCAAGCTGGACGCCACTGGACACAGGTGGCTGGCCGCACTGTCTGGATTCAACTTCAGCCTTAAGTATAGACCAGGAGTGGGGAATCGAGACGCAGACGCTCTGTCCAGAAGATCTCATTCCCCCACCATTGAAATAGAAGATTGGACCCAAGTGGCACCGGACGGGGTGCGGGCCCTTTGTCAAGGAGCTGAATTCCAAGCCCGAGGAGGCTCCAGAGCAGAGGAAATAGGAGTTACCACGGTGGGAGTCCCCAAACACTACTGTGGAGTAGCTCAATTGGAAGAGGACAACCTACCAAGACTGTCCAAGAAGGAATTGAGGTGTGACCAATTGGAAGACCCCATGGGGAGATTGGTCCTGGAGGCCTTGAAAAATCAGGATCCAAACAGACTCATGCGTCAACCTTCAAAAGAAGCTCGCCTGCTGAGGAAGGAGTGGGATAGGTTGCAGTTACATCAGGGAGTGGTCTACCGAAGGGGCCCCTCTGATGACTCAGAAGATAAGTGGCAGCTGTTCCTCCCAGAGAAACATCGGGAGACTGTTCTGATTGCCCTGCATGAAAATCATGGCCACCTAGGGGCTGAAAGGACCTTTCAACTTGTCAGAAGTCGGTTCTATTGGCCCTGCATGAGGGCAGAGGTAGAGGAGTACTGCCACTCATGTGCGCGATGCATCCAGAGGAAGACTTTGCCCCATCAAGCTGCCCCAATGGGCCATCTACAGAGCCAAGGGCCCATGGACCTGGTGTGCATTGACTTTCTCTGCCTCGAACCCGACCTGAGTGGACTAGGAAATGTTCTGGTGATAACCGACCATTTCACCCGGTATGCCCAGGCTTTCCCCACCAAAGACCAGAAGGCCTCCACCGTGGCCAAGGTACTTATGGAGAAGTAATTTGTCCATTATGGGCTGCCACAGAGACTCCATTCAGATCAAGGGAGGGACTTCGAGAGTAAGCTGATCCGGAAGCTCTTGAATTCTTTGGGAATTAAGAAGACTCGGACTACACCTTACCATCCTCAGGGAGATGCTCAGCCGGAAAGGTTCAACCGAACCTTGCTCAACATGTTGGGGACTCTGGAAAGCGAGAAAAAGCAACATTGGAGCCAACACATAGCAGCCATAGTACATGCTTACAACTGCACCATCAGTGATGCTACAGGCTACTCCCCATATCGACTCATGTTTGGGAGAGAAGCGAGACTACCGGTGGACCTGGCTTTTGGCACCTCACTGGACCATTCCTCAGCCACATCCCACAAAGGATATGTGGACAGGCTCAGACACAGCCTGAAAGTAGCCTATGAACAAGCTCAAGCGGCCTCAGATCAAAGGGGAGCTCGGAATAAAAGAAATTTCGACTTGAAGGTCCGGGTACAAGACCTACAGCCCGGGAATCGAGTACTGTTGCGCAATCTGGGAGTCCCCGGAAAGCACAAACTTGCAGACAGATGGAGATCTGAACCCTATGTCATCTGCAGGAAGTTGCCGGGCCTACCTGTCTACAAGGTGAAGCCAGAGGGAAAGGTAGGCCCACTGAAGACATGGCATCGAAACCACCTGCTCCCACTTGCGGAGGCAGTTAGAATACCTTCCGTGGGAGACTCCCCTGAACCGGCCTCTATCTTGGATACTCCTAGGCCGAACACTCGGTCACAGACCTCCCGAGCTGAAAATGGAGAAGCCTCCCAACTTAGTGGAGATGAAGAGGGAGAACTTGATTGGCTGTGGTCTTCCCCAACTCCAGGAACTTCTATCATAGATCTTCCAGTCACCCAAGATACCACAGATGAAACACTGAACCCAGAGGCTACAGAGTTCATCCCCTTTAGTCCTTCAGCAGATTACTGGGAAGATGCCCATGATAGTTGCTCCGAGGAAGAGGAGCCTGTGGCGCCAGAGCCAGAGAGTCCAGGAGAGCAAAGAGCTCGAAGAGTCATTCGACCTCCTAAGAAGCTGACCTACCCTCAGATGGGGAACAGTTCGGAAGACTCTGTAGTCACTGCTAGGAGAAATGCTGAGATTCCGGATCCCTCCACTGTCCATTTAGTGGAGGGCAACCCCAGCTCACTCTCTGGAACAGTTGGGCAGGCCACCCATGATGGTGTGACCTGTGGGCAAGGGAATTCTACCCCTCAGTTATGGTGGGAATCCCCTATCCCAACATCGTTTTCAGAATTTGTCCAGTGTTATATATAGTTGTTGTTAAAATTTATCTTTGGGGACCAAAGAGTTTAAGAGGGGGGAGTGTGTAGCGGGGTGTTCCCCTATAATGGGAAGAGACTACATCACCCATAACCCCATTCTTCACATGTTCCACCGCAGAGACTCATGGGAGGGGTTATAAAAGGAGGAGGCGAGGCCGGGCTCGGCCTCTTTGGGACACGAGACTTCACAGACGGATCCTCCTGTGCGGATGTGTCGGAGTGCAAGGCCTGAAGCCTGAGGCCTTGCTCTGCATCAAAGAGCCTTCCACCCCCCTCTGCGAGCCTGGGTGGCATCTGACTTTGTGCGCTACAGCCTTGTCGGATCGGGGGCCCGATCGTTAGAGAGATCGTGTGTGTGTGACACGGCCGGTGGAGGTTTCCCGGACTGGATCCGTAGTCCGGCGGGTGAGAGGGCATAAGCCCAGCTAAGATACTGTTACTGTATATAGGCCTATAGACTGCCGTGGCCTACAAGTTATTTTGATACCCCTATTGAAGAGCCTTGTCAGAACTGAGCCTGCGGCTTTATTTAACCAAGTTCTATACCCCTTGGATTACAAAGTTATACTCTGTTTAAAGTGCACCACCATTACAGACCTGCCGGTGTAGAAAGGAGGACTAAGTTAAATATTAGAACCAGGCCTGGTGGGGATTCTAGCGTGTTGAATTACTGCGCCATAGGGCACTTAGTTAACGGTCGCCCGTATGGCGCACCTGTAGCGTGTGTTACTACATAGTGTGTTAGAGTGGCAGGACGCTGCCCTTAGGAGTGATTATCTTGAACTGTGATTACTGTTACCCCCTTTTATCCATATTGAGAGAATAAGTAAAACACTTTATCTATTACAATTCATTACTGTGTCCTGGCTTAGTTATTATATTGCATAGGATATATCATTGATTATTAGTACTAGCTGTGCCAGAAGGGGGTAGAGCCTATTGCCGGGGGTTGGCGGAGCTGCACTCAGGGCCCAAATCTAATTCTGCGGCCTCCTTAGTTGGAGGTATCGCTACATATATATACATATACATACACAGTATACACTCAACATATATTTTTTTTATAAGGCTGCACAGTTATAAAAAATTATATTGGGATATTCACAGTTTTGCATAAACCAAGCTGTAGTTCTAACATGCTAAAGCAGATTTAAAATATACTGTATATGTTCAAAAATTATAAAGGAAAAAAATTTTTGCGCTAGGTGCGTGATTAAATAAATAACAAATGGAAACCAAAATCTGTGAAGGATATCCTGCAGCTGAACACTTTAACCCTGATAGGGGGCACAAAAGAAATAGGTATAGACAAAAGTGCAGCGCTGGATAATGAGTGAACTATGAATACATAAACACGATTCAAACTGTAATGAAATCAAACAATGTGCAAATAATGAATGACTGAATACAACAGTGCTCTAAACGTGTGTAGAAAATAGTCCGCAAAAAATTACTGCAGTTGCAGACAGTGAATTATACATATAAACGCATGGAAAAAAAACAACTAAAGAAGTTCATAAACGTGGATATCCAGTAAATGATTTCCAGTGCAAATGTGTAGATATAGCATTCACCACTTTTGCTGCTCATCACCTTAATAGGATTGAAGGCTTACCAGAAAGCCTGCGACGCCCTTATTCAGGGGGGTCAGACAAGGCTTAGTAGAGTGACAAAATCACTGATGAGATGTTGGATGTTCCCTTCACAGGTAACCAGCTGGAGTCAATGGATGCACCCTCAAAAACAATCCACAGGAACTACAAAGGACCCTTCCTAGAGGCGGTCTGTGCATGTCAGTGAACGTTCCCTTTCACGGGTGAGATACAGGCATCCAATGAATTTCCAAACATTTTGAGGTAAAAGAAAGGGGAAAAAGAAAAACTCCAGTAGTGCAGAGATTCCTTTGATTCCTTTTATTAAAAGTTCCAAAGATAGGACCAAGTCCCAATACAAAAAAAGCGTTCCTTGAAAGGATTAAAAAAAAAAAAGCTCTGTGCGTATCAACAAAACGGTTCACGCATGCACAGTGCATGTGTATGTGGCGTCATCAGGGGTCAAACGTCAGTTGTGACGAAACGGTCATAGGGACGCCACATACACACGCACTGCGCATGCGCAAACCGTTTTGTTCATACGAACAGAGCTTTTTTTAAATCCTTGCAAGGAACGCTTTTTATGTTTTGGGACTTGGTCCTATCTTTGGAACTTTTAATAAAAGAAATCGAAGGAATCTCTGCACTACTGGAGTTTTTCTTTTTCCCCTTTCTTTTACCTCAAAATGTTTGGAAATTCAATGGATGCCTGTATCTCACCTATGGAAGGGAACGTTCACTGACATGCACAGACCGCCTCTAGGGAGGGTGCTTCGTGGTTCCTGTGGATTGTTTTTGAGGGTGCATCTATTGACGCCAGATAACCAGTGAAGGGAACATCCAACATCTCATCTGTGATTTTGTCACTCTACTAAGCCTTGTCTGACCCCCCCCCTGAATAAGGGCGGTCGCAGGCTTTCTGGTAAGCCTTCAATCCTATTAAGGTGATGGGCACTACAAGTGGTGAATGCTATATCTACACATTTGCACTGGAAATCATTTACTGGATATTCACATTTATGAACTTCTTTAGTTGTTGTTTTTTTCCATGCGCTTATATGTATGATTCACTGCAACTGCAGTAATTGTTTGCGGACTATTTTCAACACCTGTTTAGAGCACTGTTGTATTCATAGTCATTCATTATTTGCACATTGTTTGATCACTGTGTTGATTTCATTGTAGTTTGAATTGTGTTTATGTATTCATTGTTCACTCAGCGCTGTAATTTTGTCTATACCTATACTGTATATGTTGTTTTTTATTATTGGGAGATTCCTACACGAACCTCTTGCTCCTGTAAAAGTGCAAGAGGGCATTTAAAGTGAAGCTATCATTTAAATAAACATTTCAGTTGAGTCTATAGGTTGGGTGTCAGCACCATTTAATCACATTATTCTTTTAAGTGAAAAACTATCCCTTTTATTCTATAAATTAATAAAAATAAAAATGCTGTCCCCCCAGCAACTATCCGAGGTCACATGCTCTATGGTTACCAATTATTATAGCAGAGAGACAATTGTTTTCAGTCAGCGGGGAGAAAACATGATCAAAGATGTTGCCCCCTGTACACAGATAATAATACACTAAACATACAGTCATTAGACAAAATATGTATCATCAGAATGGTGCTGTGGATACTCAATATGGTAGGAAGTGCCACGCCCTAATTGGATTGAAGTAGAAAATTGCATAAAGAGCTTGGACTTTTTAGGCACATCAATACACAAAGTGGAAAAATAATATCTTTAATAAAGAACAAAAATGAGAACCATACATAATAGGAATTAAAATTCATGCTAATAGATTAGCCAGTAGTTAAAATGTTGCAACTTTGACATAAACCTGATGCAATACATGGAATTAGAAAAAATATTTCATAATATAATAAATCCCAGAGTGTGGTTATGATGAAACGTTGCGATGTAACTTGATCTTGCTCTACATGTTACGCGCCAAGCACTTCTTCAGGAGCTTTCGGTAACTATTATTCGTGAAAAAGAAACAAAACATAAAAATAATATACAGCTTTCACATATAAAATTTATTTACACAGCATATAAAACATTCTATTTCTCTCACCCCAGGATGGCCACAGAGCAGGCCCCCAGTCAAAGCGAACAATACAAACAAAACAACTATAGGGGCGTGCATAACATAGTCCTTATATTATAACAGCATGTATAAATATGTATGAGGTCAAAAATCAACCCATAGCTAGAGTTGCCTATTGGACAAATGTATCAGAATAATCCCAACCTTGGGGCAAACAGATACACACCCTATATGTAGCTAATATATTGGGTTTGTGTGATATATATATATATATATATATATATATATATATATGTGTGTTGTAACGGGAAGGCCCGGGGAACTCAGAATCGCTTAGAAAGTATGAGATACCCTTGCTTCAGCTCCCCCAATGCCTCTTATGTGTCAACCACCCTGTGTCTCTATTAGGGGCACAGGGTGAAGGAAAAACCCCACTATGACCTATGATAGCCACATTCAATGCTGTTTATACATTGTATCTAGATTGGGTGTGTACTGTGGTTGGGGGTTGTGTAATCCTTGCTGTGATGAGGTGTGATTGCATTCTATTGTCTATTATGAATTAAGTCTGCTACTGTGACGATGTGGATTGGAGCTGGTCGACCGTCTGGCTGCATATTATGGGATGTTGAAGTGTCTTCTGTGAGGAGGGGGGGGGGAGAATCACCCCTCCTGCTAAGACTGTTTACTGAAGGAGAAGTTTAAACATACCTGACCTGTATCACCATTGTCATTGGACAGTTTAACCCACCCTGTTCCCCAAGGATGGGAGGGAAGGGTTTTGAAGAGAAATGTGTTACCATGTGTTTTGAAAATAAAGTCATTCCCTGTTTTGGAACTTGAAATACAGAGCGTTGTCTCGTATCTCTGGAAGGATTAATCCTATGGGAAGTGGTCGCCTGGCTGTGGAGGATCGACAGGGAATTTGTGTCCAGGAGAGGGAAGATATTCTAAACGGCGTTAACCCCTTTCATATTTGGGGTGCCGTTACATATGTGTATGTATGTGTATATATAAATATATATATATATATATATATATATATATAAATCGTGTGGGAGATTAGCTTGTGGGGATCACCTTTTCTCAGAATGAAGGTCAGCGTACAGGCAGTTTCTTTAAAACCTGGTGTACTGCCAGCTTTATTTACAAGTGGTTTGCAATAGTCATACAAAATAAACAAAACAGTAAATCGAATCCTTGCCGTCCGGCGCTAAACTAAACAGTAACCTCTCTCTATACGGTGAGGGGCTGGTCCCCGTCACCCACAAAACACAAGGTGAAGCAAACCTTTCTTTTCCAATCCAACAAACAGAGCTCTTCTGACTCAGGTTCCCCTCTGAGTCTCAGGCCAGAGCCCTGCTGTGTTCTCTTCCTGGTCTTTTAACTTCCACCTGAGTGTGGACTCGGGTAACCAGAAGATCAGGAACCCAGCCTCCCACAGAGTCTGGAAAAACCGGACCGGATTCCCGTTCAGTCCCTTACAATGGATCGAATGCGAGGTGAAATGTAGCGATTGTCACATAATATATATATCATGTATAGTGATCACAAGAGAAATGTATCTGAGGTACACTTAGACCGCTTTCACACTGAAGCGTCGGCAGTAAAGTATTTTTAGCGGCGATTTACCTTCTTTTTTTTTTTAGCTATTCGAACGATAGCGGGCGCTTTTATCCCCCGCTGGCGGCCGAATAAGGGTTAAAACCACCCGCAAAGCACCGCTGCAGCGGTTCGGCCGCGATGCCCATTCATTTCAATGGGCAGGAGCGGTGGAGGAGTGGTGTATACACTGCTCCTTCACCGCTCCAAGGTTGCTGCTTGCAGGAGTTTTTTTAACGTCCTGCCAGCGCATCGCCTCAGTGTGAAAGCCCTAGGGCTTTCACACTGAGACTGCAGGGGAGCCGTTTTTGTGGCGCTTTACAGGTGCTATTTTTAGCCCAAAAGCGCCTGAAAAATGCCCCAGTATGAAAGGGGTTTTACTGTATAATAAAGATGTAAGTAATGCAGCTAAAAACAAGGGCAGGACAGCTGCTGGAGAGTCAAATTAACCCATCAGAGAGTATATATGGTAGAATATAATTCTATAAAAGATTTCTGACCAGAATAAAAAAGATGATATAAGATGAATATTAGAATCATTAAAGCAGTCTATAGAAGCTCAATGGGAAAACGTACCTAGCTCCACAGTGTAAAGCATCTATGAGGGGAGGTAGTAGGAAACAACAACAAATCTGCATAATAACAAAAGGGAATTAATCCCCAAATCTTCACATTTTAGTAGTTATAGCAGACAAAAGAAAGGAGGGCACCATAGACTGCCAACACAGTAATCCCCAAACACTATGATGAAGCACTGAGTTGTCTAGAGGAAAAGAAGGAAGATTGTCACAAAGGCTGATGTAATTGCTACAGAAACAAAGGCAGCCATCATAGTGCTGCAGATCGTACATTATACCTGACAAGGCAGCCCCTCACAATCAGCGAGCCGCTGCTGCAAAAAAGCACCATGGAGATGGTAACAACTGGGGTGCTTAAAGCAGTGTCCATTTGTATCCACGTCCTGCCCGTAGTCAACCAATCAGCAGCCGCCGTGGATGACATCATCCGGACAGGCCGAAAAACATCACTACGCATTAGCCCGAGACCTGAGCATGCACGGTAGCCAGTTGGTGGATGGCACACGGTACCAGGCTGGTAGTGACGTCTGAGGACCAAGAAGGAGGAAAAGCGCCTTCTAACTGGTCCTCTAAGCGCCACAGCCCATACACCTTGATAGGTGAGATGGAAAGAACAGGCTGTGGCGCTGGGCAGCCGCATAGTGATGGAATAGAGCCAAGTAACGCCAACATGGAAACCAAACACGGTGGCCAGGAGGGGGAGAGAAAGCAGAAAATTGATAATACAACTATAAAGCACACTGTCATTAAATAACAGATATATAGTAACTTTAATGAATATATCATATAAAAAGGGGAAAATTCCAATATAGAAAAAACAACCCACATACATTAATAACAGCTATTGAGATTATATTCTAGAAGATCTTGTAGCAATGAGCAGGTACATGGATCAAAACTATTTTTGGGGCATGTATGCAGACAGAGAGAGGTGTGGGTATATGATGTAATGGCTCAACATGCAAAACATAAGGTGACAAAACCTTACTAAACAAGGAAGGGAGGTGTCAAGTCTCTGGTGTGAGGCGGGGTTGCTGAGAGGGCGCCCCTTGCGGCTGAGTGCAACGTTCCCCTGGGAGTGATACAGGAGATACGGTGCCCAAAGGTGCATGGGTTGCCGGTAATGTTGCAGACTAGGCTGATTGGCAGAAGGTAGCTTGGGGTGCGCTGGGTAGCGGTATTGGGAGCCGTGCAAGGAGAAGTCCGGGTATGAGACGGCAGGGAAAACCAGGAACAGAGTCCGTAGCCAGGCCAGGGGTCATATACCGAGAGACAGTCCGAGATGAGTACAGGAACAAGCCAGGTCAAAAAAAAGTGGGCAGTGGATTGAAGAGTAGTCAGCCAAGCCAGAGTCAGTGCAAGGAGATAGACAGGATCACAGGTGAAGACGAAAGCCAAAAGGTCAAGCCAGGGGTTTCAGGGTGAAGGGAGGGTAGTCATTACCAAAAGACATGATGGAGCCGTGGTCACGTCTCCCAGCATGATCTCTTAATAGTGTATCCCTGGGGGTAGCGCTAGCGGCCATGAAGGCTCTTTTAACAATTTTGTTTGGGGAAACCCCTGTCCCTGAATCTTTGGGCCATATGGTCAGCTTCGATTGCAACGTTTTCAGGCTTACTGCAAAACCGTCTGAGCCTCAGGAACTGTCCATAGGGGACCCCACGGACAGTGTGGCTCGGATGACCCGAGTCAGCTCTCAAAAGAGCATTGCCTGCCTGGGCTTCCTATAAAGACTGGTGACCACCATGCCATTCATGCCTGAAAGCTTGACATCCAGGAAATCAATAGTGACAGCCTGGAGGTCTCCCGTGAATTGGAGATTCAAGATATTACAGTTGAAATATGTGAGCCAGTCATCCAAGTCGGTCTCGCCATCTGACGTAACAAAAAGCAGGTCGTCTATGTAGCGACAAAAGAAAACCGTATCCAAACGGCGGGGGCTATCATGTCCAAAAATGCGGGACCTCTCCCACCAACCCATGTATAGGTTGGCGAGTGAGGGCGAAAACTTCAGGTCATACACAGTGGGCAGTAGTTCAAAGAGTAGTCAGCCAAGCCGGAGTCCGTGCGAGGAGATAGACAGGATTACAGGTCAAGAGGAAAGCCAAAAGCTCAAGCCAGGGGTTTCAGGGTATACAGGGCAAAGAAGACACAGGAAGCTGACGATAATCCAGCAACCTGTAAGCGCTAGTGACAGGTTTAAATAGGCCGGGGAATGTGCTCACAATTGTCACGTCGTGCGCGCGCGTCTGTGCGCTTTGGCGCGTATTGGCAGTCGCGCACGGGGATTTGTCTGCCGCAACCATGACAGGTACTGGCGGGATTGCCCACACCTTGGCCATTTCCCTGACGGTGCCCCCCCAAGGGGCAGCCTCCGGATGCCCAACCGGGCCCATTTTATCAGAATCAAAATCTCTGTAGAAGTCTAGGAGCATGTATATTGCCTGCAGGTTCCCAAGAATTTTCTTCTGCTGAGTAACCCTTCCATTTTATAAGAAATTGAATAGTCCTACCTCTCCTGCGACAGTCCAGGATGGCTTCTACCTCGAACTCTGTTTCATCTGCCACTGAGACTGGAGGCGGAGCGTCTTCTTCTTCTCTCCCTGGTAAAGGACTAGAGATAACAGATTTAAGCAGAGAAACATGGAACACAGGGTCAACTTTATAGGAACTTGGTAGTGCCAGTTCGAAAGCTACTGGGTTAATCTCCCGTCTAATCTTAAATGGGCAGATAAATCTTGGTCCCAACTTCCGGGAGGTGCAAGGAAGCCTGAGATTTGCCAAACAGCCATACTTCATCTCCAACCTTAAAGCTAGGACTCTCTCCCTTCTTCTTGTCATATTGTTTTTTGTAGTTCTCTTGGGCCTTTTGCATGGTTAGCTGGAGAGTTTGATAGTTAGCCTGGATAGAGTTTATCCTGTCTTGAACTGCTGGGACTGAGGCTTTCCGGAATGACATTAGGTAGAAATGAGGGATGGAAACCATAATTGGCCCAAAACGGTGATTGATTGGTGGTTGTATGTACTGAATTATTGTAAGTGAACTCCGCACAAGGGAGTAGAGAGATCCAATCGTCCTGGGAGAAAGAGCAGAAACAATGTACATATTGGTCTAAGGTCTGATTAGTCCTTTCGGTTTGACCGCTGCTTTGGGAATGATAGGCTGAAGACAGGCACACTCCAATTGACAGTGCCTTGCAGAGCTCTCTCCAGAATCGGGAGGTAAATTGTAACCCTCTATCGGACACAATGTTGTCAGGTAGACCATGCAGTCTGACTATCTCCCTTATGAAAATTTTGGCCGTGTCCACAGCAGAAGGTGTACCTATCATGGGCAAGAAGTGCGCCATTTTGGACAGACGGTCCACAACTACCAGGATGGTTGTGAACTCTTCGGAGGGAGGCAGCTCTACTTTGAAGTCCATAGATACTTTTCTCCATGGTTGTTCTGGCACTGGCAGTGGACGTAACAAACCCCCAAGACTTAACGTTGGACCCCTTGTTTCGCTGGCAGGTGGTGCAGGAGCTAACATACTCCCTGCAGTCAGATTTCAAGGTAGGCCACCAAAAAGATTGCTGGATAAGATCCATGGTTCTTCGCACTCCGAAGTGGCCAGCAAGTTGGTGGTCATGAAATGTTTTTAGGACCTGGATTCGGGCTTGTTGCGGAACAAAGATTTTGTCTTGATAACAAAGGTACCCCCCTTGATTTCTTAAAGAGGATGCCTCTGATTCCTGGCATTGGAGGGAAGCCTGTTCGACATAACGTCAGGACAGCCATCTACCTGGTTCCATACCTATGTTACATGACTACTAGCTGAGCACAGGGTTTTCTGTGCCTTGCTTGTGAGTAACTTTTATATTTAATAAATCAAGTGTTTTACATATGGAGAGCACTATGTATTTCTTTTTGAAATTTTGCATGTAACCACGCAAATCTATGAGTTCGTTTTGGGATTATTGAATGATTGAGGATTTCGGTTGAAGGACCGTATAAAGACACTCCTCTCATCTTTAACATTACCCTTGTTAAAGGGACTGCATTTTTGACCTTCTGGTAAAACAGAGGTCCATGTTTTGAGGTGAGCAGCCTGTATACCTGGTGGTGGATACACACGGAAGTGGTTACACTAGTGATCATTTACAAGCACTCTGTTTCACGGCTAGAGGATTCTTCTATCTCCCTGCTGGAGTACCAGTCAATACTTTTCTGGTTTCTGAACTTTATACTTTATGGACTCTTTGTGTTACATGCGATTTTAGCGCTGCACTGCTTTTTATACACTGTTCGAGAGAAGACCTTAGATTGGGTTGGATCAAAAGAAAGTTTAGTGGCGACAAGATTGTGCTAGATATTGTCTCCTCTGGAGTATCGGGCAACATTCAGGATAAGGCATCGGCTTTTCCGTTCTTGGAACCAGGGTGGTAGGTGATGTGGAAATTGAACCTTGAAAATAACTGAGCCCAGCAAGCTTGACGGAGTCTCAAGCATTTGGCAGTGCGGAGGTACTCTAGGTTCCTGTAATCTGTGAATATCATTATAGGGTGATCCTCTAAGGCTGTCTTAATGGCCAATAGTTCACGATCACCTACATCATAGTTCCTCTCACGCTGGCTCATTTTCCGTGAGGAGAAGGCCACGAGGTGAAGCAGTGACTTGGGTCCCTGGCACTGTGAAAGTACTGCCCCTGTTGCTACCTCTGAGGCATCGATCTCCAAGATGTAGGGCAGGGCAGGATCAGGGTCTTGTAGGATTGGTGCAGCTGTGAATAAGGACTTCAGTTTCTCGAAAGCGGATTGTGCTTCGAAAGACCACAGGAAACGGGCATGTAGGCGGGTTACCTGGGTTATGGGTGAAATGATGGAAGAGAAGTTCCTTATAAACCTTATAGAAGTTTGCAAAACCCACAAACCTCTGCACCCCCTTCTTATCCGATGGAGTTGGCCAGTCTAGGATTGCTTGCACTTTCTGTGGATCCATAGCTACACCGCCAGTGGAAATGATCAGCCCTAGGAACTGTATTGATTTCTTTTCAAAATTGCACTTTTCCGCTTTCACGTAAAGTCCATGTTTCCTAAATGTGAGCAATACTGTCCTTACATGAGTCCGATGGAGCTCCAAGGTGGCTGAAAATATGAAGATGTCATCCAGATAGATGATGACGAAGTAGTCTAAATATTCCCGGAAAATGTCATTCACGAAGAGCTGGAACGTTGCCGGAGCGTAACGGAGCCCAGAAGGCATCGCCAAATACTCAAAATGTCCGAACCGCGTTCTAAATGCCATTTTCCATTCATCGCCTTAATGGATACGAACAAGGTTGTAGGCACCCCGAAGGTCAAGCTTGGTGAATACTTGGGCTGTACGAAATCTCTGAAAGAGTTTAGGGACAAGTGGAAGTGGGTAGCGATTTTTTTTTATGGTGATTTTATTAAGCTCCCTGTAGTCCACACATCTTAAAGTCTTCTCCTTTTTTTTCGACAAAGAAAATGCCGGCAGCGGCAGGAGAGGAGGAAGGGCAGATGAAGCCTTTTGCCAAGTTCTCATCTATGTACTGTCGCAGTGTTCCTAACTCCATCTCCGAGAGGGGAAATATGCGGCCAAATGGAATTTTGGACCCTGGGAGTAATTCAATCGGACAGTCGTATGGCCGATGTGGTGGTAGGCCATCAGCTTTTCTTATATCAAAGACATCTAGGAACTCTTGGTACGCTGGGGGTACACTCTGGCTAATGGTAGATGCAGGTTGGACTGTCAGGCAACTGGTGGTGTCTCTGGATTCAGGGATGGGGCAATGCTGCTGGCAATAGGGGGAGGTGAACAGAACTACGTCAAAGCGTATGAATTCCTGATGGCCATCAGGAGTAGTAATAAGGAGAGGGGTAGTCTCTTGAATAACAGGGCCAGAACTAGGCAGCGTGTCACCTGCCAAACAAACTTCCAGCCCCCGTTTCTTGTGGAGAAGGGGCAACCTAAGGTTTCTTGCCAGGTTCAGGTCCACAAAGCAACTATATGCTCCAGAATCGATTATGACCTGGAGCCGGACCTCCTCTTTTCCCAAATGCAGCGTGATGGGAAGAACAAGGTGTGAAGGAGAAGTTCGAGAGACCTGGAAATACACTGGAGTGCAAGAAGGTGGCTTCTTGGGCCTTATGGGGCAGTTACATAGAAAATGTCCGCTTCCTCCACAATAGAGGCAGAGATTGGCTTGAAGATTATGATGTCTCTCATCAGGGATCAATGCAGAACGTAATAGGCCAACTTACCTAGGAACCGACCCAGAGGTAGATGTACTGGCGGGCACAGGCACAGATGGAGTGAGGTTTTTAGGCAGCATCCAGGCGGGCCTGGAGGTCTGTGATCGTTTAGACTGTCTCTCCCGCAGGCGTCGATCCAGCTGGATGGATAATTGAATGAGACCCTCGAGTGTAGTGGGGACCTCAACCCTGGCCAACTCGTCCTTGAGAGATTTGGAAAGTCCTAGGCAGAACTGGTGTTTAAGTGCTGCCTCATTCCAGCTCATTCCAGTATGTACGGCTTCCCTCTCTGTGTGGGAAGAGAGGGAAGCTGTACATACTGGTGCAGTGTCGAAGGGGGCACATTTTTCCCCTGCTCATGCGGCAACTCTGGTCTTAGCCCTAACAAAAGGTCTCCCCCTACGAGATTAGTGCAATATTTACATACTCAGACATGCCATCGGTCTCTCTACTTGAGGGGATCTTGTATTCACCCATTTAATACATTGGTTCTGTACCTATGGGCCATCTTTTGGTACTATTGATACTGTGTTGGAAACATTTATAGTGGGAATCTGTGACCACTTACATCTGTGTTTGATCTATACTCTAATATTTTTGCATCCTCAATTTATATG
Organism: Rana muscosa; assembly: GCA_029206835.1. Lineage (NCBI taxonomy): Eukaryota > Metazoa > Chordata > Amphibia > Anura > Ranidae > Rana > Rana muscosa. Next base: position 60,193,819 of record CM055123.1, read on the forward strand.
ATTGTTATACATCAGTGCTACCTACCATAGACCACATGATATGCGTGTTTTTCACTACTACACACATACATATGAAATTTGAAATTTCGCCTTTTCAGTTGTCTGTTAGTTTTGTGAGGTTCTCCCATACCCTGAGCCACAAGTTCACCAGCACCTACCCAGTATCTGTCCTGAGAAAGCTAATATTTTAGTGAAACCCATCGACGAGCAAGTTTTTGGAAGAATTACTGGATCAGAAATCTTTTTCCCACTTTGATATACAGTGGAACCTCGGATTGCGAGTAACGCGGTTAACGAGCAATTCACATTATGAGCCTTTTTTTTCTTTAAATCCTGACTTGTGCGAGTGTTTCAAGCCTCTGCGGTGTGCAGTACCGCATTTGGCCAGAGGTGCGGGGGCGCCGGTAACACTCGGAGCCATTCGGAAACACTCAAATACTCGGAAATACTCCGTTCCCGAGTGTTTCCAAGCCTTTCCAAGGGTTTCCAAGTGCAGCCAAGCTGTCTCTGAGTATTTCCTAGTCTCTCCAGCGCCCCCCCACCTTTGGCCACATGCGGTATTGCATGCCATAGAAGTCAATGTGGAACAAATTATTTTCGTTTCCATTGACTTCTATGGGGAAACTCGCTTTGATATGCGAGTGCTTTGGATTACAAGCATTCTCCGGGAACGGATTATGCTCGTAATCCAAGGTTCCACTGTATTACCAGATCAATCTTTGTACCTTAGATCCAGCCCTCTGTAACTGCATTATCGGATAACTGGTAACTGCTAACTATTTGTATGTTGTTTTATATATTTTTTAATTATGCTGTTATAAAAATTAATATTTATTGATTCTCCCTCTCATTATGTTCCCACAAAGTCCACCAATTTTTTGACTTGTTCAATCCTTACTAAATGAAAAAAGCTAGACTGACTGTAATCATATGTTGCCATTTTGGCGGGAGTTTTAGACATCAACAACCAGGAGAAATGGCAAAAATGGTCCAAAAATCGAGGAGAAAATATTTCATTGAAATTGAAACAGCGAGCACCCTGCAAACCTCCACTGAGATTGGGGTTATCTATTAATAGAAAGGGTTTGTGAGATTGGGCCTGTGTGGCATCAAGATGCTCAATCCATGTAGTTTCCTTATCGAGAATATGTTTGTCCCACTCCCCACCTCTAGGATCCTTGGGGACCACAGCCAGAGCAATAAATGAGACCAAAGAAACATCAAACTTATGGTAGTGATCCAGATGCCTGCTGACAGAAGTCAACATTTTTCCGCTGAATAGTATACATGGTCTTTTATCCTTTGTCGAAATTGGCTGTTTTCCCCATGTAAAAAAATCAAAATTTGCAGAGCATGAGGTATACAACCACTTGTGTCTCACAGTCCGCAAAAGGTTGGGGGTAAAGATTTCTCCATTGGTGAGCATAAAACTAGTGCCCATGGAAATCCATGGACAGAAGGAACATCTACCACATTTGTTAATTCCCTGTCAAGATTGTACAGAAGTAGATTTAGGGGAATAGTGACTAGACACTAGTTTGTCTCTCAGTGATCTAGCCCGTCTGAATACAATTTCAGGGCGTTGGCCAATATATTTTCTGAGGATAGATTCCGCTTGTAAAAAGGGCCAATGATTGGTTAGTATGTTACGTAGATCAAGATGTTAATCAGAATATTCTGTATTATACTTAACTGTGGGATTAGGTCTATCTATCTTGGTTTTAAAGAGGAGTGAACTACGAGTCTGGCGCAGTGCTTTGATATAAGCACTGCGCAACAAAGATTTTCTGTACCCCCTAGAGCGAAGTCGGGTTCGAAAGAAGATTGGACTATGTCTTGAAATACTCAATATGTGTACAATTGCGACATAGCCTTAGATACTGGGCATAAGGAATGCTGCGAATGAGTGCCACTGGGTGGACACTAGCAGTGTGTAACAATGTATTGCCTGCTGTCCGTTTTCTAAACAGTGTCGAGGCTAAACAGTTGTCTTGGTCTTTAAAGATCGTGAGATCCAAAAAAGTAATCTGATGGGAATCACTATCGACTGTAAATTTAAGATTGAATTGATTTTGATTACGATGTCAACAAAGGTGGCTAATAGGTCCTATAGGACTATCCCGATGCCCTGTTCGTGAGGGATGCTAGAGTACAAGGCCTCAACATCCAGAGTTACGAGCAGGGCATCGGTAGGGACGACCAATCCCTCAATCTGTTTAAGAAGATCTAATGTATCTTTGGTGTATGAAGGTAGACTCAAGACATGGGGCATAAGTATCGAGTCGACTAGTGTTCTCTGTCAGCGAACCAATCCCCGACACGATCGGTCTCCCGGGGGGTAATAAAGGGTTCTTATGTACTTTTGGTAATGCGTAAAATGTCGCCTCTCTTGGAGTGCATTAAGATAATTATAGAGATCCTGATCAATGAATCCCTTTTTGTGAGCAACATCGATGATTAACAAATATTCAGTCCTAAACCTAGAAGTTCGGGACACAGAAATACGTGAATACCAATCTTTGTTGCATGGTATATTCATACACATCTTTTCGCAATTGGCTTTAGTCATCAAGACAATTTTGCCTCCCTTATCAGCCGCTTTAATCTCCTAGGTCCGGATGGTTTTGTAATTTTAGAATAGCCTGTAGTTGTGACCGTGTTAGGTTGTTATGTCTGGGGGTAATTGTCATACGTTTTATGTCATTAACAGTAAAGGATAAAAGGGAAGGGGGAGGCACTCACACTGCCACATCCGTATAATTGTGGGAAATTTTTTTTTTATCTACTCGGGAGGAGCAAGACAAGGGTCGGACTTTGTAGGCAGCACACGAAATGGAATAGAAAAATAGCTTTATTGTCACATAAATGTTAAACAAGGATAAAAACCATACAATGTATATCTATAAGAAGTCCCTTGAATGTCGACGCGTTTCGCCGTGAGGCTTCGTCAGGACGGACAAAATGGGAAGATTTTTACACACACTTGGGACAAATCTCACTATCTGGAATGAGATACATAGAAATTTAAACAATGTATACAATTAAATCATGATAAAAGAATTATGGTTAAAAAAATGCATAGCCTTGCCCTTCATGCACATCATGATCAGAGGATGAAACAGCCAAAAACAATGAACACAAATTGAAAAGATACCTCGAAAGGGGATCCAAGACAGCAAAGTGTTGCTCAAGGGTTGTCAGTTCATATGTATAGTATGGTGGAAGCAGCTACATGTGTGATCTAATAAGTGCACAGAGAAAAAAAAAATATATATATATATATATATATATGCACACATATATATAGGGACATAGAATAAGAAACAGAAAAATAAAATAAAATAAAAATGTTAAATATTCACAACATGGGATTCCTACCTGCTGGTCAAAAAATCAAAAAAGAGATGTTCTTGCCGGGATACGTTCCACATATGGAAAGAGCCTGATGCTTACAGCTAGCAGAAATAGCTAGACAGATCTATAAATACCAATTAATATAGTCAGCAAGCATATAAACTATAGAGTAAGAGGACAGCAACAGGAACTCATAAAGCCAGTAAAAGGAAATATGTTAAGGGTATGCCCAGACAGAGGTAGGGGACGTCCTAGTATATAGAAAAAGAGTTTTCCATGTTCACCACACAATCCAAGCATGGGTACTTGCAAATAAAATAGCACGTTCAGTGCAGTGATGAGTATATCACTACTTGAATCTGGATGTAAAGAGAAAAAGGTTTTTTGAGAAAAAATATATATAAAGCTAACTAGCATGGATGTACGGTACCACCACATAGAGAAGTAGTTTACCTAGTTACTGGACATCAAGCCGCAAAAGCCTCCGGGAGTCAGCTTCGTGCTGAACACAAAAGCCAGGCTCAACTAGATGGACTATTTATAATGAAAAACCGCGCCAAAATACGGACGACGTACAGCGCGTTGACGTCTTATATATGCGCCATGTGTATGGCGCATGTCTTGTGTTAGTAAATGTATGGGCGGAAATATCAAGCACGCCATCTTGGAGCATGGAAAGGATAACAGACCAGAGCGGGCGTCCTCTGTTAGTAAGCGTGTAGGCGGAAGTATGGAACACACCATCTTGGAACATGGAAAAAAGAACAGCAGACCAAAGCGGAATCCATAGAAGAACCGCAAGAGAACCAAAGCAGAATAGTAGGGGCCGCAGGGAATGAATGCCAAAGTTATATTGTACAAAAACATTATCAGAGCCGACCACAAAATGGCAACATATAGAGAGGCTCTAAGTCGCTACTTGTGGCAATCACCACACTTGAATCAAAGATGCGCAGGGAGGGCAAAACAAGCATTAGTAAACACAACCAAACCGAATAACATTGTGATGTGATAATGCATAGTATAAATACCATAGATAATTGTTTACTTAGAAAAGATTCCATTTAGTGCAATGTATATAACATATATGTTCATGTATCTTCATCATTTAAAGAAAGAGAGACATTTTTATAGAAAACAGCCTAAACCTTGTTATTATTCTAATGAATTGGTCAGGAATAAGGAATCGATCATAGATTATCAATAATGGAAAAATACACATCATGGCGGAACGATGAAAGGAGGGACAATGTACAGGGGCAATAAATTAGACGGAGACATCATGAGTTGGGGTAAACATTATGCATTTTGGTGCATTTTTACAGAAATGGTTTAAAACTGACCATATCATTAGGGCCGGGGTATCGGGTTGCTTTTAGTTTGTATACCCATTTCATCTCGCACTGTAGGACCCTTTGGTCAAAGTTGCCACCCCGTGGGTCCTCGTAGACCCGATCCAGGGCGGCAACCCTGAAGACCTGTGGCTCATATCGGTGCTTGAACGCCACATGGTGGCCCAGAGTTGTATTTAAAAGGCCACTTGTAGCGTAATATACATGATCTTTAATTCTTCTCCAAAAAGCTTGAATTGTCTTTCCTATGTAGAAAGACCCACAACAGCAAAAGATGATGTAGATAATTCCCTTGGTCTGACAGGTAATATGATGTTTAAGAAAATGGGTCTGGCCATTGGGAAGAGATATCCTGGGACCCTCAATTAGAAGATTACAGTAGTCACATTGACCACATTTGTATAGTCCGTTCGGTTCCCATGGTTTGGTATCAGTCCTGGAATAATTACTTTGTACCAGGCGATCCCGAATGGAACCAGCCCGTCGAAATGTAATTTCTGGGCTTGTTCCAATGTACTTTTCCAGAACAGGGTCAGCAGTCAAGATGTGCCAGTGTTTTTGCATGATGAACCTAACTTGGGCATGTAGGTCGGAATATGTGGTTATGAATCTAACCACATCAGAGGTGGACTTCTTGGGGGCTCTAGCGAGAATAGTATTTCTTGGTTTCATGAGGGCTTTGGTGAAGGCCTTTTTAAGGCAATTCCTGCTGTACCCCCTCATTGTGAGACGTGCATAGAGGAGGTCAGCCTCTTCTTTGAATTTGGTATCGTCTGTGCAGTTTCGTCTTAGACGTAAATACTGCCCAAAAGGTATGCTTTGTACCAACGCACGAGGATGCGAGCTGGCCGCGTGTAAAATAGTATTCCCAGCTGTGGGTTTGCAGTAGAGAGTGGTCTTAATGGAACCTTCTTCTGTAATGTAAATCAATGTGTCCAAGTACGCGATCGTCGTTTGGCTATATATCATATCATGGTGAATTTGAGATTGTATCTGTTGATACTCAGCTTTTGCATAAATTAATTTAAACTAGCCAATGATCCTGCCCATAGAATCAATACATCATCAAGCGCAGGCACTCCCGAGAGTCATCGAGATGATAGGACACGCCCAGCCGTAATGACGTCACAACTTGTGGACATCAAGCGGCTGATGGATGCATGGCGCCGTTGTGTAGGTGGCCCTACTCACTCAAAAAGGCGGGCGGGGACAGCAGGGGATAGGAAATCCCCTTTGGATACACAACGCAGCTCCCAAGCAAGACAAAAAAAATGCCACCAAGGACAAAAAGCAACACACCAAAGGGATGGAAATGTATACCTGAGTTTGAATACCAATAGCCATCTCTACATGGCGTTGGGGGCAGAGCTTCTTGGGCTCTCCCGGGGATATATTTTGGAGGTCTGGCACTGCATAGATTCCCCTTCGATCTTGTTTATATTAACACAGACTTTACTTTTTATCTGCACTTCACCCCATTTTTTCCTACCTTTCTCCTTTTTTGTCCTCCTTTGTCACCTCCTTCACCTTCACTCTTGACAATTCTTGGTATCCCTTCACTACAATTCCCTACTGTCTCCATCTCTGGGCCATTCATGGCCCAGACTCTGTACTCATACACAGCCCTACATATGTCATTACTCGCTTATTCTATATTATTACTCCAGACCATCTGACATTCAATTATGTGTTTACAGCCAATACGTATCATGGACACAGCAAAATTATCTAGTGAAACACATTTTCTTTCCATGTGATGCCTCTCCTCCAATCTGCCTTGGGTAGGGTCCTATGTTGCTCCGCCTCCTCAGCTCCCTGGTGAGACGCCTGCCGCCATCGCCTGGAAGCTGCACATCCGTCGGTTTGGCTATATGCAGTGGTGAGTATGGGGCCCTCATTCACTAAGCCCCTCTCATCCTTTACCTAAAATACCACCATCTTGCCACACACTTAATATGTATTCTCTTCACCCAAGTACATATTATATGCATCTACCCCTGAAGAGCGAGCTGAGCCTCGCGAAACGCATCGGTTAAGCATGATGCCTGTATGCTATATGACTACTTTGCTACTTATGTACCATCCCTCAATTTTATTTATTGATGTGTTTTTGTATGAATTGGCTTCTATTGATAACCATGCATGTATTACTGGTGCTTTTTTAAAATAAATATATACTGTATTTATCGCTGTTACTGTTATTGGCATAGCGGTGCTCACCTCATCTTAAAGTCCCAGGGCGAGATTCCTCTTTTTCTGTTGCACAAATCAAGGATGGGTTTTGTCATGTTAGAGCCAAAAATGCAAATGTATTTTATTGGGATTTTATGTGATAGATCAACACAAAGTGGCATATACAGGTGATAGTCGAAAAATTTGAATATCATGCAAAAGTTCATTTTATTTCACTAATGCAACTTAAAAGGTGAAACTAATATATGAAATAGACACATTACATGCAAAGCAAGATATTTCAAGCCATGATTTGTCTTAATTGTGATGATTATGGCTTCCAGCTCATGAAAACCAAAAATCCACAATCTCAGAAAATTAGAATATTGTGAACAGGTGCAATATTCTAGGCTCAAAGTGTCCGACTCTAATCAGCTAATTAAGCCATAACACCTGCAAAGGGTTCCTGAGCCTTTAAATGGTCTCTCAGTCTGGTTCAGTAAGAATCACAATCATGGGAAAGACTTCTGACCTGACAGTTGTGCAGAAAACCATCCTTGACACCTTCCATAAGGAGGGAAAGCCTCAAATGGTAATTGCAAAAGAATTTGGATGTTCCCAAAGTGCTGTATCAAGGCACATTATTAGAAAGTTATGTGGAAGGGAAAAGTGTGGAAGAAAAAGGTGCACACGCAGCAGAAATGACCGCAGCCTGGAGAGGATTGTCAGGAAGGCCATTCAAAAGTGTTGGACTTTCACAAGGAGTGGACTGAGGCTGGAGTCAGTGCATCAAGAGCCACCACACAGACGGATCCTGGACATGGGCTTCAAATGTCATATTCCTCTTGTCAAGCTACTCCTGAACAACAAACAACATCAGAAATGTCTTACCTGAGCTAAAGAAAAACAGACCTGGTCTGTTGCTCAGTGGTCCAAAGTCCTCTTTTCTGAGCAAATTTTGTATCTCATTTGGAAACCAAGAACCCAGAGTATGGAGGAAGAATGTAGAGGCACACACTGCAAGATGCTCGAAGTCCAGTTTGAAGTTTCCACAGTCTGTGTTGATTTGGGGAGCCATGTCATCTGCTGGTGTTGGTCCACTGTGCTTCATTAAGTCCAGGGTCAACGCACCCGTCTACCAGGAGATTTTGGAGCACTTCATGCTTCCTTCCACAGACAAGGTCTATGGGGATGCTGACTTAATTTTCCAGCAGGACTTGGCACCTGCCCACACTGCCAAAAACACCAAAAACCTGGTTCATTGACCGTGGGATTACTGTGCTTGATTGGCCAGCAAGCTCGCCTGACCTGAACCCCATAGAGAATCTATGGGGCATTGCCAAGAGAAAGATGAGAGACATGAGACTGAACAATGCAGAAGAGCTGAAGGCCGCTATTGAAGCATCCTGGTCTTCCATAACACTTCAGCAGTGCCACAGGCTGATAGCTTCCATGCCACGCCGCATTGAGGCAGTAATTGCTGCAAAAGGGGCCCAAACTGAGTACATATGCATGCTTCTACTTTTCAGAGGTCCGATATTGTTCTATGTACAATCCTTGTTTTATTGAATGCATGTAATATTCAAATTTTCTGAGATTGTGGATTTTAGGTTTTCATGAGCTGTAAGCCCTAATCATCACAATTCTGACAAATCACGGCATAGACGCATTGCATGCAAAGCAAGATAGTTCATCTCATATATTGGTTTCACCTTTTAAGTTGCATTAGTGAAATAAATAAACTTTTGCACGATATTAAAATTTTTCGAGTATCACCTGTATATGCCACTTTGTGTTGATCTATCACATAAAATCCCAATAAATACATTTGCATTTTTGGTTCTAACATGAAAAAATGTGGAAAATTTCAAGTGATATGAATACTTTCTCAGGGCACTGTACATATAATCAATTAAAGTGAGTGCATTTTTCAACAAAGTCCATAAAGTAAGATAAATCCAAATTTGACTCTGATCACCACTGTGCCCTTCACCCCACGTATGGGTGTCTTCTCACCTGCTTAGACAGACCTCACTAACTACAGGAGGTGATTTATGCACTTTATTCATTGAAAATTGTATTGTAAAGTTATTTAAGTAGAGTGCTGCACCCTTGTGAGATATTATATACAGTATTTGTACAGGCGGTTGGATGCATATTGGTGTTAGCTGCTTCCTGTAGTATTTAGGATTCATCACATATTTTTCACAATCATATTGTAATTGGTAGGTTAGCGTGGAAGGATTTTTCACATTTATATATAACCTTTTTCTATCAGGATACCCAGGCACCCTGGGGTGCCTTCAGATTGCATTGGGGGTGCCTTGGTAAAATGCCTAAAAATTGCCCTAAAACTGTATACAAGCCAGCGAGTGGATTAAAGTGGAGTTCCACCCAAAAATGGAACTTCCACTTTTTGGAGACCCCCACCCCCTCCGGTGTCACATTTGGCACCTTTCAGGGGGGAGGAGGGAGCAGATACCTGTGTACTACAGGTATTTGCTCCCACTTCCTGGCATAGATCATCGCGGTGACCTACGCCACGTCCGGCACCTACACTCTGTCCCCCCCCCGCTGTCTTCTGGGAGACACACAGGTCCCAGAAGACAGCAGGGACCAGTGAGGATGAGCATTCCTCATTCCCTTACCGAAGATGGCGGCGGCAGCACCCGAGAGCCGACGGACAGATCGACTTCGGCTGCCGACATCGCAGCCGCCCTGGACAGGTACAGTAGGTGTCCATATATAAAAAGTCAGCAGCTGCAGTATTTGTAGCTGCTGACTTAAAAAAAAATAAAAAAAAATCATCAGAACATCGCTTTAAGCCTGTCTTTTAGTTACACAAAGCATCAGGTTTTCATTGTACACCATTTATAACCTTCCAGCCACCAGCATCCTAACAACCAATGACATCATAGGTTGATAAGAACGTTAAGTGCCTGCACAGCATCTTTGTTTTGTTTACCCCTCCCGTGCCTCTTGTCAGCACTGGGGCAATATTATTAGAGTGAGGGTGAGAAACTGAGGGAGAAGAGAAACATTGGAATACTAGTTGGTACCAGTGTGCCTTGGAAGCATAAATCGCCTCTAATGTTGGGTGTCCTATGTGTGTGGGTATTGCTACGTTATGTAAAACGGTTTAGTTTTTTTACATTTTAGAATAGGGTGCCTTGGGATGGTGCATAATTTTAAAGGGTGCCTTGACAGAAAAAAGAGTGAGAAACACTGCTCTATAGTACAGCTTTGAAGCTTTGTTGCTATAAAGCAACACAAAATATCAGCGGTAGTTCTTCACTGAAACCTTGACAAGCAAGGAGAGCCATACTTCACATTAGGTATGGCTCATATTTCTACAGTTGGTTTCACATATTTCTAGAGCAGAGGCTGCTGTCCAAGCAACATTTTCCAACTAATTCAACCAGGAGGACATCTGTTGTTATTGTTTTCTCTCAATGTGCAGCCACAGTGCTGCACCAAAATTGGACATATCATTTTACACAATGGGTCTGATTTACAAAATCTGTAGAAAGAAAAAGTGAATCAAAAGGGGATCATTCAGCCCCACCCCCGAAAAAAAAAAAAGTTTACTTTCTTGAAAGTATGAGAGCCCATTCACACAGGGGCGGCACGACTTGTCCCGCGACTCTGCCGGGCGATCTTAACACGACTTCAAAGGTGACTTGCAAAATGACTTCTGTATTGAAGTCAATGGAAGTCGCCCTGAAGTCGTCTTGAAGTAGTACAGGACTTGAGTCGCTCCTATTAGAACGGTTCCATTGTACAGAACGGGACGCGACTTGTCAGGCGGCTGAGTCGCCTGACGAGTCGCCCCTGTGTGAATGGTAAACCTGTTGTTGTGGTCAGTTGTTTCACTCCACTGTTATTTTTCCCTCTTCCAATATTTGTATATATGCATTTGTAAAACTTATCTCCCTAGCCAAAGCATTAGGAGAATGTTAAAAGCCCTGTCAGGTTTCTGTTGCTGATGGTATCTCATTGGAGAGCACTCCCCTTGCTTCCTGTCCCAGAGACAAAAGCTAACTAAGGCAGATGAAGCTTTTTTTTTTTTTTTTCATTCAACCAGTAGGTTGAATATATATATATATATATATATATATATATATATATATATAAAAAAAAGACTCCATTATCCCATCCACACACTCGAGGTGGATGGGGGAAATCTCCCCATTGAGCTATTGTATTCTGAGAGCAGGGAGACTTCCCCCGCCATTAGAATACACTGATTAGCATTGCAGAGTGTCAGTTCATAGCAATGAGACAGTTAACATGGATTCTGAGCAGGATAACTAAAGCAGCAAGAAGATACAACAAAGGACTCTGCTCCACTCTGCAAGAAAACCAACATTTTGGAAAGCATCTCTTACAAGTCAGATTCTTACTCCCTCTACCCTTTAATATGCCCCCTTTACATACTGCTGCCGCAAAGATGCTTAACTGCCCACTGCAAGTGCCCTGAAACATATGTAACATTCTATCTCGTTGTAAATCATGGGGTGACAATGATGTAGAAAGTCATGCCCTGGCATCAGTGTGAGGAAAAAACACTGCCCCTGTGCTGGAGGTTTCACTGTAAGGTAGAAATGCTCCTGCAATGCAGTGACACTAAAAGAAAAAGATGCCCCTGCATCTGTAGTGTCAGAAGAAAAAAAATGTCCCTACAACAGTGGTGTCACTAGAAGGACAAATGCCCTTGTGTCTCTGTTGTCACTGGGAGGAAAGAATGCTCCTGTGTTGATGGTGTCAGTCTAAGAAGGACTGGTCGTGATGTGAAGGGTAACAGGGGCTGGGAGGGTGGGGCTCTGTGGGTTAATTTGACTAAGAGGCCCTTATTCAGGCAGCTGAAAGGCTGTGAGTCCCTTTCCCCACCACATGACATAGTAGATCTGTATGTCAATAGTTACATAATATTTCTCAATACCTATCCTGGTCCACACTACCTCCATAGATAGGTATAGTGTATGGTAGGGATTGTGATATTGCAACAGTCTCCTAGGGGGCAGACAATCCATCCAAAAGGCTAAGTCTGATATACCTATAAGCTGTTTCAAATGCAGTAATATTGGGCTCTATTCTCACAGGTGTTTAGCCATGGTGTGTATCCCAGTTGCAAGAATCTACTCATTCATGCTGCTGGGTTTGACAGCTTTGGGTGAATAGCTGCTGCCACCAAGCCCATACACTGCAATGGCAGGCTTTCAGTGGTTGCAGCTGTAGCGCTACCCCCAGTTAAGAGAGCCACTGGATTTGTTTTCGGGCCCTGTGTACAGCACCACCAACCCCCAGCAATCTGCTCGACCCACTCTGGCACAGCTAGTCTAGGGATTATATTTGTATCACATTCAATTTGTATTGCAAGGAATAATCTCTTAGCAGTAAGACAACACACTGAGGCAAGAGATTAAATATAACAGTTTACTCTTATATTAAAGGTAGCATAGGCAGAACACAACACATGCAATTGGCTAGCAGAGCCCTGCAGAAATCAATACAGCATACAATAATGGCGCTGCGCGGTACTTCACCACGTGTAGCTATTATGGTATGCGCGCCCTATGGTGCACTAAACAATATCTTAACTTCCCACCCCGGTCACCTGACATGGAGTCAATCTCAGTCACCTCCTATAGGGATTTCTTTGCATGCTAGCTTTCGGTGGTGCACTTGATGAATAGTACTTTGTAATCCACAACCAGGCAATAACTTGGAACACTATACTGGGGGGGGGGGCACTTCAACTCTGTCCTGCTACCGGTCCCCCCGGGGAACAGCAGATAAACGAAACTGTGGACCTATGCAGTCTATAGGCCTGAATACGGCACAGTCTATTGGTCTGGGCAGGTGCCCGCTCACCACTCCGGGCGCGATCCCAATCCGGAACGTCCACCCTGCTGTGTATCTGCACACAGCGTCTGCAACGATCGGGTCCCCGATCCAACTGATGTCCTCACTCGACAAGTCAGGTGCCACCCAGGCTCCGCAGTGGGGTGGAAGGCTCTTTGGAAGTTGTGCAAGGCCCAGGCTTCAGGCCTTGCACTGCAGCAGATCCGCACAGGAAGAAACTCTTGCTTGCAGCGCGGTGTCCCAAAGAGGCCGAGCTCCGCCTCGCCTCCTCCTTAAATAACCCCTCCCATGAGTCTCTGCGATGGCTAAGTGCACTCTGGGTGCCGAACAGGGTTCTGGGTAACGTAGTCCCGGGGCCTTAAAGGAGACCCCGCTACACACTCCCCCCACTTAAACTCTTTGGTCCCCAAAGATAACATAAACTTAAATCACAGAACGTACAACATCAATCAAACTTTCGTATGATGTTGGCAGAGGAAATTCCCACCAAAACCGAGGCGGTGAACTCCCCTGCCCACAGATCACACTATCATCAGTGTCCTGCCTAACTGTGCCAGAGAGTGAGCTGGGGTTGCCTCCCACCAAATGAACAGTGGGAGGATCAGGGTCTTCCATTCTCCTTCTGGCAGTAACCACAGTGTCTTCCGCACTTCTCTCCATCTGTGGGTAAGTTAATCTTCTGGGAGGCTTTATGGCTCTTCGCTTCCTCTGTCCTCTTGGACTTTCTGTTGAAACGGGCTCCTCCTCCGGAATCAACTTAGGAATCTCCTCTGTTTCGGGAACACTGGACTCCGGAGCAGGGAGATACATGGAATCCCTTGGGTCTTCCTCTGGGGGTAAGTCGCAGACACTCTCCCAAGCATCTGACCAAGGACTGGACGGGATGAACTCAGTGGCTTCTGCATTCAGTGTCTGGTCCTCAGCATCTTCTTCAGGTGGAAGATCAATAGCAGAAGTCTCTGGAGCCTGGGAAGGCCAAAGCCAACCAAGTTCTTCTCCCTCATCTTCACTTGTTTCTGAGGTCTTTGTATCCCCGATCCGGGGGGTCTGGGACCGAGTGTTTGGTCAGGGAGTATCCAGAATGGAAGTTGGCTTAGGGGAATCCATCACAGGGGGGATCCAAACTGCCTCAGCCAGTGGGAGTAGGTGGTTCCGGTGCCAGGTCTTCAATGGCCCCACCTTCCCTTCTGGTTTAAGTCTGTAAACGGGTAGGCCCGGCAGTCTTTTGCAAACAACATAAGGTTCAGGTCTCCATCTGTCTGCAAGCTTGTGTTTTCCAGGGATCCCCAAATTCCGCAACAACACTCTGTCTCCAGGTTGTAGATCTTGGATCCTAACTTTTAAGTCAAAAATGTTCTTGTTGCGGGCCCCCCTTTGCTCTGAGGCCGCCTGGGCCTGTTCATAGGCCAATTTCAAACTGCGTCTGAGCCTATCGACATATCCCTTGTGGGAAGCAGCAGAACAATGGTCTATGGAAGTGCCAAAGGCCAGTTCTACGGATAGACTTGCTTCTCTCCCGAACATAAGTCGATAGGGTGAGTACCCTGTAGCATCACTGGTGGTGCTGTTGTATGCATGCACAACTGCCGCTATGTGGTTGCTCCAATGCTGCTTCTTTTCACTACTTAGGGTCCCCAGCATGTTGAGCAGGGTTCGGTTGAACCTCTCCGGCTGAGCATCACCTTGTGGATGATAGGGAGTAGTTCTTGTCTTCTTGATCCCCAAAGAATCCAGGAGTTTCCGGATCAATCGACTTTCAAAATCCCTTCCCTGATCTGAATGGAGCCGTTGTGGTAGCCCATAATGTACAAAGTATTTCTCCATCAAAACTTTGGCCACGGTGGAAGCCTTCTGGTCCTTGGTTGGAAAGGCCTGGGCATACCGGGTGAAATGGTCGGTTACTACCAGAACATTTCCTAGTCCACTCAGGTCGGGTTCGAGGCAGAGAAAATCAATACATACCAGATCAAGTGGGCTTTGACTTTGCAGGTGGCCCATTGGGGCAGCTTGATGAGGTAAAGTCTTTCTCTGGATGCATCGTGCACATGAGTGGCAGTATTCCTCAACTTCAGCCCTCATGCAGGGCCAATAGAAACGGTCCCTAACGAGTTGGAAAGTGCTTTCCGCCCCTAGGTGACCATGGTTGTCGTGCAGAGCAACCAGGACTGTCTCTTGGTGCTTCTCAGGCAAGAACAACTGCCATTTGTCTTCTAGGTCATCAGAGGGGCACCTTCGGTAGACCACTCCCTGATGCACCTGTAACTTGTCCCACTCTTTCCTCAACAGGCGAGCTTCCTTTGAAGGGTGGCGTAAGAGTCTATTCGGGTCCTGATTCTCCAGGGCCTCTAGGACCAATCTCCCCTTAGGGTCTTCCAATTGGTCGGATCTCAGCTCCTTCTTAGACAGTTTTGGCAAGTTATCTTCCCCCAGTTGGGTTACTCCACAGTATTGCTTGGGAACTCCTACTATGGTAACCCCTATCTCTTCTGCTCTTGAGCCGCCACTGGCTTGGAGTTCAGCCCCTTGACAGAGGGCCCGCACCCCGTCGGGTGCCACTTGGGCCCAGTCTGCTGTACTGCAAGTGGGGACGTGAGATCTTCTAGACAAAGCGTCTGCATCTCGGTTTCCAGCCCCAGGTCTGTACTTCAGGTCGAAGGCAGACAGCGCCGCCAGCCACCTATGTCCTGTGGCATCCAACTTTGCTGTGGTGAAGAGATAGGTGAGGGGGTTGTTGTCTGTTTTCACTGTGAATTCCGCCCCATATAAATAGTCTCTAAGTTTGTCAACTACCGCCCACTTAAGGGCCAGGAACTCCAACTTATGGGTGGGGTAGTTCTTTTCGGAGGGAGTCAGACTTCTGCTCACATATGCAACAGGCCTCAGTTGCTCTTCATGCTCCTGGTACAGCACTCCTCCCAAACCATCATGACTGGCATCTACATGAAGTTCATAAGGCTTCTTAGGGTCTGCGTAGACCAGGACAGGGGCAGTGGTTAATGTCTTCTTCAGCATCTGGAAGGCATTCTCACACTTCTCGTTCCACTGATCCTTGACTGACTCCCCTGGCTTTCTGGGGCCTTTGTCATCCTCTTCCCCCTCCGTCTTTAGCAGCTCATTCAGAGGCCTGGCTATCCGAGCAAACCCCTCCACAAACCTCCTGTAATAGGAACAGAACCCCAGAAAGGATCTGAGCTCTGTCACAGTGGTGGGCCTGGGCCAGGAGGTGACTGCCTCCAATTTTTCGGGGTCTGTGGCTACCCCATCTTAAGACACTATGTGCCCCAGATAGTTAACTGATGACTGATAGAATTGGCATTTTTCAGGTGAGAGCTTGAGTCCTTCCTCACTCAGTCTCTTCAAAACTTTCTCCAGCCTCTCTTCATGCTCTTCCAAGGTTCTTCCGAAGACAATGATGTCATCCAAGTATACGAGGACTTTGATGAGGTTCATATCTCCCACAGTCTTTTCCATAAGATGTTGGAAGGTGGCTGGAGCTCCAGACAGACCTTGAGGCATCCGGTTGAATTCAAAGAACCCTACTGGGGTTATGAAAGCCATCTTCTCTTTGTCTTCTGGATGCATCGGGATCTGATAGTACCCGCTCTTGAGGTCCATAACACTGAACCACTTGGCTCCAGACAAGCTCTGTAGGGCATCCTCTATCCTTGGAGTGGTATACTGGTCCGGTATGGTTCTCCTGTTGAGGGTCATATAGTCTATGCACAGCCTCAGTGACCCATTCTTCTTCCGGACCACCACTATAGGGGAGGCATAGGGACTTCTAGATTCTCGAATCACCCCTGTTCGCTTGAGCTCGGCGAGCTGCTCCCTCAAGTCTTCGAGGTCTGCTAACGGAACCCGCCTTTCCCTGAAGGGCTTGTCTTCCTGGAGGCGGATTCGATGGGTGGCACTCCTAGCACACCCCACATCGAATTCATCTTGGGAAAAGATCCTTTCCCACCTGGTCAACTGGGCCTTGGTTCTCTCTTTCCAAGCCCTGGGCAGATTTGGATTCTCCATGGAAAGCTTCTCCCACACAGTACATTCTCCATCTGTCTTCTCCACATCTGATGAAGCACACAGGGTAGCTGGGCTCACCCTGCCCAGCAACAGCCTGGCTGGGATTTCCATGGGACCATCCGTGGTATTTCTGACACTCACAGGCACTTTACAGTTAGCCTTCTTCAGGGCCCGCACCGGGACCACTTCTGGGACTACTTCTAAGCCCGAATGTTCTTCCCTTGGGTCGGGTTCCAACATGACAAAAGGGCCAGGCTGCTCCCAAGTGAATTTCACTGTGGCTTTCAAGCAGGTTACTTCACCGGGCTGCAGCACTATTCCCCTTCTTCCCAGCCTCCAGACCTTCCCTACCCCCTCTTCCGGGGCCTTCTGTTCCAAGATCAGCCGTTGGTAGGCTGTCTTCAACATTGGGTGGATCTCAGTGACTGTGGGGTCTTTCCTTCTTGTCAGAGGGGCCAGAAGTCTTTGGACCAGATCCGTGTTTGTCCCTATTATCAGGGAACTCTTGTTAGCTCCAGGAGGTCGGGGGCACACCACAGCTAAGGTGTCGAACACTTCAGCCTTTCCGGCTATAGACGGGTCAAAAGTCAGTTTTATAGGCAGATAGCCATCATAAGGGAAACTCTCTGTCCCAATTTCCCATATCTCCAACTCTTCAATCTTCTGGATGGGTAGGTGACTTAAATGCTTGTCATAAAAGTCCCGGTACAACAGGGTCACTTGCGCCCCAGTATCCAATATGGCTCTTGTGTAGACTCCCTCCACTTGAACAGGTACTATCGGGGAGGGACCCACCAGCTTCTCTGGATATCGCTTCGTAGGGGTCTCTTTTCTTTGATCTTTGCATTTTCCCTTTTGCCTTTCTTTCTTCCATTTCTCTTTGGACTTAAGCCTCTCCTGGGCCTGGTATGCATTGATCTCCCTCCTTTTGATGGGTGTAACTACCCGCTGAGGGACACTACTCTCTTTCTTTGGGGTGCGTTCCTTCTGAGGAACTTTGCGTTTCTTCTGAGGGGTCTTCTCCACTCTTTTCATGTGCTTCTCATTCAGTTTGGAGCTCACTGGAGATGATGGGCACCCGGTTGACTCCTTCACCGGGGCCCGCTGAAGTTTTCCGGCGGCTTGCGGTTATTCATCTTTTTTTTCTTTGGGCTGGCACACACTTTGGCAAAATGGCCAGCTCCTCCACAATTGAAACAAATCACATCCCCCCAATCTTCCAGGGATGCGGGCGCTGAGGTGTTGGGAAACAGCTCCTTCCTCTGACTTTCCCTCTCTGGTTCCCTTGACTTCTTTTCCATCGGGGAGGTCAGCATCCCTAACACTTGGGACATCTGTGACTTCAAGGTATCCACCTCTGAGTCTCTTTCCAGGGTCATGGCCGTCCTGACCATCACCAGAGGAGGATTTACCGACTCAACTGGTAGGCTCCTCTTCTTCTCCTTCAGCATAGCTTCTTCCTCTCTGACCACTCGGATCAAGTCAGGGTACTCCAGGCTCTTCCCGTCCTGTCTTGTGCATAGCGCCAATGCGATGGGGTTCAGGGGCTGAGATCCTCTCATCACCTGCTGAACACGGGCCTCATCCACCTTCCGTGGGTCAATCCCCTTCTTAAGAATCATCTTATGCAGGATCTTATCCAGGCGCCTCATGAACTTTGACAGCTTCTCTCCTGTCTTCTGGTAGCAGTGCTCTAGCTCAGGGGTCATCAACCCCCGGTCCCCGGCCCACTACCGGGCCGTGGCTCTTCTGCAGCCGGGCCGCGGGTGCGGGCGGCCGTCAAGAGACACGCTGTGCTGAGCTGCCGGCATGAGAGCGCTGGGTGGGTGGAAGAAGCGAGCGGGCAGGCAAGCAGAGATGATATCTCTCTCCGCCCCCTGCATCACAGCTTTTCCGCCCTCAAAGTCAGTGCTCTGTCTCAGTGTCTGAGATGGGGCGGGGAGCAGAGAGACGACATCATCTCACACTGCCCGCCACGCATCACCGCTCTCCTGCGGCTCCTCGCTGTAAGAACTTGTTCAGCGGTGCAGATTGCCTGCCCCCCCCCCGGACAGCTAATCAGGCATGGCAGAGAGGTGGAGCCAGAAAGTGACAGCCGAAGGAGACCGGCTGCAGCATGAGAAAGGAGACACCCTGCTATATCCAGAGGGGCGATCCCACAGAGATGTGACGTCATCAGTGACAGGTAAGCTGTGTGTGGGAGTACAGGTGAGGTGTGCTGGAACTTGTAGTTCACCCCCTCAGCTGTCTGCCTGATATACCACAAGGGGCGCTCCACTCACTCTGCATCTGGTGACATGCAACGTGGCAAGTGACAATTCACATCTTGTGGCAGGTAATGTGGCAAGTGACAATCCACATCTTGTGGCAGTAAGCGTGGCAGGTGATGTGGCAAGTGACAATCCACATCTTGTGGCAGTAAGCGTGGCAGGTGATGTGGCAAGTGACATTACACATCTTGTGGTAGTAAGCGTGGCAGGTGATGTGGCAAGTGACAATACACATTTTGTGGCAGTAAGCGTGGCAGGTGATGTGGCAAGTGACATTACACATCTTGTGGCAGTAAGCGTGGCAGGTGATGTGGCAAGTGACAATACACATTTTGTGGCAGTAAGCGTGGCAGGTGATGTGGCAAGTGACAATACACATTTTGTGGCAGTAAGCGTGGCAGGTGATGTGGCAAGTGACATTACACATCTTGTGGCAGTAAGCGTGGCAGGTGATGTGGCAAGTGACATTACACATCTTGTGGCAGGTGATGTGGCAAGTGACAATACACATCTTGTGGCAGTAAGCGTGGCAGGTGATGTGGCAAGTGACAATACACATTTTGTGGCAGTAAGCGTGGCAGGTGATGTGGCAAGTGACAATACACATTTTGTGGCAGTAAGCGTGGCAGGTGATGTGGCAAGTGACATTACACATCTTGTGGCAGTAAGCGTGGCAGGTGATGGGGCAAGTGACATTACACATCTTGTGGCAGGTGATGTGGCAAGTGACATTCCGCATCTGGTGACAGGCAGCATGGCAAGTGACTATCCACATCTGGTAGCAGGCGACAGTGGCACGTGACACGCTCGGGGCTCCCACTGATTCTACATTATGATGAGTTGAACTATTTCATTTATTACTACAATGTAATAATAGAAATAATGCACTTCAATCACCCTGACACCATATTAAGCATGGTGCCGTGACGATTGAAGCGCTAACACCAGCCATTGCCCGCAAAAAATCGAGACCCCCCCCCCCCCCCGGTCCTTGGCACAATTTTCTTCCATGCAAGCGGTCCCCGGTGCCAAAAAGGTTGGGGACCACTGCTCTAGCTGATAAGTGAGCTCAGTGATTTTCTCTGTTCCACCGAACACATTCTGCAGGATGTCCAGATAGTCCTGTGCATTGCAGTCTGTCTTACTCATCTTAAGGTTGCGTATGGCCTGTAGAGCAGGCCCCTTCAAGCTCTCAGCAATTCTCTGCTTCTTTCTGTGGTCTGGGACTTCCCATTCTTCTAGGGCCTGAGTGGCACCGTCTAACCACTCCTCGAACCCCTCTTCACCCGAGGGTACAGGTTTCCTTCCTGAGAATATTATAAGCTTTCTGTATCCTGACATTTGGTAATCTGTAGGATCTTTCTTACACTGTGCCACAAGTTCCCCTAGGATCGCGCACAACTCTGCGCCAAGAATGGTAGATGGCGACCCGGAACTTTCCGTTTTCACCTGTCTTTCTACTTTTGGGGTGGGTGATGGAGACCGTTTCGGTGTCTGAGACCGTCCTCCTGGCTTAAGTGGCAGCGCGTGTATCAGGCTATAAGTCTGGTCATCTATAGTGTAGCGCCCTCCTCACTCCCCTCTTTCTCTCGTCTTGTCTTTCTCTTGTCTAGGGGTATATTAGAGCAGTGTTTCTCAACTCAAGTCCTCAAGGCACCCCAACAGGTCACGTTTTCAGGCTTTCCATTATTTTGCACAGGTGATTTGATCAGTTTCACTGCCTTAGTAATTACCACACCTGTTTTATCTGAGGGAAATCCTGAAAACATGACCTGTTGGGGCGCCTTGAGGACTGGCGTTGAGAAACACTGTCTTAGAGGGGAGGGAGCGGGGACACCACGCCTGGCTTCCACCACATGTGTCAGTGCTGTATAAGCAACGTTCTTGTATTACCTTCGGGTCAGTGCTGTGCACCTGGATCCTCCCTCCAAGAGTCACCTTGAACAATGTCTGCTAGGAAATGAGCCCCACACTATTAAAGTTCAACACTTCTTTATTCTTCTGCGAATGAACACAATCAGTTGAACTCCCTTGGTTAACAGAACAGGAAAGGAGGTGTGGATGCAAATAGGCCCAGACACAATTTGGTTCTCCACTTTCCTTCCTGAAAGTGGGTTACGGTCTCCGCACGAGGGGGAATTTCCTTCCAGGCCGTCTCCGACGAGAGGCTCACCAGTCACCGGCAATATGCTGCACCGGGTCTTCAAGTGAGGAGCTCCCCCCGGTCCATTGCGCCTTCCGGATTCGGGTACCCACTCCCGGGGTTCCCTAGGAACTCAGTGTTGGGCATTGAGCTCCGGACCTCCATCCGAGTACCTCACCCCAGGCTAAAGGTGCCTGGGATGGAACACGACCTCCGGTTGTCCTCTAGGCCTAGGCCACCCAGAGGACCGACACGAACCACCGTCCACAAGCTGGAGGTGCCTGGGACTTCGACCCCGTGACAAATATGGCCGGCCCCTTAATACCCTCTCCCAGCAAGCACGGCGGGTTCCCCGCACCACCATACCGCTGCCGAGGGAGGACAAAAAGGAGGCACAACACACAGCAATGATTCAACCCCAGCCCAGGGCGACAGCACCACCCGCTGGGCTGCAGGGAATTACACATCACCAATGTCTGTCAAGTTCAAATTTACACCCGGGAAAGTACATACCCGCTACAATAGCTTCTACACTTGGATTCTTGAAATGTTCTGGGACTCCGTCCTTCCATTCCACTAATGCGTGGGTCAGTGAGGAATTCGTCCTGACATCCACCACCCATGCTTTCTGATACAGTGACAGTGACATCACTAGCTGCTTCACCGCTTCTTCTTGCGAGATCCCTGGGAGTTCTATGACTACTACCCAGGCTGGATCTGTGCCGACCGTTTTACACCACTGTCCTACTTCTAGTGGGTCCATGCTGGTACTTTTGGCACGTTACTTGCTGCAACAGGATCCCGGACTTGAGAGCCCCACGTGTAGCGCTACCCCCAGTTAAGAGAGCCGCTGGATTTGTTTTCGGGCCCTGTGTACAGCACCACCAACCCCCAGCAATCTGCTCGACCCACTCTGGCACAGCTAGTCTAGGGGTTATATTTGTATCACATTCAATTTGTATTGCAAGGAATAATCTCTTAGCAGTAAGACAACACACTGAGGCAAGAGATTAAATATAACAGTTTACTCTTATATTAAAGGTAGCATAGGCAGAACACAACCCATGCAATTGGCTAGCAGAGCCCTGCAGAAATCAATACAGCATACAATAATGGCGCTGCGCGGTACTTCACCACGTGTAGCTATTATGGTATGCGCGCCCTATGGCGCACTAAACAATATCTTAACTTCCCACCCTGGTCAGGCCTGACATGGAGTAAATCTCAGTCACCTCCTATAGGGATTTCTTCGCATGCCAGCTTTCGGTGGTGCACTTGATGAATAGTACTTTGTAATCCACAACCAGGCAATAACTTGGAACACTATACTGGGGGGGGACACTTCAACTCTGTCCTGCTACCGGTCCCCCCGGGGAACAGCAGATAAACGAAACTGTGGACCTATGCAGTCTATAGGCCTGAATACGGCACAGTCTATTGGTCTGGGCAGGTGCCCGCTCACCACTCCGGACGCGATCCCAATCCAAAACGTCCACCCTGCTGTGTATCCGCACACAGCGTCTGCAACGATCGGGTCCCCGATCCAACTGATGTCCTCACTCGACAAGTCAGGTGCCACCCAGGCTCCGCAGTGGGGTGAAAGGCTCTTTGGAAGTTGCGCAAGGCCCAGGCTTCAGGCCTTGCACTGCAGCAGATCCGCACAGGAAGAAACTCTTGCTTGCAGCGCGGTGTCCCAAAGAGGCCGAGCTCCGCCTCGCCTCCTCCTTAAATAACCCCTCCCATGAGTCTCTGCGATGGCTAACTGCACTCTGGGTGCCGAACAGGGTTCTGGGTAGCGTAGTCCCGGGGCCTTAAAGGAGACCCCGCTACACGGCTATTTGTGGCTATTTGCACAGATAGGGATTACCAGTGGTGATTGAGAATGAATGTACTTTGGCTGTGATGATTGCGGCTGGAGCCCTTTTCAGACATTATTATCCATTTCTGAAATTCAAAGCATCACTTTACATTCATACTCAGGCACCTGCCATCTCAGTGAAATAGTGACATAAGGCTCATTAAAAGAAACCTAATATTTTTTTCCCAGCAGGTGAAAGTCAATGGCCCTTAAGAAAAAGGAACCCACAATTATTTATGCTGATGCATAATTATTAAGAAAACAGATGCAATAAATCTATAACAAAATTAGGTACCCCCTCCCCCCAAAAAAAAAAAAATGGGCAAAAATGTTGGGGGGTGAAGTTCCCCTTTTAAAGTGGTTGTAAACCCAGATGAAAAAAAAAAAAAAAAAAACAGAAGACAAAGGCACAATGAGCTAGTATGCATGTCGTTGTCGTCCCAGAGTTATTTCCGGGTTTGCATGCTCCAGTGCTCTGGTTGGCCGGAGCCGCGATGACATCACTCCCGTGCATGCGTGCAGGAGCCTCCAGTAACGGCACAGCAGCTGAAGAAACGGCCGAGTGAGCCGTTTCTTCCTTGCGCATGTGTCGATGACATGGGTACATGCGGATATGGTGAATACCTCCTAAACTTGCACAGTACCTATATTTTCACAGTACCTTAAGGTAAGCCTTATTATAGGCTTACCTGTAGGTAAAAGTGGTTATACAGGGTTTACAACCACTTTAAATAACCATATTCCTTAACAGAGTACTACTATCTTTTCAATAATGAATGGATTAGTGTTCAGTTGTAAATATGAAGTCAAAGACCTCAAGCACTTTCCTTACCTAAATATTGCTTCTCCAATGTCTGTCCCTCCTTGCTTTCTGAGGGAAGCATCATGCTCCTCCTGTCCTCCTGAGGCAGAGCAGCGCTCTCTCATAAATCTCCCACCTCCAAAGTCAGACCAGCTGCAACATGGGCAGCGTCCGTACTCACGCATGATGTCACCAGTGGGTTCCGCCCACCCTCACCTCCTCTTCTTCCCCTATCCGGGAGTTATGTATGTTACACAGTGAGCGCCTGTTCTGTCCACCTTCTCTGTTGGAGGGAGGAGAGAGTAGAACCTTCTCTCCAGCAGCTGGTGCCGATCCCGCCCAGTGCTCTGTTCTCCAGCTGCCTAAGAAGGCAGCATGATTACTCCTCTCATTTAGACAGGTGGAAAACGGACCATTGACAAGCTCCCAGCACCCACTCCCTCACAAGACCACACCGCACCCGGGGCAAGTGTCCCCAATGCCCCCCGTACCGGCCCTGTACATCACCAATCTTCTCTCCAAATATCAACCAAACCGTCCTCTCCACTACTCCCAAGACCTCCTGCTCCCTAGCTAACTTGTCTACCCCACCTATGCTCATCTCCAGGACTTCTACAGAGCCTCTCCTATCATCTGGAACTCCCTACTACCCCAATATGTACGGCACTCTTCTACTCTGTGAACTTTTAGGTGATCCCCGCCTTCAGCTAATAACCAAATCTTCTATTTCTACAATCAGTTCATCCCTCACAGTTATTACCTTTTGTTCCACTAGCTCTTCCCTATTAGATTGTAGCTCCCAGGAGCAGGACCCTCCTAACCTTTTTGTATTGAACTGTATTGTTGCTGTAATGTCTCCCTTTATATTGTAAAGCGTTGCGCAAACTCTTGCCACTATATAAATCCTGTAGAATAATAATAATTAGCGTTGCAGGCTATATCTGATGACACTGATTGAGCAGGGAACATCCAACAGGGTAGTTGTACAGAAGTTGATTGGTAGATTCGGCTGGTCCCTATTGTATGGCTAGCTAAAAGTGGGGCTCCACCCACAAGGGGAAGTGCCATTTATTTTCCTGCTCCCCCTCCACTGCCACATTTGGCACCTGCTCCCACTTCCGGCTGACTTCACTGTGGTGAACATCCGGAAGTTTGGCCCCCCTCCTCCTTCACCCGCCACCAGGCCATTCACAAAGTGCAGTGCACTTTCCCTTACCCAAAATGGCAGTCTGCATCACCCAAAAAACAAAAAAATTGGCTGCGGTGAAGACACCGCTGGATTCCTGGACAGGAAATTCCCTTGTAAATGTTCCCATTGTGAGTTTTCTCTTCGCCTAATGTTCTGAGGAAAACTGTAAAATGATGTCTTTTCTCTGACAGTAATAGTCACCAGTGGAGATGCAGACAGCAGTAAAAATCTGGCAGATATTCTAACTCTCCAGTACTATTTTTTAACCACTTGCTTACTGGGCACTTACACCCCCTTCCTGCCCAGGCCAATTTTCAGCTTTCAGCGCTGTCACGCTTTGAATGACAATTGCGCGGTCGTGCAACGTGGCTCCCAAACAAAATTGGCATCCTTTTTTTCCCACAAATAGAGCTTTCTTTTGCTGGTATTTGATCATCTCTGCGGTTTTTATTTTTTGCGCTGTAAACAAAAAAAGAGTGACGATTTTGAAAAAAACACAATATTTTTTACTTTTTGCTATAATAAATATCCCAATTGTTTTTAAATTTTTTTTTTTTCTCAGTTTAGATCGATACGTATTCTTCTACATATTTTTGTTCAAAAAAATCGCAATAAGCGTTTATTGATTGGTTTGCGCAAAAGTTATAGCGTCTACAAAATAGGGCATAGTTTTATAGCATTTTTATTAATAATTTTTTTTTTACTAGTAATGGCGGCGATCAGCGATTTTTATTGTGACTGTGACATTGTGGCGGACACATCGGACACTTTTGACACCATTTTGGGACCATTGTCATTTTTACAGCGATCAGTGCTATAAAAATGCACTGGTTACTGTAAAAATTACACTGGCAGTGAAGGGGTTAACATGTGTGCCCTGGGAGTGATTACTACTGTGGGGGGAGGGGACTGACTGGGGGAGGTGACCGATCTCTGTCCCTATGTACAAGGGACACAGCATTGGTCTTCTTTCCCTGACAGGACGTGGATCTCTGTGTTTACACACAGAGATCCACGTCCTTGTCTGTGTAACGGCCGATCGCGGGTGCCTGGCGGACATCGCGGCCGCCAGGCACGCGCATCGGCATGTCAGTGACGCGCCGGGCGCACGCGCCCCCCAGTGGCCGGAGGAGCCGAGGACGTCTATTGACGGCCTACCGGATATCTAGAGCCACCTTGAGGCCGTCATTCGTCTATGGCCCGGGCTCCATCTAGTTAAACGAACAAAAAAAAAAATGGCTGGAGATTCACTTTTATATTTATTTTATTAGTGTTATAGACAATTATGATTATTTTTATTATTAATATAATAACAGAAACTAAAATATTAAATGTGACATCCTGGAATTACGGTATTTGTATTGCATATTTAGATTTTCCCGCTTGGCACTATGTAAGTATGCATTACTCATACCTGATGTACTGCTGGGGAAGTTGACAATCACTGTGGTAGTGATGATCTTCTGGGTCCTTCTGAGGTTCTATGCAACGAGCTTCTCCACTGCATGCTGACCACAGAAGGTCGCCCGCTCAGCACCAATCCCATTCATAAAACACCTTGTATTTTTTACCGTGAATACAAGGGGTTCTCTGTTTGGATAAAGTGGATAGGAGGGCCACTGGCATAACATTCTCCACCTCATCCATCGTATTCATTGAAAAAATACAAGGCGTTTTATGAATGGCAGCAGTGCAGATGGAGCAAACCACTTGTGGTCAGAGTGCAGTAGGGCAGCCGCTCACATAGAACCTGAGCAAGTCCCAGAAGATCATTGCTATCACTGTAGTAGTACTGACTACCCCAGTGATTGTCAGCTTCCTCAGCAGTTCATCAGGTATGAGTAATGCATACTTACATTGTGCCAAGCTAGATAAATGTAAGTATGGAATACAAAAAATTCCTGGAGTTCAGATTTAATTATGCTCTTTTGTGAGCAGTACAAAATGCTGTGTTGTATTATATACTCCATAAGGATCTCAGTATTGTCATATGGAAGGTTTTCTACCAGCACAGTGGGTTAGTGGTTAGCACTTCTTTCAGCACTGGGGCCCTCGCCTCAAATCCCAGCCAAGATGCTACCTGCTTGGAGTTTACATGCTCTCTCTGTGCTTGTGTGGCTTTCTCCCCCCACTCCAAAGACATGTTGGTAGTTGTTCAGGTGACCATATACTGTAAAGGTCCGTACACACGATCGGATTATCCGACGGGAATTGTGTGATGACAGGCTGTTGTCGGAAAATCTGACCATTTGTTTGCTCCATCGGACAATTGTTGTGAAATTTTCGGCAGACAAATGTGGGCTAGCATGCTTCAAAATCGTCCCCCAACAAATGTGTGTTATCGGATTATCCGATCGCGTGTATACAAGTCCATCGGACAAAACTCCAAAGTACAAACATGCATGCTCAGAAGCAATGCTCACCATGACACAACATTAGCAGAAGTTGCCCAAAGGGTGGCGCTAAAGAGCTGAAAAACCACGTTGTTTCGTGTTTGTTGGCCTACGCTTTATCCGATGAAAATCCGATTGTGTGTACGAGGCTTTAGATCTCTTTCGCTCAGCCTGTGGGCTGAATGCAAGAAATCTAACAGATTCCTCAATCCACGCTAAACAGCTGGGCTACTGTATTGTGACAGGCAGTAGCTGTCAGAATACCTGAACAGGGGCTGCATCTGATTTGGTGCAGTAGCTGTGTGGACATCCTGTGGCAAAAGTTGACTGAAAGATTAACCTTTGTCAGGTGATGGGACAGCAGGACCACCCACAGAGTGAATTCAGGCTGGTTTGTCAGGAAGCAGCCAAAATGTGTTTAGTGTATTGGCAGCTTAAATCCGCTCCTGACTAAATCCGCCCTCGTTAAGTGTGTGTGTGTGTGTGTGTGTGTATATATATTACTAACTTTAAATTGTACGTAGGGACCCAGATAGCAAGGATAACTTGCCACAAACTTGTGGCAGTGTTGAATTGTATGTCTGTTAATTTGTTGCACATTTTCACTGGCAAGTTGTACACTTGCAGAGCACTTAAAGCACAAGTTCTAGTTGACACTTTTCCTTTGTAGCAGATTTCCGTGGCAAGTCTCTAGCAAGAGTAAAGTTGCAGTGGTGAGTCTACAGCAAGAGCTCTGTAAGTCACAGTGACCCCTGTGGTGAGATTACTATTGCACAACATAACTGAACCAGAACTTGCAGCAGACTTGCAGAATGTTTGCAAAGAAAGTTGATCTGGAGTCATGCAGTGTGGACTTGCTGCAATTGTGCAACAAACTTGTGAAGCCTGGCAAGTCTAGCAAGAGCTTAGCAAGTCATTTTCGAACTTGCAGCACAATTGCCTCCTATCTGGGATGAGCTTGGGCGTATTTGGACTAGAAACCAAACCCATGTGTGTGAGCCCACCAGGAAACTGTCACCTATACTGGGTCAGTTATGTGTGGCTGAGGCATTCCCTACCCTGCAGCAGAATTTATACACGCCCCTTGGATACTTGCGGCTGCAGGGTGGGGAATGTCCCAGGTACAGATGATTGGCCCAGTGCGAGTGCCAACTCTCTGGCAGGCTCACACACATGGTTTTGGATTCTAGTCTGAACATGCCCGAGCTCAACCCTAAGGCCCCATTCACATCCGTGCATTGCATGAACATGCGATTTTTTGAATTTTTTTTGTCTGACATGCATAGAGCAGCCCATTCACTTTAACAACAAATGATCCAAGGAAGCTCCTGCACCTTTCCAGACGTTGAGCTAAATGTTTTTTTACTGTATGTCTACTGGCCTCATTTGGGGTGTCAATAACAAATAACGGCCCTGCAAGCTCATTGTGTGTTTTTTTTCACATTCTTGGAATGTGCACCTGTGAATGCAGCCTAAATGTAAGCTCCTTCTGAAAGTTTATTTATCCAGTGACCTACGAAAGATTTACCCCCTTCACAACCAGATAATTTTTTTGCTTTTTGGCCCTGTGTTATTTTAACTCACAATTGTGCGGTCATGCAACACTATACACAAATGAAATTGACGTCATTATTTTCCCACAAATAGAGCTTTCTTTTGGTGGTATTTGATCACCTCTGGGGGTTTTTTTTGCGCTATAAATGAAAAACAACCAACCATTTAAATAAATAAATATATATATATATGTAGCGCTACCCCCAGTTAAGAGAGCCGCTTGTTTGATTTCGGGCCCTGAGTACAGCTCCACCAACCCCCGGCAATCTTGTCTAGTCTCTTATGGCACAGTTAGTCTAGGGATGTTATCTATCACAATCTATACCTGATTGTACACACATCCCAACTTCTCGTGAGAAATAAGCACTATGTGCAATAATAACACAGTGATCGCAAGTGGTAAGGTAACGGCTTTACTTTAGGCTAAAAGACATAGGTCAAAACATAACTTACAACTTGCCTACAGAGCCCTGCAGCAATAGATATAGTGTGCAGTAATAGCACAGCGTGGTAATCCACCACGCGCAGCTATTATTATCTACGCGCCCTGTGGCGCACTAAACAATATTCTACCCCCTCCCTGGTCAGGCCTGACACAGAATTAAACTCAGTCTTTTGAATTAGGATTTCTTCGCATTCAAACTTGAAATGGTGGTGCACGTTCAGGAACAATATTGTAATCCACAAAGTAGGTCATCACAAGGAACACTATGCTGGAGACCCTTTAACTCTGTCCTGCTACCGGTCTCTAGCGGAACAGCAAACAAATGATCGGTGGGCCAAGGCAGTCTATAGGCCTAAACACAGTACAGCCTATTGAATTGAGCAGGTGCTCGCTCACCACTCCGGACGCGATCCCAGTCCGGGACTTCCACCTGCTGGGTCTCCGCACACAGCGTCTGCAACGATCGGGTCCCCGATCCAACTGATGTCCGTAGTAAACAAAGTCAGATGCCACCCAGGCTATGCAATGGGATGGAAGGCTCTTTGGAAGTTGCGCAAGGCCCCAGGCTTCAGGCCCTGCACTCCAGCAGATCCGCACAGGAAGACCAGTCAGCAGCCGCACGGTGTCCAAAAGAGGCCAAGCTGTTCACGCCTCCTCCTTTTATCTCCCTCCCACAAGTCTCTGCGGTGGCAACATTGCACCCTGGGTGCCAAACGGGACTCTGGGAAATGTAGTCCCGGGAAGTCTTAAAGGAGACCCCGCTACATATATATATATATATATTTTTTACTTTCTGCTATAAGACATACCCAATAAAAAATAAGCAATCTCTTAATACGTTTTGGCCAAAATGTATTCTGCTACATGTCTTTGGTAAAATAAAATCCCAATAAGTGTCTATTGATTGGTTTGCGTGAAAGTTATAGCGTCTACAAACTATGGGATTTTTTTTTTTTATACTAGTAATGTCGGCAATCAGCGACTTATAGAGGGACAGCGACCAATCTGACACTAACTGACACTTTGTGACATCATTATTACAGTAATCAGTGTTAAAGTGGTTGGAAACCCCCCCCCCCAAAAAAAAAAAACCCTGCAAGACAAAGACATAATGAGCTAGTATGCATAGCATACTAGCTTTATATGAAATACTCACCTTAGATCGAAGCCCCGCACCGATCCCAGTACACAGTCCCGGCTGGCGACATCGCTACTGGAGTTTCTTCCGGGTATACTGGGCTCTGGCGCTGTGATTGGCCGGAGCCGCGATGATGTCACACCATTGCTTCAATGCACGAATGACGTTGGCACATGCTGATACAGGGGATATCTCCTAAACCGTGCAGGTTTAGGAGATATCCGAGGTAGCTACAGGTAAGCCTTATTATAGGCTTACCTGTAGTCAAAAGTGGACTATAAGGGTTTACACCCACTTCAATAATATGCACTGTCACTGTACATTGGGTGGGAAGGGGTTAACATCTAGGGCTATCAAGGGGTTAAATGTGTGCCTAACCAGTGTTTTTTTATGTGTGTACTGTGTACTGCTTTTGCTGAGGATCTACTGGTTTTCATTTGCTTTTTAGCAGGGAATGAAAAGCCAACTAGATCCCCTGTCACTAAACACAGCTCTGTGTTTTTACACTCGCAGAGCTGTTTTCCGTAAAGCTCTGAGACGATTGCCGGGTGCCTACCCGGAAATGCAGAATCGCGTACATATACGTGATTCTGCACAGGCGGCCCGCACTGTCGCAGTATATGTACAGTGCGCGGTCAGCAAGAAATCTGTAATCTCTACGTTCATTGTGCATTTCTGCATGAGGGTAAAAAAGGAAATTCTCGTAAGCGGACTTTATTATTCAATATTTTTATTTCAAAATGCATAGGTTATACATAAAGCACAGGTCAATCATATGTAAGCAATAGTAAACGTTCAGAGGAATTGAAACTGATTATAGCTGTGATAGATAGAAGCAAGAGCAGTGGCCTATCGTCCGTCCTGAATCTATGTAGAGTAGTAACTGTCGGCATATCCGTAGGGAGATAAATTAAAGCAGGAAGCAGGTTCCGCTCCCCCCAACACCTCGAATGGGAACTGACTGTGTTGGAAGGGGGATCCCAGAACCTCCCATTATTCCGATCCTCGTCAACTGGAGGAAGGCTTATACCAAAATTTTAAAATTCAGAACAGAATTAGAGTGTTGACTACTCATGCTCTACCTGAGATCTTGTGAACCTGACCTCTAATCCTAAAAAAAACATTGGCGGCGATAAAAAAGGAAAAAAGTGGACAGATAGACACAGAGCGAGCCGAAAGGAAAAAGAAAGAGGAATGAAGAGCTAGAACATCACCTGAAATGCTGAGGATGCACTATACCGGCTTGGAAAGAGAACCAATGAGGATTCCCATCTGTTGGGCCCATGGTTCCCATACCATTTCGAATTTGTCCGTTGTGTTTAGTAATATACTGGAAAGCTTTTCTTGCGACATTATCCAAGATATTTTCTTTTTAGCCGCAGGAAAAGAGATCTTTGGTTGTTTCCAGGCCTTTGCCACCGTAAGCTTTGCGCCCAACAATATAAAATGAGTTAACCTTCGGGAAGATTTGGGGATCTCTGGGATTTGAGCATTCAGTAGTTCCAATCAGCTTGTTAATTAAATTAAAAATGTTCTTCCAGAAGGGGCGAATTCTGGGGCATTCCCACCATATGTGGGCCATTGTGCCTATATGTTGGCAACCTCTAAAACATAGAGGATCCGCTGTGGGGTAGATCGAGGCTAGTCTGGAAGGGGTATAGTACCACCGAGAAATCACTTTAAGGCTAGCCTCCATCAGTGCAGTGTTGAGAATACCTTTAAATGACCGAAAGCATGCATTCTGCCATCCCTCCAGATCCCACTGGAATTGGAAGTCAGATTCCCAGGCAGTCATAAAGGCCTCCTTAGAGGACGCAGATGCAAGCGACGAGTAGATCACCGAGATCCCCCCCCTCTGGTCCCTGGCCCGACCACACCACAACTCGTAATTGGTAAACTTTGGCGGGATGGGCCTTTCTTTCCATAGGGAATGTAGAAAGTGAGATATTTGGCCAAACCTGAATCGTTCCGAGTCGGGCAGATCTAGTGTTTTGATACAGTGGTTTAGGGTGAAGGGGCCTGCTGCTGTAAAGAATTGCCCAATTCGGTAAAGTCCCTTGTCCAGCCACCATTTGAAAGCTAAGACGTCTTTCCCGGGAGGAAAGTTCGGGTTGTTGAAAAGGTGAGTTAAGGGTCTGTATGAGGATACTAATGAAGTTGACGAACGGAGCCCATCCCATAGGGCGAAAGAGTGGGAAAGGGTAGGGGATAAAATCGGGGGTCTGTCTTTCGGGGGGCTCCAGAGTAGGAAGTCTAGCGTAAACGAGGAACGGCCTGTCTTTCTATATTCACCCAATTAGGTTTCTCAAATCGTGAATAGACTACAGATAACTGAGCTAACCTGGCTGCCTGGTAATATTTGTGAAGATGGGGCAAGCCGAGACCTCCTTTCCATTTATGAAGGTGTAGAGTCTTTTGAGGTAACCTAAATCCCCCCTTTCCCCAGATGAATTTCATTATTTTACTTTGGAATGATTTAATGTGATCCTTCCGTATGGGTACGGGAAGAGAGCGAAAAAGGTATAATAACCTCGGGAGTAACGTCATTTTTATAGAATGTACCCTTCCCAGCCATGACAGATTATTTTTGGACCAAGTGAGTAGATCTGATTCTAGCTTACGATACAGAGGGGGGTAGTTATTCATGTAGAGGAATTCTGTCTTAGATGTCAAGTTGATCCCCAAGTACCTAAGAGAGGATTCGCTCCAGGCAAACCGGAAGGATTGTTTTAGGAGAGCCACAGTGTCGTTTGGTAGTGAGATATTCATGGCTTGGGATTTGGTGTAATTCACGTGGAGGCCAGATACCGTTGCAAAGTCATCCAGAGTTTTACATAAGTTCGGGAGGGAAGTGATGGGGGAGGTTATAAACAGCAAAATGTCGTCCGCAAAGAGACCGCATTTATGTGTTTGGGGGCCACAGGAGACACCCTGTATGTTCGGGTTTTGGCGAATTGCGATGGCGAGTGTCTCAATAGCTATCGCGAAGATGAGCGGAGATAAAGGGCAACCTTGTCTAGTCCCTTTCTTTATATGTATGGGTTTTGAGTAACAGCCCTGGAGTCGTATGTATGCTGTAGGGTTGGAGTATAAGGCACGTATCAGACCCAAAAACCGTGTGCCGAAACCCCAGCATTCTAAGAGAGCAAAGATATAGGGCCAGGACACCGAATCAAAGGCCTTGTGGAGGTCCAGCGAAAGGAGCATTCCTGATTGCTTGGGACCTCCCACCCAGTTTGTTTGGAGAATGGAAACTATATCTATTGCCCTCCTTATCTGATCAGGGCCCTGCCTGCCGGGGATAAACCCCACTTGGTCCTTATGGATATATGTGCTTATGAAAGAAGCCAAACGGATAGCTAGTATTTTAGTTAAGATTTTTAAATCATTATTTATTAGAGAAATGGGTCGATAATTTCCAATCTCTTCCGGATTCTTGTCCGGCTTAGGGATCACTGTAATATACGCAGTATTGAGTTGAGGATCGAGTGGGTCTCCCCTTGTTTTAGCATTAAGGAATTTAGTTAGATGCGGGGCTAGGGTCTCGGCAAACGTTTTATAATAGGGGTTCGAGAGCCCATCCGGCCCTGGGGCCGATCCCGTCTTTAGGTCTTTAATCACCTCCATAACCTCTCCTTCAGTAAAGGGTGCTTCGAGCTCCCCTTTATGCTCCGGGGAGAGCGACGGTAAGGGAAGGCTATGCAGGAAGTTGCGTACGGAATCGTCATTACCGAGCGTGTGGGGACTATATAGATTTGCATAGAAAGCCTGGAAAGCGTCTAATATCTTGGATGGGTTGGCTGTAGTGCCCTGTCCAGGGATCCTAATCTGTGGCATTGCATATGTTCTGAAGCGTGGTGTTAGTCTAGCAGCCAACATGGAGCCCATCCTGTCCCCCATGGAGTAAAATCTATTTTTGCTCCATCTGATTTGTTTGTCTGCATTGGCCGTGAGAACAAGATTGAGCTCCAGTCTAGCCTTGTCTAGTTGCGCTGCCATTATGGGGGAGGGATTTAGTTTGTGCTGGGCTCTCAGCTTTGTGTATATCCCTTCTAACCTTACTATGTCCGCTTCCCTCTCCCTCTTTATCTGGGCTCCCATCCTAATGAATTCCCCTCTCATAAAAGTTTTGTAAGCCGCCCACAGGGTTTCGGACGTTGTCCCATCTACGTTGTTAAGAATGAAGTATTCCTTCATAGCCTTATCTAGCATGGTGACTCGGATAGGGTCGGAGAGAATGGATTCGTTCAGTCTCCAGTGTCTCTGGCCCGGCCTTGAGCTTTGCGTTGTAAGGGACATGCTCACAATGGAGTGGTCCGACAAAACCGTGTCCCTGATGTGGGATTTTACAACAAGTGGGATAGTGTGGTTTGACACTAACAGGTGGTCAATTCGAGCATAGGAGTTGTGGGGATGGGAAAAGTGTGTATAATCTCGCTTGGACAGATTTAGTTCTCTCCACACATCGGTCAGACCCTGGGCGTGGATGAGTTTGGCGATTTTCAGGCTCTCTTTGGTCGGACGTGTCAGTTGGGCCGAGGGAGGTTTAGATCTATCCAGACCCTGATCAAATGCTGCGTTGGAGTCCCCACCAAAAATGATCGTGCCCTCCAACAGAGGAGCTAGCTTTTCAAATAGTTGTT
Organism: Rana muscosa; assembly: GCA_029206835.1. Classification (NCBI taxonomy): domain Eukaryota; kingdom Metazoa; phylum Chordata; class Amphibia; order Anura; family Ranidae; genus Rana; species Rana muscosa. Next base: position 60,229,017 of record CM055123.1, read on the forward strand.
TGAAGAAGGCTGCTTGACCTTTGTTGGGCGTGTAGTAGGATATCAGGGAGTATAAGTGGCCTTCGATCGTGCCCTTTACTAAGATGAACCTGCCCTCTGGATCTTTTACATCAGTGATCCAGGTGAAGTTGCACGTTTTTGCAAATAAGACGGCCACCCCCTTTGACTTATTAACCGCACTGGCCATATAGAAGTTAGGGAAGTGGGAGTGGAGGAACTTGGGACTGTACCGGGCCGGGAAATGGGTTTCCTGTATCATTGCAATGTCCAGGCTTGACGATTTGTAGGTATTAAAGAGTTTCCTACGTTTGAGGGGGGAGTTTAGGCCCTGGACATTGTGTGTAGCGACCTTTAAGGCCGTGTGAGTGTGGTCAGCCATGGAGCCCGAGGGGAGAAGCGCTGCAATGTCCATCGCCACTTACCGCTGGGACCCCCGGCGACTCCAGAGCGACGATTGGATCGCCGGTACCGTACTTCTGGGATCTCGCAGACTTGAGAGGCTTACCGGTGGTAGTGTCTAAAAGAAACAAAAATGTCAGGTGATGCTCAAAAGAGAAAAAAGGGGATAGAAAGGAAGTTAGAAAGGACAGAACAGGAGGAAGGTTTCCCCCCGCACAGGAGAATGATCCCGGCGGGAGAGAAAAGTTCCTAACGGTCATCTCACCAAAAATCGTGAGATAAAAGTAGGAAGTCCAAATCTCCTGGCTAAAAGCCTTGGAGATCCTATCCCCTGAAGACCAACTGGGGTTCAAGGGATAGGTGGAGGCACATGTGAGCCACCCCAAACCAGGGCGCCCTGTAAATTTGAACAACTATGCTCCTAAAGCAACGTGAACCAATAAACGGACAGTAGCATTGAAGCAACTACCCAAGTATAAGCGGTCAGAGGCACCCCCCACCCCACCCGCATGGGCAGGAGGGAGGGGGAGGGAACCCCCGATCCGCCGCCGCTTATGAGATGGAGTAAAGCATATTTACTTCGGTAAAGTGGCTATAGTATCGCCCTTGTCCCCCAGACGGGGGAGGCATAGTTAGGAAACCCATCTCTAGACATAGGAGGGGAGAAACAACAAATAAAACTGTTTGTTAACAAGTAAAGAGAGAACACCGGAGAAAACTATTTCCGGGGTAGTATGAGAGTCATCCTCTTGGGAGAAGAGAAAAGTCCGATGCGGGTGCATCAGTATACGTCGAACCTAAACCTCGTGACAGTCATAATCTCATGTAGGACCTGTATGCGACGATCTTCTGGCCTTGGGTTTGTTCCAGAGGGGATCCGGCGGACTTGTGGGAGGCGGGCGTTTATTCGATCCTGATGACGACGTCTCCATGTCCGACTCCTGGGAAATGATCTTCAGGCTGAGAAGCAACTTTTCTCCCATGGCGAAGTTGGAGAAGGCATGGTCTCGGCCTTTGTAGGTGAACTTCACGGCGAAGGGGAATGCCCATCTGTATTTGACCTCCTTCTGTGTCAAAGCAGATAGTAGCGGTTTTAGGGTACGTCTGCGCTGTATGGTGGAAGGAGAGAGATCCGCAAAAATTTGCACCGGGTGCCCCTGGCAGATCACTTGAGGCATTGAGCGGGTCTGTTTCATGACCGCCTCCTTGACAGCATAGTAGTGGGGCTTTACAATAATGTCCCTGGGGGAGCCATCTTTCCTGGGGGGTCCCAGCGCTCTATGTGCTCTGTCCAGCTCCAGGCGGGGTGTAGGGATGTTTGGGATCAGGGACCTCATAAGTTCTTGCGTGGCAGATTCAACATCGATAATTGATTCCGGGAGACCTCTGATTCTGAAATTATATCTCCTGGACCTGTTCTCGAGGTCATCTATGCGGGAGAAAGCTGTGTCCAGTTGGTCATGTAAGGTCTGAATAAGATCAGAGTTCTGGTGAGAGGCAGCTGCAGTTTGATCGAGCTTAATTTCTATGGCTTCCATCCTGGACCCTATATTTTGGATGTCTGCTTTAATGTCCCCTGTGATTTTAGCAGCTGTGGAGGCTAGACCTGTCTCTAGAAGGGTAGAGAATTTGAGGAATAAGTCTGCTGCATTAAAGGATTGATCTGGGCCATGGGGAGAGAATCCTGTGTGAGGAGAATCTGCAGGCCCAGCAGGAGAGTAAGCCTGTGCCCCAAAGGAGTGTCTCAGGAGGGATTCTGTGGAGGCTGGAGAGGGTGTCAAGGGCTGCTGATTGTGTCCCTTCATCCCTGCCATTCCGGAACTCTCGCGCATGCGCACTCGTAAGCGGACTTTAAAGGCACTAAATAATAATAGTATATGAGTAACACAGATAATGTAGAAAAAGTTTATTAATATGAATTACATTAAAATACATATGGAAAATGCTGATTAACCACTTAAGCCCCGGACCATTTCTTTTAATGGTATTTGATTGCCTCTGCGATTTTTATTTTTTGCGATATGAACGGAAAAAGACCGAAAATTTTGAAAAAAAATGATATTTTCTACTTTTTGTTATAAGAAAAATCAAATAAACTCAATTTTAGTCATACATTTAGGCCAAAATGTATTCAGCCACATGTCTTTAGTAAAAAAAATGTCAATAAGCGTATATTTATTGGTTTGCGTAAAAGTTATAGCGTCTACAAACTAGGGTACATTTTCTGGAATTTACACAGCTTTTAATTTATGACTGCCTATCTCATTTCTTGAGGTGCTAAAATGGCAGGGCAATACAAACCCCCCCCCCCCCAAATTACCCAATTTTGGAAAGTAGACACCCCAAGGAAATTGCTGAGAGGCATGTTGAGCCCATTGAATATTTTTTTTTTTGTCTCAAGTGATTGAATAATGACAAAAAAAAAAATTACTAAAAGTTGTCACTAAATGATATGTAGCGCTACCCCCAGTTAAGAGAGCCGCTGATATTGATTTGGGCCCTGTAGTGCACTGCTGTCAACCCCTGGCAATCGGCTCTAACCTCCCGTGGCACAGCTGGTGATAGAGGGATAGGACCGCGTGACCGCAACTGTTGGTGACGCAGTCCTATAACAAACATACACAGAATATACTTTAAAACTCCTATTAAAGTAAGCGGAACTGACACCAAATGTACTTTACCCAGATATTTTACTGAGGCTAATGGGCAAGTAATAAACAACAGTATAACAAGTTGCAGATCCCTGCAATAAACAGTAATAAAGATAAACAGAGTAATCAGAATAATAAAGTATTGCTATGCAACTCTAGCGCTGCCCTTTTACAGCTACTTCCCCTCATGGGTAGACTAACACCCAGCAATGTCTACCTATGCAGTCAGGCCTGACTGATCTAAATGGAAGTTCAGTGAAACAATATTCGCTAGCAATCTTTTCGGTGGTGCACTTGAAGAACAACTTTGTAATCCCAACGAATAGTAAAGATAAAGGATCTGTCTTTAAACAGCTCTCACCACCCGGACAAGTCCAAATCCGTTTCCTCCATCGATTCGTCTGGGAACAGGAATCCACCGACATCCAAGTCTTCAATCCTTCTGGTGTACTGCAGCAAGGAGGATTAGATGTCTCTAAGGCTCTGCTAGGCTGGCAGAGGGCTCTTTGGAAAGGAGCACACGGCCCAGGCTTCAGGCCTTGTGCACACAGCAGTTCAGCACAGAGATCCTCTTGCTAGGAGAGGGGTGTCCAAAGAGGCCGACCAAAACTCCGCCTCCCCTTTATAAAGTCTGCCCCAGCAGTCTCTGTTCTGGAGCAATGCACCCTGGGTGCTGCAAGATGTACTGGGAGATGTAGTCTCTCTCTCCTCTGCTTTCACTTCCATAATGTCTCTACTTCCTCCAGACTCACCTCTCACCTGGAACTTCTTGTCTCTCTGCATTAAAGGGGAACACCCCGCTACAGATATATTGCTCACACATGCCATGGTTATATGTGGAATTGCACCCCAAAATACATTTTGCTGCTGCTCCTGAGTACGGGGATACCACATGTGTGGGACTTTTTGGGAGCCTAGCCGAGTACGGGCCCCCGAAAACCAAGCACCGCCTTCAGGATTTCTAAGGGCGCAAATTTTTGATTTCACTCCTCACTACCTATCACAGTTTCGAAGGCCATAAAATGCCAAAATAGCACAAACCCCCCCAAATGACCCCATTTTAGAAAGTAGACACCCCAAGGAAATTGCTGAGAGGCCTGTTGAGCCCATTGAATATTTTTTTTTTGTCCCAAGTGATTGAATAATGACAAAAAAAAAAAAAAATTACAAAAAGTTGTCACTAAATGATATATTGCTCACACATGCCATGGTTATATATGGAATTACACCACAAAATACATTTTGCTGCTTCTCCTGAGTACGGGGATACCACATGTGTGGGACTTTTTGGAAGCCTAGCCGCGTACGGGACCCCGAAAATCAAGCACCGCCTTCAGGATTTCTAGGCACAAATTTTTGATTTCACTCCTCACTACCTATCACAGTTTCGAAGGCCATAAAATGCCAAAATAGCACAAAACCCCCCCAAATGACCCCATTTTGGAAAGTAGACACCCCAAGCTATTTGCTGAGAGGCATGGTGAGTATTTTACAGCTCTTATTTGTTTTTGAAAATGAAGAAAGAAAATATATATATATTTTTTTTTTTTCAATTTTCAAAACTTTGTGACAAAAAGCGAGATCTGCAAAATACTCACCATACCTCTCAGCAAATAGCTTGGGGTGTCTACTTTCCAAAATGGGGTCATTTGGGGGGGTTTTGTGCCATCTGGGCATTCCATGGCCTCCAAAACTGTGATAGGCAGTGAGAAGTGAAATCAAAAATTTACACCCTTAGAAAGCCTGAAGGCGGTGCTTGGTTTTGGGGTCCCGTACGCGGCTAGGCTCCCAAAAAGTCTCACATGTGGTATCCCCGTACTCAGGAGAAGCAGCAGAATGTATTTTGGGGTGTAATTCCACATATGCCCATGACATGTTTGAGCAATATATCATTTAGTGACAACTTTGTGCAAAAAATAAAAAAATTAATTGTCTTTTTTCCGCAACTTGTGTCAACATATAAAATATTCCATGGACTCGACATGCCTCTCAGTATATAGCTTGGGGTGTCTACTTTCCAAAATGGGGTCATTTGGGGGGGGTTTGAACTGTTCTGGCATTTTATACACAACATTAGGAAGCTTACATCCACTCTTCTAACCACTTGAAGGCAAAGCCCTTTTTGACACTTTTTGTTTACATGAAAACATTTTATTTTTTTGCAAGAAAATTATGTTGAACCCCCAAACATTATATATATTTTTAAAGCAAAGGCCCTACAGATTAAAATGGTGGGTGTTGCATTTTTTTTTTCTACACAGTATTTGCGCAGCGATTTTTCAAACGCATTTTTTGGGGAAAAAATACACTTTTTTTAATTTTAATGCACTAAAACACACTATATTGCCCAAATGTTTGATGAAATAAAAAAGATGATCTTAGGCCGAGTACATAGATATCAAACACGACAAGCTTTAAAATTTCGCACAAACGTGCATTGGCGACAAACTACATACATTTTTAAAAGCCTTTAAAAGCCTTTACAGGTTACGCCGTTAGATTTACAGAGGAGGTCTACTGCTAAAATTACTGCCCTCGAACTGACCTTCGCGGTGATACCTCACATGCATGGTGCAATTGCTGTTTACATATGACGCCAGACCGACGCTTGCGTTCGCCATTGGGCAAGAGCAGGGCAGGACAGGGGTGCTTTTTTTTTTTTTTTTATTATTAATTTTGCTTTTTTATTTTATTTTTAAACTGTTGCTTCCATATATATATTTTTTTTTTATCATTTTTATTGTTATCTCAGGGAATGTAAATATCCCCTATGATAGCAATAGGTAGTGACAGGTACTCTTTTTTGAAAAAACTGGGGTCTATTGGACCCTAGATCTTTCCTCTGCCCTCAAAGCATCTGACCACCCCAAGATCGGTGTGATAAAATGCTTTACCAATTTCCCAATGTCGCTTTTTATATCCGGGGGGGGGGGACATTCCCTCCCACTGCTTGTAAAAGCAGTCCAGAGGCTAATTAGCCACTAGGATTGCTTTTACATGAAAGCCGGCCGCTGGCTGAAAAGAATGATACCAAGATGATACCTAAACCCACAGGCATCATTCTGGTATAAACATTCAAAGTCCAGCAACATTCCAGTACGTTGCTGGTCCTTGTTGGACATGTATTGTAATCTTTTTTTTCATGCAGCCTGTTGGCTGAACGAAAAAAAAAGATTGATCGGTGGGTATGCCCACCATTAGAATACCGCCCTTCATCCACCCACTTCTAATGATGGACATACATGCACCATTTATATATGCCGAAGCATGGGGGCATCTTCTCGCAAAAGTTATGCCGCGTACACATGGTCAGACTTTTCCACGGGCAAGCCTCCATCGGAATTTCGACCGTATGTACGCGGCATTAGGAGCAAAATCACTCCTCCGCCCCTGCTGCCCCAATGCTTCGGCATATATGCTTTTTTTTTTTTTAACTGTGGTGGTGAAATCACCTCCTACAGCACTGGAGTCGCAGGGATCAGGCCTGTCTCTGCGAACGCTGCAGTTATGTGTGTTGTGTTTTGTAAGTGACAGTGATCGATCGATACTGCACTTGGGTGGCCTGGGCTGGACGGAGGGGCAAAACGCAGGTGCTAGCAGGTATCTGGGCTGATCTCGCTAACACTGCGTTTTTGGGAACCCTAAACTGCTGGGGACGCTAGTATAGATCTGATCAGATCAGATATTGATCTGTTCAGATACTATACCACTAAGGGGGGTGTATGCTTAACGCGTGGGTGTTAGCGCTACTGGCACTAACCTGACGCTGCCTGGGGTGTGACGCAGACCCTCTCTGACGCTAAAACCTAATTGATATCACCCGCCGGGCGATCAGGGGGTTAAACCTTTATTGGGTTATATACGGCGGGTGCCCTGACACTATAAAAAGCAAACAAACCAGCGTCACCCGTAACACTTATATGGTGATCACTGGTGAAAGGGTTAACTAGGGGCAATTAGGGGGTTAAAACCTTTATTAGGTAATATATGGGGGTACCTGACGCTATATAAAAACCTGACGGCGAACCTAAAAAAAAATTACTGGCTACCTATCGGCATCACCGACACTAAGACAGCGATCAGAAAAACGATCGCTTAGCGACAGTGGTGATAGGGGGTGAAAGGGTTATCTGGGGGGTGATCAAGGGGGTTAAACCTTTATTAGGTAATATATGGGAGTACCTGACGCTATAAAAACCTGCGGCGAACCTAAAATATTACTGGCTACCGATCTGCATCAACGACGCTAAGACAGCGATCAGAAAAATGATCGCTTAGCGACAGTGGTGATAGGGGGTGAAAGGGTTATCTGGGGGGCGATCAAGGGGGTTAAACCTTTATTAGGTAATATATGGGCGTACCTGACGCTATAAAAACCTGCGGCGAACCTAAAAAAAATTACTGGCTACCAATCTGCATCACCGACGCTAAGACAGCGATCAGAAAAATGATCGCTTAGCGACGGCGGTGCTAGGGGGTGAAAGGGTTATCTGGGGGGTGATCAGGGGGATAAACCTTTATTAGGGGGGGTTAGGGGGCTACACTGGACCTAAAACTAAATGTAGTGACACTTTTACAGTCACAAATGTCACTGATTGCAGTGATCAGTAAATAAATGGTCACTGCAATCAGTGACACTGTGACTGGGGGCTGGGGGGTGATCTGGGGGGCCTGGGGGGGGCGATTTATGTGCCTATGTGTCCTGGTGTCAGTGTAGTGTTTTGTGCACTAACCTGCATCTTCTTCTGTGCGGCGCTCGGTATATGTGAGCGCCGCAGGAGCGATGACATCACTTCCTCCTGCCTGTGTAAACATTACACAGGCAGGGGAAGGATTCGATTCGCTGGGAGCGATCGAGAGGGGGTGGCCGGAATCGAACGGCTGTCCCCTCATCCCTGATCGCTCCCAAACGAATAACGGCCGCTCACTGTAAAGAAGGGGGGTCCGATCGGACCCCCCAACTATACAAAGGCAGTCACGTAGATATATGTGATTCTGCCTGTCTGTGCCATTCTGCCGACGTATATTTACAGTGGGTGGTCGTTAAGTGGTTAAACTAAAGCAGGTTAACAAATATCACCATGCTGGGGGGGGGGTAGTATACATGAAAATAACTCCTTACACCCGACGCGTTTCTGCATGAGGGTTTACATTCATTATCATTAGTGTGTTTTCAGTGCATTTACATGGTTTGGAGTACGTTTTCAGTGTATTTGCAGTGCATTTTTTGGAATCATTTTTTTTACTATGTTGTGTTTCCACCCGTATTCTTGCATTTTTGGTGTGTTTGCCTGTGTTTGAAGTGCATTTCAAGGTGGAAAAATGTTGCAGGCCATACTTTTTTTTAATTTTGACGTCAAATTTCGATTTCATAGTCTTTGGCTCAAATGCCATTTTAGTTTTAGTCGTACAGTATTTTAGTCATCTGAATTGTTTTAGTTTTAGTCATATTTTAGTTGTCTAAAATCTAATGGGTTTAGTTAAATTGTAATGCATTGTTTTTAGCATTTCTCTAGAATTGCCAAACTCATTATATACTCCTGGAGTAAAAATCTCAGAACATGTTATTATTTATGGTATTAAGGTTTGAACATGCACTGCAGACACATATTTAGCTGTTGTGATATATAACGTCTTTATAAATAAAACCAAGTTTCATAAACAAACAAAAATATTGCTTTTTGACAAACAGAAGTTTAATTTTAAAAATAAAAACAAAACAAAAAAAACGTAAACTCCCTTGGCTGTAATGCCATTGCACATATTACCTGAATATATTACCAACATTAAATATGAAAGCGGTAGTAAATCGTAGGTAGTTAAAAAAGAAAAAAAATCCCTGCAAGGCAGTGTCATAAGGTGCAGCACCGCGCTGTCACCGCTGAGAGAGCTGACAACTTCCCCCGTCTTCCTTCTGGGTTTGCGGCCCCCAGCTGCATGAGTGGCCGGGTGCGCAATGACGTCACTGCGGCGCATGTGCGCAGGAGCCGCCGCTTCTGGCACGGGCTCTGAAGGTCTGGCACGGGCTCTGAAAGTCTGGCACTGTACACAGGTCATTCAGAGCGCATGCGCTGGTGATGTCAGTGTGAACTGTGCAAGTTTAGGAGATATTCACAGCACCTACAGGTAAGCCTTATTATAGACTTACATGTAGGTACAAGTGGTGTAACAGAATTTACTTCCACTTTAAGGAAAAAAATAAATAAATATATATATATATATATATATATATATATATTACAAAAGCCTTTTTCTTAAAGTGGGAGTAAACTCTCATCGCTGACTTTTACCTAAAGGTAAGTCTATAATAAGGCTTACCTATAGGTAGTGTAGATATCTCCTAAACATTCACCGTTTAGGGGATATTTACTGTACATGCATCCAGTGATGTCACTGGCGCATGCGCTCTGAAGGAACGGCCTGCCAGGCCATTCCTTCAGAGTCCTGTGTCGTAAAAAGCGGCTCCTGCGTGCATGTGCGGAAGTGATGTAATCGCGGCTCCTGACAGTCACAGAGCCAGAGTCTGTGAACCCAGAAAGGAAGACTGGGTGAAGATAGAAGCGTAAGTTTCACATAATGTGCTAGTATGTGATGCATACTAGCACATTATGACTTTACCTTTCAAGTTAAAAAAAGAAAAAACACCCAGCGGTTTAGTACCGCTTGAATTTGTTTTCAGCATCTTAGTAGATGCCCCCTACTTATTCTTATGGGGTAGTGCAGTGGTAATTTTGACATCAAATTTTTATTTAGTTTAAGGGTAGGTTCACACTTCTGTCGACTATTTTTTTCTTGTTAAATTTTTTTTTTTATACTATTTTAGTCAAAAAAGTGTAGCGCTAAACTAAATGAGAACTGCACTGGAATGAAGTGCAGTATGTAACAGTGATAAACAGTCAAAATAAACAACGTAACATTCAAGAAGTGATAAATGAATAAATGAAAATATTCAAATAGTCCTCAGTGATATGAGTTGTGTAACGTAAAAGTCACCAGAAAATACTGAGTTCATTAATAAAAACAAAATTGATAGATGCTAGTGAGAATCAAAATAATGGTGCTCCTAAATGAACTTGACGTGAAGCGAGTGCACTTAAAGTGACCACCACCACCAATCGATAGTAGAAAAGGCTTACCAGAGAGAGTGGACCCCAAAAACATACGTTCAGAGGGTCAACCAGACATGGGTAAGCCGCTGTGAGCAGCGAATCTCCAGCTGCGATTCAAACAGGAACCTCAAACTTCAATCAAATACAGAAGGTAGGGAGAAGTGTCTCTTGTATCCAGATGGTGATGACACTTGTAGGTAGTGCCCGGTTAGGGCCAGGTGGTGATACCAGATATATGCCAGAAAGTAAAAGGAAAGAAAAGGCACATAGTGTAATACTGTATAAAAAGGGTATTTAATGTAGGTAGGAACACTTACATTTAGAAGAATGTAACAGCGCTTTATCAAATGATCAAATGGCAACAGTAGGGTCACCCGACGCGTTTCGCATCCAAATGCATCGTCTGGGGTTGCGGTCATACAACACTGTACCCAAATTACATTTTTATAATTTTTTACCCACAAATAGAGCTTTCTTTTGGTGGTATTTGATCACCTCTCGGGTTTTTGTTTTTTGCTAAACAAACAAAAAAATATGGAAAATTCAAAATAAAAAAAAATCATGTTTTATATTTTGTTAATTTTTTTTGCAAACAGGTAATTTTTCTCCTTCATTGATATGCGCTGATGAGGCTGCACTGATAGGCTGCACTGATAGGCACAGATAAGGCGGCACTGATAGGCACAGATAAGGAGGCACTGATAGACACTGATAGGCACACATAAGGCAGCACTGACGGGCACTGGTAGGTGACAATGACGGGCAGAACTGTTTGAGGCACTTATTAGTGACTTTTAGAGGTGGCGCTCTGGGTGGCGCTTTGGGTACTGATGGGTGGCGCTGTGGGTACTGATGGGTGGCACTGTGGGTACTGTTGGGCGGCACTGGTGGGCACTGGTAGGTGGCATAAATTGGCATGATTGAGCTGTCTGCAGCTCTTCCTGATCCGGACCGATGTCCCGCTGTATTCTGCCGGTGATCGGCTTTTTTTTTTCAGCTATCAGCGTGAGGAGAAAAAATAGCCGATTACCGGCTCTGTTTACATCACATGATCAGCTGTCATTGTCTGACAGCTGATCATGTGGTAAGGGGTCGGGATTGACTCCTTACTCCCATCTGTGATCCAGCGAGTCTCATAGACTCGCTGATCACAGAGCAAGCCGCGCGCGCCCTGCAGGGGGCGCGCAGGCCGCTCGAGCATGGGAGGACGTCTATTGACGGCCTCCCGGCAATTCAGGACCGCGCTGTAGCCGTCATTCGGCTATAGCGCGGATGGGAAGTGGTTAATACCATAAATAATAACATATTAGATTTTTCACTCCAGCAGTATATAATGAGTTTGGAAGTTGTAGAGAAATGCTTAACCACTTCCAGCCCAAGGACGTCATATGACGTCCTTGACTTTCAGTGGGGATATCTGAATGATACAGGCATTATTCAGATATCATTCTTTTGTGCCGGTGATTCTGTGCACCGTAAGAACGATCATAGTGGCAGTTCAGCCGCTTGATCGTTCTTACAGGTGATTGGAAGGAACAACCCCCCTCCCGCCGCCCTCCGATGCTTCTCCGGGCTCTCCTGTGCCATCCGGGACCCAAAGTAAGAATCCGCCACCGCCGGATGAAGAGCATAGAGATTTCCGGTGACCAGATGGTCACCAGTCATCTTTATGACCGTCGGAGGCCCCGGCACAACGTTATGACGTCACGTCCGGGCCGCAGATGTCAACAAAGCGGTGAACTCGGCTGGAAAGCATCGGATCTGTAAATTATTATTTATTTTTTTATCTGTCTTTCCAGCCTGGAGGAGAGATGTGGGGTCTTATAGACCCCATATCTCTCCATAAAGGGCCTGTTACACACCATTCTTATTACAAGGGATGTTTACATTTCATGTAATAGGAATAAAAGTGATCAAAAATAAATAAATGTAAAAATATAGTGTAAAAATGAAAAAAAACAAAAAACGCACGTGTTAGTCCCATCCACATATGTAAACACAGTTTAAACCACACATGTGAGGTATTGCCACGTGCGTTAGAGCAAGAGCAACAATTCTAGCACTAGACCTCCACTGCAACTCTAAACATGTAACCTGTTAAAAAAATGTAAGGCTATGCCTATGGAGATTTTTAAGTACCGAAATTTGGCGCCATTCCACGAGTGTGTGCAATTTTAAAGCGTGACATGTTGGGTATCTATTTACTCAGCGTAACATCATATTTCACATTATACCAAAAAATTGGGCTAACTTTACTGTTTTGTTATTTTTTATTTCATGAAACTGTTTTTTTTCCCCAGAAAAATGCACTTGAAAAATTGTTGGGCAAATACCGCGTGACATAAAAAGTTGCAACGACCGCCATTTTATTCCTTAGGGTGTCTGCTAAAAAAAACATTTATAATGTTTGGGGGTTCTGAGTAATTTTTGAGCAAAAAGGTGATGATTTTTACATGTAGGAGAGGAGTGCCAGAATAGGCCCGGTATGGAAGTGGTTAAAGTGGAGTTCCACCCAGAAAATATTTTTTTCACAAAATAAAACTTAAAAAAAAAATAGAATTTATTTTTATTTTTTTATATACTCGCCCGAAATACCCGTTGCTATGCGGAAGTCCGTAATCTGCCTCTTCCGTAACTGCGGCCTGTTTTCTTCCCCATCCTCTTCTAGTGAATGGGGTGCGCTGCTTTCTGGGAACTGTGTGTAATCCCAGAGAGCAGCCCGCCCATTCACAAGTCGGCGCGAGACTCGCGCATGCGCAGTAGGAGACGGGCAGTGAAGCCGTAAGGCTTAACTGCCTGTTTCCCTTAGTGTGAATGGCGGCGCGGAACCTGCACCGATCAAGGGATAGGCATTGGGGGGCCATCAGCGCGGAAGAGTAGGACAGGTAAGTGTCCTGATTAAGGGCCAGTTCACACCAGAAGCAGTTCCGTGCGCTTTTTTTCTGCACAAAATGCATGCACAGTATTTTCCATGTATTCCAATGGCTCTGGTTGGCACCATGCAGTCAGTTTCCGGTCAGTTTCTGCACCGGAAACTGACTGCATGGTGTGAACTAGAGCCAACAAAAGCCATTGGAATACATGGAAAACACTGTGCATGCATTTTTAGTGCAGAAAAAATGTGCACGGAACTGCGTCTGGTGTGAACTGGCCCTAAAAGTCAGCAGCTAAGGTGTTAGTAGCTGCTGACTTTTAAAAAAAAAAAATTGCGGGTGGAGCTCCGCTTTAAATAATACAATACAATTTACAAAACTACACCCATTCGATTTTAGATGACTAAAATTAGTTTTAGTTGACTAAAATGATTTTAGTTGAGTAATATTTACTGGAGATTTTGGTCGATTAAATACTACTAAAACGAAAACAATTGCAGAAGACTAAAATAGGACTAAAACGCCATTTTAGTCAAAAGACTAAGACTAAGACTAAAACTAAATCGAATTAACACTAGTGTGGCTGGGGGAAACACAGTGATTCCTGCACCCACAACCACCTGCAGTGAAAACGCATGGGACTTTCATTCATTCTGAATGGCACCCCAACGCATGCAAAATCGCAGTCCCGGTAGCGCAGGGAAAACGCATGGTCCCTGAGGCTGTGTTTTTGAAAAGGAACTTGCCCCCCCCCTTTTTTTTTTTTTTTCGAAACGCAGGCATGGCAGCCTATTTATTTGAATGGGCTGCCGTGCCCACGCAAACTTGGCACGCAAAAACGTATAGGTGTGAACCTAGCGTTAGTCATAGTCTTTTGACTAAAATGCCATTTTAGTTTTAGTTGTATTTTAGTCGAGTACCAGTGCTAATTTAATTGTTGAAAATATTTCTGTTAATGAAGGGAACACTGATGTAGATGAAAGCACTACAATGGTGTAAACTGGGCTCATGGGAATACAATGCAATGCGTTTATACTGATTGTGCACATGACACTTGTGAACCTCCAGTATGTACAGTGCTGTGTACATTGTGGGTGATTTATAATTGTATGAGTGCTGTTGATGTTTTCCTTTCTTGCTCTTCCTATATATTATTTCATGTCTAGTTAGTAAAGTATGTAATGGAGACATTGGTGGTGGTGATGTCAGTGCCGGGCGTACACTGATTGGTGGGGGGATGTTAGACTCCACGTCCCGTCTTTCGTCCAGGCCAGGATCATGTCTTTGTAGACTCGGCTCCATCCAGCGCTAATTCCGGGACAGGTTTTCCGGCCGACCAGCCAGCATGGTAATAGAATAGGCGATGTAATTTGACACTTCAACTTACTGTGCTCCCTGCTAGTTGATTCACTTAGTCCCCCAGTAACACTGAGCTCCTTTTACTGTGTGTGGGGGAATAAGGGCCGGAGATCGGCGGCGGCGGCGGAGATCCGGAGAGAGAGAGGAGTGTGACATCCAGCAGCCGGAGAGATAGAGAGGATATTATTCATCTGGAGGAGCCCAGCCTGCCGCACACACACACACCCCGGGGTAAGTTGGATCTATGTGGGTGTCTGACATCCACACAATGGAAGTTTTGTGTGTGGAGGTGAGGTCTGATCGGAGCATGCATGGCCGGAGACCCTCCTCCAGGGGCAGCGGAGGATAGATGGGCACGGAGGGGCAGGCTGAGCTCGGGGCTCCGGATCTCAGATGGCGCCTGCACCAACCATCGGGCTGTAATTGGTAAAGTTCGGAGATGGATCGGACCTGCATTGTGTGAGATCCCTCCTGTCTTTGTTGTGGTATGGAGGTTTAAAGGCACAGCTGCCAGCGAGAATGTAAAGAATGTGAGCTCTGCGGACAAGGGATTCCCCCAAAGTGATCGCTTAGGTGTTCGGTGTGTGTGTGTGTGTGTGTGCAATGTTACACTGAGGATCCTAGGCTGCAGCCCATTGGAGGCCCATTTGTAATGGGAAATCACCATTGAATAATGAGCTGTGTCCCCAGTGCTAATTGGATAAACAGTGCAGTAATGATGGACAAGGTGCACTGATGTGTGTCTAGAGCTCCCAGGGCTGTGTTTTGTAGCCCCCATCCAATGCATGGATGTCATGTTTATTCTTATCTCATATACCTGATGGGGGATTTTTCAGTTCATAGACCCTCTGCACCCTGGGAGGTGAAAGTCAGCTGAAGTCCATAGGAATATATTGGGACTGATGGCAGATCCTTGTGTACAAATGTCCCAACAACTAGCAGGACCAAGAGGAAAGGGATGAGCCCTAGGAAGGGGGAGGGGGTCCTATCAGTGAGATCTGCTTCATTTACAACACTCAAGGAATGTCTGCTTTCCCCCAAAACATTACCGACATGGCTGAGTAATTCTCCAAAGTCACATCAAACTTTACATTTCAAAAGTTTAGCAGGAGGCAAACCCTGTGCTGTGTAACTTTCTGGCTTTGGAGAAGCAGCTGATGGTTAGTGGTGTGTATATTGAAAACACTCCCCCTATAATGTCTGCTGTGACTGCCTGAATTTGTTTAACCCTTTGTGCCCTGAGCAATCCCTCAA
Organism: Rana muscosa; assembly: GCA_029206835.1. Lineage (NCBI taxonomy): Eukaryota > Metazoa > Chordata > Amphibia > Anura > Ranidae > Rana > Rana muscosa. Next base: position 60,244,662 of record CM055123.1, read on the forward strand.
TGAAATCACCACTGTGATTACATATTCTAAAGATCTGTGCCATTGCAACACCCTTGTGTTTCCTTTTTTAGTCCTTTTCATGAATTATTTAGGGTTTGCTTTTGTCAATATATACGATGAGACCGCTACTTTTGTATTTGCTGTATTTATATCCAGTTGCTGCTCTGCTACTTTTTCCCCCTAGAATAAGATTGTTGAGATATTTTAAAATTTGTATTTGAATAGGCCATTCATTAGGTAATAACCTTATTGCATGTCCCCCAAAACACAATCTTTTTTTCTCAGTGGATTGCACTGTTTGTCAATTCATTGTCACCTTGTCAGCTATTGTTGTTGTTTTTGGTGTGTGTGTGTGTGTGTGTGTGTGTTTGTTTTTTTTTCCTTTCGCTGTCGCACAGATTTTGCATATTTATTTGCAAAAGCAAAACAAAGCACTCTTGACTAGCTCAGCAGAGCCATAAAAGTCTAGGTATGATGTACAGTACCTACATAAAGCCTGCTTTACTGTCTGATTGGGCAGAGTAGATATTCTTGTGCTTCAGTTCATAATCTGCAAACGGCTTAATGGTCCTGTGGTGCCAAAGGAATTGCTTTTCTTCTTTTACTTCTGCAGACCTCAGTGTAGCTGCTGTTCTGACTGCTTTTTCAAAGCCTTGACATGAGAAAGGAGGATTTAACTTGGCAGCCTGAACAAATGCTCTTTCAGAGCTTTCCAAAGAGATGGTATGAGTGCGGTGAAGGAGAATAACCAAGGATAGGGTTTTTTTTATTTTTATGGTTCTACCTTTAGCAAGTCGTCTGATACTAAATGGACATTGGCTTAGAGATGCATCTATCCTGGTCCAGGCAGGATACAAAGGAACATGGAATAGCTGCTAACACATACACTTGGATTGTTTGTCAGAACTTAAATATGCTTGTGGTATTGCTCTCATTTTGTTTTATTAAGGAAATTGACAGCTAAATATTAACTCTTAATACTTGCTGGTCAGAAATGCCCAATATATTGTGGCTGCAGATTTGGACCATCGAATTGACGAATGGATTCGCTATTTTTTTTTATTTTTTATCAGTGTTGGTCATTACAGATTCTTAATTATACATGAAATTCCTTATTTTTTTGCTATTGCCTGCTTGTGCTTGCCATTTCTCAAGTGTTTGCATTTGTAAACAGTGCTGTCAAATTTGTAAACAATAAAAGTGGGGGTGTGATCATTTTAAAAGTTGTAATTTTGTTTTTATTGTTTAGCAATAATTTGTGTGCGTATTTTGTCATCTCTAAACTTGTTTATATTCTCCATCCCTGTTTGAGATCAGTAGCCTGGTGATTTGTGGCTTATCACTAATGGGTTTTGCCAGGATGCCTAAGTGTTTTGCACTCTGGAAGAGATGGCAGACGGGTTTTGGTACTGTGCCCTGTTTGCAGGCTGGGGTGTTATTGTTTTATTGTGGCATCAATCTTCTGTGGAAAAGGGGGAGGAAAGGCTGGTGTTCTGTGAGCTCTGATTCAGGTTTATGAATGACAGAAGACTTGTGCTGACCCCCTTCCCTTTTTTTTTTTTTTTTTTTCTTCCTCCTTGTGTTCAAGACTAGGATGTTGAAACACCAGTCTTCAGACAAAAGGCACATTGAGCAGCAAGGTCTGCAGCAGAGCACGTGTGACTTTCAGGCTGAATAGGGGCTGACTGAATTTAGTAATGTGTTTTTTTTTTTTTTTGTTTTTTTTTTCTCTTTTTTCTGTGAATATGGTTACAAAGAATAAGGTTCCATATTTTGAGCCTTTTCACAGACTTGCACAACTTAGCAGGGCATGCATAAGATATTTTACTTATGAGAGCGATATGTTGTACAGATGCAACAGTGTTTTATACATTATTAAAGTTGTATTTTAGTCCGAAAATTACAGAATAGTAATGTTGTGAAAATATCCTGTGTCCATGTAGATAACTTTTCAAACCGGATATATTTTACTCATTTATTTTATTTGGCGTGAAACTTATCTGAACCTAAATGGTACAAAAAGTTAACATGGGAAGCCAATCAGATTTCACCTTTGACCAGGTTTAAAGTGATCACCGCATTGAACGATTGTTGATTGGTTACTATGGTAATCTTACCCACATTATACTTTCGTCTTAAATAAGAGCCCACTTGTAATGCAAATGTCTTTTTCTTTACTAGAAAGTCTGTGGAATTCCCTGGTAAAGTTGGTTAAAAATAGTTTCTTCATAAGATCCAATAATGATTTTGTACAGCTTGCAAAAACATTGCTAGGTGGTCAAAAAAAGGCACGCCTGGCTCATACCTAACATAATGTTTAAACACTGAAAGGAATGGGGTTCAGGGGTGAATTTAGGCACAGGGAAATTGGATGCAAATATAAATCATAAACAATATTTGTTCTAAACCTTGTTTTAAAAGTTACCTACTGACTTGCCAATGCAGCACTTCTTGAATTACAAAAGGGGCTAATTTTGCCTTGCTAAGAATATGCAGTAACTTTGGTGAAAAGTTTGGAAGATGGGACTTTAACAGAAAATGTCTATTGTTGAGGAATGGCAAGATGGAACAGTCTAGTTCAAGCGCATTTAAATCCAAAAACAAAATTGTAATATTGCAGCTTCCCGGTCCTTAGATGTGATGGCTGCATTGGTTTCACACCCTAAATCCTTTTTTATCTGGTGATCCTGCCAGTAACAGACTTCCTGTCCTTGGATGACAACACTTCTTCACCTTGCTATATCTATGGAGGAACAGAGTTGTCACCTGAGAACAAAACTGCAGAACACCTCCACCTCTCCTCTTAATTATAGAGGCAGTGTTTTGTAGTTCAGAGAGAGCTGGGAACTATGCAACTGATAAGCAGAGTGCACAGGAGGTTATCTGCTCGCTAGATGTATAGCCGGATCAGCTGGTGGTTTGCAATATCTGTTTGATAATGGGGGGGGGGGGGGGATACTTTCAATGGTATATTGAACAAAGAAAAAGGGAGCATATAAGAAAAGTTTATTTTTAAGATTTACTTGCTGCACATGTCATTTTTTATTTAAATAGCTGGCACTGTATTTATGATCTTTCTAGTCCCTGTGGTATAGTGTAGAACATTGGGTGACTGTATAATGAGATGATAGTGGAAATGTTGGAATGTTGGTGCCCATGCATGATCTATTGTGTAGCTGGCATTGTGGCATTAACTAACTGGCCACCTTTTTTTTTATGTGACCCCCCCCCCCCAAGCCAAGACCATACATAAGGAACTTGTTTCACCTGTGATGACCAGAAAGAGGCCAGGTATATGTTGCTAAACGCTCCCCAGTTTTGAGGCATGTGTAAGTCCTTTTTTTATTCTTTGACACGGGGGCATCATTTTAGGGCAACAAATGTGACATTCACCAAATTATTACTGCTTTATTAATATGCCCCCAGTATTTCCCTATGTATGGAGTCACCATATTTTATTTATTGTGACCCGCTCAGTCTGCATTTTTGACTTGCATGCACTATGCCCGTGTCTGTCTTGGACTTAAGCAATTCAGACAGATTTCACCTGCTCAATACCTTTCACCTGCTCAATATCTTGCACAAACCTCCCTTTTTTTTTTTTCCTGTTATTTTTAGTTCAATATTAATAGTGGCTGTTCCTTAATAATCTATCAAATATTATTTGTGTACACAATAGTGCAGAAAGCACTGACCGCAACATCTACTGTATGTATGATGTTTTGTCTGCCACTCAACTGTTTTATGTTGGCTGTTTTTTCATAACCCATGGAAAAGACAAAACGACAAACTTCCTATTATTATTATTATTATTATTATTTTATATATATATATATATATATATATATATATATATATATATATATATAATTTTTTTTTTTTTTTTTTTCTGAAAGTGAAATTGAAAAGTGTCAGAAAACATAGTTGCAAATATGCAGGAAAATCACAGCACCAGTAAGAAGTTTAAGGGGTTTTAAAGTCTCAGGCTGGGTTCACATATTAGCACGCAGCGGCTCACAGCAGGAGTCCTCGTTCGCCATTTCAGGTCCGATTTCAGCACAAATTTTTGCCAGAATTCGGACCTAAAACGGACCAAAAGACTCAAAGCGTTCCTGTGCAAATCGCACCGGAGCCGCTGCAGAGATATATGAACCGGCTCCATAGAGAGTTGGTCGCGAATTGGATGTGGAGAGCCCGCATCCAATTCGCAATAGCGTGAACCCAGCCTTAAGGTTTTTCACCTTAATTCATTAAGGTGGAAAACCTTCTGTGCTGCAGCTGCCCCCTTTTTTCTTACCTAAACCCATTTGTTCCAGCAGGGAGCACAAGCCCTGCGGCTGTCTCCGTCCTCATTGGATAGATTGATAGCAGCAGGAGCCATTGGCTCCCGCTGCTGTCAATCAAATCCAGTAATGCGGGGCAGAGTCCTGCTATTTGTGTCAATGGACGCAGCAGCGGGACTCGTGAAGGGGAGGAGTCAGGGGCGCTGCTGGGGCACCCCAGAAGAGGCGGATCGGGTCTGCTCTGTGCAAAACCCTTGCACAGAGCAGATAAGTATGACATGTTTGTTATTTTAAGACAAAACAAAACAAACCTTTTACACTCACTTTAAGAGGTTCTAACCACTCCACACATGGGGGGGGGGGGGGGGGGGGGGGGAATATTTGGAGTTGGACTTTAAGCAAAAAAAAACATATTTATCTTTCGGTGATTGTTGAAAAGCTTTATCACCTGCTGATTTCTTTTATGTGCATTTCTGGTTTTGATAATTTTTACTTGGTTAGACCTATTCATATTTAGGTCTCATGAACACTACACATTTTTACAGCTGCTATTTTTGGCTTTTTTTTCTGCAGCCAATAAACTCCCCAGCATGTTATCCTATGTGTCCATGCACACATAGGTTGTTATCAGCAGTTTTTGGCATGGGCGTTTTCTGGCTGGAAAAATCCCCCAGAACTAGTGGGTTTTCAGAGGAGTTTTTTTTTTTTTCTGCTGTAAAAACGCTCTAACGTGTACACGGTCGGAATTGCCGATGGAAAAAGTCAGATGGGAGCTTTTCATCGGATATTCCGACCGTGTGTATGCCCCATCAGACTTTTCCCGTCCGAATTTCCGACGGACTTATAGAGCAGGTTCTCTATTTTTCCGTGGCAAAGTCCGGCCATGTGTACGCGGCATAACTCTGATTAAAGCTGAAAAAACGCGGCTATTCAACGCTTATCAGCATTTTTGAGACATAAGCTTTTGTGGAAGTATAGTTTTGCTAAAAATAAATAAAAAAACCACTGCAAAACTTTCTAGTTAATAATGAAAATATGTTTTCTCTTGTTAAAAAAAATAAAATGAAAATATGTTAATCTGTTTATTAACACACATTCACGAAAGCTACTATGAACATACAGTAATAATGACATGAGTTCATACATAAACTATGGGATCAACAGATTGCAAAGAATATGCAAGCCAGTGTCGTGGCAGTTGGGGTCAGATCCCTAAAAGTTTGTACATGGGTTTTGGAAACTTATCAAACATTTCCTTCTTTAAAATATCTTGTAATGTTTTCTAAAATTAAAATAATCTAATAATAAAGTATTACAATAGGCAGAGCTTTTTTTATTAATTTTGGATAGAGCAAGGTAGGGTTATAACCTATGTCCCTTTTGGGGAGATTTCCCTTCACTTCCTGTTCTAAAGCCAAAACACGAAGTAAGAGGAAATCCCTGCAAATTAAGGGAATCCCTTGGAGACCCCCAGGTCATCAGAACTAGTGCCCCCATTGAAAGATTTCCTATCTATTACCCTTTCGGAGACAACCCAAAAAAAAATTGCGTTTTAATGATAATAGGAAATGGGACAAAAGAGAGGGTGAATCTCCTTAAAGTGGAGTTCCACCCAAAAGTTTTGGCATGTAATTTTTTTGGAGGGGAGCGTTTTTTTCTAGTTCTGACAGGTACCCAGGTGCTCATGGCGGCACCAAGCGGAAGTTCCCCTCTCAGTGCTATCTTCTGGGACACGTCACAGGTCCCATAAGATTGCCTTGCCATTCAGAATGTGCAGAGTGACTCGCGCAGTGCACACCCGGGGCGGCCGCATTGCTGGACCATGGGACAGGTGAGTATCTGTTTATTAAGTCAGCAGCTACACTTTTTGTAGCTGCTGACTTTTAATAAACACAGAAATAGGTGTAACTCCGCTTTAACTGTTGGGGGGCAATAAAAATGTAATAGGTGTTCTAATTCCTCCGTACTCCATCCAAAACGGAAAAAAAAAGTTTTGCCTTTTTAGTCACACTTCAAATTTTAGTGGCCTTGTGCCTTTATGTTAAAGTGGAACTGCACATTTGGCACCTTTCAGGTAGAGGGGGTGTAGTGAATACCTGTCAATCCCACTTCCGTGTAAGCGTGCTGCGGTGACCTATGTCATTTACAGTCCCTCCCTCCTCTTCCCCCCCCCCCTTTTTTTTGGTCCCAGAAGACCATTCAGGAAGCGCAGCGTGACTCGCGCATGCACAGTAGAAAACAGGCTGTGAAGCCGCAAGGCTTCACTTCCTGCTTCTCTTAGTAAAGATGCCGACGCCTCCACCCGAAGCCAATGGGTGGGGTCAGCTTGGGGTGCCGACATTGCAGGCTCCCTGGACAGGTGGTTGTTGATGATTATTATTGTAGCGCCCCTTTACTTTTCAGGGGTGCTATGTACTTAAATTTAGGGGTTGGTCTGAGCTAGTAGCCAGGCTTGGACCACTTTGATTTGTTAGTACTCGCTTCTGCCTATGCGATGTAGCCTGACGCACAGTTCCCTGTGGCCTGTAGGTGGCACTGCCATATCAGGTCAGGGTTGAACCGTGGGTGACATTGCTATGCCTTAGGGTGTCCTCTCTCGGCAGCGGTACGGTGGGCATGGTTGGCCTGCTGTGCATGCTGGGAGAGGATACATAAGGGGCAGACGCCATTCTTTTGGGGGGAAAAAGTCAGGAGTGTGAGTGGTTCGGGCCACCCGGCCCTCCAGGCCAGGGGTGGCGCGTGCATGGGTCTCAGGCACATTTTAGCCTGGGGCTGCAACTCTATTAGTAGGCCCAGCACCTTTTAGCTGGGCCCATCTCCAAAAGAAGAATCCCAGGGTGGACCTGCTCTAAGAAGAGGAGACCGGGGGAGGACCTTTCTGATGGACCGGTGAGAGTTCACGGTGAAAGAGAGGCCTGGTTACCTTCTGGAGGGATTCAAAATCCACCACAGGCCTTGCAACGTGCTATCGCTGGCACCTGTCCTTGTGTTGCAACAGCCGAGAAGTTTGGGACTTAAAGATTCTGTGGCAGAGGATCTCCCGATCGTATCTCAAGGAAAACCTAAAGTGAACGTTCGAGCATCACTCTGGCTGCTAAGATCCGCTCTTACAGGGGACTATCCGGGTGAGCTAAATCTACTCGGGATCGAGTAGCGACTATCGTACCAGTTTGTGCCTGGACCTATCTCCCAAACCTTGCTGTCCTTTCTCTCATCCACCTTTCCTGTCTGCTGAACTTTCTTGTGAAATAAACTCAGCGTTGGAGTTAAAGTGGTGTGGACATTGGCCTTACTACGGAAAAATAGAGACTTGTCCCTATACTCTAGGGGATGAGAACCAGTCTGCTGGGATACCTTGCTGCAGGACCCAAAATTGTTAACACCGCTCAACCTCCCCAAACAGGAGGCTACGGGCATATAGCGCGGTGTGCCTTGACCTGCAAGTGAGCCGAAGGCAGGACCAGGTCCGTGTGCTACATTATTATTATTTTTTAATACAGACTGGAACACCTTTTGCATTTAAAACACTGGTATTTTACAGATGGCTAAGTGCACAGTATGAAATTGCTGCTCTTTTAAAGCTCATCAATAAGGAAAGTACAAGCGATATGTTACAATTCTGCTGAGTAATAAAGCATTTCAGTTAACCACAAGACACATGTTTACAAGGCCTCATAAAACAGATTTCATAACTAGATTTCTGATTGGAGATTATACGTAGAATGTGAGTGAGAGTTAAGACATAGAAGTTAAAACCTTTCTGCTCCTAATCTCAGGTAGTTTTACATCACTGCCAAGATGAAAATGTGTTTTTTTTCTTTTTTTATTAAATTTTTTTCCCTATCTTGTGATCAGGGGAATAAAGGTAAGAGGAATCAAGTTGAACTGTTTAAAGTGATTAATAGATGTTCGATGCAGAATATGTGTGAATTGACACAATTGTATAGAAAGGATTATATTATTCCAAGACCACTTTGGATTTGTCTTGGGAGCGTCAGTGGTCATCTAAGCCTTAAGAAGTGGCTGGTCTGTAAAAAACCTGCTCCTCCTCCCTCTAGCCTGCAGTGTTTCTCCCCAGAGGGAAGTATATGAAATGTGAGCCCCCATCTTTAACCACTTCAGCTCCCAAAGGTTTAATCAGGTTTTTTTTGTGCAACTGCATTGCTTTAACTGACAATTTGTGTGGTTGTGCAAAGCTGTACACAAATAAAATTTGATTTCTTTTTTTTTTCCCACCCCACAAATAGAGCTTTCTTTTGGTGGTATTTGATCACCTCTGCAGTTATTACAAAGTTACAGTTACAAAAAAAGGCCATCAATTTTGAAAAAAGAAAATCAATTTAGGCCAATATGTATTCTGCTACATGTTTTTGGTAAAACCATTTTTAAAAAAAAAAAAAAATTTTCGTGTATGTGGGACTGCGACATTGCGGCAAAAAAATCTGACTCAAGTGACACTTTTTGGGAACCAGTGATCAGTGCTAAAAATATACACTGTCACTGTACTAATAACACTAGCAGGGAAAGGATTAACATCGGGGGCGATTAAAGGGTTATATGTGTTCCCTGGGAGTGCTTGCTAACTGTGTGGGGGAGTGCTTTTACTGGGGGAAGACAAAGATCCGTGTTCCTGCTTAGCAGAAACACAAGATCTCCATCTTTTCCTCTGACAAAACGGCGATCTGCCTCTCTCTTGGAAGCGATCAGTAGGTGCCAGCGAACATCATGTCCACTGGACCAGCTGATTGGCTCCCGCCCCCCCCCCCCCCTGCCTGTCGGCAGTAATATGATCTGAATTGGTGCACATGCGCAGCTTAGACCACATTTACGGCACCTACTTTTTGCCGTGGTAATGTGACTTCTGTATGCATGGGAGTGACGTCATTCAGGTAGCCTACGAAACAGAACCCGCAAGATAAAGACAAATATGGAAGCGCCTGTGACCAGCATGAGCAGTGACAGCCCAGTGCTGGTAAGTCTGCCATAATGTGCTAGTATGCATATTATTGCAAAACATTGCAGAGGGCCCTTTTTTTTATTTTTTTATTTTATTAAAGCGTTTACTACCACTTTGAGGTTTTGACATTTGAGGAAAACTGTACATGCTAACATAATATGTTCTGTCATTTGCATTAAACTGCAGATGCACATAAAACAACAACTTCGATGTAGCGGTTTGTTCTGGATTAAATTACTTGGATGCAGCAACCAACCGAAAATAGGTTGATGCCATTGGTTACCATGGATAGTAGTGCTGCTAGCTTTGAGAACTGTCTGTGTGGCCTGTAACGACCGAAGAAACTGCTTTCTTTATGGTTCTAAGGTAACTTTATAAGTCAAAAAAGGAATCTTGGCATGTTATTGACAACATATTATCGTTTTTACAAACTTTCCACCTTCATTCCCTCTGGTACAAAATGTTCCTGATCATGTACTTCTTGAAATATCAGAAGCCATAAACTCCAAGGTAGAGAGAGATTGAACATGCCAGAAATGGGTAGGTACAGGTCTACTTCTGACCAGGAAGTGTTGGATTTGTACTAGAGATGACCAAATTGTCTTTTCCTCTGAAGGTTTATGGTTTAACTAATTGCACCTGCAAGTTTCAGCTGTTTGGAGAAATATCACATGCCTTGAAGGTTGGGGTATACTAATTTTTAGTTTCTTTCCAGTTACATTTCGCATCCCAAGTCTGTGTTGTGTGAGGCAAAACAGAAGCATTTATTTTTTATAATGGGATATAATTGCTAGGAAGGAGCGTTGGTTTTATATTGCACAAAGAAAGTGGGTGACTTTCATCCAGACGTGTAATGGTTAATTGTGTCATCCTTGGTAGTTTGCAAGTCTGTGTGTTTTCTCCTTCTTCTCTTTGGGGTTAGGTCTCTGCTGGTGAGGCGAGGGGGAGGAGGAGATACTGTCTTTTGCATTGTTCTGCTTCCTGACGGGAAGCAGAATCACATTTTTGTGACCTTTACCTCCGTCTGTAGGGAGAAACTATGTGGCCTCCTTCACAAACATTGCTGAGCTCCATGCAGGTTTTGTGCAGCTCTTCCACCACTGTGGGAACAACTGGAGATTCCAATGCAGTTCATTCTAAGTAGTGATATGCTTTTTAACCCAATTGTTTGTATTAGTATCATCATATAGAACTTGCTATGTTTCTCGTGATTAACTGGTTTTAAAATATTTAAACATAGAAACACTTCAGCCGACTAAGGCCGCCATACACTATGGTGGGCCATACAGGGAACAGTATAATTAGGCAGTCTGCGTTATCCCATTCACTCCCCATACTATTCAGAGTACCGCTGAAAAAAGAATAATAGGATTAATTGTTTAATACAAAAACAGCCTTTATCTGTAACCTGCATATTTGTAGATGCATTTTGTTCATGTTCGCTATCTATGAAAGTTAACTTATTGCTAGTGTGTCTCTGAACTGTGGAATTTATTCCTTGTTTGCACAGTAGACTTATTCATGGATTTGTGTTCTACCTGCAGTTTTTTTCTCTTTCTGTGCACTGCTTGCTCCTTTATATGTGTGGTGCTCCTGTCTGTTATCTCCTTTCTGCACAATGAGCTCTAGTTAATGTTTAAGGATCGGTAACTCGTCCAACGTCTGGCGGTCATAGCAGAACCAGAGTACATATTGTAAAGTGTGTGCATAGAAGATGACCGCTTCAATACACGTGCGCGCGCACACACATACAATTTGTGTTTTCCAGAAGGTATTTTTTTTTTTTTTTTTTTTTTTAACATTCTTTAACTATGGTACCTACAGATTTGTGAATAACCTAAAAGCTCTGATGGTTCTGTGAATTGACCCCAGAACCGCAGCCTGTACTGCTAGGACAGTGCTGACCACTAAGTCACCTGTTGAATTTTGATGTGACTTACTCTTTCTTTTCTACTTTATTATTTTCGTATTGCATATAGAGATTAGTAGATTAACCATTGGGAACAGTTGTGTATTTTCTGCATTCATGCATCTTCATCCACTTATGACCATACTTCACCTTTTGGGTCACAGGAGTGAACTTGGTTCTGCACTCCTGTGACCAAGTTTGAGCCAACAGCAGGCTAAAGCCTGCTGTCAGCTGATGTCACCGAACCAGTCCAGACTCTTGTCCAGCAGCTGGCTCAAACTCTCAGCGTGCCGCTAAGAGGTCTGAGCCAATCACTCCCACTCCCCTACACAGCCTGGCGCTCCAGTGAGCACGGGGAGGGCAAAGCAGAGAGTGGTTACTGACGGTCACCATTCTGTGCTCCAGAGTGGACCCAAGAACTGAGCAATCTGTGGTCTTTGATCGCTCAGTTATTGGTGTAGAGCCAGCGGGGGTCAGCTGCAGCATCGGATCGATTCCGCAGCCAATTAAAGGGGTTGTAAACCCTTGTGTTTTTTTTTCACCTTATTGCATCCTATGCATTAAGGTGAAAAAACTTCTGACACTGACTGACTAGCCCCCTCACCCGTTTTACACACCTGAGCCTGTTCGTTTCCCACGCCAGAGACACGCAAACCCTCTCTGGCCGGGGTCTCGGCTCTTGATTGGATAGATTGATCGCAGTAGGAGCCAATGGCTGCGCTGCTGTCAATCAACTCCAATGATGCGGGCGTCCGGGGGTTGGGCCGAGTCTGGCATTCTGTGTCTATGAATGCAAATGCCAGACTCGGGCCCGCGCGGTAACCCCCAGGGAGAGCGCTTCTCTTAGGGGGTTTTCCGATGCGGGGAGGAGCCGCGAACACCGTTGGGGGACCCCAGAGGTCGAGGATTGGGGCCACTCTGTGCAAAACGAACTGCACAGTGGAGGTAAGTATATGTACAGTGGCGGCTGGTGCTCCAAATTTTGGGGGGGGGGGGTCGCAAACAAAAAAATAAAAATCAATTGCAGCCACTGTGCCCATTTAAACGCAGCCAGTTTGCCCCCTCAAATGCAGCCAGTTTGTACCCAAATGCCGCCAGTTTCCCTCCAGCCCAGCACTTACCTTCCTCAGGTCAGCGCCGTCCTCCTCCACACTCCCTCAATGTCTTTTTCCATCTACGATGTCGCTTCAGGTGACCAGTAATCAGACCCGGTGCACCTGATTGGCTGAGAGGCGGGTCAGTGTTAGTGAAGCGATTCCCTAACGCAGCATGGTTTAAACAGGGAACGCACAGCCATTGCTGCTCTCTCTTCTTGTACAGGGTGACTGGCCTTGTATCTGCCCCCTTCCTAAGATTTCTGCAGGCAGCCTGTAGTGACTGGAGCTGCTGGGCCCATCCAACAGCTCTGCTCTTTGCAAAGGCTTATGTGTAGAACAGTTATTAAAACCACTAGGTTTCAAGGCAATATCTTCATTAGCAAAGCCATTTGGTGCACGCAATGTAGATTTTATATCCTTTCTGACTATTCAGGAAAATATAAAAAAAAAAAATTCTGCTCAAAGTTTAGATTTAACAATGGGTGAAATAAGCTAGCAACCACACAGACTTTCAGTGGGTAAGCGTAGACTTCAGATGTCGATGGACAGTGCAGTTGCCAGTAGCTGTCCATCATTTAGCTTGGAGAAGGGAGCAGGGGAGTGGCTTGCCGAGAGGCTGTGTGTTGGAACTGACACTCTCAGTGCACAGTATACAGCTTAGAGAGACCAGGCCGGGGGCATGCTCTCAAGGGCGGCTCCATAGGACCTTGCAAGGGAAAGGAGCCATCCTAGAACATGAAAGCAACGGCAGCGCTAAAGGGGCAATCTAGAACTAGATGAAAGGCAAGACAGGTTACAGGAAGAGGATGCATAAGAAGTATGTCTCTTCATTAGCACCTGAACTTGCCTAAAATAAGTGAGCCTCAAATACTACTTTTTACCACATTTTTCCATCAAGCTGGACTTTTTATTTTTCTGCATGCATTTCTAAGAACCTTTTTTTTAAAGACTATACTTTATCCATAAAGGAGGTTTTCCAGGTTAGTCCAACCAGTGCTATGTGTTGCATGAAAGCTTGGGTCAGCCTGTTCTCATCCACTGTCTAATATGGTGTTCATGGAAAAATTAGACATGAGTTGCCATACAGATACTTGTTGCCACATTATACCAGAACAACCATCCAAACTCATTAACTCCCAAACAGGTCTTCTTGCATGTGTATGGTGGAGCGCCTTGTACAAAAGTTCATCTCGCTTTGATGATTTTTTTTGAAGCGTTTATTGGTTTCGAGCATCAGATACAGCCAACCCGTTTTTAGGGAAAAAAAATCGTATCCCCCTCCTTCAGGGCTTGAGCCATCAGTGTTAAAAAAAAAACAACCACCCATGGAATGCACAAAGGGGCCTGTGTTAAGCCTAGTACACACTAATTATTTTTATTTTTTTTATTCATTTAAACCAGTGGGCTGAAAAAAACAAATGAAGAGCTGAGGAGGAGATCCTGTACTAACAATCTCATGTTAGTACAACGATCTTCCTGTAGAGCTTTTGTGTTCTGAAAGGGGGAACTACACTATTTTGTGATATTTTTCTTGAATAAAAACAGTTTGGTCGAAATTGAATATCCTTGGTGTGCTGGCGAATATCTGACAGGGAGATCAGTCAGTGCTTTCAGCCATTGGCTTAGAGCGCTGATCGGATGCCGATCAGCTGACCTTTTTCAGTCCTGCCCTTTTTGACAGAAGCTGGACGTTCGGCCGGCTGCCATACACATGGGCCAAATGTGGGGCGTGTTTTTTTTTTTTTTTTTTTTTATTGAACCGGCCGATATTCGGCCCATGTGTCCGGGGCTTTAATTCATAATAAATATGCAGAGATAAGGTAGAAATTGACCTAGTACCTCCTGATGGCACTAAAAACAGGCCTTCTGTCACACTATTCCTTTTGACCCTTTTAGGCCGGTTCAGCAGGAATTGGCCGAATTTTGATCCATCTATGGGCAGGCTGGTGGTACTGAGGTCGGTCTATCAATTGACTTTAGTACAACTAGTGTTTCGTGTGTGGTGTGTCTTTTTTTTTTTTTTCTTGTGCGATCTCTGCCAACGGCTTTAGCTACTGGCAGTGATCATTGTATTTTGACAGCGCGGAAACCTCCCGCTGTCGGAATACAATTGCACAGCGTAAAAGATTCCCCAATCAACTCTGACTGATTTGATAGTGGAATCGAGTGATCCTTCAACCCGTGATTTAAAAAAGACAATTACATTATCTATGGCTTGCTTAAGGCTCCAGTTTCCCTGGAGTTTTGCCACAATGCATATCCCATCGGCAGGAATCTGATTCTTGCTGCTGGGTTTGACCGCTGAGCACGTATGCTGCAATGACAGGCTGTCAGCGGCTGCAGCTATTCATTCCAACATTGAATGAAGCCTTCTCCTAATCCACGACTACTTCACAATATATTGAAATCTAACCAACACGTCCCAGTTCCAAAGTGGTTAGAGGATTGACCAGAATGCTGTTGGATTAGTCCTCTACTTTTTGCATTCTATGAAGGCACTGCTGGAAGCTTTTGGCTTTAGTCTTCCTTGATGTGTGGGTAAGCAGCTCTGTTGTCTGAGAGAGGAAATATTACATGATCTGACAGGGAAGCTTACTGAATTAAATATGACTGAACGCTGCAGATGTTGAAGGTGTTAATTTGGACGGGACATGGAATCAGAGGGGAAGTCCAGGGGTGTTTCTGTAATCCCCCATATGGCAGACAATTGGTGTCTCTCAGTCCGCTTTCCATGACAATTGTTTCCAGCGATCAAACAGTCAAAATAGAGTGGAAGTTGACTGTAACCGCTTCAGTCCCACTTGGATAGGCTTTTGCAATCAATTACCTTGAAGCAATGAGACATTTGTGGCATGTGTATGGTCAACTCAGAACATTAGTTTTGCCCATACTATCCATTCACAATTTTCAGATTTCCAAACTAAAAAACTAAACGTTGCTATGATTTTTTTCCTTTAATAGAATATCTTTGTGGTAATCAAAAAAACTCCTATGTGCTTTATGCATTAGCCTTAAGGTCATAAGCAGCACAGATACAGTGTTGTGCTATGATTTTCACATTTCTGCTTTCCTCCATTTTCTTACAATATAGGGAGACTTTGTCTTTTTGTAGACTTGGTTTGAGGCCAGAAGAAACACGGGAGCCAAGGATGCATTCCAAATGGGACTCCTGTCACCTTTTCCAGGCCTGTGGAAAAGAAATACATTCTGCCAATAGTGCACTTTTTGTTCTGTAAATGATACATAGTGCTTATATGCCTAGCGATCATTTTATTTGGTGGCTTTAACTAGAATGAGCTTCTATTACTGTAGATATTCATATCTTAAATAGATCACAGATTTTATCGTCGGGATAGCAGTCCAGCATGCTCCTCTGTCTAGATTTTGCTCTCTCTTCTGCCAAATAATGAGATACAAGACGGGAGATTCCTTGCCGGGCTTACTGGAACGCCAGGTGATAAAGAGCATGAAATACAATGAGAAGTAAAGCTATTATGCAGTGGGAAAAACATTCAAACTATCATGTGCCTGTAGCTGCTAATTTTGGAGCATAAACCTCTACTTATCAGGTTGCTACTGGGAGCAAAGAGGTTCAGGATGATTACAAAATCTAGATCTCTGTCCAGGCTCACATGTGTTTCCACTGGCTGCTTTGATGAAATTTGGCAGCTTTGGTCACATTCCTGTTATGAATCGCTGTGCCCAGTTTTTGGTGTGATGGGGTTTACCCAATGAGTTCTCATTTTCACCTGCACACTCTTGCCATGGAATAGTGAAACTGGACCAGTCTGTCTTTTTATATTACCCCAAAAAGGGACCGCAAAACATCTGGACCATACCATGGTTTTTGTGTTTGGGCAGAAGAGATTCAGCTTTTACTTTTGGACCAATGAAACCTGCCCAGCATTAGTATGATGCTGTATTTTCAGATCTCTGTCCTTGCAGCTACAAATGGTGGTGGTCTGAATACAGGCAGTCCCCGAGTTCCAAACAAGAAGGTTCTGTAGGTTTAAGTTGAATTTGTAAGCAGGTAATTTTATAAGTATAACTCCAAAAAGTATTTGTTTTTGGATAGCATAAGGAAGAGTTAACACCTCTAACATTTGTTTTGCTGTCTGTGCCCCTGTTCAGAAGATTTCACCTCACTTTCTGTCCCTGTGACAAATGGAATTTTAAAATGTTGGCTTGTTGTGGAAAGGAGGATTGGTGATAAAGCTTCAGTGGAGACAACTTTTTCCCATGATAACTCATACAGGAGTGAATTTCCTCTCACTTCCTGTTGTCTTCCTCTGTAAGTATGAGTCGGATGTTTGTAACTGAGGGACTGCCTGTATTTCTTTTATATTTTGAAAAGAAAACCTAATAAACAATTGAAAACTAAAGTACAAACTATAGAAACAGCAATTTGTTATGGCACCATACACAGCAAGCAGTATTGGTACACCTAAAGTAACAAGGAACAAAGTTGGACTGCTCGATAGTTGGATTAAAGGTCTAGATCAGTGTTTCTCAACTCCAGTCCTCAGGGCGCCCCAACAGGTCATGTTTTCAGTATTTCCCTCAAATGAAACGGCTGTGGTAATTACTAAGGCAGTGAAACTGATCAAATCACCTGTGCAAAATAATGGAAAACCTGACCTGTTGGGGCACCTTGAAGAATGGAGTTGAGAAACCTTGATATAGGTAGTAATTGTGGGCCAACTTGCAGCAGTTCTATCATGTGAAGGACCCTGATTGGAAGGAAAACTGTGCCTTTCCAAGTAAGAAACGTAAAAGCCTTTTAAAACTGCCTGTACTTTCACACACCAGAGGTTTCAATATGCAGCCATGTGTGCCTCCAGTACTGTCTAGGCATCCTATTTTACACTGGCCGCTGCTAAACTTGAGTTTAGAAGCCTTTGGCGTTCTTTTGCCAAAGGTGCTAAACTCCACTTTATAAAAGCCTATGTGTCCATGTACATATTGGCTTTTATCAGAGTTTAGGAGCTGCTGTGTTTAGGTGAGGTTAAACCCCCCCCCCCCCCTCTCCTGAATGTGTAAGAATCGCATTCAGGATAGGAACATTTTGACTGCTGGTTGCGGGAAAAAGCGAATCGTGGTAAAGTCGCAGTTTGCGTTTTTCCCGTGTTGTGCATCTTTCCCACAGCCATGGTCAGGGTAGGCTAGTGTACACGTAGCCTAAGGGCTCTTTCACACGGAGGTCCGTTCAGGTCCGCCTGTCAGTTTTTTTAGGCGGACCTGAAACGGATCCTCCATGTACCCCTGTGGAAGCACGGATGTCAGCGGAGACCTGTCCGCTGACCTCCGCTCCGCCAAAGTGTGACGGAGGAAAACCCTATTTTTCCTTCCGTCGGCGGAGCGGATCGGATGACAACGGACTCTACGGTCCGTCGTCATCCGATTCCCCATAGGGGAGAGCGGCGCTCTGACAGGGCGGTCCCTGCACAGTCATCCGTCGGCTCAGCGGGGATCAACGGAGCGATCCCCGCTGAGCAAGCGGAGCTTCACAGGGCGGATCTTCACGGATCCGCCCCGTGTGAAAGGACCCTAAGAGTATCTAAGACATAAATCTAGAGATATGCAAAATCTAGTGCATATCTGCATAAAAAAATCGGCTTCCAGGTTTTAGCCCTTGTTCACATTGGAGCGACTTGTCATGCAATTTGATAGGTCAAATCACATGACAAGTCGTACCCTGTTGTCAGCAATGGTCATGTTCAAATCAACGCAACGACGACTTTGCATGGCCACATCACTTTGAAAAACATGCACTTCTTCTTTTGGCGTTTTCAGGTGCAACTTAAATAGACATCTGTGCATGAAGCAACACAGATGTCTTCAAAGTCACACCTGAAGTTGTACTGAAATGCGGCTTTGAAATCGTGATTTTACAAAGTCGCATGATTTCAAAGCTGCATTCAATGTGAATGGGGGCTTATTGTCAAAGCTTAATTGTATAAGCTGAAGTCGATTGGCAGATTCCAGATTTTGCACTCTCCAGTTCTAGTAAAGCTCCCCCTCTGTGTCACGTTTTGTATTCCTCCCTCTGGGAAATTCACCACTCTATTTGTCCTGGTGACCATTGTCACTGAGAAAGTGGGGGGGGGGGGGAATGCAAAGACTTTGAATTGTCACTAGAGCAAGAAGTAAGGGGAGATCCTCCTAATGGCCATACCAGTTACTCTGACAACTCTATAAGATGGGAATTCCATCCACTTTGGAGTGATTTCCTATGGTTCCTGTTGGAAAATAAAGGAAAATCTCCCCAGTGGGACACACACACACACACACACACACACACACTCCTAGCAGTTTTAAAGTGTATGTGTTTTATATACTATGAACATGTACATGTGTGGGGGTATGTTATCTATTTAGTAGAAAAATGTCTTCTCCCTGTTGGTACACTTACACATTTCATGTAATTTTAGATCATCCCAAACCAGTTACAACCTGATCCCATTCTCGTGAGAAGACACGCCAGAGCTTTGTTTGCAAGATTTGAGATCCTCTGTTTCCAGGCTTTTGTTTTGCTTGAAGGCCTTTTTTAATTCTTCTCCTTGTGTATGTACAGTGGGGAGAATATGTATTTGATCCTCTACAGATTTTGTAAGTTTGCCCACTTACAAAGAAATGAAGGGTCTATCATTTTTATCATGGGTGTATTTTAAAATATAGACCGACTATCAACCAAAAATCCAGAAAAAACACATGATAGAAATGTTATTAATTGAGTTGCAGTTTAGTGAATAAAATAAGCATTTGATCCTCTACCAACCAACAATAATTATGGCTCCCACAGACTGGCTATAGTATGTGCTCATGTGGCACACAGATTAGTCCTGTCAATTTAAGAAGGTGCTCGTAACGACAACTCACTCGTTCTTTGTATAAAAGACACCTGTCCACAGAATCTTTCTTCCATTCAAGCCCACCATCATGGGCAAGACTAAAGAGCTGTCAAAGGATGTCAGAAACAGGATTGTAGATCTCCACAGGGCTGGAATGGGCTACAAGACCATCAGCAAGAAGCTTGGTGAGAGGGAGACAACTGTTGGAGTAATTATTCACAAATGGAAGACATACGAAATAGCCATCAATCGCCCTCGGTCTGGAGCCCCATGCAAGATTTTGCCTCATGGGGTATAAGGATTATCATGAGAAAAGTGAGGAATCAGCCCAGAACTT
Source organism: Rana muscosa (assembly GCA_029206835.1). Taxonomy (NCBI): domain Eukaryota; kingdom Metazoa; phylum Chordata; class Amphibia; order Anura; family Ranidae; genus Rana; species Rana muscosa. The sequence continues at coordinate 60,264,096 of CM055123.1, forward strand.
CATGGGAGGAGATTGTGAATGATCTCAAGGCAGTTGGAATCACATTCACCAAACAAACTATTGGTAACACAATACACCACCATAGATTAAAATCCTGCAGTCCCTCTCCTCAAGAAGGCACATGTACACGCCCGTCTGACATTTGCCAGTGAATATCTAACTGATTCAAAGAAGGATTGGGAGAAAGTGCTATGGTCAGATGAAACCAATATTTTGCTCTTTGAAAGCATTAACTCGACTCGCCGTGTTTGGAGGAAGAAAAACGCGGACTATGACCCTAAGAACACCATCGCTCAAGCACAGAGGTGGAAACATTATGCTTTGGGGCTGTTTCTCTGCTAAAAGTACAGGCTGACTTTGCTGCATTGAGGTGCCAATGGATGGGGCCATGTATTGTAAAATCTTGGATTAGAGCCACCTTCCCTCAGTCAGAAAACGCTGAAGATGGGTCATGGATGGGTCTTTTCAGCATGACCCATAACCAAACCACCAACGCAACAAAGTAGTGGCTCAAGAAAAGCACATTAAGGTCATGGGGTGACCTAGCCAGTCTCCAGACCTTAATCCTATAGAAAATTTATGGAGGGAGCTAAAACTTCAAGTTGCCAAGCGACAGCCAAGAAACCTTAAGGATTTAGAGAAGATCTGTAGAGTGGACCAAAATCACTCCTGAGATGTTTGCAAACCTGGTAACCAACTACAAGAAACTTTTTACCTCTGCTTGCCAACAAGGGTTTCCCCAACAAGTACTAAGTCATGTTTTTCTTGGGGATCAAATATATTTATTTTACTCACTGAACTGCAACTCAATTTATAACATTTGTATCATGTGTTTTTTTTTCTGGATTTTTGGTTGATATTCTGTCTCCTATCATTTTAAAATGCAATTATAACAAATTTTTTATAGACCCTTCATTCCTTTGTAAGTGGGCAAACTTACACAATCTGCAGGGGATCAAATAATTATTTTGCCCACTATGTGTGGATTCCTCCCTTTTATTTATAAACCACCCCCCACTTCTGAAGGTCATTCAAAAGAGACATGGACAAGGGATGGTGTTTGTCTGTGGCTGGATTCACAGGTGGTTTCGGACAGGTGTGGCCGTTCAGCCTCTACACAGCAATCACATGCGGACCACGGTTGCTGCTATATGTGGGTATTTTCCTTATCGCACAGGGAGCGATTTACCTGCAGGTAATTGCTTCTTATTTGATTACTCCCAAATTGCCGCAGGCAGCTGTCAGCCTGTCATTGCTTTGTATAGGCCAAGTCACCACAACTATCCACCTCTACGCTGGATTCTTTGCACAGCTGGCAATAAAATGCTGTGTGAATAAAGCTTTAGGCTTAATGTACACTGCTACTGCTAATCGGACTTTAGGAGCAGTTGGGCATTTTTTCAGCTGCCCCTGAACTCTCTGTTATCTTATCAGTATATGTACACAGGGTCGTTTTTAGTCCTTTCTAGGCAGTTGCTTTTTTTTTTTTAGAAGCATTTTTTTTGGAAAGCAAAAAAAAAATGCATTCAGGACGGATGTTCAAAGGCATTTGAAATGCCAAATGTCTATAACGGCTTGTAAACGCGGTAACTCGCATTTTAGCTGCGTTTCGTTTACAGCCGTTATTTAATGGAGATGCATTATTTGTCTGAGAAAAAAAAAACGATTCTAAATGTAAACGCGCAAAACGGATGTTTTTAAACGTCGGTTACTATCTGTAAAGTAAATCGTTCGAGAGGTTTCAAAATGTCCCGTGTACATTAAGCCTTATACTGATCATAATTCCTCCAAGAGAGACTTGGAGCAAATGGCCACCACTGAAGACATTTCCCAGCCTGGCTCTTCTTCCATTTATTCTATAAAGTGGCCGCCCACTGTTGAGGCACTACTAAATGGTTTCTACTCTACTTGCAAATCTCCTCATACTATTAGTAGGTAGACATTTCACAAAATTGTAGAAGAACAGTTTATCGAAGCCTGTTCAGCTTCATAACCAGTAATGTTGTTGCTCAGGAACTATTATTATTATTAAACGCTGCTCAGGCCTCATGCACACAGGATGTTTGTTTTTAACTCTCCCAGAAGCCAGCAGCATTTTTGCAGAAAAAATGCCTGACGCTTGTAAGCGTCCAAAGCTTTTACAGGCGTCAAGCTCTATATAGGGAATCGGAACCTCCTTCCTCCTGCTGGTGATGCATCCTAGTATGTTATTTGCTTTCCCCCTGCCTGGTCACACTGTTTGCTCATTTTGCAATCATCTGAAAAAAGTACCCCAAATCCTTTTTCTTCTGTAGTGGTTTCATTGGCCAGAATAAATTATTTATTCTGGCCATTTAAATTAATTCTGTTCAAGCGCTAAACGTGCCTAGCAGCTTTTAGTAGCTTCAAGCTTTTTTTTTTTCTGCCCAAACGCTTGCTGCTTCTGGACAGGGTGGTATGTTTTCATATTAAAAAAAAAAAAAAAAAAAAAATGCCCCTGCTACTAATCGCTGCTTAAAGCCTATGTGTGCAGGGACACACAGGCAGGCTAACACGCAGGGGAAATTAGAGGCAGGAAAAAAAAAAAACACCAGACGCCTCTAGGAGCAGCTGTAAAAAGGTCCAGTGTGCATGAGGCCTAATGCCTCGTACACAAGACCGGTTTTCCCGCTGGGAAAACTGCCATGACAGCTTTTTACCAGGAAAAACCGGCCGTGTGTATGCTCCATCGCAGTTTTCCCGACGAGAAAACGGGGGGGGGGGGGGAGAACTTATTCTCTTTCTATTCCCGGCGGTCTTTTTCCCGTCGTGAAAACCACCGGTGTGTGTGTGTGTGTGTGTGCTCTCCTGAGTGGGGGGAGAGAAACGCGCATGCTCGTAAACAATTTGATGCATGCGCGGAAGCATAGAATATAATTTTGTTGGCTCGTCGTCTTTGACGCCACCGCGTTCTTGGCAGTCAAAAGGTCAGCGGTCTTTTTGTGTGTATGCAAGGCAGGCTTGAGAGGAATACCGCCGGGAAAAGCGTAAAAAAATTTCCGGCCGGGAAAACTGGTCGTGTGTACGAGGCATTAGTGTGGCATCTGAATTCTTCTGTGTGTGTTTTTTCTTTATGATTGAGTACTGTAAGAGCTACCAAATCAAATTTTTTTAAACCAGTAACTATATAAAAGGTGTGTGGTGTTGTGTTTTTTTATTTATTTATTTATTTATTTTTATTTTTTGGATAGCGTAAGGGAGTGTTTCTTTTTTCCATCTGCATCCCATGAGGGAGATATTCCTTTACTTCCTGCCCTATAGCCAAAACAGGAAGTGAGAGGAAATCCCACCATAATGAAAGAACCACATCTAGGTTGGACTTGTGTGTCTTTTTTCCAACCTCGCCTACTATGTAGTGTCCCCATTTAAAGCTTTCCCCTATTACATCTTGGGCAACCCAAGATGTGAGATTTTCTTCTACATTCGATTTCGATGATGACAGTAAACAGGACAAGTAGAGAGGGTTAAGCCCGTGTTCACACTGCTGTGCTGCGAGATACCGTATGTAATTTACACAGGAATCGCAGCACATTCCCGTGCGAATTACATGCAGTGTCTCTGGTGTGCGATTTTGAGCCATGGATTTGTATGGCTCAAATCGCACCACTTTTGCACCAAACTGGTGCATGACCTTTATTTTTGACTGAACCAGAATCGGATCATATGGGTGTTCATACCCATGCGATGCGATTCTGCAAATTGCGCTGCGTTTTGCAAACCAATTGCAGGGTGTCGTTAACATAACATACTCTGCAATCGGCTTGAGGGCTTTTATCCCTCTCCACTCTATCCAAAACTTTAGTTCTTCTTTAACTTTCTGCGCACGTTATAGAAGTGATGGTGTGTTTAGAACTTTGCAGGATCTATCCTGAAGCAGAAAACTCAGGTTTACAGTAACTTTGCTCTGAGAAAATTACATTTACTAATCAGGTTTCAAAGCCAAGTGACTTTGCTTTATTTTTCTTTTTTCAGTTATTCCACTATTGTTAAGGACCTCTTTCAGTTGAAATGGATCCGTTTGAGCACTTTGGCATTATGCAGAATGTTTGTTTGTGAAAGCTCGCCCTTTTCTAGAGTAATGTGGTTGGATGAAAATCTGAATGGGCTTTTCAGAAGCAGGAAGTAAACCTCTACGAACTGCCAGTCTCCTCTCTCAACAAGTTACTATGTTACCATGTCAAACACTACAACAATATTTGCATGTGCATCACTAAATAGATGCATGTTTACATTTCACTGCATTGTTTACACTTGTGCAGAAAAAAATGCTAAGATTTCACAGTATATCACACAGGAGAGGAACGCCATGTGCTATAAAATGTCATCTTAGACCTGCCTTGTTTGACATTTATACTGCAGTTTAATCCGTTTAGAATATATTTATTCTAATTGCCCTAGTTTCTCTTTACCCATCTCCCCCCCCAACATGCTAATGATATTTTAAAATTTATTTTAAACCCAGTGAGATCATCACTAGCTATCTGTTCTTCTCTATGTAGTATAGGCAGAGTATGGCTGATGGGAGGGGCCTCCTGAAAATTCACTGCACCTTGCCTCATTACTAGTCTCAGGAGTCCTCAGCTCTGATGCAGGCAGTGGGCTTGCTGTTGGGAGGAGTTATGCAAATATCCAAGATGCCTTGATAGGCGAGAGGGGCGGAGCAAGCATCTGACATGTGAGCCAGCGGGAAGTCAGAGCTCTGGCCAGGACTATCTATCACACAGTGATCCTAAGTGGCAGCAGTGACCCGTTCTGGTGGCATTCTGTAGTCTGCTACACCAGCGCCCATGGTGAAGATTGGCCAGACTGTGGGGCAATCCACAGGAGAATGTCTGGCTAAGTTTGCCTGGGGCTCCCAAGAGGGCTGCAGAGGCGGGAGAGGAGCCTTGATAGGTGAATGTCAGTGTGGAGGAGTGGTCATGGCCAGAAGCAGCCAGGCTGTGTAAAATGAAAGAAAAAAGTTTCTGCATTCCCTTGGAACGTCACACTCCATTTGTATTTGATCCCATTAAATATGACCAACTTCTACAATGTACCAGCTATACCATGACTGAAATCTTCACACGTGAGCAGGCCAATTTATCATCACTGCCAGATGTGTGGCCATTTTCTATGGTCATGTGCAGTGTTACTAAACCCAGGAACCTGCATTCATTATATCTGGTCTCTCACAGTAAACAGAACATGGAAATGCAATTATTTTAGTAAATATAAACGGCTAAATACCTTTTCTCATCAGCAGTATATAGCAGTCTTGTGACTTCTATCAGTATCTGGTTAAAGCTTGTAGGAGAAGTTTTCATTCTCCTCTGACTGTCCTAATGAGGATTCAGGACCCCTGACCCTCTGTCTGGACAGTGCTGATTGGCCCCGTGCTGATCACACGCACACTCACAAGACAAAAAAAATACTCTGCACATATGCTCAGTTTGGTGTGTATTGCTAGAGTGACTCCAAAGGCTCTGTACTATCAGTTGTTGGATTGGCGACAGTGGAAGGTTTGGAGGGATCTGACAAGACAGGATCAAACAACCTTTTTACACAATGCAGTAGGTTCCACAGTGAGTATAACCAGCATGCTTTACTGCATATATTGACTGATTTTACTGTTGTGGGTTTAGTAACACTTTAAGCTGGCCATACACCCAGAAGAGTTTTTTTGTTTGAAAATTTTTGTTTTTGGCGTGTTTGTTTGTTTGTTTTTCAAGCGTGATGAGAAAAAAACGAAATACTAAGACTCGGTTCACACAGGGGCGACTCCAAAGGCGACACGGTCGCCTGAGGAGTCGCGCCCAGTTTGCCTCCCAGTCTGTCCTATGGAACCATTCTAATAGGAGCGACCTGAGTCGCTCCTATTAGAAAAAGGTTCCTGTACTACTTTTGGGGGCAACCCAAGGCGACCTGCATAGACTTCTATACAGAAGTCTTTATGCAAATCGCCTCGGCGGGCGTCTCAAGTCGTCTTGAGATCGCGCCGCCGAGGTCGCCCCCAGGAGTCGGGCCGCGTCGCGCCGCCCTGGTGTGAACCGAGCCTCACTCTGACTGCGGTTTTGTTTGTTGGAAAAAATGCCACTTTATTGTATTGCTCATGTGCATCCTAAAATTGATCATCACATTCAAAACACTAGTAAAATCAGGTGTATAATAAATGACCTTCAATACACCGCTCAGCGCCTCGGACTCGCACAATTGCAAAAAATATCGTAGTAAGTGACCGACACTGGAAATATGTAACACACAGAAAATCTGAGTGATACCATAAACAAATTTCTCTGATAAACTCAAAGAAATTCTAAGAGGAGCAGCCGTTTAAAAATATAAAATATTCCAAAAATAGTATAAACATAAAACAGTGGATCTGTGTCAGAAATATACTAGAAACAGCGCTGATGTTGGTAAGATTCAGGTGGCCAACTCCACCTCCACCTTTTCCGTCTCAGCACTCAGCATCAGCCAAGGAGATGTCTGATCAGTGGGGACTCCCAAAAGGCATACACAAACAGAAGAAGGCAAAAATAGCGCCCTTAGGGCGTGACCTACACGACGCTACCGGAAGTGACGTATGCGCTCCACGCCAGCTAAACCCGGAAGTAAGAACAGTTCCTGGATATTGGTTTGGGAATCGATCTTCTCACGGATGGCGATGTGGTGATATGATTTTCTTTGCTCTGATATGTTTTACCAATGTACGTTTTAATGCATTAAGGGGTTATGTGATGTGTGGGGAACTAAATAAACAGAGTTACGCTATTTTTGCCTTCTTCTGTTTGTGTATGCCTTTTGGGAGTCCTCACTGATCAGACATCTCCTTGGCTGATGCTGAGAAGGAAAAGGTTCCGAGTTACTCCCCTGTTCAAGGTGGTTTTTGAGCTTTGCTCTGGTGAGATTAAACCCCTGAGGTGGAGTGTGTTCCCACTGGGTGGCTCAGGATTTTATGGTGAAGGTGCATGCTGTTTGTATCTAAGACCACCAATGAACACTATTGGACATTCTGCATATCTTTTTCATCTGCCATAAACTGTTAATCACTTTGGAGGTGGAGTTGGCCACCTGAATCTTACCAACATCAGCGCTGTTTCTAGTATATTTCTGACACAGATCCACTGTTTTATGTTTATACTATTTTTGTAACCTTCAAAACACTGGTGAGAAAATTGAACGGAATTCTTCAGGGTTTTCATTCAATGTATTTCGACCATAACGGTAACATGGAATGCTCAGGTTTTTCTGAATATTGAACACAATTCTACTGGTGTGTGTGTGTGTGTGGCCTCCAGTGTAGGCATGATATGGTTGTTCTAATGAGCTGCACTGTTACTAGAACAATCCCATTTTCCATATCCATAGTTGTTTTGTCTATCATTTGAAAATGGAGAAAAGCTAATCCCTGAAAAGAGGCACTCTGTGCTTTGCTATGATGGATAAGGGAGAACATAAGACGGTGCTCTGGGTGTGTGGTCTGGGTAGGTATGTCTGCTCAGCATACATAGATCACTTCCAGGATGAATGGTGCAGGAGACAAGCGGAGTGTATCCATATAGTCTGTTGTACCTCATCACATCCGCCTTATTTGTATGACCTGCAGAGCTTCAAATTACTGGCAGAATGAGGAGGTCGGCATTGGCTCGAGTCAATGGCACTGCAGCTGCTGTGATGAATTCTTTCCTCTCCACCAGCATGCCAGACTCCATGAGATATTATTGTTCTAAGTCACTCCTATAGACCTGGCCTTGGCTTTATTCTGCTCACTGACACTCTATGAATAAAACAAGCCCCGGTCTGCAGTGAGAAGACACTGATGATTTGGCCGCATTGTTTGCATGAGCTGATTTTACTATTGCTTATGACTGACATAACCTGATTTATTTTAAATGTGTGTGCTTCAGTGTGCATCTGTGTTTAAAGGAGCACTATACCTTTTTTTTTTTTTTTGCTTAAAAATAACAAACATGTTATACTTACCTCCACTGTGCAGCTCGTTTTGCACACAGTGGCCCCGATCCTGGTCTTCTGGGGTCCCTCGGCGGCTGTCTTGGCTCCTCCCCGCAAGGACTCCACACCTTAATGCGAGTGAGCTCGCATGGTGTGGAGTGATTGCGGGCGCGCTCCCGTGATACAGCGGCGGCCATAGCCGCCGACTGTATCACTCGGCCCCGGCGTGCCGCGTCATTGGATGTGATTGACAGCAGCGCCAGCCAATGGCTGCGCTGCTTTCAATCTATCCAGTGTAGCCAATCGGCGGCCAGGCAGAAAAACGAAGAGGATGACGGGGACGAGCATGGGACTTTCGAGGGGCCAGGTAAGAAAAACGGGGGCTCGGGGGGGGGGGGCGGTATTGTCGAATGTTTTTTCACCTTAATGCATAGGATGCATTAAGGTGAAAAAACATGTAACTTTACTACTCCTTTAAGTGCGAGGTGTATTACTTTGCGTTATGTGACCTGCCAGAGCAAATTGTACTACCGGATGACACGATAGACTTTCACCATCACATATTGTTTATTAGTTTGTTTTATATCACAGGAATGGTCATGTTTGTACTGATGATGTACTAAAAATAGGAGTTGTTTCATGTAAATTAGTAAAGCTAAGGAAGAAACACCTTTCAAAAAATTGGCAGTATAATATTAACCATGTTATGTGGCATATTGATACAAATGTAGCTTTTTGATAGATTTAAAGTATAATCTCTATCACTGGAATGTTATTACAAGTATTATTGCTTGTAAAGACTACATTATTTATTGGCTGTGTTATTACAGTATCTCGATGACGGGTAAATGTGCGTTTTTTTTTCTTTTTTTTTTTCTCTTACACGGCAAGGTTTAAGCATGTGCTGTATTAACATTACTGATTTCACATATATGTAGCTACAACATTAAAAATGTATTTTCTGATTTGATACATATGATACAAGTAGCATTTGTGGGAAAGGAAATGGTATGAATCGTGAGAGGGAAGTTAGGTCTAGTCTGACCTGGCCTGCTTTAGAATACAGTGGGGCTGAAATGCAGAATTCATTTTAAGATTAAGGTGTTTTGATTTGTTATGGCCCCTCCTCTTCTGTGTCTGTCCCTATAGCAAGCTGCTTGCTGTGGGGGCACACCTGCAGGCTTGCTCCTGAGCTGGGATGTGTGCATCCAAAGACACACACAAGCAGGTCTTGGCTTACTTGGGATGGGCATCAAATTTGCCCAGGGGTAACCCTATTTCGTGTGTTGTGTTTTTTTTGTTTTTTTGTTTTTGTTTTTTTTTGTAGTTTCATATGGTTGTGACATGCAAGTGATACTCTTAGAACCCTAGCTGTATGTTTTTTAACATTATTTTCCCTTTCAACTTTGTCAAAAATCTCTTCAAAGGAAGGCAGATCAAGCCTACACCAGAATGTACTAAATCAGCGATCACCAACTAGTGGTCCTTGGACCACTGATGGTCAATAAGAAAATGTTGTTGGTCCCCAGGGGTTCTGCCACAAATCAACATTGTGGTGGATGTATAACTCGCAATGTCGTTTCCAGTGGTGTTCTCAATGCATGCTGACAGTTGGCGTTCTTTGATACCCGATGCCTCCTCTGTAATTATGGCTTCTGTGAACTCATCGGGAGGTGAAGGAGGAGAGGACTTCCAATGGCAGCGGGAGGGCGCACAGAGCTTGAGCACATGGCTGGATAAGGAGGTGAGATCCAATGTTGCGTCATGTAAAGGCAGCAGTATGATGGGGGGATTCAAAATTGGGAGTTATGGGGTTCGTGAGGTCTGAATGGTTGGCGACCACTGTACTAGATCACCTGGCTCCAATGACACTTTGTATTCTAACCCTAGTGCTTGATATTTTTGAATTTTTTTTTTTTATGGTGAATTGTGTCTGTAGGGTTACTATTTTACAAAACGGCTGCCTGAAATATTAGGGCTAATTTTAGGTTCACATAAGAACATAACATATACCAATAGGCCTTTTAGGCCCCGTTCACACCTGAGCGATTTTTCTGCTTGAAACTTGTAGCTCTAAAACGCTCAACAAGCCAAATCCCATTCATTTAATGGCCCCCTGTTCACATATGAGCGTTCGGTCCCCTAAAGAAAAACACTCAAAAAAAAAAAAAAAATACATTAGCAGAATACAAGCATTTTTGGCCCCATAGACTTCTATAGCCTGATTTAAGTGTTTGTTTTTTTTTGTGTTTTTTTTATCATGCGTTTTCTGCTCAAACAGCAGCTCTCCACCCCTAATTTCCTCCCCTTCTCCCTCTACTCCCCCTTTTTGTACTTTCTATTGGCTAAACAAAAACGCCTGAAGCTGTAAAATGCTTATAAAACTCTTCTAATATTCTTCTAAAAACAGCAGTAAATTGCCACGCTCAGGTGTGAATGCAGCCTTAATGTAATAGAAAAATGTATCTTTTATGTGAATTTTCTGCTGTTCTCTCAAGGAGCTCGTGTGTGTGTGTGTGTGTGTGTGTGTGTGTGTGTTTTTAACTTCTCCCCCTACCGCCAGCATTAGCCCTACCCAACTGAAGTCAATTGGTGGTTGCGGGGAAATACGTTTTTAGTAGGCGGATACTGGTATATAAGCCACATGCCTTGATGGTAGAAATGGAACTGCAATTGGTAAAGGACACCTTTTTTAAAAATAAATAAATGCAAATAAATAAAATCTTTTTGCAGGTAAAAAAATGTCCATTTGGTTTATAACTAGGAGCCTGCAAAGCATTGCACCCACGATTGCGGGTGCAATGAAGGACTCCTGCAGACTGTGTAGCTGTCTGCTCATACTTCGTATGGGGAGGCAGTTACACACTGACAGAAAGCATCAATGAACTACCTAGAGTGTTCAACAGTGCCCTGATAGTTCATTGAACTACAAGCCAACAGTCGCATTGGCTGTCAATACTTTTAGTTCTCTCATTCAAAGAACTCTGTAAATGAATGAGGCAAGATCTGGAAGAAGACCCCCGGCTCGCTATCGCTGCAGCAGTGGGAACATGTTGCCTCCTAAAAACGGGTGGAACATGTAACGTGTTCCTAGGGCCCCTTTTAACACAGGCTTTCTGATCAGGTTCGCCTGTCAGTTTTTCAGGCGGGCCTGATCAGAGCCTCCATTCACTCCTATGGAGCGGTGAATGTCAGCGGAGACATGTCCATTGACACCTGCTGCTATCCAATCTGATCCTGTCGGTGAAATCCAGACGGGTGGTGACCCTATTTTCCATCCATCTGACAGATCAGATAAAAACGGACAGGCAGTCCGTTTTTCATCCGATCCCCTCCTTGGAGGAGAGCGGGGCTCTGACAGGTCCATCTCTGCACAGTGAGCGAAGACGGACCTGTCATCCGCCTGCCCGGTGGGGATCAGCCAATCGATCCCCTTATGAGCAAGCGGACAAGCCCATGTGAAAGGACCCTAAAGGTGAACTTCTCCTTTTTAATGGCTTGTCTGATACCCCAAAAAAATAATGTGGATGTTGTAATTTCCTGCTGCAGATCTAAAGTGTGAAAGAATAGCCTATGTGCCAAAGATAGAATAGGGCATGACGTTCTTTTCTACAATATTTTCCACTGACGTTTATGCTTTACCCAGAGTTTTTCTTTAAACCTTCTATCCAGGTGGTATTTGCGTGTTCTCAAACTTGTTTCCTGAATAAACCTCAGCAGTTAAACATTAACTGATATAATGGGCCCTCTTTACGTCAATCATTAACCAAGGCTAAGTTTATTAATTAATTGGTAAGAAATAAAAATTTACTTAGTGAATTCTGCAGCCTCATATGAGACTGGTAACATGTTTGTGTTTCTACTGTCATTCCTGTATTTATTTACCTAATGTTAAGATACTCTGTGTCATAGTGGGCTGTAAGATGTTACCTTTCACTGGAAAACTTCAATGAATGTCTGCAGCAATTAAAATGATGGTCCATATGTTTCTAGTAATCGGATTAGCTGTGCATGTTTCAAAACACCATGTTCAAGTATTTTGGGGCATACGCCCCCATTTTAAAAATCTCCTTCCATGTGTGATGGCATTATTTGTATTGAATGTAATTTTAGAACCAAAGAACGAGTTGCAGTGTTTTAGAAGCCGCTCCATTCTTTGATTGCTGGAGGGACATCTGACAGTAAAGATTGCATTTGGAATCCTAAAGCAATACCTGACAGAACAGCAACTGTCACAAGAAATAGGCTATTGATTTCCTGCGCCTTGTTAGCAGAGGAATGGGCTTAGTGTGGATGCATTTTGTAAACTTCTCCTTGATCACTGCATAATTACAGTGACTAGTAGTGTTTATTACTTCTTCTATTACAAATAATGTGGTGTTTTTTTCTTTCTGTGGTTACATCCTTTTGGCCCTTTGATAACTTCCTAACTCCAGCTTCTCAAATGCAACATCCATACACCCTGCAGATCTTGACCTTTCACGATTATAGAGGTCATTTTGATAGTCCAGCACCTATATACTAAGACTATGCTCTGTCTGTTTATTAAAGGCCCTTAAATACTTGACAAATGGCTCCTGCTGAATAAAATATTTTCTCCTGTTTGCTTCCTGACCGTGGCAATATTTGACATTTCCTTGATATGCATGTTTTGATTTATTATTGCAGACTTCTTTGTTGCATGGAGCACTTTAATAAAATTGCTCAAATGTTAAACCAAAAATATCTAGATATGTTTTTCAATTAAAAAACCCTTTAGGCTCCATGCACACTGGCTTAAAAAACATTGCTTCAACAGGAGTTTTGTGTTCTGCCTGTAGAAGCAGCTCAATGTTATCCTATGTGTCCATGCACATTAGGACATTAAGAGGTATATTTTGAGTTTAACGTTATGGAGGCAGAAAAAAAAACCTGGTTCGGGTTTCTGATTGGAGCTTGGAGACAGAAAAGACGTAAAACTCTCCTAAACTCGTCTAAACTTTGTACAAAAAATGCTCTAATATGAGCGTTTTTTACTCTTGAGAGAACAGCTGTTTTTTTTTAAGCCCAGTATGCATGGAGCCTTAATGGTTTGGTCCACCTAAAACCTACTGTATATTTTTTAATTATTTCTAACTAGGTTACTGTCCACTTAAGAGTTTGGATGTTCCTGTTTGCTTCTGCCTGTTGGGTCGATCAATTAAAGTCGACCTATACATGGGACAATATTCGACCAGTTCAGCAGGGACCGGACAGATTCCGATCCATGTATGGGGAGGTGCTTGTACAGAATTTGATCTACTGTTCGATTTCTGTGCAACTGCCCAGTCAGAATTTTGGCACTCAATCAGTGCTACTGGCTATATCTGGCAGTGCTGATTGGGGAGACTTCCTCGCCGTCAGAGTACACCATTGTCCAAATACAAAGACACGGGGGGGGGGGGGGGTTCTCCCATCCACAGCAAGAATGTGGAACCGAGTCAGTTGTTTTGGTTCAACTCACTGGTTGAATGAAAAAACCTGAGCCATCTATAGGCTGCTTTACCAACATCTACCAAACATTTTGTACGTTGCAGCTCGCTACCACCAGCCCATTTAAAATGAACTTGTGCATGTAGACGTGGTGTGAGGTTCTGTCAGATTTTTATATCGGTCTGTGACTTCATTGGTTAGAATTTCCCACATCAGGGCAGAAATGCACAGATCACAATGAACGTCAAGTTCTTGATAAGTTGTTTGTTGCGTTCCGAGCCGTGGAACATGTTCTGTATTATTGACACTATGTATGAGGCTTTCTGATTTCATTGGCATACTGTATTGATGCTTTTGTCTTCTGCTTGAATATTTAGGTACAACTTTAAGGAATAAAAAAAAAAAAAAAAAAAAAAAAAAAAAAATTGTCAGAAGTTCCTACCCTTAATGTACTAAAGTATTTTGTCTGTAACCCTATTGGAGATAATTCCCACCATTCCATGTCCTGACGGGAAATGCAGAGAAATACCTCTGCAAAAGGTGTTTAAATATCCCCCCCAAAAAAAAGCTGTAAATCCAGTCCAAAACTTTCGAAGTCGTACATCAGTTGCTTATATCAAGTGAGGCTCATACCTATCTTCTGGTGAGCTTAAATTAACATAGTGGGTGTTTTTCAGCTGCTTAGAATTTTGACAACTCCACCACTCTGTCCAGTTTGGTCTCTTGGATATTCTGTTAAAAGGTTTATTGTGGATCTTGCAGCTTCCTAGTCACCTAGTCCGTGTATTGTAGATTGAAGCTTCATGCAGTAATTCTTCCAGATTTAAATAGATCCAAGCATACTGCTACCCTCAAATACACACATACATACACACATACATACACACATATATATATATAACATTTTATCTAAGAAAGATTTAATAACATTGGCCATACTTTTGATGCTCACACCTCTCCTAGTTTAAATGATCACTCAACTTTTCCTGGTTTAGCATTACTGCGTCCTAGGTGAGCCTTAAGCCTAGCACACATGGTCCAAATGTTGAGTGGCAACGGCTGGTTCAGAAGAAACCGGTCGACATTTGGGCCATATGTACTGGAGTCGATCCGGTTTCTGTTGAAAGGGCATGACCGGAAAAGGTCTACCATTTGGCTTCTGATCAGCGTTCCCAGCCTATGGCTGTCTTCTGACGGGGGGGCTGTTCCCCTGTCATAGCACAGCAGGAGAGATCAATGTACTAACATTGGATAGTTAGTACAGTGGCTCTTCTGGTCCTCCTGAGCGGTCAGTTTTTTTTCTTTCAGCTCTGTTGGGTTGAACTAAATAAAACTATTAGGGCTCATTTATACTTCAACTTTAACACACATTAAAGCGCCTACTGCTTCAACATGCTATTTTAATGTGTTTTTGATGCTTTGGTAGTGCTTTTTTGAAGCTTTAATGAAGCATGCCAGATGTATGTGCTGATATCTCATACCTGCAATTTCTCCAAAACAGAGAAGCTAAAGTTGAATTAAAGCCTCAAAGATGCAGGCGCTTTAAGCATAGACTTCTAGGAGGCTTTGAAGCACCACTAAGGCCCCATGCACACGAGACGCTGTTATTTGCTGTTGAACGCGCGTTCAGAGGCAGTTGGACGCTTTTTTCAACTGCTCCTGAACCCATTCAATGTTATCCTATGTGTCCATGCACACACTCTCGTTTTTTGGCGTTTACAAGCAGTTGCGTTTAACCTCGTTTTTTCAGAAGCAAAAAAATGGGTTCAGACGCAAAAGTTTTCCACGTTTCAGACGCTAAACGCGGTACCGGCGTTTTTCCGCGTTTGCGTTTATAAGCGTTTTTAAAGGTGACCTATTTTTTAACATTAGAAATCTCAAAAATGATGGCAAATGATGAAAAACTATTAAAAAATATAAAAGAAAACTGTAATTGCTTGCATTGCATTGTGGACAATCCACAACTTGTGGCAGGTAACATGGCAAGTGGACAATCCACAGCTTGTGGCAGGTAACGTGGCCAGTGGACAATCAACAACTTGTGTCAGGTGACGTGGCCAGGTGACGTGGCCAGGTGACGTGGTCAGTGGACAATCCACAACTTGTGGCAGGTGACATGGCCAGGTGATGTGGCAGGTGATGTGGCACGTGATGTGGCCAGGTGACGTGGCAAGTGGACAATCCACAACTTGTGGCAGGTGACGTGGCTAGGTGACGTGGCAGGTAACGTGGCCAGCTGACGTGGCATGTGGCATGTGACGTGGCAAGTGGACAATCCACAACTTGTGGCAGGTGACGTGGCCAGGTGATGTGGCAAGTGGACAATCCACAGCTTGTGGCAGGTAACGTGGCAAGTGGACAGTCAACAACTTGTGTCAGGTGACGTGGCCAGGTGACATGGCCAGTGGACAATCCACAACTTGTGTCAGGTGACGTGGCCAGGTGACATGGCCAGTGGACAATCCACAACTTGTGGCCAGGTGACGTGGCAGGTGACGTGGCAAGTGGACAATCCACAACTTGTGGCAGGTGACGTGGCTAGGTGACGTGGCCAGGTGACGTGGCTAATGGACAATCCACAACTTGTGGCAGGTGAAGTGGCTAGGTGACGTGGCAGGTAACGTGGCCAGGTGACGTGGCAAGTGGACAATCCACAACTTGTGGCAGGTGACGTGGCCAGGTGATGTGGCAGGTAACGTGGCCAGGTGACGTGGCAGATGATGTGGCCAGGTGACGTGGCAGGTAACATGGCCAGGTGACGTGGCAAGTGGACAATCCACAACTTGTGGCAGGTGAAGTGGCTAGGTGACGTGGCAGGTAACGTGGCCAGGTGACGTGGCCAGGTGACGTGGCAGGTGATACGCTAAATACAAGTACACTGCGGCTCTCTCAGCTGCTGCTACTCACTCTGGTCTCACAAACTGGCTGAAATGGTTAAAATTTACTGTTTTTTGAGCTTAGGGAGGGTCTTATGATGAAACGCTTATAAACGCAAACGCGGTAAAACGCCGCTAAACGCCAATAAACGCGGCTGCAAACGCGCGTTTTTAAACGCCGGTTTCAGAGTTTAAAAACGTGTGTTCAGCAGAGTTTGCACCTGCGTCTCGTGTGCATGGGGCCTAAAGCTACATGGGGTATAATCTTTGAAGCAAACGCAAGGTGTAAACAGGACTGTAAGCTAACCATTTTATTTAGTGACAGAGAACTTTAAAAAAGCGTGTCCAAAGCCATGTTTTGAAGCAAGTATACATTAGCCGTTTAGGCTCCATGCACATTGGGCTTAAAAATGGCAGGTCCCTTGGCAGAAAAAAAACCTCATATAGAGCATTTTTTGGTACACCGTTTAGGAGAGTTTGCAGCTTTTTTTTTTTTTTTTTCTTTTTTTCTTTCCTGCCAAAAAGCTCCAATCAGAAATGCAAACCAGAAGGGTTTTTTCCTGCCTCTAAACGTGGAGCTTAAAATATGCCTGTAATCGTCCTAATGTGCATGGACCATAGGATAACATTTAAGCTGCTTCTACAGGCAAAACACAACTGCTGTAGAAGCAGCAATTTTAAGCCAGTGTGCATGGTGCCTTTGTGGGTACGAGTGACTTTTGGGTCAGTTACTTGTTCTTTGTTGATGATGTCCAGTTATCGAGGTGGAGGTGACAAAAAACTCAATTTCCACACCAGGAAAAGTATTTGTTGCCTGGCTGTGCAAGAATGTAGATTTGTGTAAAAGAAATGATAATCATTTAGCCACTGAAGCACTAAAGCTGTGCATGTATATCTAATTTTTATCAGTTTGTTCAAAGATCCACTTTAAAGCCCAGCTCCATGCTTAATCAATTGTTTAATAAATTGTTGCATATGTGAACGGTTTTAACTGGTAAACCATTTTGTAATTCTGTCCAGATACCCTTGTGATTTACGAGCCACTCCCACATTGTTTGGCATATCCTTGTTTTCCTGTTGCCATTTTGTAGTTTTTGTTATGTGCCCACTCGGTCTATGAACAAGACATATTTTTACACTGCTGATGGTTTATTGTGAGCTTACCACCATTATACCCTTTTTTTTTATTTTTTAAAAGCAAGTCCCTTTTTTTTTTTTTTTTTTTTTTTTTTTGTTATTCCTTTATTTTGTAGTCCCTTTTTTTATTTTAATCATTCTCAGCTAGGCTGAATGGTGTTTTTACTTGCTTTTAGGAGGAACTCCAAGTAAACGGAATGTTGCCTCAGTGGGCAAAACTTGACCCCAGAGCATAGGATGTGACTTCCACTATCCATTGAAACCTTACCAAGCTTGATTTATTTATGTGGATTGCAGGTGACCTGGTCCACTTCAGTGTGACTATTGCTGTACACTTCTGATGTTTTTTGACCCACAGGGAGTTTCATTTTATTTTGTTTAGATATTAGACTATTTGATGCTAAAGGGTTAAGGAATGTAAACCTGCAGCTGATTCAATAGAATGTCAGGGAGTGACTCAGCATTCACTGTCTTTTTTTAGATTTGCAGGAGGAAGTCATAAACTGTTTACACTCTGTATCGGATATACTATAATGTCATCTGATTTACTGTTGAGCATCAGGCTTCTGTCTCACACCAGAACATGTCTGTTTTACTATCATTATGGCTGTGTTGCAGTTGAGACATTGGTAGATTCTAGTAACGTCCGATAGAAAAGTTTGAAGGCATTGTTATCTGCTTCTCTTGTTTTCAGGTATGGACGTGTTGGTTTGGTTACATTTTGAAAATCACAAGTTTGCCCAGGCATTCTTCTTCAGTACATCTTGATGTGCTTTGGTGCACACTTGAGGTTCATCATGTGTACATATAAACACATATCTAAAATGCAGGCATTTTTACATAATGTAATGGTGCACTGATTTCATATAAAGTTCTTATTAAAGTGTTACTAAACCCACAACAGTAAGAACAGTCTGTATATGCAGTAAAGCATGCTTGTTATACTCGCTGTGGAACCTAAGGGGTTATTCATCTGCATTGTGTGTGTGTGAAGGCTGTTTGGTCCTGTCTCTCTGGGCCCTAATCTTCTTCCACTGTCCCCAAAAAATAACCTAATCTTTACAGAGCTAGTGGGTGGGCTGCACATGCCCAGTTTAGTGTGTATTGCTAGAGAGGTGTTTTATGTGATCAGCACAGGGCCAATCGGCATTGTCCAGACAGAGGATAAGTGGAGAATGAAAACTCCTCCTACAAGGTTTACTCCTTTGGAACTGATAGAAATCACAAGACTGTTATATACTTACTGCTGATGAGAAAAGGTATTTGTTTACTAAAATAATTGCATTTCCATGTTCTGTGTACTGTGGGAGACCAGATATAGTGAATGCAGAGTCCTGGGTTTAGTAACACTTTCATCTTTAATAATGAAATGCAAGCTCTGCTTCTAGGTTCATGTGGCATTTTGCGTTGCGTCTTATTTTTATAATCTTGCTTACCCGCAAGTTTGCTATTCAAGTAGAACGGAATGAAAACGGTTCTTTGTGGCTAAGATTGTTGGGCTTAGTTTTGCTAAACTAGGAGGTGTGTTATTTTCTGTAATGATCATTTGCAGGTATGATCACCTGACTTGTCCACCTTTTACAACGGTCCTGGCCCTGTGGCATCAGCTATACTTGCTGACTGTCTAGCTTTCCTTTCTTCTCTGATTGCTTGGTGAGAGGCAGATAAGTTATGAATGAAAGCACTCAAAACAGGTGTTTTTATAATAATCCTATAAGGAAGATAAAAAGTTGAGGCTATTATAATTGAAAACTTATATCAGAGGCATCAGTAGGTCTAGAGATAATCAGCTGAAGCTTTATGCAAATTTAGACACTTTATGTAATTGGTAAAGCTTGGCCTGCCTGCTCTGAAATCTAGAGCAACCCAATTGCACTGAAGGTTACCATCGATAAAGCACTTTTTTTTCATCGTGCTCAGTTTTCATTGCCTAGGTTTGTGACAGGTTTGCTTCAAGTGTGCTGAAAATTATGTAAAGTTTTTAGGTGCGTAAGCCCAGGTTCACACTGAGCTGCGGGAATGAAGCCGTGCGAGTTCAGCTGAACTCGCATGATTTCATTCCCGCTTGTCAGTACCGACTTCGGCCGCAATTTCAGAGACACCTGTGCAGGTTTCTGCACAGATGTCAATGTAAATCGCGGTCCGAAATCACAAAAAGTAGTACAGAAACTACTTTTTGAAATCCGTGCCGCAGATGCGGCGTCGCACCGATTTAGGACGGTGCCATTGCCAGCAAATGCCGCTGATTTGACATGTCAAATCGTACCAATGTGAACCAGGGCTAAAGAGGATTTGTACAAAAAATGCCTTGTGATCATGTCACAAAATTCAGCGCTGTCCTGTGCCTTGCGCACTTTTCCTGTGTTATCTCAAGGCGAGTAATTGGCCCTCCTGGGTCATATCTTGAGATTAAAGCCTTTATGTTAGAGTGGGCAGAGTGAGTGGGTGTCAGTAGATTAGCAAAAGCAAACTGGGCATAACTGATACCAGTTAGTCTACAAAATACTGAGGTTGATTTACTAAAACCTGGAGAGGGCATAATCTGGTGCATCTCTGCATAGAAGCCAATCAAGGTTTTTTGTCTGTGTTAACTCTAGGGCCGAAACAACTAATCGATTATGAAATTAATCGATTACTATTTTCATAATCGATTAATCGGCCAGTAACATAATGGGGTTAAAAAAAAAACTAAAATTAGCCCTTTATAGTACAAAAAGAGCAAATCGCTACTGTAAATATTACTTTCACTGTCCCACAGTGAAAAATGAACCCCCTTACAGTAACGATTATTTGCTCTCTTTGTACTAATTTTAGTTTTTTTTAACCCCATTATGTTACTAAACATCCCAGGCCCGGGTCATACCTCTGTTTTTTGGTACTTTTTGCAGAAACACACTACAGTTCATTTACATGGTTTCCTATGGGACACGTTCCCATCCATGCTTTTTTCAGCTGCTGGGTATTTGGAAAGGGCAAGGACTTTTTTTTTTAATGCAAAACTGTTTTTTGTTTGGTTCAGTATACTTCTTCAATGGAGAAGCTGCAGAAAAGCATGCAATGTGTTTTTTTGCGGCAATTTGTGTTTTTTTAATCTGCCCAACAACAAATTGGCCAAATAAAAATGCAAATCTCCGCAAAATCACCTTTTTAATTTTTTTTTAAGTCAATAATCGGCCAACTAATCGATTATAAAAAAAAATCGTTAGTTGCAGCCCTAGTTAACACACAACAGGACACAATGTGATTGTAAAGTCTATTTTTTTTATTTATTTTTTGTCATTCTTACCTGCTCTATTACAGTGGATTTTCACAGCAGCCCAGATCCTCCTCTTCTGTACTCCTGGCTCCTTCTTCCTGTCGAGTGCCCCCACAGCAAGCAGCTTGCTATGGGGGCACCCGAGCCGAGTCACGGCTCTGTGTGTCCATTCAGACTTGGAGCCGTGCCCCCCCCCACCCCCTCTCTCTCCTGATTGGCTCCTGCTGCTGTCAAAGTCAGTTAGCCAATAAGGAGGGAGTGTCTTGGACGCCCGAGACACTCGTGGACCTCGCTGGACAGAGATGGGGCTCAGGTAAGTGTAAGGGGGGCTGCTGCACACAGAAGGCTTTTTATCTTAATGCATAGAATGCATTAAGATAAAAACCTTCTGACTTTACAACCACTTTAATAGCTGAGTGCATGTCTGGCACATCAACAGGTATGTTTCTGTACTTGCAGGGTGTTTAAGGGGTAAATCATTGGGAAATGTCAGTATATAGCTACTAAAGATATAAGTGAAGAATGAGTCATACTGACCAGTCAGTCCTGTAATAGAATACAGGTGAAATTGGCTTTTTATGGTTACAGTATAGACACCTGGTACACTACATCAATAGAAAAACCTGTTTAAGTGTTGGGCCCCTTTTAACACGTGCTGTCCGATCAGGTCCGCCTGTCAGTTTTTCAGGTGGACCTGATCGGACCCTCCATTGTCCTCCTAAGGAGCGTCAGAATACCCGCTGCTATCTGATCCAATCCTGTCCGCCAGAAAAACAGACGGGTGGTGGTCCTATTTTCCATCCATTTGGTGGATCGGATGGAAACGAACAGGCAGTCCGATTCTATCCGATTGCCACATAGAGGAGAGTGGAACTGTGCTATGCGGAGCGGACACGGACCTATCTTCCGCCTGCTCAGTGGGGATCAGCAGAGAGATCCTCCACAAGCGGATTCCGCTTAGAGGAGGCGCCCATGTGAAAGGGGCCTTATACAGTTAATGTTCACAAACCAACTAAATATGCATGTATATTGTGTATAATATATTCTGTATACTTTTTGTACAAAATACCTGTTCTTTTCTGTGTTTACAGAGCTTCCAAGATCTTAATTTTCTTTTTCTCTGGCACAATTGCCATCTTGGGCTAAAGAGAAATGAGTGCTGTATGAGAGAGGGAAAAAAAAGTTGAATTTCATGGTCTATTGGAAAGAAAGCTGGAGGGTACTCTGATGTTCCTCTTAGTTTGCTCGGCAGAGCCTCACTTATACAGTTCAGGCAAAAAGCAGCACAGCTAAAACTGAACTGGTGTATCTAGGTCAATGGTCTTAATCCTTGCTTTTTATTAAAGGATGGATGGTCTGCAAAATATTCTCTTATGCATTATGCCTAGCAATGTAAATGACACTGGAACGACACAGGCTTGTGGGGTTTTAGCCCTGTGTATGGGAAAAATTGTGAACCTGCATTAACCCCTCAGCTGCTAGAGGGCAAGGAGCTCCATTGGTTAATAAACTACAGTAGTGTGATAAGTGACTGGTGAAGCATGAGTAACAGTTTCAGTAGCTGAAAGCCTGCACTGATACTCTGATAGATTTGTGGCTGTGTGCAGCATTAGATCCTCAGCTTCAGATCTACTAAAGCAGCCAAATTTGTGATATTTAGCCCTAGCCTGCATTAAAAATGTTTACCATAAGCTCATAAAGGTTGGCCTGGTGCTGGTTAAAAAAAAAAAAAAAAGCTGGTATTAGGACCTGCGTTACTGATGCTAAATATTAGTCAGCTGGGCAGAATAAAGTATTTTACGTTGGCATATTGTCTATGTGCCTGGTGGTACCCGATTGCTGCATTCTTTAGGATTACTCAGTATAGAGTGTAAAAGCATCCAACATGGCAATAGTTATACTCTTGGGAGACTCTGGTGTCATTAGCCCTGGATGATGAGTGCTGAATGCAGCGTAGTGGTGACCAGACAAGTATTGACACCCATGCCCACCCTGGAGAACATTTTATGCTTGTTGCTCTAATGCACTCTGCCAGGTAGTTCTAAGTGTATGTGCTTATGTACAGAACCACTGAGTTATTGTGGCCATTCAGATTTAATATTGTTCTATGACCTCTGTTTTAGGCCCATTTCACACTGAGGCGTTTTTACTGCGTTTTCGCAGTAAAAATAGCGCTGTAAAAATGCCTGAAATAATCCTGCCCCATCATTCTCAATGTGAAAGCCCTGAGGGCTTTCACACTGAGGCGTTTTGCTGGCTGTGCGTTGGAAAAAATCCTGCAAACAGCTTTTTTGGAGCATCTTTAGGGCACTGTAAAAACGCCTATCTCCATTGAAGTGAATGAGTAATGCAGTAAAACACATAGGCGTTGGCTCTATTTTACCGCGAACGTGGTAAAAACGCGGTAAAAACGCATAGGCGTTAGCGCTATTTTTACCGCAAGCGCGGGAAAAAAACTCATAATTATTTATTTTTTTCAACGCCTCAGTGTGAAAGGGGCCTTAATGCAAAGGTGCAAATGCTAAACCGCTTACAGTGCCTTAAAGTATTCATACTCCTTGAAATATATTTTGTCACGTTGCAACCAAAAACCTAAATGTGTTTTATTGGGATTTTATGTGATAGACCAACACAAAGTGGCACATAATTGTGAAGTGGAAGGAAAATGATAAATGGTTTTCAATTTTTTTTATTTATTTTTTTACAAATATGTGAAAAGTGTGGCGTGCGTTTGTATTCAGCCCCCCTGAGTCAATACTTTTGTAGAACCACCTTTCGCTGCAATTATAGCTGCAAGTCTTTTTGGGTATGTCTCTACCAGCTTTGCACATCTAGAGAATGTGACATTTTTGCTCCATTCTTTTTTGCAAAATAGTCCAAGCTCTGTCAGATTGGATGGAGAGCCTCTGTGAACAGCAATTTTCAAGTCTTGCCACAGATTATCAATTGGATTTAGGGCTGGACTTTGACTGGGCCATTCTAGCACCTGAATATGCTTTGATCTAAAACATTCCATTGTAGCTCTGGCTGTATGTTTAGGGTCATTGTCCTGCTGGAAGGTGAACTTGCGCCCCAGTCTCCAAGTCTCTAACAGGTTTTCTTCTAAGATTGCCCTGTATTTGGCTCCATCCATCTTCCCATCAACTCTGACCATCTTCCCTATCCCTGCTGAAGAAAAGCATCCCCACAACATGATGCCACCACCATGTTTCACGGTGGGGATGGTGTGTTCAGGCTGATGTGCAGTGTTAGTTTTCCGCAACACACAGCGTTTTGCTTTTAGGATAAAAAGGTTCAATTTTGGTCTCATCTGACCAGAGCACCTTCTTCCACATGTTTGCTGTGTCCCCCACATGGCTTCTCGCAAACTGCAAACATGACTTCTACTGGCTTTCTTTCAACAATGGCCCTCTTCTTGCCACTCTTCCATAATGGTCAGATGTGTGGTGTGCACGACTAATAGTTGTCCTGTGGATAGATTCTCCCACCTGAGCTGTGGATCTCTGCAACTCATCCAGAGTTACCATGGGCCTCTTGGCTGCTTCTCTGATTAATGCTCTCTTTGCCCGGCCTGTCAGTTTAGGGGGACAGCCATGTCATGGTAGGTTTGCAGTTGTGCCATACTCTTTCCATTTTCGGATGATGGATCGAACAGTGCTCCCTGAGGTGTTCAAAGTGTGGGATATTTTATTTTATAACCTAACCCTGCTTTAAACTTCTCCACAACTTTATCCCTGACCTGTCTGGTGTGTTGCTTGCCTTCATGATGCTGTTTGTTCACTAAGGTTCTCTAACAAATCTCCGAGGGCTTCACAGAACAGCTGTATTTATACTGAGATTACATTACACACAGATGGACTCCTATTTACTAATTGTATGACTTCTGAAGAAAAATTGGTTCCACTATATTTTAGTTGGCGTTCTCAGAGTAAAGGGGGGCTGAATACAAGTGTACGCCACACTTTTTTTAGATGTTTTATTTGTGAAAAAAAATTGAAAACCATTTATCATTTTCCTTCCACTTCACAATTATGTGCCACTTTGTGTTGGTCTATCACATAAAATCCCAATAAAATACATTCATATTTTTGGTTGTAACATGGCAAAATGTGGAAAATTTCAAGGGGTATGAATTATTTTTCAAGGCACTGTAGATGGAGTAATCTGCACTGCTGGCTGATGTGTTCAGACAGCCACAGCACCATGGATGTCCGACTACCTAGTGGCTTTTAAATTGTTGGATAGAGTCACTGTTGAACTGGGTTTTGTCCACAAGGTCACCTGTGGCTCAAATTTCCCTTTCACACATACGGACTGTTCATTTCATCAGTTCAGTCGGGTTATTTTTATTTTTTCAGTTAACAGAAGCGGATGAAAATAGATGATCATCCATTTACATCTGTTTTTTTCCATAGGAAAGCATTGATCCGTCAGCGGATGGATGAAAAACAGACAAACGGTCCGTATGTATGAAAGGGGCTTAATGGAAATTGGCTGAAATTTTAAGCTGTATATAGCCAGCTTTAGGATTGGTTACTGGGGATTGTAAGCTCTAACGAACAGGGCCCTCTGATTCCTCCTGTATTGTATTGTGTCGTAATTGTACTGTCTTCCCCCATGTTATAAAGCACTGCGCAAACTGTTGGCGCTATATAAATTAATAATAATAATATTGGGATGAGGGGTGTTTGGCTTATCTGTGCTTCTTTTTTCAGATGTGACTGAAAAAATATTCTCAGGATGTAGAGCCTTAAGATGGCCATACGTGGATCGACCTTTGGCCGAATTGGATGCATCAGATGTAAGAACAAATGAAACATTTCCGTGAAGCACGTGGCTTGGTAGATTGACATAGACATGTAATGGGTTTGGCTAATGGGAAGGTTTAGAAATGTCAGTGTCTTGTAGATGGGAGGGAGGTTAATAGAGAAATCGTCTCTGTACTTCTCCTTGCTGCTGATCCCTTTAATGATATAGTGATTAGCTACAAAGAGAAAAGGTAAACAAATTTGTCACTGGCTGTCATTTTCTTGTCCCTTAATAGGACTTGCCTTTATTGTTGGTGTGGCATGATTGATACCTGTTATTTGGGCATTGTAATCATCTACATGGCACTTCACAACCAAATAAAAATGGTTTAAGGGGTTGCTAAAAAAAATTTTTACATTGTAAAGGTTTTAAAAAATTCAGTGTTTGAGATAGATGTACGTTTGATTAATTACATGGATGCTGGTGCTTTACTGTAACCAATTGTCCTGCTCATCCCTCAAGTCTGTGTTATTACAAGTATATTTTTGGTATCTTCTTGCTGTGACTCATTAGTACAGGTTTGTTGTGGATGGTCTCTTTAACTTGGCCTGCTGTGAGACATTGCACACTTTAACATCAGTGCTGGTTTACTCTGTACTCAAGGGCAGCTATCTCCTCCCATCCAACACAAGCAGATCATAACCCTTTGCATCTGACATGCTGCTCCTTACTTAATTTCCTTTGTGACTTCTGACAGACTGTTCTTGACAGCCAGAAACCATTTGTAGCTCTGTATTTCCTACTTTACTCTTCACCCTCTTCCTTTTCTTCAACAATTTCAAGATCTAAGAATAAGTCGTACACTTGTGGGACAAGCATTGTGCGTCTATGCTTATTTGATCATTTTATTTCTTTATGTCAGATAACTGTTACACTCTGCTGTCTTTTTACATTTTCTGGCCCTTGCACACGAGCAAATGGATACATCTTTGCAGGTTCATATAAAGAGGCCTGCAGATACACCGTTCTATACACCCTGTAACCACACACAGTAAGAATTGGCACAGTAATGCATGTCTGTACGGACCCACAATAAACACCTGGTCACACCGCTACAACTTTGGGTATGACATAAAAATCATACCTGAAGTAGCATCTAATGTGTTTCTATGGCAGTAACTTAATAGTTAGGATTTCAGAAGTAGTTCATGCATTACTTTTTCTGGACTTCCGCACGATTTCACTGCCATAGACTATAATGTAAATCGTGCTGCATATCATACATGTGTCTTTATCGGCAATACTTGAGCCTGAAAGAATTTTATTATTATTATTATTTTTATTCAAGATTTATATAATGCCAACAGTTTGAGTAGCGCTTTACAACATGAGGGCAGACAGTACAGTTACAATACAATACAATTCAATACAGGAGGAATCGGAGGGCCCGGCTTGTTACAGTCTAGGAGAGAGGGTCAAGTGATACAAAAGGTAATCAAATAAGTGGGGAAAAAAATAAATAAATAAATGCGGCGCCGTAAACAAAGAGAATTTCAAAAATTGATATGTGAACCAATTCTTAAAATAAGTGTACCTCACATATGCTACGTGGGTAATAAAAGACTGTAACACTCATGTGTGGCCTGTAGGCCGTGACCACTGTAGATCAAACTAATATACACAAACGACCAAAATATATATATACTGATCAATAAGCATATAGTCAATAATGGTGATAAAATAAAGCATAGATATGTTAAAACATATACACGGGTGTGTGAAGTCCATCTATGAGGAACACATATATAGCATATGCTGGGGTCAGTGTGACTCTAAATCCAAAGACAATGTCCACGGTAGCCCACACAAAACGACTGTGCTTCCGATTAATATTTTAAGATGTACAACACCCAGGAATGTGACTTCCAACACCGGGGGGGGGGGGAGAAATAAATACTCTTACCCCTACGTGTGGACTCACAAGCCAGCAGCGGTGGGTCAATAAGGCATACAGATGATCCACTCAGATACACGTGTGGACTGGAACTTCCTGTGGGGAATGGTATCTTCCACCGATGACCGACACGACATCCATGGGAGGTTGGAATTCCCCTATCTCAGTGCCCCTGCCGCCTTCCCCGTGAGTCGGACCGCGGGTCCCGCGGACTCTATCGCCGCGGGGATCCCCGCGATCGTCTCCCGGAGGTATAGAGCAGAGAGATGCTTGTGTAAACAAGCATCTGCCTAGTGACAATGATCTCGGCTCCGTGTACACGGAGCGAAGATCAGTATCATGTGACACAGAGCCCAACCCCCCCCTCAGTTAGAAACACAATGCAGGGAACACTTAACCCCTACAGCGCCACCTAGTGGTTAACCCCCTTCACTGCCAGTGTCATTTTCACAGTAATCAGTGCCTTTTTTATAGCACTGATCGCTGTGAAAATGACAATGGTCCCAAAAATGTGTCAAAAGTGTCCGATGTGTCCGCCATCATGTCGCAGTCACGAAATCACTGATCGCCATTATTGCTAGTAAAAAAAAAAAGTTAATAAAAATGCCATAAAACTATCCCCCTATTTTGTAAACGCTATAACTTTTGCGCAAACCAATCAATAGACGCTGATTGCGATTTTTTTTTTTTTTATTTTTTTTATTTTTTTTTTTACCAAAAATATGTAAAATACGTATCTGCCTAAACTGAGGGAAAAAAATTTTTTTTATATATTTTTTGGGGGATATTTATTATAGCAAAAAGTAAAAAATATTGCATTTTTTTTTCAAAATTGTCGCTCTATTTTTGTTTATAGCGCAAAACATAAAAACCACATAGGTGATCAAATACCAAATAAGAAAGCTCTATTTGTGGTAAAAAAAGGACGTCAATTTTGTTTGGGAGCCACGTCGCACGACCGCGCAATTGTCAGTTAAAGCGACGCAGTGCCGAATCGCAAAAAGGGGCCTGGTCTTTAACCAGCCAAAATGATCCGGGGCTTAAGTGGTTAAACTTTTTTTCAAAACATGGCTTCAAAATCGGATCCCTGCACAGCCTGACCATCACTGTTCCTCTCTGTAACATAGCCCATCAAATCGTTACAACTCTCACAGAAGTGGCGCTGAAGTATTAAGGCCTCTTTCTCACTTGTACAACTTGTCCCACGATTTGGGACTGCAAAGTAGCATGACAAGTCGTTTCCCATGATTTCCAATGACAACCATTGGTACGACTTCAAGTCGTTCTGACTTCAAAGTAGTCCCTGCACTACTTTGGTCCGATTTTGATGCCAGTTACACAGGCATTCCCTGAAGTCGCTGTAAAATTATGCAACTTTGAATTCGCAGTCGTGTGAAAGGGGCCCAAGTCCTCGTTCACACTGAACACTGCTTTGAAATCTTGATGAAGTCACACGATTTCAAACCTGCATTTCAGTCCAACTTGAAAGGCATCTATGTGGGTTCATGCACAGATGTCTATTGAAATCGCCCCCAAGTCGACAAAAGTAATGCAGGAACTACTTTTGGAAATCGGTGCGGCAACGCAAAGTCGGCGTCGCACCGATTTGGGACAGTGGCATTGCCAGCAATAGACTGATTTGACCTGTCAAAATCGTGCAGATGTGAACAAGGGCTAAATCGTGAAGTTGGACTTGAAATCGCAGCGCTTTAAATCGTACCCAGTGTGACTGCAGGCTAAACCACTGTTGGAGGACAGCCAGTATAGTGTTAACTACATCTGCAAAGTTGGTCCTTGAGCAAGGTTGTCCAATATCAAAAATGTACCTGTGAATGTACACTATACATTTTAGGTGTCGTTATGTCTAATTTATCATGGTATGTGTTTTATTTATTTATTTAATAAATAATGTTTGAGGGTACTAAGTAATTTTCTAGCAAAAAAACTTGGAAGCAACACGTGTCTGAAAAAAACCTGGTCTTTAAGTGGTTAAACTGACCTCATTTGCAGACCGAAGTTCATCCCTTTTGATATAGAAAAGAACAGAAAGATAATGAAACACTATCTCTCCCTTTTTTTTTTTTTTTTTTGACAGTTGTGAGCAGAACTACTCTTAAAATTTTGTATAATGTGAAAAATATTATGCCAAGAATCGTTATCTTTATTCCAAGCAGAAAAAAACAAAAATTGTGAGCCTCCTTTCATCCAGAATCATGCAGCTCTAAGGCCCCTTTCACACTGGGGCAGGGGCGGCGGTAAAACGCCGCTATTTTTAGTAAGCAGCGCTTTACTGTCAATTTTGCGGCGCTAATCGGCCTCTAGCGGGATGCTTTTACCCCCCCGCTGGGGTTAAAACCACTGCAAAGCGCCTCTGCAGAGGCGCTTTGCCGGCGGTATAGCCGCGGTGCTATGTTCAAATTTAGGGGTTAGTCTGAGCCAACAGTTGGGCTCAGACTATTCATTTTCTAAAACTTGCTTCTGCTCTGGTGTGATATTGCCTGGCAGTACAGTTCCCCCTGGCCTGTGGGTGGCACTGTCACCTCAGACCCAGGTTGAACCACAGGTAGCGTTACAGCACCATTGGGTGTCCCCTCTCGGCAACTGTGCAGTGGGCGTGGTCTACCCGCTGTGCATGCTGGGAGAGGGTACAAAAAGGGCAGACGCCATTATTCGGGGAGCAGTTCGCGCCTCCCGGCAAGGGGTGTGTTTTGTGTGTGTGTGTGTGTGTACCAGCCCCAGGCACCTTTTTAGCCTGAGGCTGCATCGCTGTAAGTAGGCCCAGCACCTTTTAGCTGAGGCTTACACCCGTAGAGGAATCCCAGGGTACCCAAGTGAGGGGTGACCCGCTCTGAAGGAGAGGAAGCCAGGGGAGGATCAGTCCCAAGGAGATTAGTAGAACGTTTGCTGTCTCAGGGAGGCCTGGCTACCTATCAGAGGGAAAGATTCCATAACCCGCCACAAGCCTAGTAATGTGCCCTATTGGCACCTAAGGACTTAAAATATTACTAGGCTGGGAAGTTTAGGACTTGGAGATTATTTCCTGATCGTATCCCTAGGAAACTACAAGTAAACGCTTCGTGCTCCACACCGGCTGCTAGGACCGCTCTTGGAGGGACTATCCGGGTGAGCAAAACCCACTCAGGCCTGAGTGGCGATGAATGATGATTGAGTGCTGCGTGCCTGAACCTACCTCCTAGTTCATTTCTCTTTATCTCCAACTCTCCTATCGAGTTCCTAGGCAACCAAAATAAACCTTTTTATTGGGTTTCAATACTGTCTGGACAATGGCCTTCTTGAAGTAAAGAGAGAATAGACTTCTTCCTACACTCTAGGGTGAAGAATCCAACAGAAGGAGGTAACTCGCTGCAGGACCCAAATCAGATAACACCACTCACCCTCTGCACTAAGGAGGATACTGGGCATGTGGCATGGTATGTGTCCCCCTGCTAGCGGAGGTAAGTAAGGAAGGGACTTGTGTGTGTGTGTGTGTGTGTGTGTGTGTGTATATGTATGTAAACAAACATACATACATCATACACTTTTTTGCAGGTAAAAAAAAATGTGCATGTATTTTTTTCTTAGGAGTCTGCAGAGCGTTGCACCAGTGATCAGCATTGTGTGTGTGTGTGTGTGTGTGTGTAATGCCAGGCTCCTGCAGACTCTCGGTACAGATCTCTGCCCATACCTCCTGTACAGGCAGACAGTTACTGAAGAGAAGGAATAATTACAAGGATACTGTCCAGAACCCTCAGAGTTAATTGAGAACTGCAAGCCATTTACAGCAGTGGAAGACTGGACTTGTAGTTTATTCATTCACAGACCGCTGAATGACGCGGTTGTGCGCACAGTCATGCTGTTTTTAACTTGTGACAGCGCATGCAGGGAGAGGATCACCCACCTGCTGTCACAATTGGGGATCTGAGAATGGGGTGCGAGGCTGCTGCAATAGTATAGTTACATGTTACAACCTGAATATGAATGTTGGTAAAGGTGAACGTTTCCTTTTTAAAATCTATATGCCCTCTTGGGAATTAAAAATATAATCCGCAATATCTCATTCACAAAGGTGACCCACAGAAAGCTGCCTCATCCATTTAACCCTGTGTGTTTTAATTTTTTTATTTCTTTTTTAATGCCTAGAAGAGTAAGCAGAACATTTTCCCAGCCAACCACAGGTTAATTAGCAGCCACATGAAACATGGCTTTTTAGAAGCTTTCAGAATGTTCTACTGTCAAAATGTAATTTGCTAAACAGTATTCCCTTTAACACTTCTGTAACCCGCTGGGCAGGAATAAAACCTGATAATCTGTGAATTGAATTCTCCCATTTTAGAACATATAAAAATTACCGGTGTGTTAGCACAATGTCTGTGGCAAAAAAAAAGAAATTGGCACCCATTAGTAGCAAGATTTGTTTTCCTATCGTTTTTAATGGCTTGTGGTGTGGAAGGATAGATCCCTGTGCTAAGAGTCGCCCCATTCTAGGAAGGTTAGATGCACTGGACCAAGCTTCCATCTGTCTCTGTCACTCTGCAATGGGGGAGAAAGACCCAAGGGGTCCTCTCTTCTGCTTTGATTTGAAAGAAGATGGCCATCTGTCTCTGTCACCCTGCAGTGGGAAGGTCCACATTTACATGCCTTCTCTTTGCTCATTCAATATGAAGTCCAGACGGGCACAATGGTTACACAAGTAGGTTTTTAAATTTTACAAAGACAATAGAATATGGCACAGGTGTAATGTGAGATGGTTCCTTTTTTGTTTCGGTTATTAATAAACTAAGTCTGGAGGAAAAAGTGTGGTGGTATGTATTGACTTCATTTTTTTTATTTAAAAAAAAAATTATTATCTTCATAACACCCCCCCCCCCCCCCCCCCAGTATCAGTCCCAGGCACACTGGGTGCCAAAAGTATTGTGCATATGCCCACCAGTATAAGATTAGCTAAGACTTCCATGTAGAATCTTTGCTACAGGCCTGCAGGCTGAATTATCGCCTCCTGAAGAATGCATTTCTCATAACTCGCCTTTATATGTCTCATAAAGTGTTACTAAACCCAGTAATATGAAAATAGTTAATCTCTCCCCCCCCCCCCCCACCACAGTGCCCACAGTTTATAAATCTTAAAATATTGCCACTATATACCTCTTTGGCTGAATTGTATACCACGGTCAGTGATAAACTGCACAGTTTCTCCGGTGCTGAGAGTTCAGGTAGGAAGAGATTTCCACTGCAGCCCATATACACGCCCACTTGTGTGACATCAATATCATGTGACCTGGCTAGCTCTGATCAACAAGTAATTATTCTCTCCAGCATAAATCTGTGCATACAGGATTAAACAGCCTTTTGACACAATGCAGAGTATTAACCCCTTAAGTTCCACAGTGAGTATAACAAGCATGATATGCTGCATATACAGACTGATTTTACTGTTGTGGGTTTAGTAACACTTTAATGTGTGGTCTATCACTGTAACTGTGACAAAACATTGCCAGTTGTAGGCCAGCACGCGGATTCCTCTTGTGTTATTGACCCAGTACCTCGGCTAAGCTAAATAGCTAGTGGTGTATTTGCAGTGTTTTCCGGCAGTCACGTGTGCTTGGAGGCTTCTTGATTTTCCTGTGTGTTTGCTGTAAGCAGGCGAAAGCCTGGTAGGAAGTGTGTGACACCATAAAGGAAACCCCACTTCAGTCTGCTTCCTAGCACTTCTTGCCTACACCGTAGTGAATGCTGCTTTTCAGTGTTTTTCTAAGATGAATGCAATTTCCCTTCTGGGCCCTCCTTCCTGATGGGGTTTTAACTCTTACAGAAACACTTTGTTATAAATATATAAAGGGATGTGGAATATGCTGGTGTTTTATGAATGAAAATTTATACTTTTTTTTTTTTTCCTTCTCTTCTGTTCATTGGTTTTTGTGTTTTTTTTTGTTTTGTTTTGTTTTGTTTTTGAGCAGTGAGTGACAGCTCGTTTTGTGTATGGTTCCTAAAATGACGGCTTGACTGACAAACTATTTTTATTTCTAGATGTTTAAGATTCTATGTTTTAACAGTAGATAATCTATCCTAATTCTCAAACCTAATCTGTACATTTATTTTGCCCTTTACCCAAGTGCTATATGGAAATATTGAGAAATGGATTTCTGCTGTTCAGAGAAAATTTATTTTAAAGATGTGAAGAATTTTTCCATCGTAGTAACAACATGTAACTAGGAGATTCCAGGATCTCTGCATTTTTTTCCATAAACATTTCCAAAGTCTCTTTTAGACTCTAAAACCTCACAAGTGCAGACAGACAGATGGATCCAACATGTTCAGTATATACTAGGACATTAAAGGTGTTCGAAAGGCTATTAAATCCAAAAGAAAACCTTTTATTATATTGCAGATTACTCTTCTATGTGATGGCTGCATTTGTTTTTTCTTTTAGGCTTTTTTCCCTTTATTTTCACCTGGTGATTCTGCTAGTAAGTCTCCTGTGTTTTTTCTTTTTTATCTTTTTTTCCTTTCATTCAATAATTCTTTATTAAGTCTGTTGTTTTTCAACAGAACAAGCTGCAGCAGGTACATAGTTCACACCAGTGGCAGCTAGTGCTCCCTTATTTAATTTTTTTTCCCTCCTCGGCGGCGTCACCCTGCACCTCCTCGGCTTCACGGCGGCTTCCCCTGCATCTCCTCCATGATGGCCAATACGATCGCTTCTCCTCTCGGGTCTCAAGACCTGCTTCTTGATTGGCCGGGAGGAGAATCTGGGGACAATAGCGACTATTTGCTTTTGTCACACAACCGTGTGGGCTCAGGGCGCAGTGCTCTGTGCCTCGAGCCCACCCATTTTTAAAGCCAATTGGAGCCTCAGGCTTTAATCATGTGGTTAAAAAAAAAAACATTGCTATCCAAGTGTCCATTGCCCTGCATGTAGATTAGGGGCCGGGCGCATGGATTAAAGGGGCAGTGCCCCTTATGGACAGGCTGCCACTGGTTGAAACAAACCATTTACCACTGACCAGGGTGCTTACAGTGATTAGCTTTTATACATTTTATGTAAAACCTTTATCTCAAAAGAAAAAAAACGGTTTGCTGTAACTGCTTTTAATGTGTAAGCTTGGCTTCAATTTGTTAGTTTTATCTAAATCTGCAAGTACATCTAATACTCCCCTCCCATCTGACTGAAAATGCTGCTGTCCAAACGTGCCCATGTGCTCCTTTTATTGAGTGTGGGGGCACTTTAATACAGGAGGTGTGTTGCTGGCCAGATCACCAGGTGAAGACAGAAGGACAAAAAGCCTAAGAAAATAAACCTAATGCAGCCACAGCTAGTGATTGGTAATATCCAATCTTTTTCATTTTTGGTTTTGGGTTTATTACCACTTTTTAAGTTTTCTTTTACCTTGTAGCAGGGCTTGACAAATTAATTTTTTTTTTTTTTTTTTTTTTTTTAAATCATAGGGCAGTGGTTCTTAACCTCAGTCCTCAAGTACCCCCAACAGGCCATGGTTTCAAGTTTTTTTCCTCTTACTTTGCACAGCTGCTTTTTATCAATATCAATGGCATGTTATTGATAAGAGCTATTTTATCTAAGGGAAGTTCCCAAAACATGACCCGTTTGGGGGTACTTGAGAACTGATGTGAGTGGAGTCTTGCCATACTCGCTTACAATGCAGGACCACTGGTACTTCATTGTACATGATGATGTCAGACTGCCTGTGACCGACAATGTCAAAGAAAGGCAGCTTCAGAGGAACAATCCCCTTTTCAGATGCTAACTGAATTGAGACAGTCCATGGTAATGTGAACAGTCCATACAAAATCCATAAAAAAAATATTGCTCAAAAGGTTGCTCCACCGGGAGACCGGAACAAAATCTGTGAAATGACGACAAAAGGACAGAGGGGGCGCCACTAAGTGCAGTATTAAAAAAACAAAAACAAAAAAAAAACACTTTTTTAATAGGCAGCTAAATTTTGCATGTACATCAATCCATAAAAAGGAACGCCTGTAATTTAACAGCAGCATCTATATCAGGATCATCCTCGCACCGGGCCGTGTCGGCAGCAGCAGAACTGCATTGGTAGAAGAGCCAGGGTGTCGCTCGTCGGAGGTAATAGGACATCCGCAACCACCGTGGAGCGTAGTAGCTGAAGTGACGTCATGCCCGGGACAATCTGTTGCCTGGGTAATGCGTTTCCAAGCGCCAATGAGCGCCTTTGTCAAACCCGATGGATTGATGTGAATACAAATTTAGCTGCCTATTATTAAAAGTTGTTTTTAATACTGCACTTGGTGGTGCCCCTTTTGTAGCCATACACCCACAGATTTCTCTCATTAAAGCTGGCCATAAACTAGTTGATTTTCGAATGAACATTCATATGAAAATTCTCAGTACATCTGATGACTTGATGAATGTTATTCGAAAGTACTTTAAAATTGTATTTGCTTGTAACATTTGATTTTGAAACAAATGGAGTTTCTTGAACGAAAACCACATACACTGTTGGAAACTTGTTTGTTCAAAAAAAAAAAATGTCCATTTTGCCATTTTCAAATTCTGTTGTCACTGTGGTTGAAAACAAATGCCAATATGACCCTGTTAATGTTTAGAAAATCAAACAAATGTTCTTGAAATGAAACATTTTGAGAAAAATTCTATTGGTGTATGGTCAGCTTTAGCCCATGGCTGTTTAGCATGGATGGAGGAATCTCTGCTTCCAGCTATGCTATTCACGCAGTAGTCACAATTTATCCAACGATATTCTACCTGGGGCCAAAAGAGCCACCACATGGCTTGAATTTCAGCGAATTCAGCAAAACTTGTGCACAATTTGAGTGTATGGCTAGCTTTCGTCGTGTGTGTGTGTGTGTATATATGTGTATATATATATATATATATATATATATATATATATATATTAAAGTGTTACTAAACCCAGGATTGCATTTACTATACCTGGTCTCCGACAGTACACAGAATGTGGAAATGCAATTATTTTAGTAAATATAAACTGCTAAATACCTTTTCTCATCAGCAGTCTTGTGACTTCTATCAGTGTCTTGTTAAAGCTTGTAGGAAGAGTTTTCATTCTCCTCTATATACAGGTCCTTCTCAAAAAATTAGCATATTGTGATAAAGTTCATTATTTTCTGTAATGTACTGATAAACATTAGACTTTCATATATTTTAGATTCATTACACACAACTGAAGTAGTTCAAGCCTTTTCTTGTTTTAATATTGATGATTTTGGCATACAGCTCATGAAAACCCAAAAATCCTATCTCAAAAAATTAGCATATTTCATCCGACCAATAAAAGAAAAGTGTTTTTAATACAAAAAAAGTCAACCTTCAAATAATTATGTTCAGTTATGCACTCAATACTTGGTCGGGAATCCTTTTGCAGAAATGACTGCTTCAATGCGGCGTGGCATGGAGGCAACCAGCCTGTGGCACTGCTGAGGTGTTATGGAGGCCCAGGAGTGTTGGGTCTTGCGTCTCTCAACTTTCTCTTCCCAATATCCCACAGATTCTCTATGGGGTTCAGGTCAGGAGAGTTGGCAGGCCAATTGAGCACAGTAATACCATGGTCAGTAAACCATTTACCAGTGGTTTTGGCACTGTGAGCAGGTGCCAGGTCGTGCTGAAAAATGAAATCTTCATCTCCATAAAGCTTTTCAGCAGATGGAAGCATGAAGTGCTCCAAAATCTCCTGATAGCTAGCTGCATTGACCCTGCGCTTGATAAAACACAGTGGACCAACACCAGCAGCTGACATGGCACCCCAGACCATCACTGACTGTGGGTACTTGACACTGGACTTCAGGCATTTTGGCATTTCCCTCTCCCCAGTCTTCCTCCAGACTCTGGCACCTTGATTTCCGAATGTACTTTGGACCACTGAGCAACAGTCCACTGCTGCTTCTCTGTAGCCCAGGTCAGGCGCTTCTGCCGCTGTTTCTGGTTCAAAAGTGGCTTGACCTGGGGAATGCGGCACCTGTAGCCCATTTCCTGCACACGCCTGTTCACGGTGGCTCGATGTTTCTACTCCAGACTCAGTCCACTGCTTCCGCAGGTCCTCCAAGGTCTGGAATCGGTCCTTCTCCACAATCTTCTTCAGGGTCCGGTCACCTCTTCTCGTTGTGCAGCGTTTTCTGCCACACTTTTTCCTTCCCACAGACTTCCTACTGAGGTGCCTTGATACAGCACTCTGGGAACAGCCTATTCATTCAGAAATTTCTTTCTGTGTCTTACCCTCTTGCTTGAGGGTGTCAATGATGGCCTTCTGGACAGCAGTCAGGTCGGCAGTCTTACCCATGATTGCGGTTTTGAGTAATGAACCAGGCTGGGAGTTTTTAAAAGCCTCAGGAATCTTTTGCAGGTGTTTAGAGTTAATTAGTTGATTCAGATGATTAGGTTAATAGCTCGTTTAGAGAACCTTTTCATGATATGCTAATTTTTTGAGATAGGATTTTTGGGTTTTCATGAGCTGTATGCCAAAATCATCAATATTAAAACAAGAAAAGGCTTGAACTACTTCAGTTGTGTGTAATGAATCTAAAATATATGAAAGTCTAATGTTTATCAGTACATTACAGAAAATAATGAACTTTATCACAATATGCTAATTTTTTGAGAAGGACCTGTATGTCCTATGAGGCTGCAGGACCCCTGGCCCTCTGTCTGGACAGTGCTGATTGGCCCTGTGCTGATCACATGTACCCTCCCAAGAAAAAAAAAACTCCTCTAGTGATGCACACCAAACTGAGCATGTGCAGAGTGCCCCTAAGGCTCTGTTCTATCAAGAGTATTGGGGACAGTGGCAGAGGAGGAGAATCTGAGAAGATGAGATCAAACAGCCTTTTTACACAATGCAGAGGATTAACCCCTCCACAGTGAGTGTAACATGCATTCTTTACTACATATACAGACTGATTTTACTGTTTGGGTTTATTAACACTTTATTTACTAAGTAACCGGAACATAAAATCAGTCTCTGCAAGGTTAAACAAACTAAAGTACTGTACTCTCTAGCAGTCCGTGTTCCTTGCCCGTGCCGATCTTTGGGTATCCTCATAGGCCGGTGTGGGATGACGTAACTCGTGCAGAAGTCAGTCATCCCATCACACAGGGACCGTGCCTGCAATTGTTAGCTGAGCTGTGCATGTGCATCTCAGCTTACATGCTGGAGAAAACTGGAAGCAGGCAGGAAGGTGTTTTTTTTTACTACAGAAGAGACTTTGCATCTGTCTTCTGCGATAACCCGTCTGCTCGCAGACTGTTGAAAAATATCTTCCGTTCCACTTTAATATTCTGTGACGGAATTTCTCCATAATCCCCACCATTCATAAGGAAGTTCTCCTAAAAGGATCTCTGCTAATATATTGACCTATCTGGCAGCATAATGACGCATTCAGATATAGAAAGGACTAAAAGACAAATCTCTTCTCAAGGGTATGATATAAAATAAAACTTTCTTTGTAAACCAAGGTCATGGATTAAAAACAAATTACAACATGCGTAGTACAGATAGCACTTTATAAAATGGCAATGTGCGTTTACAAGGGCTTGTGTCCATTTAGAGAGTTGTCACCTGCACTGCACTCGGCACCAAGCCCTCTTCTGCCTCTTGTTAGAATGCTGAGCTTTGGACTACAGAGAGTGGCATGGTCGCTGGTGCTGACTTTCCCTCTCTGTTTTCTCAGCTCTGTCCTTCTCTTGCTTGTTCCCTTAGAGAATTGACCAAGCAGATTATAGCAGCAGCGAGTATGCTACTTAGGCAGCTGCCCATGAGGGAGAGGGAATGTTTTGGACGCCAGATCAGATTCTCATTAGGCATTTCCAGTGAGCTGTATAACACACAGTGTGCAAAACCATGGTTAGGGCTCTGGCGGGGGAGAGGAATAAAGAGATCCTAGCAGCTGGAGGAGGCTGAGAGCAAAAGCAGCTTTGCTGTAATTGAAATAAACAAACAAAACACATTTCCAGACATTGGTTATGAGGATATAATAGACGATCTGTGTGCTTGTGCATGTATGCAGATGATGCCTACAAAAACTAAAGATGACTAATAGGTGTAAGGAAACAAAGTTTGATATTGGTTAGCTTCTCTATTTAATTACTGTCGGTAAGAGACATAATACAGAGATAACAGAGGGCTCTGCAGGAATCCTTATATTGTGACCAGAAATGGGCAAGCTTTGTCACCTAGTAGCTGCTGGTTACATCTGATGAACCTAGGGCTAAGCCATGGCTAGCGGCTGACACATCAGGGGAGGTTGTGTTGAAATTGCTGCAGTGATCTTTCTCTGCAGTGTATGAGCTAGTAGGGTTTATTATTTATGTATTTATTCACTGTAATTACATACCTGACATTACAAAACCCTTTTACAGAGTTAATCGATCCATTCAGTTCTTATCGCTCCACGGAGCTTAGAATCTAAGACAGACTTTCTCAACCTTTTCAACACAGAGGAACCCTTGAAATAACTTTCTGGTATCGGGGTATCCCTGCTTAAATTGACCATATATCTACAACTCTTGATTCATTTGTGTGATGGTCGTGGGAGGAATGCTCCTCACACTTGTCAAGAATTACCCCCTTTACAGATAGCCGCCAATCGCAGGACTCTGCCCCGGAGCCCGCGTCATTGGATTCGATTGACAGCAGCACAAGCCAATGGCTGCGCTGCTATCAATCTATCCAATGAAGAGCCGAGAAGACCGAGCAAAGAAAAAGCGTGTTCGCGACACGGGACTTTCCAGGCCTTAGGTAAGTAAAACGGGGGTTGTGGGAGCCGGTAATAGTCGGATGTTTTTTCACCTTAATGCATAGGTTGCATTAAGGTGAAAAAACTTGAACCTTTACAACTCCTTTAACCAAATACCCATAATTGCAAGGCAACAGTGCTAACTATACGTGATTAATCAGCAGGACAGCTGATTTTGTAATGGTGGTTTTGTGTGAACATTTGCATACAGATCTGTCTAATGGTCCGCAGAGAATCATGCTTTTCACAAATCCAGGAAAGCACGATTTATTAATTGGTTAATTGTCTCTAGACTGAATAAATATGCACAAATGAATGTGACATTGTAACATTAAGCCCCATAAGCGTTTTTCTGCTCATTCATTCGCTTTACCCGACCACACCCAACATGCAGAATCCCATTCTTTCTTAAGCCTCATACACACGATCGGATTTTCATCGGACAAAGCGTAGGACTTTTGTCCAAAGGGCGTTGGCCAGGAACTTGTATTGCATATAAACGGCAAAGAATTGTCAGCCAACAAACACAAAACTATGTGTTTTTTCAGCTCTTTAGGGCCACCCTTTGGGCAACTTCTGCTAATGTTGTGTTATGGTGATCAATGCTTCTGAGCATTCGTGTTTGTACTTTGGAGTTTTGTCTGACGGACTTGTGTACACACGATCGGCAGACAATTTTAAAGCATGCTATCCCACATTTGTCCGTGGAAAATCCTACAACAATTGTCCGATGGAGCATACAAACGGTCAAATTTTCCGACAGCAGCCTGTCATCACACAATTCCCGTCGATCGTGTGTACGATGCTTAAGACCTCATGCACGCTGGATGTTTTTTTTTTTTTGCTACTTCTAGGGGCATTTTGGCTTTTTTTTTTTTTTTTTTTCTGCCTCTAAACCCCCCTGCATATTAGCCTGTGTGTCCATGTACATGGCATTTAGAGGAGTTTAGAGCCAAGTGTGTCCAACAGCTAAGTTTTGGGAGGTAAAACGCTTGTCGCGTTTAGCGCTTGAGTGTTAATGCATTTCAATGGCCACAATAAACTCATGGATTTCTTACATTCAGCCTGTGAGCCAAACAAAAGAAACCTAACTTTATTCCTCCATCCACATTAAACAGCGCAGATGGAAAAACCTCACTGCTGGCTAGTGTATTCTGAAAGCTGGTGTCGTCTGCTATTGGAATACCTGAACAGTGCCTGCATTTGGTTGGTTGCAGGCGTTGTTCGACCAACATTTTTCTGCCTGGCTTATACATTTTTTTTTTTTTTTTTTTTTTGTATCCATTTAAGGGTGAAAAAAAAAAGTTTTGAAGTTCGACTAAACCGCTCGTGTGTGTGTTTTTTTTTTTTTTTTTTTTTTTTTTAAAAGATCGCTTCTTTTGGCACAATATAATAGTTTTACCTAAAGCTGCATGAGTATTTGTCTTCTCAAATCAGTTTCCTCATCACTATTGCTAACTACTTAACCACCATGTAATGTACAGAAGCTAACACTGAATGCATGTTTTTTATTGTCCGCCTTTCACCAGACAAGTAAAAGCATTTTGCCGATTAGCTCCGCTGGCTCAAAACTGTGTTTAGATGCAAAACGCTGCATGGAGTTCAATTTGGGTCAAAATACTCTTTGAAGCAATACCATGCCTACAGCATCAAGTCTGCCGCAAGGATCTTCCAGCATGCTGTTCGGTTATAAAAGTACTAGGTAGGAGAATTGTTTAAGTCTGGATTTGAATTCAAAGCAGAACTTCACCCAAAAGGGAAAGTTCCGCTCTTCCACCCCATTCCTCCCGCTCTTCCACCCCATTCCTTTACATTTGGGTATTTTTATGGGGGGCGGGTCCTTATTTTGACAGTTGGAAGCTGGTTTTCTTTAGTGAAGATGCCTGCACTCAAAGCTGATTGAAGAATCCAGGGGCAAGCAAGTGTCCTTTATACAGTATTTTATAGCTGCTGACTTTAAAAAAAGGAGAAAAAAAAGAAACATTTGGGGGGCAGACTGGAGCCCCTTTCAAACTAGGAGTAAACTCCCGTGTATGATTTTTACCAATAGGTGAGCCTATATTAAGGCCAGTGATGGACTGTCCATCGGGACTTCCGGGAGATTCCCGGTGGGCCGATGGCTCAGTGGGCTGGTCGGAGGTCCGCAGTGATCTATCCGTCAATCGCCGACAGCTGGCGCCTGACGGGTAGATCAAGATTTAGATAGCATGCAGAGTAGCGCAGGAAGCGTGTGTAATAAGTTCTCTCTCATGTCACGGCACTGACGGCAGTCACGCTGCTCCCCGCGGCCCCTCTTCTCTTCTCGTCCATCCCCATTTGCTTGTGACATATTCTGGGATGGACGAGAAGAGTGGAGGGGCCGCCGGGGAGCAGCGTGACTGCCGTCAGTGCCGTGACATGAGAGAGAACTTATTCCACACGCTTCCTGCGCTACTCTGCATGTTGGCTGGTAAACCCTGATGTGCTATGTGCCCCCTGCCTTGATGTGCTATGTGCCACATGCCCTGCTGCGCTATGTGCCCTCGTGCTATGTGCCACATGCCCTGATGTGCTATGTGCCCTGCTGTGCTATGTGCCCCATGCTGTGCTATGTGCCCCCTGATGCCCTGATGCGCCCCATGCCCTGATGCGCCCCATGCCCTGATGTACCCCATGCCCCGATGTGCTGTGCGCCCCGATGCGCTGTGTGCCCCATGCCCTGATGTGCCACGTGCCCTGATGTGCCCCGTGCCCTGCTGTGCTATGTGCCCCATGCCCTGATGCGCTATGTGCCCCATGCCCTGATGTACCCCATGCCCCGATGTGCTGTGCGCCCCGTCCCTCGATGTGCTATGTGCCCTGGTGTGCCCCATGCCCTGATGTGCTATGTGCCGTGTGCCCCGTGCCCTGATGTGCTATGTGCCCCGTGCCTTGCTGTGCTATGTGCCCGTGCCCTGATGCGCTATGTGCCCCATGCCCCGATGTGCTGTGCACCCCGATGCGCTGTGCGCCCCTTCCCTCGATGTGCTATGTGCCTGATGTGCTGTACCCTGATGTGTTGTGCCCTGCTGCGCTATGTGCCGCGTGCCCCATGCCCTGATGCGCTATGTGCCCTGATGCGCCGTGTGCCCCATGCCCTGATGCGCCGTGTGCCCCATGCCCTGATGCGCCGTGTGCCCCATGCCCTGATGTGCCATGTGCCCCATGCCCTGATGTGCCCCGTGCCCTGATGTGCCCCGTGCCCCGTGCTCTGATGTGCCGTGTGCCCTGATGTGCCATGTGCCCTGATGTGCCGTGTGCCCCGTGCCCTGATGTGCAGTGTGCTCCGATGTGCCGTGTGCCCCGTGCCCTGCTAAGCCGTGTGCCCCGTGCCCTGCTAAGCCGTGTGCCCCGTGCCCTGCTAAGCCGTGTGCCCCGTGCCCTGCTAAGCCGTGTGCCCCGTGCCCTGCTAAGCCGTGTGCCCCGTGCCCTGCTAAGCCGTGTGCCCCGTGACCTGCTAAGCCCCGTGCCCTGCTGCGCCCCGTGCCCTGCTGCGCCCCGTGCCCTGCTGCGCCATGTGCCCCGTGCCCTGCTGCGCCATGCGCCCCGATGTGCCCCGATGTGCCGTGTGCCCCATGTGCCGTGTGCCCCATGCCCCGGTGTGCCCCGGTGTGCCGTGTGCCCCATGCCCCGATGTGCCCCATGCCCCGATGTGCCCCGTGCCTGATGGTGCTGTGCGAGCTATGAATAAGCACTTTAATAGTGTGAAACGCGTTAGCCAGATGTGATCAGTTTGCTGTGTTGTGCAGTGTGTTCTTGGTTTCCTGAACCTTTTTTTGGAATAAAGGCTTTTTAACCGGAGTGCTGCGTCCAGAAGACCTTTCTTTCTTTCCTCAATTGCATTTGCATTTGCCTGCACCCTTGGTTGCTGGGAGGAGGTAATTTCAGGGACTTCCACACCTGAGCGGCTTCCTTTCTCCCGCCTGATTAAGGCTTACCTATAGGTACTGTAAATGTCTCCTAAATGTGCACCGTTTGGGAGATATTTACTTTAGATGCAGCTGGTGACATCATCGGCGCATGTGCTTTGAAGGAACGGCGTACCCGTGCCATTCCTTTAGAGCCGTGTTGTTGGAAGCATCGCCGGATCAGCCAGTCAGATATCCGAATCCCGCGAATCTGGAAAAAAGACCAGGTGAAGATGGAAGTACCTTCAGTGGTGACAGTGCGCAGCTGGAGAGCTTCGTTTTCAGGAAAGTCTGTCATAATCTGCTAGCATGCAATGCATACTAGCACATTATGACGTAAAGTGATATTAAAGCCTGGTTTTAAACAAAATGCACACATTATACTTACCTGCTCTGTGTAGTGGTTTTGCACAGAGCAATTAGAGCCTCCTTCTCAGGTCCCACGCCAGCGCTCTCTCAAGCCGAGACTCTGCATGTCCATTCACACACACACACAGCCGCTACTCTGCCCGCAC
Organism: Rana muscosa; assembly: GCA_029206835.1. Classification (NCBI taxonomy): domain Eukaryota; kingdom Metazoa; phylum Chordata; class Amphibia; order Anura; family Ranidae; genus Rana; species Rana muscosa. The sequence continues at coordinate 60,308,666 of CM055123.1, forward strand.
CCCTCGTCTCCTGATTGGCTCACCGGCTGTGATTGACAGCAGTGGGAGGCACTGGCTCCCACTGCTGCCAAAAGCCATTCAGGAGTGCGAGTCCTCAGAGAGACGAGGCTCTCGTGGACATCTCTGGATCGAGAGGGAAGTGGTCATGTGTGTATTAGGGGGGTTGGAGGGGCAGCTGCACACAGAAGGCTTTTTATAGTAGTGCATAGAGCATGACGTTAAAAATCCTTGTTTCTCTTGTCATCCATGGACTGACACAGCGTGTCTTATACACCTTTACACGTGGGTTATGTCCCTGCTTGCAGGAGAAGACCTAGGCAGAATGTGAGATGTTATACATACATTCTAAACAGCCAGAGCTGAACAGCCCCGCCCAGGGGGGCGGTCCCTCCGGCATAACCCTCCCACTGCAGTCAGCAGACCTCAGTTTTTTTCTGCCTAGCAGGAGGAGAAGACTTGGCTCTCTCAGGAGCCAGTCTCCTGACCTATTTTTTATTCCTTTTGGAATTTTTTCCTATTTTTTTTTTCTTTTGAGATCTTCTATCAACTGTCGGCTGGGCAACAGGTTGGGTACAAGATATCCTCGTAGTCTTCCCTGTCCGACCATCGAGCGTGCTGATCCTCGCCTTGTGTGCGTGAGACTCGGTTCACGACATGCCCCACGACTCCAGGGGTGGCCGGTGGGCTTCCAGCTCCGCGGTCCTCTCAAGATAGAACAGTCCAGCTGTATCTTTCGCGGTGGACCGGGCCGACAGCTACTCAGTACCGCACTGTGATAGTTCTGTCAGAAACACACCAGTGGGTCCCTCAGGGGACGGGTAAGTAGTCTCTCCTGGCTGCAGGTGAGTACATGCTGTGTGTTTCTTGTGTGGGGGATTTCCCTGTCTCCCCCTGTGTTTTTTTAATGTCACTCTCTGGTCACTAGTGCTGGCGCTGTACTGTGTGGGGTGCCTGGGGGCCATACTGTCCTGGGGGGGGCTCATGCTGCTCTGCATTCGCTGGGGCTGTTTTGTTTTTGGGTGTGAGGGGCCTGGGCGCCGTTCGGCGCCATGTTTAGTGTGTGTGCTGATTTTACATTGGCGGCCATCTTGCCGTGGCCCGCCGGAGCACATTGCGGCGGCCATTTTCTTGTAGCCGCACGTTTTTCTAGCACTAGTTTGGCCTCTAGCGCCGCTGGGAACGGCGCGAATCTCCTCACACTCTCTCCTCTCAGCTCACTCAAGCTGAGCAGCGCGGCGCAGTGAGACAGAGCGGCGGAACCGAGCGGTCCTGGTCAGGTTGGTGGGTTCCCTGGGCATTCCCCTACTTCAGTCAGCACAGCCTGTGGGTGGTCTCAGAGAGGGACATTATGGAGTCAGAGTCACCAGCTTCCCCTCACATGCCAGAGGCAGCAGCCAGTGCTCCAGCACCTGCGGTCCCTATGGACCAGTTGTCGGCAGTCCTGGAATCATTTCTGACCAGGATGGAAGCTGTGTGTGAGCACAAGGGAGCAAAAAAGCGCCCTCTCCCCACTTTATCTCCACAAGGGGAGTGCTCTGATTCAGATATGGGCCTAGCTATTGCTGCTCAGGACCCTAGCTCTGAATATTTGGATGGTTTTGAACAGGACATTCCTTGTGAGGAAGACTCCAGTTCTGAGTCAGTAAATGACAGGGCGCTTGTTAGTGAACTCATTGATGCTGTGAGGGACACTCTCAAGCTAAATGCTGCGACCGCAGAACCTCAGGCGGATACAGTCTCCTTTGGTTCTTTTAAGACCAAGCCTTCTAAAAAGGTTTTTCCATATGTATCTTTCTTTGACCAGCTCATTGACCAGGTCTGGGAAAAGCCGCAGAAGACTTTCATGGTCCCACGGCGTTTGTCTATTAGATACCCCTTTGAAGACGCCCTGCTTAAAAAGTGGGCTTCTCCCCCGGTGGTCGACCCTCCAGTCGCCCGTTTAAACAAGGCCACCACTCTCCCGATGGAGGGGACTCCTGTGTTTAAGGACCCCACTGACAGGAGGTCAGAAGTGGTGAGTAGAGCCATGTTCGCCTTGTTGGGATCCGCCCTACGGCCCGTAGTAGCGGCGACCCTTGTGTCTCAGACACTCACGGAATGGGCAAAAATTTTGCACCAAACTGTGCAGGAGTATAACCTTCCTCCAGACACTTGCTCTGGCCCACCAGATGGTGCAGGGTCTGATATATGTGTGCAACGCCACGTTGGACGCGGCCCCTTTAATATCCAGGGCCTCTGTCTCGGCGGTGGTATTGCGTCGTCTCATCTGGTTGAAATGCTGGTCTGCTGACCTAGCCTCTAAGAAGCTCCTGACGGATCTACCTTTTAAGGGTGGTAGACTTTTTGGTGCTGCTCTGGATGACATCATCAAGGATGTCACGGGAGGTAAAAGCACTCTCCTTCCTCAAACTATCAAGGGTAAGGAGGCCCGACGTAAACCGGGTCCTTCCTTTCCAGCAAAAAAGGTTTTTTTTCGTCCGTCAGAGTCCACGGGTAAGCCATCCCAGACTGACAACAGTGCGGCTGGCGAGCACAAGCGCCCCTGGGTGCGTAAGCCGAACAAGCCGGCTCCCAAGCCCGCCTCCGCGTGAAGTCTTGCCCCCGCCCGTCTCTGGGGTGGGGGGACGACTTCGCAGGTTCACGGATTGGTGGACCTCCCGGATCTCCGACCGGTGGGTGTGCGAGGTGGTCACCTCAGGATACAGAATAGAGTTCCGCTCCTGGCCCCCAGACAGATTCTTTCCCTCAAATCTCCCTCTCCTTCCTGCCCGTCGGGCAGCCCTCTTGGGGGCTGTACAGGATTTGATCGGGTCCGGAGTAATTGTGCCGGTTCCGTCCCAGGAGAGGTTTCAGGGGTTCTACTCAAATCTGTTTGTTGTTCCAAAAAAGGACGGGGTTCGGCCAATCCTGGACCTCAAGGCCCTGAATGCCTTCGTGAAGGTGCAAAAATTCCGCATGGAATCCATTCGCACGGTGATCGCTACACTCCATCAAGGGGATTTTCTGGCATCCTTGGACATCAAGGACGCCTACTTGCATGTTCTGATCTGCGCAAGCCACCAGAAGTTCCTGCGCTTTGCGGTCGGCGAAGTCCACTATCAATTTGTGGCTCTTCCCTTCGGCCTAGCCTCGGCACCGAGGGTGTTCACCAAGGTGCTTGCTCCGGTCCTAGCTTTGCTGAGACAGCGAGGCATTGCTATCGTGGGCTATCTGGACGATTTTCTTCTAAGAGCAGACAGTGGCTCAGAATTGGAAGAAAGTGTGACTATCGTCAGTCAGACCCTCAGGGAGTTTGGGTGGCTCCTGAGCGTTCAGAAGTCGGTTCTAGTCCCGACTCAGCGTCTGGAGTATCTAGGTCTGATTCTGGACTCCTTGGAGGCAAGAGTCTTCCTACCTCCAGACAAACTACTGACACTTCAGTCTGCAGTACGGGTGCTGACGTCCCGAAAATGGTCGTCAATCCGCTTTTGCATGAGTCCTGGGACTCATGGTGGCCTCCTTCGAGGCCGTTCCTTATGCCCAAGCGCACACCAGGGCTTTACAGAAAGAGATCTTGTCCACTTGGGACAAATCCCCGTTGTCCTTGGATCTTCAGATCCAGGTGAGTCACCTGGTCAGGGCGTCCCTGACGTGGTGGTTGAGGTCCCCGGCTCTTCGGTCCGGGAAGTCGTTCCTCCCCATCCAATGGACGGTGATCACGATGGACACCAGCCTGACGGGCTGGGGGGGAGTCTGGGGAGTCCTGTCGGCCCAAGGGCTTTGGACTCCGGACGAAGCCCTCTTACCGATCAATGTGCTGGAGATACGGGTAATCAGACTGTGCCTCTCCTCATGGTAGGAGAAACTACAGGGTCACTCCATCAGGATCCAATCGGACAACGCCACAGCAGTGGCGTATGTCAACCATCAAGGGGGGACTCAGAGCTCAGCTGCCGCTTCCGAGGTCGCCCGCATCCTGAGGTGGGCCGAAAGAAGCGTGCCAGCTCTGTCGGCCGTCTACATTCCGGGCGTAGACAATTGGCAGGCGGACTATCTAAGTCGCCAGACGCTGGACCAGGGAGAGTGGTCCTTGCTCCCGGAGGTCTTTCAACTCCTTTGCAGACGGTGGGGCACGCCGGATGTGGACCTGATGGCCTCTCGACTCAATCGCAAGGTGTCGAGGTTTGTGGCCAGATCCAGGGATCCCTGGGCGGATGCCTCGGATGCGTTGGTGGCCCCATGGGGTCAGTATCACCTGATATACGTTTATCCTCCGCTGCAGTTGCTGCCTCACCTGCTCCGCAGGGTAGCGACCGAGGGAATTCCGGTGATCCTCGTTGCTCCGGATTGGCCTCGGCGTCACTGGTACGCCGATCTGGTACGTCTCGTCGCAGACGTTCCCTGGCGGTTACCAATACGGGGGGACCTTCTGTCTCAAGGTCCTATATTTCATCCTGCTTTACAGTCTCTGGCTTTAACGGCATGGTTATTGAAAGCCAGGTGCTGAGAGACCGAGGTCTCTCGGATTCGGTCATTTCGACCACCGTACTTGGAGAGCTTACATCGCCATGTGCGAAGAGCTGGACTGGCGCCCACGACCGTATTCCGTTCCCAGAATCCTGCATTTTCTGCAGCGTGGCGTGACCCAAAAGCTCGCTTTGAGTACCATTTAAGGGTCAGATTTCGGCCTTGGCCATCTTCTTTCAGCGACCGCTGGCGGGTCATCCCTTGGTTAGCACCTTTTGTGCAGGGGGTTCGCCATGTGCTCCCCCCTGTCAAGCCTCCTCTCCCCCCGTGGGATCTGAATTTGGTGCTCTCGGTCCTCCAGGAACCTCCCTTTGAAAATATTAGAGATATTCCCCTCTTGACTTTGTCTCAGAAGGTGGCCTTCTTGGTGGCCATTACTTCCATTAGACGAGTGTCTGAATTGGCGGCCTTGTCCTGCAAGTCCCCCTTTTTGGTCATCCATAAGGATACGGCGGTGTTACGTCCGCGACCTTCTTTTCTGCCAAAGGTGATCTCGGCCTTCCACTTAAACGAGGACATTGTCCTCCCGTCCTTGTGTCCTCACCCATCGCATCCCAGAGAGTTTGCGCTTCACACTTTGGATGTGGTACGAGCCTTGCAGGTGTACCTGTCTACTACTGCTTCTATTCGGAAGTCTGACTCACTATTTGTGGCTGTCTCTGGTCCAAAACAGGGCCAAGCGGTTTCGTCTGCCACCATTTCTAGGTGGATCAGACAAACCGTCATTCAAGCTTATGCTCTCAAGGTGCGGGCGCCTCCCTTTCCGGTTACGGCACATTCCACCAGGGCAATTGGTGCTTCCTGGGCTTTCCGACATCAAGCGTCGGTTGCACAAGTGTGCAAGGTGGCGACCTGGTCGTCTGTTCATACCTTTTCTAAGTTTTATAAGGTTGATGTGGCTGCATCTTCGGATGCTTCCTTCGGCCGCAAGGTGTTGCAGGCCGCTGTTTGATGTTGCAACTCCTCCGTTGAGGAGCTCTGCCTTGTTTGGAGTGAAGTTTTTGGTTTTCCATTTATACTGCTCCCATCCCTCTTGACACTGCTTTGGGACATCCCACGTGTAAAGGTGTATAAGACACGCTGTGTCAGTCCATGGATGACAAGAGAAAATAGGATTTTTGTACTCACCGTAAAATCAGTTTCTCTGGCATCCATGGACTGACACAGCACCCACCCTTCTTTTTAAGTTTGTACTGCTTTGTTACGAACTGAGGTCTGCTGACTGCAGTGGGAGGGTTATGTCCGGAGGGACCGCCCCCCTGGGCGGGGCTGTTCAGCTCTGGCTGTTTAGAATGTATGTATAACATCTCACATTCTGCCTAGGTCTTCTCCTGCAACCAGGGACATAACCCACGTGTAAAGGTGTATAAGACACGCTGTGTCAGTCCATGGATGCCAGAGAAACGGATTTTACGGTGAGTACAAAAATCCTATTTTTTACAACCATTTTAAATGGCCCAGGGCCTATTTTTTTTTTTTTTTTTGGGGTGCAGCTTTTGTCTTTTACCCGCTAACTACCAAGTGATCATTTTCCAAATTGGTGCATAGGCACCCCCTCTCTGTTGCATAGGTTCTCAAACTTCTAAGGAGTATAGCAGGGATGTTTGCTTGTCAATGTCCTTTTGCCAAGACTTTTCTGGTTCTAGCATAAGTTATATCAATCTGTGAAAGATGCATTATTTTTTAAAAAGTGTTGTAGGTACCAAGCAATAAATGGCCCTTTTTTAGATGCTTTCTTATGTATCCCAGGAGTTCCTATTCCTGGGATGCTGTAATCTGCCAAATTCAACGTTTCCTAATGGTGTCGGTGACTGATCAGTTTGACTTTTGTTGTTTGGAGCCAGCAACAGTTATGCCGCGTACACACGATCGGAATTTCCATTAACAAATGTTCGATGTGAGCTTTTGGTCTGATATTCCGACCGTGTGTATGCTCCATCAGACATTTGCTGTCGTAATTCCCGACAACAAATGTTTGAGAGCAGGTTCTCAATTTTTCCGAAAACAAAAGTTCTTGTCGGAAATTCTGACTGTGTGTAGCCATTTCAGACGCACAAAAGTGCTGCGCGTACTCGGAATCAATTCGACGCATTCTTGGAATCCTTGTACTTCATTTTTCTCGGCTCGTTGTCGTGTTTGTATGTCTCCGCGTTCTTGACCATTTCCAAGCAACATTTGTGCGACCGTGTGTATCCAAGACAAGTTTGAGCCAGCATCCGTTTAGAAAAAAAACACGGTTTTGTTGTTGGAAATTCCGATCGTGTGTATGCGGCATTAAAGTGGTATTAAACCCAATACCAAACATTTTATTAGATTTCAGCGTACCAGTTCTTAGATGTGATGGCTGTATTAGTTTTCTTTTTTTAGGCTTTGTTTCTTTTGTTTTCGCTAGGTGATCCAGCCAGTAAGTCAGTTTTTCAAAAGAGCAAGCTCTTTTGCAGCTGTAGCAGTTAGAGATGAGACAAAGCTTTTATCCCTGGCAGGGGTGCTTAGAATGATCAGATTTTATTTATTTAAAACCTTTATCCCCAAAGAAAAAAAACGGATGTACCTGCCAGTGTTAGCTGGGGTGTATCTTAACGTCTTTGGTTCCGAATTCAGTTGCAAATTCCTGCAAAAGTTTGCACCTGAAACAGTGAATAGGGGTGCACCGGACCCCATTCTGTGAACCGCGGCCGCAGCATACGTGAACAGAGCTTAAACAAGAAAAACAAATGCAGCTACCACATCTGATTTGTAAGCTGCAACACTTTACATTTCTGCTTTTGGGTTTAATATTGCTTTAAGCTCCCATTCACACATTTTTCTGCTTGTTACCCTATGCCTGACTATGCTCAGCATGCAGGATCTCCTTTGTTTTTGTGCCTATTTAGTCTGGTACATTCGGTTGATCTATGCTTAAAAAGGTAATTTTTCTTTTTTAATTTTTTTTGTGTGTTTTTTGGCTTCATAGCCTTCAAAAGGAGTGCCTGTGAATGTGTGACAGACGTTTTCGCACACTTTTTTTTTTTTTTTTTTTATATGCCTGAAGAACTCCTCTCCTCCCCTTGCTCAGGAAACAAATGAACTTTGAGACATGTGCAAAAACGCTTGTAAAACGTCTGAAAAAAACACTTCAAAATCACAAGGAAATGCTCTGCTCAGGTGTGAATGCAGGCTGTCTGTGCTTTTTTATTTATTTTTTCTTGATGGATATGCAGGTCTAATGCCGTTGATGCTCAATGCACATTTGTATGCATTTCCATTGATTTCAGTGCAAAAAAAATATGAGCCATGAATAGACTAGGCTGGGACGACACTGACCATTCAATCTCTTTATTACTGAAAAATTTAACGTGACAGTTATCTGATTAATATTGCATTGATTTCAGTGCAATGTACATGTGGCGCCTGGCAATGAGCAGTAAAGTCTCTCACTAGAAAAGAGATTTAATCACCAGTATGGGTTTCATGAAAGTGTGAAGGCAACTTAAAGCCTACAACAGAGCGATTTTCCTTCCTGCAACCACTGACTGTGTTGATGGGGGAATCCCTGTCTCTGAGTCATTGTGTTCTCCCAGTGGGGGAGCCATCCCCGCTGGGAGAACACAGTGATTTATTGCTAGTGGCTATAATAGCCGCTAGCAATAGTCGCATGTAAAATCTGACAGGCCGGTTGCACCCAAGCTCATCTATCACCTGGTATACATTCAGCCTGCCCATAGGTTGAATGAAAAAAAGATCAGATTCCCCCATCGACACATCCGAGGTGGGTGGGGAAATCCTTCCTACTATGGTATTGTATTCTGACAGCGGGGATCCTTCCCCGCCAGTAGAGTACAATGATCAATGTCGCTGAATATTTAGGAAAAAACACGATAGTCTGGTTGTAGACGATGGCCTGCCTATAAATGTATTGAAATTGAGCTGGTCCCTGCTGAACCAACCAAATTTGGATCCATGTATGGTTGACTATATTTCACAAGGTTGAATTCTGAGTTTATATTGTGGAAATTCAAACGGTAAGGCAGTAAGGACTTGTACATTTTATAGTTTAACCTCTTGGCACCGGTGCCTCCCGGCCCTTAAGGGGTTTATGACATTGGGAGGTGGGGCGGGGCTTAATACCTCATAACCTCTGTGATAGGCAGTTTACGTTATCCGAAAGCTCCCGATCGGAATGAGCAATCGGGAGCTTTTGGGCAGGCGACGGTAACGGTGCCAGGAGCACGCAGCGCACTCGCTTTCAGCATGTGTATTTACAGCAATTTACACACATATGCAGCCCCTCTGCGCTAAGGACCAGGCGCCCAGAGGCCACATAATTGCGTACGTCCGGCGCCAAGGGGTTAAAGGAGAAGTGTGGAATAAAAATAAATAAATCATACTCTCCTATGTAAATACAGCATCAGCCCCCTGCTGCCTCTACACTGAGAACTGAGCAAGCAAAGACCGCTGACTGCTCCATTCTCAGGTCTAAGCAGAGCGTGGAGTCTGTCCGTCACCACTGTGTGCTCGGCCCCTCCAGCGCTCACTGCTGCATTGGACTGTGGCAGGAGTGGCTGGCTTGGGCTCTCAGCAGCTCATTGAGCCAGCTGCTGGTTAGGCACCTGGGTGGATCCCAACATTATTGTCTGGATCCTTGCAGAGCCTGGACCAGCTCTGTGATGTCAAGCCTGCTGTCGGCTGCGTCTATTGAAGACCCATTCTCTGTGGAGTTGGCCTTTCCTTTCCTTTCCTTGTCCAAGATCATGCTGGTTACATCTAACCAGCTTTCCTTGGACCTCTCAAATGCAGAACAATAACCTTTTTTTATTTTTTTTGCTTCAGTTTGCTAATATGATGTCCTGTCAGTGGCTTTCTTCAATTTTATTTGCGTTGCTGCTGGATGGTAGAAATCCTCATCGACCCTCCAGGAAATTCGGGAGAATTTCCGAATCTAGTTCAGGGCTGAGAATGCCGTGTGTGCATTGCTTTTATTTGGCCATGAATTGTGTGCTCAGGGATGAGAGCAGGAAGGAAGGAAGAGGTCTGAAGACTGGAAGTGGGAATGAAATGACATTCTCCCCCAGGGAAGGTGGGGAAATGTAAAGGTGGAGGGGGGGGGAGGAGAACGCTCTGGAAGAATAGGTCTGTCATTAGCATCAGCTGATATCTGGAGGGGAGAGTGCCTGAAGCTCATGGGGGGCAGGGTGAGAATTTGTTTGTGAGTGTCTGTGTTCAAATAAAGCTAATGTTTGCCAATGATGTTCACTATTTTAGTCTATTCCGCTAAATGGGAAGCACAAAGCTAAGCCTTCCCATACACACAAGACAAATGGGACAACAGAGCTGTGTATGAATGATTTGTTTCATATTTTTTTTCACTCTATTTGTACATGTATTTATATTTTATTTTGGTATGTTGCGTGTTACACTTTTTTTTTTTATGATTATATAGGAATTTATATAGTGCCAACTTTTTTTATTTTATTTTTTTGCAGGAAAAAAAGCTGAAATTACAGCTATTTATTTATTTTTTTGTTGCAGAATTTTTCTGTTGTAAAGACGCCTGTCATGAGAGAGCATGGAGGCCAACATTGTTGACTTCTCTTTCCAAAAAAATGCTGGTTTCCTGGCTGTCATTCCAATATTCTGAGCCGCCAAACCAAATCATATATGCCCTTTTCATCCTGCTTGGTTGCGGTTTCCCTGCAGCGTGCCTGCGGTTTTTGTCCAGGTTACATGCACTTTGCTATAGACTTCTTCCAGTAGATTGGTGCAGTTTTTTGGTGTGTTTTCTGAAAACATTTGGTCTAATGGAGTTCTATGGTAAAGCTTGGGTAACCCGCACGAAAACTGTGGGTATGCTGTGCTGCACCCACACTAACAGGGAAACCGCAGAGAATCTGTCTGAAAGATGCCCAAGTATGTGAAGAGATTACTGAAACTAAAAAAAAGTAACAGCCTGGGAACTTGTATATTCAGGAGGTTAGAAATGAAAGTCCTCCATGTTTGTCACATGACAGGTTAAATTTTGTGGCCAATTTAAACTTTTGTGCTGCTGTAACATGCACAACATGCTTTGCTGCATTGCAGTGACATTTTATTTTTAATGGATGGAACTATGAACTAATGCAGTGCATTGGTTTTGTAGGCCCCGCAAAACATGGTGGCGTATTACCATTGGGTACAATTGTATCATATTGGGGAGTATTGTCACCCTATCCATTTATTACAATGGGCACATGTTGACACATCACAGAAGTCAAACCTAGTAAACACAGGCTGAATGTCAGACGGCTCATTAGAAATGGGCTGACATTCGGCTCGTGTGTATGGCAGCCAGTCTGGTTCATGATCGAATAAGGTCTGCTGACCGGGAGTTGGTGAATAACTTCAATAGCGCTACAAATGCGAACTAAATCGCCTCAAGGCGCTTTGCATCCAGTGACGTCCTGATCCATTAGAAGAGGTGGGTTTTAAGTTTTTTCCTGAAGGCCCGATGGTTTTCTTCCATGCCGATGTCCGTGGGTAGAGCGTTCCATAGCTGTGGTCCTTGGACTGCAAATCTTTATTCTCCCTTTGATTTGTAGTGGAATTTGGGGATGTGGAGGAGGTTTTGGTTGGTTGATCGTAGAATGCAATTGGGGGTGTAGTGTTTTATCTTCTCGCATAAGTATTGAGGAGCGTTTTCCTTGTGTGCACTTATGGGTGAGACAGAGGGTCTTGAAAGTGACACAATCCTTTACGGTAAGCCAATCAAGAGTCTTCAGGGGTGATGGATTCCCAGGGTTTTTTTTTCCCCATTACCAGTTTGGCTGCCGTGTTCTGGACGACTTGTAGGAGCACTCTCAGCCAATAACGTGTTCTGGTGCGCGGGGGAGGGGGGGTTGGTTTCCCTGCCAGAACACTATAGAACAGCAAGGGAGATCACTGTACTAACATCGGCTAGTGTCTTTTTTTTTTTTTTTTTTCCATTCAACCCCCCGGACGAACGAAAAAAATAAATAGTGGTGTGCACTATGCTCTACTGGGCCCACAAAGACACATGATGGGCCACATGATGAATGGCACATTTAGTCTATGGCTACTTTTTTACATTGAAAGCACTCTTGAGTAGAGCCTTTCTAAGGACTGGTTTACGCTCATGTCGCTCTTCAGAAAGCATTTGAAAGGTGGTGAGGAGGTGTTGTATCTCCCCTCCTTACTTCCTGCTTTAACACCGTGAAACCCGCCCTATTGCGCCACAACTGCGTCCATTTGATGCACTGCTATGCAAGGCATTGAGGCATATGTACGCCTGCCGCTGTAGTATAAGGGGGACTGGTCTGGGGGCAACCCCCAAGTGTAAACGAGGACTAAATCTCGTCTTGTAATCTTAAAAACTGTAGTGGCTCTTTATTTTGTAAAGCTATGCAGAGACCTTCGCACTAATATATATATATATATATATTGTGAGGGGGTTAACTCAGTAGCGGGTGTGTGTGACCCCCTGGTTGGGCTCCCCACACAAAAACAGGGCCAGCAGACGGAGGTTGTGGTTTTCAAAATCAAAAGGTGCGGTTTATTTCTCTATGTACAGTGACAAAAACACAGCAAAGCCAAAAAGAAACATAAACAAAATAAATCCTGGTCAGTTTGACCTCTGACTAAACATGCAGGTTTCCTAAACTAACAACTGGGATCAGCCTGGTGCTGTCCTAGTCCCTAAGTCCCTGGTTTAGTAAAAGTCCAAACAAATAGCCACACAGGCTTTGCCTCACCGCACAGGGGTTCACTCTCCCTAGACAGTCCACACAGGTCTGGGTCCAGGCATGAGCTAACACCTAATGAATCTGGGAGTTCTTATAGAGGCCTAAATGAGCTGACAAGCTTCAGCTGGCCTCATCAACTCCCTGTCTGTACGACGCCCCACACTCTCCCTAGAGGTATGAGTCATCCATGAGCCTACTAGCCTCAGCTGGGCTTATACAACTCTCCACCCTAGTTGTATAAGTCAGCATAAAGCCTGAATCTGGGAGAAATATATCTACCCCCCTGGATGCAACCAGGTGACTTTACCTTCCTGCTGTCACAATATATATATATATATATATATATATATATATATATATATATATAAAAAAAAATCTGTATTATAATACCTTACACACCAATGACCTGTACAGTGCTTGAGCTGTGATATTCCATAACTTCCAGTTCTTTCTACGCGTTTTTTTCTTCTCTTTTATGTACGCAGATTCCCAATCTGACTGTACCAAAAATCAGATGTATTCAGTAATAATTTGACACAGTGAATGAGCTAGTTAAAATTCAAGTGTTTCTTATGATAATTTGCATGTACTGCTAAGGAACAGTTACACACCAATGCTTGTGAGTAAAATGTGTCAGTGTGATAGAACCGTTCTGTAATTTAGCACCCTAAACCATTTTGTGTTTAGGACCGTCCACTAAGCAACAGAAGCAGATATGTGTTTTTTTCTGCACAGCCGTGAAGAGGTAATGAGATCTCCCCAGATCACCATAAATTGCTTGAGTTTGCAGGAATACATTTTCACCTCTCTAGGATTCTGAACCGTCTTTTGTAGCATTGCTTCAGTTTGTAAGGCCACCTATGGCTCACAAGGACGTTGAGCAGATGCAAGCATTAAAGGAGAGCACCTGTCATGTATCACCAAGTGCTCACTAGTATCGGGTGTTTGAGCAAATGCACTATATTGTTAGTTCAAACAGGAAGTTAAGCTGCTTTATAAATGGATTTAAATTTTGTCAGGGAACGGATGAATTGTGATATATTTATGGCTGTTCCTGCTCTAATGGTCAACTTTTGAGGATATTGGAAAATGTTTGATAAGCAGGCTGCAGCCAATGAGCTGCAGCACTGATCTGTGTATTCTGATAGCGGAGGAGTTCCTGCTGTCTGAATACAATAGCACAGCGGGGAGGTTTCCTCCATCTACCTTGCTTGTATGGATGGAGAATGTGCTTGTTTTTATTATTTATTTTTTTATTTTTATTTTTTTCTTCTATTGTCAGCTTTAGGAGATTACTGGATTCCTGGTGTCTGGTAATTTTTCTATACTTTAAGCATTTTTAAATGGATAAAAATGTTTTTTTCTTGATTTTTTTTCTTAAAATAATGATGTGATATGGCTAAATCCTGCCGCCTTAACCTCCAACATCTCCAGAATTCGACCCTTCCTGATTATTGATGCCACAAAGCAACTTATTCACTCATTGATTATTTCCCGCCTTGACTACTGCAACTCTCTTCTTAATGGCCTACCCTTACGCAGGCTATCCCCCCTTCAGTCTATTATGAATGCTGCTGCTAGACTAATACACCTTACTAACCGATCCGTGACTGCTGCTCCTCTCTGCCAATCCCTTCACTGGCTTCCCCTACCCCACCGTGTAAAATTCTAAATGCTAACTGCAACATACAAGGCCATCCACAACATCGCCCCCAGCTACATCACCAACCTCCTCTGCAGATATCGCCCAAATCGTCTCCGCTCCTCCCAGGACCTCCTGCTCTCTAGCTCCTTTGAAACCTCCCATGCTCGCCTTCAGGACTTCTCCAGAGCCTATCTCATCCTCTGGAACTCCCTGCCCCGGTATTTCCGATCAGCCCCTACCCTGCTCACCTTTTAGGAGATCCCAGAAAACTAATTTATTCAGGGAAGCCTGACCCACACCCACCTAACAACTGTCCCATCAAGTCATTCTCTGCAGCTATTACCTTTTGTACCACCCACCTCCCTTTAAAATGTAAGCTCTACAAGCAGGGCCCTCCTGTACCTTCTGTATTGAACTGTACTGTAATTGTGCTGTCCCCCCTCTACATTGTAAAGTGTTGCGTAAATTGTTGGAGCTATATAAATTGGGTAGAATAATAATATGGCATGTATGTGCTCTATTGATTCGTGCAAAGTTTGACGTTTAACGTTAATGATTAGTTCCAGGGCTTTTGCTTCCTTTTCTTTCTCTATAAACATTCAAACGCAACTCCAAGCAAATCGCTTAAAGCGGTGTTCCGCCCACAATTTTTTTTTTTTTTAAAACCAGCAGTTACACATACTGTAGCTGTTGGCTTTTAATAAATGGACACTTACCTGTCCTGGAGTCCAGCGATGTCAGCACCCGCAGCTCATGTTTGCATCAGCTGTCAGGTGCTGCCGCCGCCATTACGGGTAAGGGTACCCGGCAGTGTAGCCTTTCAGCTTCACGCTGGGAGCCCTACTGTGCATGCACGAGGCCCGCTCCTCTCTCCTACTGGCGCGGCGGCTGGGGGAGGAGGAGGGAGCCCCGCTCTGATGTCACAGGCTGTGGCCCGGACTGCCGGAAGTGGCAAAGGATACCTGTCAAAGACAGGTATCCTGTCCCCTCCTCCCCCAAAAGGTGACAATTGTGGCACCAGAAGGGTGGGAGGAATCCGGTGGGTGGCAGTTCCACTTTTGGGTGGAACTCTGCTTTAATACACAATTTAGGGCCTCATGCACAATGCTGCTGTGAAACTCACATTTTCCTGCCCTTTAACTCCCCTCAATGTTATCCTATGTGTTCATGCACACATGGACATTTTTAGCAGATTTATCAGCAGAAGAGTTTATAGGCTCTAAAATCACGTTCAGGAGCGGGAATTCTGACCAAAAAAAAACGCTCAACGCTCATAAATGCGCATAAACTCATAGCACATTTGGGACTTCAGTGTTTATTTCAATAGCCCAAAAAAAAAAAAAATTGCGGATAATGAAACTCCCAAACTCTGCTTAACTTCCCTAAACGGCTTTCAAAAAATGCAGCTTAGGTGAGTTTATAAAGCTGATTTTCTTCTATCAGGATAAGCAACATGTACAAGAAACCAGTGTGCATGAGGCCTAATGCATTAGAGATGATTTGTAGTTCTGTACAGCTGTTCTTGTGATTTACACACATCTACCACAGACGGTTATTTCCTGGTTCAACAATGCAGCTTCCTGTGTCACTTCTTTGCATTCAGATTTCTCAGTGAACAATGGCTCAGCATTATAGTCTCTGTACAATTAGCAGTGAGATGATCCAAAAAGCTTGAAAACTGAAAAAAGTAGCGGATCTTCAAGTCTATACAGTGTGATAGAGCTATATAAAGCTGGCTATGCTTTTTTTTTTTTTTTTTTTTTTTTTTTTAATTTAGGGTGGTTCGTTATTCTCTGTTGGTGGCCCTATCAGCCGCCTCCTGCCCAATATCCCTTGATATAAAAAAAAAAATGCTTTGCCTGAGCGGGTGGGACCGAGCCGCCTGCTTACTTTGTGTAAATAGACGTAGATAGGGTGGCTCAGGTACGAGCACGCATGAGTGCCCCCTTGGAAAGCAGCTTTCCATGGGGCATTTGCCGAAAAGGAGGTGCCTGGAGTGCCGATGGGAGACCCCAGAAGAAGAGGATCGGGGCTGCTCTGTGCAAAATCATGCCACCATGCAGGTAAGTATAACATGTTTGTAATTTTAATAAAAAAAAAAAAGCTTTAATGTAAGATTGCCTGTATTAAATTATAAACCTCTCAGCAGGTAAAATGGTAAATATCAAATGTGTATGTGTAGTCACAGCAGAACTAAAGTGTGTGTAAATGCGCAGCAAATGTGCATATTATTGTATTGTTACCTCACACATGATGACAGGTTAGAGCGCCGTGCAGTGTACATACCGTAGAAGCTAAAAACGCTAGGATCCAGGGAAAAGATTTTCACACTCATGCCAGTGTACTCTTAACTCCTAGCAGTTTTTTTTTTTTTTTGCTAGATTTGGGTTCTGCTTTAACTGTTGCATGTTATGACACTCGTACCTCACTTGGTAAAGCATCATTTAACATGCACACTTAAACAGGTGATCAAGGTAGGCCCATTAAAGGCATCATCATTCATGGCAATGATCATTTAGATGTCAGATTAGGATAATGTCTATAAGATTCAGTCTTCACTACTATTTAATAATTTATAATTAAATAACTTGGGTCCGCTGTACACAGTTTATTGAAGTGTTTAAACTTTAGATTAGTAGCATAAGGGAATTACCATAAACTTGCCTATCCACTGTAACACGGGGGTTCCATGACTCTTGGGACCATGTAACCTAAGGCTGCTTTCACACGGAGGTGCTTAAAAACTGCCCATAAAACACTGGGCGCTTTTGCAGCGCCTTCCAAGGATTTTTGAGGCGTCAGTGCGCTTTTTTAAAAGTCACGTGACTCGGAACCATTTTGAGGCGCTTCCCATTTATTCCACGGGGGAGGGACGCTTTTGAGATGCGCTTTTTTTTTTTTTTTTTATTGGTGCTCCAAACATGCTCAAAAGATGCTACTTGCAGGAGTTTTTCCAGCGCACCGCCCCAGTGTGAAAGCATTTATTTGAATGAAAATTGGTTTTCATGAGCTTTTCGGGCGCTTATTTTTTAGCAAGCAAGTGCCTGAAAAGCGCCTCAGTGTGAAAAGGGATCTAAACCTGCATTCACACCTGAGTCGAGTGTATCCCCAGTGATTTTTTTATTTTTTTTTGGGGCATTGTTTTTCAGTTGCAAAAAATGCATGCAAATCTTTGGGTTGTGTGTTTTTTAGGAGCACCCTTTGAAGTCTGTGGGGTCAGAAATCCCTAAACATAAGAAAAAAAAAGCATGTGTCCTTTTTTTGTGTGTAGGGCAACTGAGCATACAAGTGTGAACAGGGCAAATAGAAAAAATGGAATACATGTTGAGTGTAGTCAGGCATATGTAAACAAGCTGAAAAACACAAGTGTGAATGGGAGCTAAACCTTGGATTAGGGTGTATGGCCTTCAACAGCTCTTTGTTGTTGGTTCTGATGTGTGGCGAGTCCTGTTGGTGGCTATTAATTCTCTGAATTGTTTGAGGAAAAGTATTTCATAATTTGAGGGCTATTATTGCCATGCTAACCTTCTTCTTTTTTTTTTTTTTTTTTGATTTTTGATATTTTTCTTTCTTCAATAAATAGTGGGAGTGCTCAGTGCAGTCTTTCTACCCCGGTTTAACAGATGTCGGATATCACTAGGAGTGCATTGTTTTCAGAGTTGGACGTTTAATAGACTTGGCAAGTAAAGTACAACCATTGAGTAGCCCTGCTTTGCTCAGAATTTGTGAAGTAAGCAAATATGGCTGCCCCAAGGTTTCTAAACCATTTAAACACACAGATGAGATCATTACATCAATTCTCTATTTCACTTATGTTTCCAAAGCATAAAAAAAACAGTACCTTTTTTATGACTTTTCCGTTTTTAGGTCCACTTTAAATGCAGGCTCACACCTTTGCAGTTTTAGGTGTTGTACATTGTATTTTCGTTGTGTTATCACTGAACTCTGGATACTACTCCTATCATAATATCCTAATCATAGATGCTGCAAGCTGTATATTTTTTTACTACACCCATGTTACATTTTTTGATGCAGTTTTCGAGAACTATGAAAAAAATGGTGGTAAAATCATGGCAAAAGCACATGCGTTTTCATGGCCATTATCGGCAACTTTTTCTCTAATCGTCAAAATGCTGATAACACCGTTTTTGGCCAATATGTTTCGGTGCGTCTCTATTTTTTACCACATCTTAAATGCCTGGGTATGAGAGTGCCAGTACACATCTCTCACCACTGTAACTGCACAGGGCCTATGTCCGATTGTGCATGCTGATGGTTCTTACAAGCAATAATGGATGGAAAAAGAGCATCCAACTGCCATATCAGGGAACGATCTGACTCCATCTGGAATGTTTTCTGAACACCCGTTTTTCAAGCTAATGTACATTGGGCCTAAGATGTGCTTTCTTAACCCTGTTTGTGAACTTGGATTGGCCAGATACCATCATCGGTGCACTATGACAAGAAATGTCTTACATATCTGTAAACTGTCTAAAGTAAAGAAAAAAAAAAAAGCTAAAATTGCTCATACAAATGCATCCACAAAATATTATATTATTGTATGTCTGTTTGAGGGATTTGAGAGTGCTGCTAATCCTGATAATGCAAAAGCAGATGTGTCTGGCTTTGTAGTGCTGCGTCATTCATATACAGAATATTTCCTACATGTTTATTTTATTGCGGGTTTAATCTCTGTGCATACTAATCCTTTGATTTCCTGCACAGAATTTGGATACCAGGACTACAGTGCGGATGAGACCGAAACATGTTTTTCTCCATAAACCATGCTGTGGAGTAAGCATACGTTTATGGATTGTGGCAATATGTGTTTAGTTGTTTGGAATGATAAACAAACGTGCTTCTATGGGGTATGGTAAGGAAAATGTAGTTTGCTTTTAAATTGAATTAATTCAGAAATACTGACAGCAGTTTAGGCATAGGGTAGCAGCTGGCTCTGTGTCGCTGCCCCCCACCCCCCTTTAAAAAAAAAAAAAAAAAAAAAACCCTCTCCCCTAGCAGGTCTTGCAAGCACTGTGTGAGCCTGAGGACTCTATCCCTCCCCCTTGACAAAGGCTCATAGCGTGCTCACCAGGAGCATTGCGTGCATGACCACAGACTCCTTGCCAGCATCCAGAGGACTGGGAGGCGGCGAAGGGGGAAGGTGCAGGGGAAGACTGCTGCACTAGGTGGACCTTGCACTGCTCACAGGCTGCATGTGTTTAATCATTACTGTAGGACCTTGCACTTATTAACCCTTGTGCTTTTGGAAAGTCTTACTGCGATTTCCAGGAAGTGGCACATAGACATCAGCCCACTTATGGCTGCAAGTTTCTCTGCAGCCTTGTATTTCCCCAATTTTTTTCTTTTTGGGTATGGAGAGATTTAGGATCTCTGAAACAAACAATCCGGGCCTTTTTTTTTTTCCCCACTTTGTTTTTATGACAAATGGGTTTGGAACACCACAACCAAAAGGAATGTAGAAAAGCTGAAAGAATAATACTGGGGAAACCCGACAGTCTGAAAGTCTTTCTCAATTTTCCTGTCCAAGTGTGTGAGTGGAACAAAGGAAACCCACCCCTTCATTCACATCCTATGGCCTTCTCTTACATCACACACATATAACAATGTGTGTATTCATGACACATCTTTCACAGGTTCAACGCTTGCTGACTAGAAACTAACTTCTCCATGTATAGTAAATTCATATCCCACATTGTTGTCATCAAATGTAGGATTTAATGTCTTCATAACTGAATTTGTTAGTGAAACTTTATAAAATTGTGAGAAGAAAATGTTGCCAGGAATGTGTTTTTTAAAGAGTATGTTATCCCAACATTTTATATTTCTGATAGGTGTCTGTTTTACCATGCATGTACTTGTGTTTTAAAAGCATCCTGTTTTCTTTGTGTAGCGCACAGACCCCCTTTTACCTGTCTGCTTCGGCTCCTCTCAGGAAAAAGGGGCACACCGCACCACAAGCCTGTACCCTCCTGTGTTAAAGTGGTTGTAAACCCACTTTTTCAACTTGCACCTACAGGTAAGCCTAGATTAAGGCTTACCTGTAGGTGCAAGAAATATCTCCTAAACCTACACGGTTTAGGAGATATTTACTAAAATGACAAGCGCCGCTATCTACAGCGCATGCGCGCCGTAGACAATGGTGCATTTATGGGGTTAATCCCATTCACATACTCAGCTACTTCCCAGCAATCGCTGGGCGTAGCCGAGTGGGACGCCTCCCGCGCGCATGCGCAGAGTAACGTCTCCGCCGCTCCGGCCAATCACAGCGCCGGAGCGGCGCTGTGATTGGCTGGTGCGGCGATACCCGGAAGTAACATTCCGGCTATCAGATATGGGATATACTGCGCTGTGCAATGAGTGAACACAAAAATTAGCTGCCAACACAGCTGAGACAGCAAAAACTGGTGAATATGAAAAAGTGTAGCGCTTATTTTTGTGAAAGAGTCAGTTAACAAAACATAACAAATGTTGCAAACATGCATATATATTAATTTCAGTGACACCAAGTGACTGAGTGTGATCCGTGAAAAAAAATATTATATGTAAATAAATCAGAACAAAACAGTCCTCTATTGTGACCACACACAAATAACAGTCCAAAAGTGTAGAAAAAACTGCAAGGTTGAAAAAAAGAGTCCCACATGGATATGACCCTCTCTGTGAAAGGATAGAGACACCACCACCGATATAAGGAGGAGGCTTACCAGATGGTATTGACTTGGTAAGGTGTATACCACCCAAGTCAAAACAGGCTTAAATAATCAGTCAGCAAGGTGTATCCAGCTGGTCCTGAATCCGCATATCAGTCGGCACCGCAAATTCCCGTAAACACCAGGAAGTGTGAATACATATAGTCTTGTTGGAGCCAGAGATACGGTAACCACATAACATGCGTAATGGGGAAAAAAACTCACATAGTGTGATACCGTACAAGGAAGTATTTATTTAAAAAAAAAAGATTAAAAAATGTACACTCACCCCAGATGATGACTTTTTAGTTGAAACGCGTCGGGTGGACCCATTTACACACATCGCTCTTGCATTTTGTGATATGCCTATGATGTTCTTCCAAATGTGAGTGTACATTTTTTTATCTTTTTTTTAAATAAATACTTCCTTGTACGGTATCACACTATGTGAGTTTTTTTCCCCATTACGCATGTTATGTGGTTACCGTATCTCTGGCTCCAACAAGACTATATGTATTCACACTTCCTGGTGTTTACGGGAATTTGCGGTGCCGACTGATATGCGGATTCAGGACCAGCTGGATACACCTTGCTGACTGATTATTTAAGCCTGTTTTGACTTGGGTGGTATACACCTTACCAAGTCAATACCATCTGGTAAGCCTCCTCCTTATATCGGTGGTGGTGTCTCTATCCTTTCACAGAGAGGGTCATATCCATGTGGGACTCTTTTTTTCAACCTTGCAGTTTTTTCTACACTTTTGGACTGTTATTTGTGTGTGGTCACAATAGAGGACTGTTTCGTTCTGATTTATTTACATATAATATTTTTTTTCACGGATCACACTCAGTCACTTGGTGTCACTGAAATTAATATATATGCATGTTTGCAACATTTGCAACATTTGTTATGTTTTGTTAACTGACTCTTTCACAAAAATAAGCGCTACACTTTTTCATATTCACCAGTTTTTGCTGTCTCAGCTGTGTTGGCAGCTAATTTTTGTGTTCACTCATTGCACAGCGCAGTATATCCCATATCTGATAGCCGGAATGTCACTTGGTGTCACTGAAATTAATATATATGCATGTTTGCAACATTTGTTATGTTTTGTTAACTGACACTTTCACAAAAATAAGCGCTACACTTTTTCATATTCAACATTCCGGCTATCGCCGCAGTGATGTCTGCGGCTGGACAGAGGGACGAGGACGGCTTTGGGGGCCCCGATCTAAGGTAAGTGGAACCGAATGAGCTATTATGCTAGTCATAATAGCTCATTATGCCTTTCTCTTGCAGGTGGGCCAAAAAAAAAAAAGTGGGTTTACAACCACTTTAAGAGGTTAGGCGGTGTTGATTTTGGGCCTTGTCTGCAGCCAGAGTATAAAGTCCTCCTGAGTATGATTCTCACCTCCTACAGTGTGTAGATGCAAGTCCTTGACTTCCCCAGGAAGTCCACACCAGCTGAAAGTCCAACTCAATATTTATTTTCACTTGCGCAACACATAGTCTCTTGGATAGAAGAAAGGTTGGAGCAAAGACACAGGACAGCTTAAGGTGTGGAGGAGGTCCAGGCACAAACGTAGCTCAACTCTTCTGACTGTTCTGGTTTCTCAAACAGTTTTGGCGGTTGGTCTCTGCCACAGACCATGAGGTTGGTCTCTGCCACAGACCTTGTGAATAAGGTCACTGCCACTGACCTGGCGAACCTTGGTTCCTTCCTAGGACATAGCCCCTTTCAGGGAGAAAACGTCCCCCCAAAGAGTCAACAGACCCCTTCCTTCACCGCGTCCACAGCACTGGTCCTTCGGAACAGATCCTCCCTTCTCTTAGGGTACGGGTCCCCTCGCAAGGCGGCACCCTGGACTCCTCGATCCCTTGTGGACCCCAGCCGAAGGCTGCTGGGCTACGGGCCGTTACTGCAACTCCTGGGCCTCCGTACCCAGGTGGACAGGAACAGAGAGGTAGTACCTCACCCCAGGCTAAAGGTGCCTGAGGTGGAACCGGAACAAGGCCCCCGGGCCTCGGGCACCCGGAGACAACACACCCAGGCCGAAGGCGCCTGGGTGTGGACGAGCCACACACACCCAGGCTGAAGGTGCCTGGGCGTGGACGACCCCTCTCAGAAGATGTCTGCCCCTTGTATACCCTCTCCCGGCATGCACAGCAGGTTCCCCGCCCCACTGTACGGCTGCCAAGAGGGGACACAAAAAGGCACAGCACTGCGCTCGTGGTTCAACCCTGGCCCAGAATGGCAGTGCCACCCACCGGCCACAGGGAACACATCACCAGCATTAACCCCTGAGAACAAAAATGGTCCGTGAATCCTATCAATTTAATGTGTCTGAGCCTGGTTACCACTCAGACACCTCCCTTAAATTGAACACCCCACTACATTTGCATTGCTACCTTCTAGTGCTCCTGCTTTTCTATTTCAAACCGACCATGCTAGGCATTGAAGCACATTCATCCCAGTGTGATCAGTTTTCTGGCTGTCCTGGAAGCACAGCCGTTTTGTACTGCCTCCTGCTGACACAGTCCGCCCGCCCCGCATTCTTTACCTCCAGCTCTGTAAACCCCTTATGCAGCTGAGAACAGAGGTTAAAGGGGTTGTAAAGGTTCGTTTTTTATTTTCTAAATAGGTTCCTTTAAGCTAGTGCATTGTTGGTTCACTTACCTTTTCCTTTGATTTACCTTCTAAATGTTTTTTTTCTTTGTTTTCTTTGTCTGCATTTCTCACTTCCTGTTCCTCCTCAGTAAGCTGTTCTGGCTGACTCCACACCACTCGGATGATGGTGTGAAGTTTACGGAGGAGAAACAGGAAGTGAGAAATTCAGACAAAGAAAAAAAACATTTAGAAGGTAAATAGAAGGAAAAGGTAAGTGAACCAACAATGCACTCGCTTAAAGGAACCTATTTAGAAAATAAAAAACGAACCTTTACAACCCCTCTAAGTAATTACACACACTTTTCTTTTTCTACAAGTGTGTGTGTGTGTGTGTATATATATATATGTGTATATATATGTGTGTGTGTGTGTGTGTATATGTGTGTGTATATGTGTGTGTATATATATGTGTGTATATATATATATATATATATATATATACACAGTATGTACCGTATTTATCGGCGTATAACACGCACCCCAAGTTTAGGAGGGAATTTTAGGGAAAAAAACTTTTAGGAGTTAAGTTTAAGGAAAAAAAAAACTTACATTTAAATGCAGCCTTACCAGTGTCCGTTGCAGCCTTGTCAGTGCAGCCTTGCCAGCAGTGTCCAGTGCAGCCTTTGCCCAGTGTCCAGTGCAGCCTTTGCCCAGTGTAGCTTTGCCCAGTGTCCAGTGCAGCTTTACCCAGTGTCCAGTGCAGCCTTTGCCCAGTGCAGCCTTTGCCCAGTGTAGCTTTGCCCAGTGTCCAGTGCAGCTTTACCCAGTGTCCAGTGCAGCCTTTGCCCAGTGCAGCCTTTGCCCAGTGTAGCTGTGCCCAGTGCAGCTTTACCCAGTGTCCAGTGCAGCCTTTGCCCAGTGCAGCCTTTGCCCAGTGTCCAGTGCAGCCTTTGCCCAGTGTCCAGTGCAGCCTTTGCCCAGTGTCCAGTGCAGCCTTTGCTAAGTGCAGCCTTTGCCCAGTGTCCAGTGCAGCCTTGCCCCAGTTTTCAAAATTGGCGCCGCCGAGATCGCCGCAGAGACTGGGCGGAGCGGGGCGAACGCCGCCGAGAACGCAGGGACTGGGCGGAGCCGAGATACACATAGCCGAGTGTACTCGGCTATACACGGCTTTTCTCGGCTTCACTCACAGTCACGCCGAGTCCCGCCCTATGATGGACATATCATAGGTCCAATGGCAGGACTGGGCGTGGCTGTGAGTGAAGCCAGAACACTGAGAATCGTTTTAAACGCCACACCCTACCTGAGTATTGTTGCTGACCATGTCCATCCCTTTATGACTGCAGTGTACTCCTCTTCTGATGTCTCCTTCCAGCAGGATAATACACCAGGTCACAAAGCTCAGATCATCTCACCACTGGTTTCTTGGACATGACAATGAGGTCACTGTACTCCAATGGCCTCCACAGTCACCAGATCTCAATTCAATAGAGCACCTTTTGGTATGTGGTGGAATGGGAGATTTGCATCATGGATGTGCAGCCGACAAATCTGCAGCAACTGTGTGATGCTGTCGTGTGTCGATATGGATTAAAATCTCAAAACAATGTTTCCAACACCTTGTTGAATCTATGCTATGAATAACTAAGGCAGTTCTGAAGGCAGGAGAGGGTCCAACCCGGTACTAGCAAGGTGTACCTAATAAAGTGACAAGTGAACGTGTATCTATAAATGTTTTGCCTTGCTTTTCTATTTTAAATGGAATGGGTTGTTTTACAAGGTGAGGGTTCATGTATACTTTTGGGTTATATGCATAATGGGAGATGGTGTTATGAGTTATTAGGACGCACACAAAAGCCTTTGGTTGATAAAATGTATTTACTCTTTCGTCCATGGACCGACACAGCTTCTCTATTGACAAAGTGGGTATTATCCGTTAATTAGGAGTGACTAGGCAGAAAACTTGTAAAAAGTGTTGCATCACACCTTCTACAGTACCGTCCAAGGGGCGGGCCCTCTGGGTATATCCCCTAAGTCTGCATCTCGCAGATCAGTTTTTTTCTGTCTAGCAAGGAGTAGGACATGGCTCCCTTCGGGCCCATGTTGGTCCAGGGGAAAAAAAAAGGTTTTTCTACATTTTGTTTGTTTCCTGCGATCTTCGATCAACTGCCGACTGGGTGACAGGCTGGATCCTCGATCCTTGTAGTCTCCCCAGTTTCGGCCATCGAGCGTGTACCGACCCTAGCTACGCGCTGGGTTTTCCACGACATGCCCGTCGCCCTACGGGTGGCCGGTGAGCTTACACTCCAGGGCCTGCATCGGATCGCTCAGCTTCGGCTGACCTTACGGCCGAGTCGCAGTAGCCTGACCAGTGAGCTTACACTCAAAGGCTTGCATCGGACTGCTCAGCTTCGGCTGACCTTACGGCCGAGTCGCAGCAGCCTGTCCGGTGAGTGTCGCGCTCCAGGGCATACATATGATCGCTCCTCAGGGTCCAATCACAGCATGCCTGGCCGACAGTCACCTTCTGTGTGCGGATGATGATCTGTTTTGGAATGTCTTCCAGCATGAGACATGCAGGATAGGTAAGTAGCTCCCCTGCTTCGGCAGGGTGACTTGGCTGGATATTCCTGGAGAGATCAAGTAAGTGGTTGTGGCCCCTTTCTGTCTTCTCTCCCTGCCTTCCCTCCTCCCTGGGCTCTGAGCTGAGGTTGCTGGGGGTCACCTAAGGGGTTCCATCTGGTGCGGGGCTGGCTGTAACTATGCATTTAAAAGGGTGTTGCGTCAGAAAAATGGTTTTCTGAGCCGGCGGCCTTGTCATGCAGGGCTCCTGTTCGGATCTTCCACAAGGATAGGTGGTGCTGCATCTGCAGCCTTCTTTTCTTCCCAAGGTCTTTTGACCTTCCATCAAGGAAGACATTGTACTGCCATCCTTGTGTCCTCATCTGTCGAATCCTAAGGAAATGATGTTGTATATTTTGGACGCTGTCTGAGCTCTGAGAGCATCAAGCGTCTGTTTCACCAGGTGTGTAAGGCGGCGACCTGCTCATCCGTTCACACTTTCACTAAACTTTACAAGTTAAGGTGTGTGCATCTTCGGATGCTTCCTTCAGCCGCAAGATATTGCAGGCGGCCGCTTAGAGTTGCAACTCCTCCGGTGGAGAAGTGCTGTTTTGTGTTCGGGGTGAAGTTTACTTTTATGCTGTTACCACCCCTCGTTTTTCTCTGACACTGCTTTGGGACGTCCCACTTTGTCAATAGAGAAGCTGTGTCGGTCCATGGACGAAAGAGTAAATAGGATTTTTTACTCACCGTAAAATCCTTTTCTCTGAGTCCATGGACCGACACAGCACCCACCCCTCCTTTTAAGTTTGTACTGCTTTTTGACGAACTGATCTGTGAGATGCAGAGTGAGGGGATATACTCAGAGGGCCTGCCCTCTTGGCGGTACTGTAGAAGGTGTGATGCAACACTTTTTTTACAAGTTTTCTGCCTAGTCACTCCTAATTAACGGATAATACCCACTTTGTCAATAGAGAAGCTGTGTCGGTCCATGGACTCGGAGAAAAGGATTTTACGGTGAGTAAAAAATCCTATTTTTTTTTTTTTGGCCACTAGAAATAAGCCATCTAGCGTAATCTTTCTTCTCCTCCATACTTTTCCATGTGCCTCTGTAACCTCTTGCTGCTTTTTTAATGCTTGTGTTACTTATCAGATCCTGTTCCAGCTATAATACGAAGAAGTGTCCAGTGATTGATGGGCAGAGAAGCTTGTTAAACCAAGATATGAGACACTGCTGTTAAAACACATGTGCTAAAATATACAGCCTTGGAAATCTGCAAAAATTGATTATAAGATTTTTCCCTTACAAGCAGTTAACCCATCATATTGGACCTATCATCCAGTACAGTTTTTCGTGTTCAAAGCCTGCATGCTAAGTATACACGTTAAACAAAATCAATGGGTTTCCCATTCCGCAGCGGGGTTGGAGAAGTTTCCCCTTCCGGCTATTGTATTATAAATAGGGATGTCCCGATACCGATACTAGTATCGGTATCGGTACCGATACCAGGCATTTCCCGAGTACTTGTACTCGGGGAAAATGCTCCGATGCTTCAGCCGATACTTGGGCAGTCAGTGATGATCGGTGCGGCGGGGGGAGTTGCAAGCACCGATCACCGCTGTATAGATTTCAATACAGCCCGACAGCTTCTCCCGACCCCCCCCTCTTTTCAGCTGTTTTAGTGAAATCTATACAGCGGTGATCGGTGCTTGTAACTCCCCCCAAAGCCGCACCGCTGACTCTCCCTGTATCCTCCTCCAGTTCCCCCATCCATGCTGCTCTCCCCCGTGCGCCCGTGCCCCCCCTCCATGCTGCTGATGTCTTCCGTTATTCCGCTCTCCCCCGTGCGCTCCGTGTCCCCCCCTCCATGCTGCTGATGTCCTTCATCTTTCTGCTCTTCCCCCCCCGCGCTCCGTGTCCCCCCCCCTCCTCGCTGCTGCTGTCCTCAGCTCTGTGCCACCCTCCATATCCTCCTCCGCTTCCCTCTGTCAGGATGGAGAGCGGAGGTAGGAGCCGCTAAACCCAGCTCCTACCTTTTCCGAATGTACAGAGTCAGTGACTGACTCTGTCCATTCATATAACTGAAACATCGTAACCTGTGTGTTTACGATGCTTCAGTTTATGAATGGAGAGGAGCCGTTGTTTCCTCTCCATTCATTTTCAGTGCAGCTGAGAAAGGGACTGGGGAATCTGTTTCCCTAGTCCCTTTCTCTGTCTCAAAGGGGAGATGTCAGAGGTCTGTTAAGACCCCTGATATCTCACCAAAGCCCCCCAACAGGGCTAGAAATAAAAAAATAAATTGCAATAAATAATAAAAAAAAAATTGTAAAAAATAAAATAAAAAATACACTGAGATCATCCCCCCCACCCACCCCAACAAAGCATTGTAAAAAAACATGGCAAAAAATAGTTAAAAAAAAGAAAAAAGTACTGACACATAAAAAAAAGTATCGGTATTCGGTATCGGCGAGTACTTGAAAAAAAGTATCGGTACTTGTACTCGGTCTTAAAAAAGTGGTATCGGGACAACCCTAATTATAAATGTCAGAATATCCACACACTGCATTTTGATTGGCTGCAGTCACCGTTTGAGAACTTTCTGCCCAGCTCCTTCAATTATCATATCGAAGTTTGTCGATCTGTGATGCCAGTGTGGTCACCTAATGCCGCGTACAGACGATCGGACATTCCGACAACAAAACTGTGGATTTATTTCCAACAGATGTTGGCTCAAACTTGTCTTTCATACACACGGTCACACAAATGTTGTCGGAAATTCTGAACGTCAAGAACGCGGTGACGTACAACACGTACGACAAGCCGAGAATAATGACGTTCAATAGCCAGTGCGCCTCTTCTGCTTGATTCCGAGCATGCGTGGAATTTTGACCGTCGGCATTGTGTACACACGGTTGGAATTTCCGACCAAAAGCTCCCATCGAACATTTGTTGTCGGAAATTCCGAGCGTGTGTACGCAGCATAAGACTCAAATTCCCAATTATGCAGGAATAAGCCAAAATTCAAGCAATGTATGGCCATCATAACACGAACAGGTATTTGTTGTTATCTCTCACAGAGATCACACTACTTCCCATGCAGTGACAAAATTATGTAAATCCTGGTGCCTGTCAGACATGGATAATACCCCTGGAGCAGTTTTTTATCTTGTAATGTGTAACAGTGTTGCTGTGTGATCACCGGTGGAGAGGAGACTGGAGAAATGCTTCCTCCTGTCTACAGCAAACTGATGACATCATCACAGCCTAGGCAAAGTCGCATAACTAGGGCCCACACATTGCTTTTTTTTTTTTTTAAATGATGGAAGGTACAGCTTTTTGGGAAATGTATACAGTTTCTGTAATATTGTTGACCTATTAAAAATATAATCATGCAGACCAGTGGTCTCTTAATGAAGATGCTGGTGCTTTACTGCTTTGAATCACCGGCTCAGAACAAGTATGCTGTTTAACCACGTATACTATGGACTACCTGTGTGTTGGCACTGATTAGCCCAGCACTGTCACATGCTCCTCCAAATCCCAGTACTACCATCAGCTCCCAGCATTGAAAGACTGGTAAAGTAGCAAACAAAAGGCATATATGACTTGAATTGGAAAAGCACAGCCTTGCTTTGAAGCAGAGTTTAAAGTTGGCTATAGATTTTTTTTATTTAATTTTA
Organism: Rana muscosa; assembly: GCA_029206835.1. NCBI lineage: Eukaryota > Metazoa > Chordata > Amphibia > Anura > Ranidae > Rana > Rana muscosa. The sequence continues at coordinate 60,338,091 of CM055123.1, forward strand.
TTTATTCATTTATTATTTTGATCAGCCGGATGAGCTGATCAAAAAAAAAAAAAGACCTGATTCCCCAATCCACATATTCACATCCGCAGCAGGACTTCTCTGCTTCCAGAATACACTCATCACATCAGTCAATTGGCTGCATGTGCTGATTAAACACCGGTTTTGCAAAAGGCCCATTCAAGAGGAGTTGAACACCAAGTCGACTCCTCTCGAATAGGAACGGCCATAGATAGCTAGAAATTCAGCAGGCCCCTGCTGAACTGGACAAATTTTCATCCATCTATAGCCAGCTTTAGGCCCCTTTCACACAGGGGCGGGCAGGAGCGGTGGCGGTATAGCAGCGCGATTTTCAGCGCTGCTATACCGTCGTTCTTTCCGCGGTATGCGGTCGCTAGGGGGGTGAATTTAACCCACGCTAGCGGCCGAAAAAAGGGTTAATACCGCCCGCAAACCGCGGCTATTGCCGCGATTTGCGGGCGGTATTACCGTGCTGTCCCATTGATTTCAATGGGAGACCGCGGTAAAGGAGCGGCTAGCAGGACTTTTGGAGCGGTCCTGCTAGCGCACCGCTTCAGTGTGAAAGCCTTCAGGCTTTCACATTGAAGGCTAAAGGGCATGATTTTTTCATGCGGTATAATAGCGCTAATATTAGCGCTAAACCGTGTGAAAGGGGCCTTAGTCTACAAACACTCATCTCTGCTTTAGTCTACAAACACTTCATATTACTGGGTTTAGTAACACTTTAAGAAATGCATGTTGTGAAAACAGAGCGGTTTTATGTAAATGGTGTATAAGCCCTAGTTCACACCGGTCTGGCTTTAAAATCATGCTACTTTAAAGCTGCACATCAGTGCAGATTTCATTGCGGCTTCACTTAACAGGGGTCTATGCAAGTCGCAATGAAATCAGTAAAAAGTAGTGCAGGAACCTTTTTTACAATTGCTGCTAGCAATGGGGTGCAACTTGTCATGCGATTTGGACCTGTAAAATCGCATGACAAGTTGCCCCATGTGAATGGAGGGTTAAACATCTACACCTCTGACGCTGTAGTGTTTGGAAATAATTTGCTCATGTTTAAGTAACCTTTTCAGAGTTAAGTTTCTTGTTGCTGGTGTTCTTACTTTTTAGTGCTTTTGTGCACATACCTGTATGTTCTCTTCTTAGCCTTGTTGCTTAAGGCCTCTTTCACATTGGGCAGACTCTGCCACGAGTACACATGATTAAGGGGGAATCTGTCCACTGATCCCCGCTGTGCAGGTGGATGGCTTGTCTGTGCCCACATCGCTTATACAGAGCGGACACAGACAGTGGGTGAAGGATTGTGTATTTGGGATTGTATTTTTTATTTTTTTTGGTTGAACTAGATGAACTTGTTTCTTTTTTAAACCTGACTAACTGTTACAGCCCGCTGTCCTCTATGGACGGTCTTATTTAATCAGAACGCCAGTCCCTTCACACCCGACGGTCATCCGATCCGTTGGATTCCTATCCGTCTGTTTTTAGCGGATAAGATCATATCAGATATCGGCAGGTGTCAATGGACACATGTTCGTTGACACCCGCCGCTCCACAGAGGGCAATGGATGGTCTGATCAGGTCCACCTAAAAGAAAACGGACAGGCGGACCCGATCGGTCTACCCGTATGAAAGGGGCCTTAGCCCTTGTGGCTTCCTTTACCTCTAAATTCCAGGTTTATGGTTTTGTGATCGTAATTGAAAGAAATAACATCTGATGAAAATGAAGTATTGGGTATCCTTATACTGATCATATTGCTGGATTTTGAAGGATTGTCAGAAATTTGTAATCTTGTGGCCTTGTAGGCGTGTAAGCCCCTCAGTATATACTGTTGCACGTTGGTGCTCCATATGGTCTGTCCAAACTATATGAATCTTAAGTTGGGTATACACTAGTAGATGTTCGAATGGAAAATTCATTCGAAAACTCTCAGTACATTTGACGACTTGAACAATGTCTTTAAGAAGTAGTTCAAACGTTTTCTTTGCTTTCACAATCTATTTTGGAACACATGGACTTTATCGAACAAAAACTACATACACTGTTAGAAATTTGTTCAAGAAAAAAATTGTCATCCTGCTCCTTTTGCGTTTTCTCCTCACTGATGTAGAAAACAAACATTGATCTGACCCCACCAACGATTAGAAAATCAAACCTTCTTAAAGTGGATGAAAACCCTCTATCCACCCAGGGAAGTGAACAGCCTCAAATGATACACAGGGATGAACCAAATCTCCCTACATAGGTTTTACATGTAGATCTACTGTCTTCACAATTATTATATACTGTTTAGAAAGTTTAGATCGTGTTAGATGTTCTCTTCCCGTTTTTAACTCAGAGTGTGATGTCTGGGCATACAGCCAAGAAAGCTAAAATTTCGGATTGGAGGAAAGGCACACACCCCCTCTCATCATAGGCTGAGACTCTCAAAGGTGTTTTGTAACCGGGCCAGCTCCCTGCTAATCTATTTTATAGCAACCTCCCCTGACAGAAATTTCAGGCTGCTTTTATCTGATGTGTCCGAGAATTTGTCAGGAGTTATCAGGCTGATAACAGGTTCAGGAGAGAGCTACGGCACATAGTCCTTTGAAGAGAGATAACAAAACACAGATATGTGCCCAGCTCAAATATCATCGGGTTTACATCCACTTTAAAATGGAAAACTTTAAACAAAATTATATTAGTGTATAGCCAGCTTTTAATGTAAAGGAAACAAGGGTAGATATACTTGGCAAGGAATTATCATAGAACTGTGGTATGCAATGCATGATCATTGTTTGTTTAGCTTTGAGCCTGCCAAAGACGTTTCGAATCTCGGCCAGTTCATCAGTAACTGGCTGAGATTCGAATCCTATATGGGCAGGATGAATGTACCCAAGTTGATCTGTCAACTTGGGTACAACCTGCCTGTTGGAATTTCCATGCGATTATTGCTAGTGGCTGTTTATAGCCGCTAGGTATTCAATGTGTTCTTCCGGTGGGGACGGCTTCCCCCGCCTCCCCACATGGAGAATGCAATGGATTCGCGGGAGGGATTCCCCCATCAACACTGACCCATGGCTGCAGGAAAGAAAATCGCTCTGTCTATGGCTAGCCTAAAGGTGCTTGTTTTAATCTTTGGTAAGCTCTGTTTATATAGTACTGTAGCTGAGTCTTAACAAATCGTGTCCAACTTGCTGCAAGAACGTAAGACGACACGAAAGAGGCATATATCTTTTCAAGGCACTACAATTAGTTGATAGAAAAATGCCCCTTTGGTGTATACATATAAAACGCACCTTGCTTCTCTGATTCAGCTATACTGAAGTATAGAAAGGGGATTTGCGTGAGTATAGATATTGGTAGTGGTGAAAGGGTAGTTACAATTGCTGACTTGCTTTGAAAGTTGGAGCTCCGGGAATGTCATCTGGATCCTTTTCAATACCTGGCGATAAGGCGATGGTGAACAAGCGTATATGTAGATGTTCTGAAATTTCCCTTGCTTGATGCCAGTACCAGGATGGCGATTTGGGGAAAAGGAAAGCAAGGATGAGCATGGCAGCCCCTAAACATGCATTTTCAAAACCATAATGGTATGAGCAACACACATTTCTACCTTGACAGGTTCCCTTTTAAAATGAGCTTGACCATTAATTTTTTATGTTGGCTTAACACCACACAACTCCTATATTCCAGAGGCCATGAAATTGCTGAACAGTTCGGTTATTAGAGGTGCTGCTGTGAAGATCTAGAGGGAAAACAGGATCATGTAAATCAAGATAACTCTGCCCTATGGTTCTCTCTTTAGCTTTCTCCATAGCTTTTCTAGTGTTTGAGTCTGAGAACCCTGGTACCAGGTACACTTAACAAAAAATAAACCTTTCACTAAGGCTTTTAGAGCCTCTGTCAGCTTTTAAAATTACCTGTGTCCCTGTCTCGTATCCCCAACACACCAACGCTCATGGTGTTCACAGAATGGGCATACAGACAGCAGTTAGAACCAGACAGAGGTTCTAACCCATCTTACTACATCTAAAACTAGAAACAATTTGTTTGGGTTTTAAAGCAAAATTCTAGGAAAACCGCTAGATATGTATATTGAATACAATACAAAATTTATTCAAGCTTTAAAAGTTAATCGTAGAAATTATGCAGGAATTACTGTTGAGAGCTCTTTTTTTTTCCTTTGCAGACATGCAAGCCTGTAGGTTGAGCAGGACTCTGCTGGTGTAATGGGGTTCCTTTCTGGTTACCTGGCTTGAACCCTGGGCAGAGTTTGATCTGGATAAGAAATAAGTCTGCAGGTGGACATCTCTGGCAGGTTGTTTTGGAGTAGGGCTATGTTCCCAGTTCCAGGAGCACCGAGTCTGAATGAAAGTGACTGAAAGTTTAAGATCAGCCAAGTTGGCTGGCATCTGTGGCACAATGCTTGTGAATCCCCAAGAACTGGCAATGTTTTTACACTTTGAGAGTCTGAGGCATCTGGAGTGTGGGTTTGGATTTTCTTTGCTTGAGAGCGCAAGTGCCTACAGCCCTTCATTTTTTATTTTTTTTCCTGAATAGACCAGACTGTTTTATGCTACCAAGTTCTAGTCATCGTTACAAAAAGTACTACTTCTTTAGAGTTGTGTCTGTTAGGTTTGTTCTCAGAACACATGTATGTAGACCATTACTTTGTTGCCTGCAGCAAGTAAAGAAGCTTGTGGTTTCATCCAGCTTCCATGTTGGTCAGTGAGACCACACATCAAATTAATACCAATTGGGAAGTTTAGGAATGTATGTGTGGGGTCATGCCTAACTTTTACAGGAAAATGTATTTTTATCTGCCTATATGTATGTGCCATCCAATCACTTATGTACTTTATACTTACTTTTTTTTTCATAATATCTGAAATGTATGGGTTTGTGACAAGTTTGCTGTAACCATCAAAACTTTAATACTGCACAAGATGCTTTACTGTGTTTCTAAAAGAAAAGTAGTAGTAAAAAAATATTCCCAAAGGTCAGGGTTTATGACCAAACTTAAAGTATAAGTAAAGGCAAAACTGTTTGTTTTTAGTTTTGGACAGAATGGAGGGAAACGCTTGTCGGGTTTTTATTGCACCTGTGCCCCTGGAAGATTTACTACCTAGATTTGTAATTTTTACTGTTATTACTGAAAGTGTAAGAAAATCCTAAATTATAAGTTGTCCATAGTAGACAGTAATAGAATAGAACTCTTCCAAGAGGGACACTAGGAGGGACACTAGTTCTGGTGGCTTTGCGACAGAAAGTTGAGGGAAATCTCCTCGTCACAGGACACACATGACAAAAAAAATGACAGGGGTCAAAACCAACTCTTAAGCCCCGTACACACGATCGGATAACCTATGGATTTTCGTCCGATGGATTTGTCCATCGAATATCCGATGAAACTGTTTTACATCAGTCTTGCCCACACACCATCAGTCAAAAAACCGACCGTTCCAAACGCGGTGACGTAAAACACTCCGATGAGCCGAGAAAAATGAAGTTTAATGCTTCTGAGAATGCGTCGACTTGATTCTGAGCATGCGTGGGTTTTTGATCCGATGGACTTGCCCATAGACGATCGGAAATTCCCATCGGTTTTTTATCCATCGGAAAATTTTAAAACAAGTTCTATTTTTTACAACCGATGGGTACCATACACGATCGGTTGGTCTGATGAAAACCATCCATCGGACGGTTTTCATCAGTCAAACCGATCGTGTGTACGGGGCTTAACTCCTATCTTTAGAGCCAGTTCACACAGGGGCGGCTTGGGATCCGACTTCAAGTCGCGCGACATGAGAAAATCAATGTAAGTGAATTAGAGCCGTCTTAATGTATACTACTGAAGTCGCTCCAACTTCAGAAAAGGTTCCTGTACTACTTCAATCCGACTTCTAGGCAACTTGTAGGCAACTTTTGTACCCATTGATTTCAAAGGAAGTTGTCTCCAAATGCGGATCACTGTCTTAACTGAAGCAACTTTACAGGAAGAGAAAATAGTTTTCTCAGGCAAACCCCTCCCTCCCACAGAGCTGATTATTTTTTTGATTGGCCACTGGCAAAGTCCCCTGTCCTGGAGGCGACTTCAAGTCGTGTTGTAAGTCGCCCCAAGTCGTGCTGTGGTTCAGGCTCAAGTCGTGTCCAAGTCGCCTTGCAAAGTTGCACACAGTCGTGTTGCTCCCGTGTGAACCGGCTCAGAGTGTGTTTGTTTATATTTTTGTCCTCTCTTAAATTAACATGCATGTGTTTTTTTCTTACTACTAAGATAGTAGTAGTATTATGGATATTTAACTCTTATGGGAAAAGGCGTGGTTTGACTAATCTATAATATAGATCATAATAAACCGGCCAACATATCAAGGTGAGAGCACACAGCCTGGGTTGAGAGTGACCACAAGGTGGAGGAAAGAGTAATTTGTGGTTCGTTATATATTTTTATTTATTACAGATACTTTATAATAGTGCCCTCAATTTACGCAGTGCTTTACATATATATTGTATATGGCGCCCTCAAACTTTACAATCTATGGTCCCTAACTCGCATTCATACTAAGGCCAATTTAGACAGGAGCCAATAAACCTCCCAGCATGTCTTTTGGAGTGTTGGAGGAAACCGGAGTACCTGGAAGAAACCCGCGCAGGCACAGGGAGAACATGCAAGCTCCGGGCAGGTAGTGCCATGGTTGGGATTCCCTAGTGCTGCCAGGCGGAGGTGCCAACCACTTAGCCACTATACCGCCCAATACGGCAATGTGGTGCATTATATTTTCCAGCATGAAGAAAAAAAAAAAAAATTCTGCTTGATATTATTGGTTTATAAAAAGGAGCTTAAAGGTGGATGGACATTTGAGAATGTAGCAATTTGCACAGTGCTAGTCTTCTAGCACAAGTGAGTGATATTTATTGCCTTCTCCATCCATGCCCCCCTCCCCAACACCATCCTCGCCACCACTGCCCTAATCTTTTGGTACAGCAAGGGCAAATAGAAATGAGGGGGTCTCGCAAGCTCTCATCAAGAGTGCAACTATGCCCACCCTGTCCATCCAGCTGCTAATTTCACAGAAGCAGTGCTACAGCTTCTATGAATGATGCAGAATCTAAGAATGGTCGATGAGTGAATGATTGATAGGTTCACCCTCTCCATTCATAGATTACATTTCATTCATGTCATTCTCTGAATGGAGAAGCTGAGCGGAAAGTTTGGGCATAGTTGGACTCTCATGATGAGAGCATGTGACAGCCCCTTATTTGTATTAACCCCACCGCACAAAAGTATTACGGGGGGGGGGGGGGAGGATCCCACTGACTGTAGGTTATATCACCTTTTCCCAGATTTTTCTGTTTATTTTGGATACATTTAAGTTTTACACCAAGATTCTCATTGCACTCCTCATTTGGACCTTTTTGAAGTTGTGTTCAACTGAAAGGATCGATCATGCAGCAGAACCACACTCTCTCCTTATATCACACTGGAATAGAAGAGGTTCATGCAATCACTGCCACATTGATAGGAGTACTGGTTTTACTGCTTTCTAGGAAAAAGGCATGTACCGTAATTCTCAACACCCTGATATGCAACACAAGCTTCTGAGTAGCAATTACTCCTGTTCAAGCTATTTTATTTTTTATGGAAATGCAGTTATCGTGTTCTGGTATTGTATGGCAATCCAATTTGTGCTGCACTTTTGTGATTGCTCCCTTTTTTGGCTGTTCAGAAAACTTTGCATCTATTCCCAAGATTTTTTTTTGAATTATATTACAGTTTACAAGTTCTTGGAAGCAGTAACTGTACAGGCGGTCTCCGGGTTACAAACAAGATGGGGACTGTAGGTTTGTTCTTAAGTTGAATCTGTAAGTCGGAACACGTATGTTTTTTTTTAAGTGTAGCTCCAGCCAAAAAATCTATTTTTAAGCTTTTTGGATAGGGAAGGGTTATCCCCCCTGTAACATTTGTTACTCTTTCGTTCATGGACGGACACAGCTTCCTATTGACAAGTGGGTATTATCCTTCATTTAGGAGTGACTAGGCAGAGAACTTGTAGAAAGTGTTAACACATCACACCTTATACAGTACCGCCCAGGGGGCGGACCCTCTGGGTATAACCCCTCTCTCCATCTCGCAGATCATTTTTTTATCTGCCTAGCATAGGAGAAGGACATGGCCCCTTCGGGCCCATTGGTCCGGGAGGTTTTTTTTCAAATTTTTTTTTTTTCACATTTTTTTTTTTTTGTTCCTGCGATCTTCTATCAACTGCCGACTGGTTGACAGGCTGGATCCCGGATCCCAGATCCTTGTAGTCTCCCCAGTTTTGGCCATCGAGCGTGTGCCGACCCTAGCTACGCGCTGGGTTGTCCACGACCTGCCCGTCGCACCACGAGTGGCCGGTGAGCTTTGCGCTCCAGGGCATGCATATGATCGGTCTCTATGGCACAATCACAGCATGCGGGCCGATGGTCACCTCCGTGCGCGCATGATGATCTGTCCGGAATGTCTTCCAGCACAATCCACGCAGGAAAGGTAAGTAGCTCCCCTGCTTCGGCAGGAAAACTTGGCTGGACATTCCTGGAGAGATCAATTAAGTGATTTCCCTTTCTTTCCTCTCTCCCTGCCTTCCCTCCTCCCTGGGCTCTGCAAGCTAAAGCTGGGGGGGCTCCATCTGGAGCGGAACTGTGCTATAGGCTGTTAAGAATGTTAATGTGCTGCTTACGTGTGTGTTTCTTCCTCCATGCTGTTGGCGGCCGTTTTCTTGTGGTCCACGCTTGTTTTGGCCTCTGTCGTCTGTTTGGCGGCCATTTTCTTGCGGCCGCTTTGTCCTCTGTTGACTGCTCAGCGGCCATTTTCTTATGGTCCACACTATTCTTCAGCACGGCCGCTCGGCGGCCATTTTGTGGAAATCTTCGGCCTCTAGGGTGCATTCCACAGGCGCAGAAGTATACAGAGACACGCTGATGAGGTTCAGACTGACACAGGCAGCGGTGGGAGAGCATCTCAGGCGGGAGCAGACGGCAGCAATAGCGGTACCGTTCTAAGGGTGGTGAGTCCTCTGGGAGACCCTGCATCTATGTAGCAGCTAGGAGGGTGGCCTATTAATACCTTGCCTGGAGTCCCTGTGGGTGTCAGGCGCGTGGGTCAGAATGGCGTCTGAAGCAGACGTTTTTTCCCCTGAAATACCTGAGTTAGCAGCTGGTGCCCCTGATGTATCTGTGGACGCTATGTCGGCAATACTGGAGGCTTTTGTTGCCAAGGTAGAAGCGGCGCGTGGGAACATGGGGGGGTAGGAAACGCCCCCTTCCCCGCCATCTTCTGGGGATAATTCTGATGCAGAACCAGGCCCGGCTGTGGCTTATAGTCCGGATTCTGATGCATCAGAGACTGCGGACCATGACCGGTCGGACAGTGAGAATGACTCCAGGTCCAGGTCAGCACGAGAAAAGGCTTTGGTATCTGACCTTATCACTGCAGTGCGGGATACGCTGAAATTAGAAAATGCTGCGGAAAGAACAGAGACGGCGGTCCCCTTTGGGTTCCGTAAGCCGGCCCGCACTGCTAAGGTGTTTCCTTGTGTGTCTTATCTTGATAAGCTTTTATACAAGGAGTGGGGAAAACCCACTGAAGATTTTTGCAGCCCCAAAATTTTGCAATCTGGTACCCCTTTGAGGAGAGTTTCCTGAAAAAATGGTCCTCTCCCCCAGTAGTGGACCCCCCTGTGTCCATAATTAACAGTTACCACAATCCCAGTGGAAGGGGCTCCTGTCTTCAAGGACCCTGTGGACAAGAAGGCTGAGGCACTCACTTTCTACCTATACACAGTGGTGGGCCCAGCGGTGCGTCCAGCATTGGCTGCGGCTTTGGTGTCTCAGACACTTACTGAGTGGGCAAAGATGCTACTCCAGGGGTTAAAGGTGCGGGAGGCTCCTCCGAATGAGGTAGCTTTGGCTGACCAGTTGGTACAGGGACTTTAAATTTGTCTGCAAAGCAGACATGGATACTATCCCCTTGCTGTCCAGAGCCTCGGTTTATGCGGTAGCATTACGCCGCCTGATCTGGCTAAAGTGCTGGTCTGCGGACCAATCTTCCAAGAAGGCCCTGCTGGATCTGCCCTTTAAGGACGATAGGCTTTTTGGGGCCTCTCTGGATGACATCATTAAAGATGCCACAGGGGGTAAGAGCACGTTGCTTCCACAATCCAAAAAGGGTAAGGAGCCACGCCACAGGCAAGGGCCCGCCTTTACTACACCCAATCGTTTTTTTCGTCCGCCCAGGGCGGCAGATAAAAGATCCCAGGCCGATAAAGCGCCTGCTCAGGGACAAAAGCGTCCTCGGTTTTGCAAGCCCAACAAGCCTGCGGACAAATCTACGTCCCCATGAAGGTCTGCCCCCACCCATCTCTTGGGTGGGGGGATGTCTTCGCGAATTTGCGACTCGGTGGACATCTCTGATCTCCGACCGATGGGTTTGCGAAGTAATCTCCTCAGGCTACAAGATGGAGTTTCTCTCTTGTCCGCCGAACAGATTTTTTCCCTCCAACCTCCAGCTTCAGCTGACCCGTCGGGAGGCCCTGTATGGGGCGGAGTGATCATTCCTGTCCCAGTGCAGGAACGATTTCAGGGGTTTTATTCTAATATGTTCGTAGTGCCAAAGAAAGATGGGGTTCGTCCAATTTCTGGATCTCAAGGCCCTCAATTGCTTTGTAAAATTACAAAGATTCCGGATGGAGTCGGTTCGATCTGTTGTCGCTGCTCTCCATCCAGGGGACTTTCTGGCGTCGTTGGACATCAAGGACGCATACCTGCATGTTCCCATATGCTCCAGGCATCAGAGGCTTCTGCGCTTCGCAGTCGGGGAGGACCACTATCAATTTGTGGCCCTCCCATTTGGCCTGGCATCGGCACCCAGGGTGTTCACCAAGGTGCTCGCCCCGATTCTGGCCCTTCTAAGACTGCGGGGCATCGCTATCGTGGGCTACTTGGACGACCGTCTTCTGAGGGCCGCTTCAAGCTCAGAATTAGAGGAGAGCGTGTCTATAACCTGTCAGACTCTCCGAGACATTGGTTGGATGCTAAACACGCAAAAGTCAGTTTTGGTGCCGACTCGACGCCTACTGTGTCTGGGGTTGATTCTGGATTCCTCAGAGGCAAAGGTTTTCCTTCCTGTGGAAAAATTGCAGACCCTTCGGGCTGCGGTGCGGCAGCTGAAATCCATGAAATGGTCATCACTCCGTTTTTTGCATGCGAGTCTTGGGCCTCATGGTAGCCTCCTTCGAGGCGGTTCCATATGCTCAATATCACACTCGAGTGTTGCAGAAGGAAATTCTGTCCAGATGGGACAAATGCCCATCATCCCTGGATTATCAAATCCGGGTAAGCCACCTAGTCGGGACCTCCCTGGTATGGTGGCTGACATCCCCGGCACTTCTGTCCGGGAAGTCATTCCTTCCTGTTCACTGGATGGTGATCACAACGGACTCCAGCCTTACCGGTTGGGAGGGAGTCTGGGGTGTCCAGTCGACGCAAGGTCGCTGGACCCCGGAGGAATCCCGCCTGCCGATCAATGTCCTGGAACTCTGGGCAATCGGGCAGTGCCTCTCCACGTGGTCTCAGAGGCTGCAAGGGCGTCCAGTCAGACAACGCTGTGGCATATGTCAATCATCAAGGAGGAACAAGAAGCTCAGCTGCAGCATCAGAGGTCGCTTGCATCCTGAGGTGGGCAGAAAGGAGCGTACCGGCACTGTCGGCCGTGTACATTCCGGGTGTGGAGAACTTGCAGGTGGACTACCTGAGTCGCCAAATGCTGGACCAAGGAGAATGGTCCTTACACCCGGATGTGTTACAGCTCCTCCCCCAAAGATGGGGCACGCCAGACGTAGATCTCCTGGCATCCCGACTCAATCGGAAAGTATTGAGGTTTGTGACCGGTCAAAGGACCCATGGGCAGACGCAACGGACACGTTGGTAGCATCGTGGGGTCAGTATCGGCTAATCTATGCCTTCCCTCCCATGAGGCTCCTTCCTCATCTGCTTCGCAGAGTGGAGGCAGAGGGAATTCCAATGATCCTGATCGCTCCAGATTGGCCTCAGCGTCCTTGGTACGCCGATCTAGTACATCTGGTAGTAGACGTCCCCTGGCGCCTATCACTACGAGAGGACCTGCTGTCGCAAGGTCCCATACTCCATCCTGCTTTACAATCACTGGCTTTAACGGCATGGCTATTGAGAACCAGGTTCTGAGGGACCGGGGCCTGTCAGATTCAGTAATCTCTACCATGAGACGTGCTCAGAAGCCGTCCTCTAGGCAGGTTTACCATCGCACTTGGAAGGCTTACATTTCCATGTGTGAGGAAATGAAGTGGCACCCGCGTACTTATTTGGTCTGCAGGATCCTGCTGTTCCTACAGCGTGGGGTGGACCAAAGGTTTGCCTTAAGTACTATTAAGTAAGGGGCAGATATCTGCCCTGGCTGTCCTTTTTTTTTTTTTTCAGCGACCCCTGGCGGCTCACTCTCTCGTGAGTATGTTTTTGCAGGGGGTTCGACATGTGGTTCCTCCGGTCCGTCCCCCACCACCTCCGTGGGACTTGAACCTGGTCCTCTCGTTGCTTCAGAAGTCACCGTTTGAGAACATTAGGGAAATTCCCTTGTTGACACTTTCTCAAAAAGTGGTCTCTGCTGAGGCGCATTGCCGGCAGTATAGCCGCGGTGTCCCATTGATTTCAATGGGCAGGAGCGGTATACACACCGCTCCTTCACCGCTCCAAAGATGCGTCTAGCAGGACTTTTTTTCCCGTCCTGCTAGCGCACCGCTCCAGTAGGAAAGCCCTCGGGCTTTCCCACTGGAGACACAGCAGCGGCTGTATAGGGTCGGTTTGCAGGCACTATTTATAGCACAATAGCGCCTGCAAACCGCTCCAATGTGAAAGGGGTCTTATTACAGGAGAGAATTTCCCTTCCTAGGGGTAGATTTTCTCTAACTTCATGTTGTCTCCCTCCGTTTGTAAGTAGGAGTAGTTTGTAAGTCAGATGTTTGTAAGTAGGGGACCGCCTGTATTGGGTTTCCGTCTTCTTTATTTATATATATTTTCATCTTGGTGCCTCATTTACTCATTGCTGTTCGAAGGTCACATGACATTTCCCAAGTCTTTTGTGCCCTCGGAAATTTCTGATGGAGTTTCTAGTACTCTGCTGATGTGTGAATGTGTGTCTGCACAGTGCTGATTGGTACTGTGCTGGGCACATGTCATAAAAAATTTTTTTTTCAGAATAGGGAAGTAAAATAAATAATAGCAACAAAGTGTGTTTTTTAC